>OY728138.1:1334468903-1335718903 GCA_963277665.1 Viscum album
GATAAGAAGAGGAAAATGGAATTCAAAGGAAAATCTAAAGAGAACACTAAAAAGAAGATGAGCTTTCCCTTATGCTCAAAGTGTGGAAAGAAACATGGAGGGAGTTGTCTTAAAGGGACAAGTAAATGTTTCAAATGTGGAAAGGAAGGTCATCGGGCATTTGAATGCTGCGATTATGGGAAGAAGATGTATAATGATGCAAACAAAGGAAGGGATACATAGAATTAACCTACTACACTTCAATGTTTCAAGTGCAAGGAGATCAGACATTATGCCAATAAATGCCCTAATCCAAGGGTTGATGATGATGGTCAACGTCAACAAAATATTAAGGCTAAAGACAAAGGAAAGTCACATGCAATTTCTATCAGCGATGTGGAGTACGACAATGATGTGGTGAAAGGTACACTTATCATCCACTCTAAAGTAGCAAATGTTTTATTTGATTCTAGATCCACCCACTCCTTTATTTCTGAAGAATTTTCTAAGGGTATCAACGTATTACCTCAACAATTAGATGCTGAGTTAGCTGTGACAACACCTAATGGCACAACAGTCGCATCAAAAATTTTTAATTCTTCTCCGATCGAAGTTTGTGGGAAAGTGATTCCTGCAAATCTTGTGATCCTTCCTATAGTGGAATTTGATGTGATTCTTGGCATGGATTGTCTTTCTCTACATGGAGCTCATATCAATTGCCAAGTAAGGGAAGTCACATTTCATATTCCAGATCAATCTATGATCGTCTATCGATGCAAGGATGAACATAACCTTCCTGTGGAAATTTATTCCATTTTATGGGTATTGATTCCACTAAATGAAGGTTATTTATCGCAAATGGTTGGTGAGAAACTCATGATTAAGAATATGCCCATTGTACGGGAGTTTGATGATGTCTTTCCAGAGGAATTACCAGGTCTTCCATCGAATCTTGAAGTTGAGTTTTCAATAGAACTCGTACCGGGTGCTTTGCCTATTTCAAATACACCGTATAGAATGGCCCCAATTGAGTTGCAGGAATTGAAGAAGAAACTCCAATAGAATCTTGATAAGGGGTTCATACGCCCTAGTGCATCACCTTGGGGAGCACCTGTTCTGTTTGTTAAGAAGAAAGATAGATCAATGAGACTCTGCATTGATTATCGAGAACTTAACAATATCACTATCAAGAACAAATATCCTCCCCCGCGCATTGATGACTTATTTGACCAACTAAGCAGAGCTCAATACTTTTCCAGGATTGATCTTTGTTTAGGGTATCATCAATTAAGGGTCAAAAGGGAGGATATACCAAAGATGGCTTTCCGTACAAGGCATGGACACTATGAATTTTTAGTGGTGCCATTTGGTCTTACTAATGCCCCTGCTATCTTCATGGATCTGATGAATAGAGTCTTTAGAGGCTATCTTGATCAATTTGTGGTAGTTTTTATAGATGATATTCCTGTCTATTCAAAGAGAAATGAAGAACATGAAGATCTCTTGAGAATTATATTGAAGACCCTGAGAAAGGATAAGCATTATGCCAAATTTACCAAGTGTGAATTTTGGCTTCAAAAAGTTTCATTTTTGGGTCACATAATCTCAAAAGAGGGGATATCTGTGGATCCAGCAAAAACAGAGGTTATCAAAAGATAGTCGAGACCAACAACAGTAACTGAGATCCAAATTTTTCTTGGTTTGGCTGGATATTATCGACGTTTTGTAAAATATTTTTCATGATTATTTAATCCACTCACCAAGTTGACTCGGAAAGGTGTTAAGTTTGTTTGGATGGAGGAATGTGAAGAGAATTTCAAGGAGTTGAAAAGAAGGTTATCCAGTGCACCTGTGCTTACACTGCCTTGTAGTGGAGAAAGGTTTGTGATCTACAGTGATGCATCCAAGAAGGTATTGGGGTGTGTTCTTATGAAAAATGATATGGTGATAGCTTACGCCTCACGACAGTTGAAAATACATGAGAAAAATTACCCAACTCATGATTTGGAGTTAGCTACGGTAATCTTTGCATTAAAGATTTGGAGGCATTACCTTTATGGTGTAAGGTGTGATATTTATACTGATCATAAAAGTTTAAAGTATATTTTCACACAAAATGAGCTGAATATGCGCCAAAGAAGATGGTTGGAGCTGATTAAGGATTACGACTGCTCAATCCATTACCACCCTGGGAAAGAAAACAAGGTGGAAGATGCATTAAGTCGACAAGACCATGCTAGTTTATCCATGATGAGGATCACAGAAGATCCAATATTTATGGATTTACAAAGGATGGATCTTGGAATTATAATGAAAGGGGAAAAATCTTATCTTTCTCAAATGAATGTTCAACCATCAATACATGTGATTATTAAAGAGGCACAGAAAGAAGATGTCGAGTTACAAAAGAAGGTGAGAAATGTTCCTGAATTCAACCTTGATTGTGATGGGATAATAAAGTTTAGGAATCGGGTTTGTGTTCCTCCCTTCCCTGAATTAAAGGAGGAGCTGCTGGATAAGGCTCATAGTTCTTCATTCTCTATTCATCCTGGAAGCACGAAGATGTATAGGGACCTGAAAGAGTACTTCTGGTGGGATGGCATGAAAATATATATTGCTTAATATGTCGCTCGATGCTTGGTTTGTCAACAAGTTAAAGATGACAGACAGAAGTCTAAGGGGATGTTACAACTATTACCCATACCCGAATGGAAATGGGAAAACATCACTATGGACTTTGTCACAGGACTTCCTAAAACATCCAAAGGAAATAATGCTATCTGGGTCATAGTTGATCGTCTTACAAAGTCTGCACACTTCATTTCTATTAGAGAGGATTTCTCTCTGGATCAGCTTTCCAGGATATATTTAAAGTAAGTGGTAAGATTCCATGGAGTACCACTTTCTATTATATCTGATCGGGATCCGAGGTTTACCTCAAAGTTCTGGCGAAGTCTTCAGCATACTCTGGATACAGAGTTATGTTTCAGCACTGCTTATCATCCTCAGACAGACGGTCAGTCTTAGAGAACAATTCAAACTCTAGAAGATATGTTGAGAGCTTTCTCTATGGATTTCAAAGGTGATTGGGATCAACACCTACCTTTGGTGGAATTTTCTTATAATAATAGCTTTCACTCCAGTATACAGATGGCTCCTTATGAAGCTCTATATGGAAAAAAATGCAGGACTCCAACTTGCTGGGATGAAGTTGGGGAAAGAAAGCTATTAGGACCTGATCTCATTGATGAAATGGCATAAAAGGTCAGATCTATTCAACAACACATAAGAGCAGCTCAGAGTCGACAGAAAAGATATGCCAACAACTGAAGAAAATACCTAGAGTTTGAAGTGGGTGATAAAGTTTTCTTACTAATATCTCCCTGGAAGAGGGTTATGAGATTTGGAAAGAAGGGGAAGTTGAGCCCTAGATATATCGGGCCTTTCGAAATACTAGATCGTGTTGGGAAGGTAGCTTCCCGATTGGCGCTTCCACCGAATCTCTCTCAAGTTCACAATGTGTTCCATGTATCTCTCCTGAGAAAGTACATACCTGATCCTTCACATGTACTCAGCTCAGAAGTTGTACCGCTGGATCAAGATCTTTCTTATGAAGAACAACCAATAGGGATTCTGGATCGTAGCGAAAAAGTCCTACGAAACAAGACCACTCGATTGGTGAAAGTTTGATGGAGGAACCACCAATTAGAAGAATCTACATGGGAGCTTGAGTATGTGATGAGGGAGAGGTATCCACATCTGTTAGTTACAAAGTGACGAATTTCGAGGGCGAAATTCATTTTAAGGGAGGTAGAATGTAACACCCAAGACTTTTATGTTATATAAATCATCAAAGGAATCTTTTTCTACACAACACTTACTTGTCTTGCTTTACACGAAATCGCGACCTTCCCCGATAGCTTGCGTCGTACGCAATACCGAGTTTCACTAAACAACGATATACTATTAAAATATTATTAAAACTAGCCGTTATGAATAGTAATAACCACTTTTTGAAATTTTATAAATTTTATTTTTCAAAATAGACTTCATTTTTGGATTCGTAATATCGAAATTAGCCTATGGTGAAATTTTGGTATTTTTCTGAAAACTTTCAATTTTTGATGAATAGTGAAACCACTATGTGGTAGTTAAAAAAACTGAATTTTTCATAAAACTTAATTTTACCGCTTCTGTGAGTGGAATTTCGAAAATCCGAGAGACACGGTTGATGTTAGTAAGTAAAATGTGGTTCAATGAGATGAAAATAATTTTTTGGTGAATAGTATCTTTTTACTTTTTTTCCACGGTTAAAAGTAAATAGGGTAATTAAGGGTAAAAATGATATTATTAATACCCTAACACATGTCCTAATTCTATTGGACAAGTTTAATTCGACCAAAAACAAACTTAGGAATAAAATATGACCATTTTGGCCCACTTGGATTAGATTAGGACATTTATTATTGATTTATTTAAAGAAGGGTTAAAATAGTTAAAATCAAAGTTTAATAACTAAATCATTTTTAATATGGGGTTATACATAAGATAAATTCGACTATAAATATTACTTATAAAGCTAAAACGATTTCCTACATAATGGTATTTTATTTGTAATTTTTAGACATTAAATAATTTAATTTATTTATGACACAAAGATGATGCAGTAATTAACTTATTAATGAAATATTGACATAATTGATGTTATAAACATCAAAATAAATGTAATTTGACACTTTTTATGAATTACAATAATTTTATAGATTAATACAACATGTTAGTATTGATTTAATTAACTTTTTTTGAACTAATAATTCTGTTATGATTTTCACAAACATTAATTACTAAATAGTGTCAAAATTGACATAAAATAGTTTTTAAAACAAATATTATATTAGTAATTGTTATTTTATTCCTAAAAATCTAAGGTTCGGACAAATTACTTATATAAGGTTATATATATTAATAATAAACAACTTGGGGTTCTTTTGGCTGCTTATAGTATGTTTATTAACCTTATAGTATAAGAACACAACAAGACACGGTTAAAGTAAAATTGTTTAACTTAATGTTAAATCTACATGATAAGGTTAAAATAGGAACCTAAACTTGTCTAAATTGTATTGGATGAAAGTATTTCGACCCATAACCACCTTATCCTCTAAATAAATCAATTTTGAGCTATTTAAAACCGAACTTGACTTTATAATAAAATAATATTTTTAGTTATTTTAAAGGTGCCCCTCTCCTCCCTTATAAAAGAGAACCTCCTCCCTCTCTTCCTCACACCACTTTGAGCCTTCAAGATCGGCCAACCCCTGCCACATTCTCCTCTCCACTTCCCTAGAGGCATCCTAGAGGTCCTGGTCTTCTTCAAAGACCAATTTTAGTGCCCTAAAAAAGGTCTCAAAGAAGCACTTCCAAGAAGCGGTAATGTCCGTTGCCGATTCTTTCATCTTTATTTCTTCTTCCACTTCTTCTTCTTTAGTTGTTTCATTATGAAGTAATAAAATCAGTATCACTCATATACTGATATGTTATTATAAGTATGAAACAACCCTATTTCACCATCTATCCATCCTACGGAAAAAGAAATCACCGCACGTGCGTACATACGGAATACCGTCTCCACGCCGTGCTGTAATCTATTTTCCACCACCACCTTACTTGGATGGGTATAATGGTGTAAATAATGACTATATATGAATATTATAAAGTGATACTAATTCTGAAATAGTATACATACACTCCAATAAAATTCCACGATCATAGGAACGATATCATCACTCGTGCGTACGTACGGAATACCGTCTCCACGATGTGATGCGACTCGTTCTACATGATCTTCATTTCATAATGATTATATAAATGAATTGAATGAATGAATATGATATATATTACACTAATACAATTCTGGAAATTAGGTATCTATAACCTAAAGAGAAGAATAAGAATTTATTCGACAAAACACGCATAAGAACAAAAAGTTATAAACACCCGAATAACAAGTAGTAATGAAATATTACTACTAAGAAGCTAAGAATATGACCTAATATGATATCATAAAAATACGTATGATTTTGGAGTAAGTCAATAACATTATTTAAATCATTATACATGAGGTTCGGACACATAAAAAGCATATCGGACCTAAGGTAAGGGAAAATATCACAATCTTATTTTTATCTGAGATTGTTTATACTTTGGAATTTACTGGGGTGTATTTTATCATCCACATCCATGTTTCCTCAATATGTAATATTTATATCCTTCTACAATAGTTTATATCCAATTTTACCCTTCAGTGCGTTTTTATTAAAGCATATGAAAGGAATCTTTTGTCATTTTTCGTACGAGGTACTTTTTGAATTTTCTGACAAAAGTACGAAGAATGTTTTTTTTAACTTATACGGCATGAATGGATTTTTAAAACATTATTTCCAAGAAGCTAACTTTACAAGTTTTCATGTTTATTTTTAATCAACTTCTTTTAGTTTAGAATTTTACGAAATGTTAAGAAAGGAAAAGTGTTTTTGAAGCAGAAAGGATATTTTCCTCAAGAATGGAGTTCAAATGTTTTATCAAAATTATTTTCCATATAAGATAATAAAGGGTTCTATTTCTATCCCTATTATTACATTGGTTTTATTATGTTGTGATGGAATTATATTTTTATGAATCCCATTATCTTATATGAATTGTTTTATGATGTCACGATGTTTAAGATTCCCATTTTTGTTACATGGGTTATGCTATGATGTATGGTTTATGATTTTGTGGCACACATAAGAATGGTATCATTATGAGATGGGTGGGACCTATATCTCCCTTTAATGCATTGGGTAAATATTATATATCTCTTGAGATAGACATGGCTGGAATGGTAGGTTATACCTGTTCAGTGAATCAGGACTAAAACGAGGGTAACTCGGCTCAGAAATGGACTTTGTCCACTAAGATAGTCTTGGAAATGAGTCTTGACTAATAAGAAATGATTCTATATGATTATGTGTGTATGCCACAAAGTTTCATGTTTTAAGTTATGATTATTGGGATTACATTTCACTACTATGATTTACCCCATGTTATGAAATTATGATCTCTTTTGGAGGTTAAGATTTCCAAAAGTTATGTGCTTATGTATATGATGTGATTGATATTTCCTTTTTTTACCCTTACTGATCATTTGAGCTCACCCTTTTGTATGTTTTATTTCCCCATGTTAGGAAGAAGGTTATTAAGTAGAATATGCCAAAAAGGGACTCTATATATGATGAAATAAATGGGAGGCAAAGAAGATGCTTTATGAACCAGTTGTTTATGTTTCCCAGTTTCTAAAGACATTATACCTATACGATCCTTTCGTGGTTTTGTTATATGCTGTAATAAGTATTCTTCAATTTTGAAGTATTAACAATGTATGTAAAGTATGGGTCGTTATAGTGTATGGGTGTTTAAGAGGGATGAAATTTTTATATTTTCTTAGTCTTTCAATAGCCACTTGCACCACTTCAAATCTGTGATATTTTAGTAAACCTGATATGAAATCCATTAATACTTCTTCCCATTACAATTTTAAAGTAAGTAATTGTGGAATTTGTCTTGCTGGGTATATATATTCATATTTACTTTTCAAACAAGTCTCACATTCTTGAACAAATTTTTGCATATATTGTGTCATTATTGGTTAAAAACCCCATTTCCCATCCTTGTGTATGTTTTTAGATACCCCAAATGTCCTTCAATATGTGAGGAATGGAAAAAATCGCATTAAATTTCTTATCAAAGAGGACATGTGTGATATTATTATCTTTTTTTGGTCATATAAAAGTACATCCCAATAATAATATATGGGTTTCTTACAGTCCCCTCACTCTAAAGTTTTTATAATTGTTTGCAATTCATCATCTTGAATCAATTTTTTTCAAAAAATACATGAATATCCCCCCAACATGGTCTAGAAACTACTTTATGATAGTATTTCCTTTTGGTATAACTCTAAAAAAAGAATCATCCAAGTTAATCATTTTTACCTAACGATATATGATCTCAAAATTATAGCCCATCAGTTTTTTCTACCAATATTTCTGATTTGTTATCATCACTAACTAACTTAACATATGTTTCAAATGTTAATAATATATAATTAATTTCACTTCACTAACGAATAAATATTGTCTACATTATTGTATTGATAAAACCATATCCATAAAATCTTTATCATAGACTAATTTATCCAAAAAAAATCAGATATTAATTTTCTGTAGAAGGCCAAATGATGGATTTCTTGTACCAAAACTACTCTGATTTCTATCCAAAAAGCATCACATTCAACAACAAAATCCTTGGAAAATCTAGTAAACCACGAATTGGTGTGGTTTTCATACCTTTTTTAATCTCTTCAAAGGCCTTCTTCTATTCTATATTCCACTTAAATTCCACCATTTTATTAATTCCATCAATGTCTTAGAAAACGTTTTATAACCTCTTATGAATTTTCGATGGTACTCAGTAAGCCAGAGTAACCCTTTTAATTCCTTTAATTTTTTGGTACCCACTGATCCTTAACTTCCTCCAATTTCTTAGGATCCATGGATAGTCCTTATTTTTAATTAATGTTCCCCAAATATTCCACCATCCATATTCCAAAAGTATTCTTTTTTATTTTGGAATATAGAACATTGTTTATCATTATTTATAGCAGCTATTGAAACATTTTTATATGTTGCTCCCATATTTTGTTGTAAAATAATATGTCATAAAAACACATTAAAACACCCTTAACATAACTATAAATATGTTGTTTATCCTTTCTTGAAAGGTAGTTGGTGAATTTATCAACCAAAATAGCATGAATACGAACTCATAGTGAACCTCATGAGTCTTGAATGTTGTTTTTCAAATGTATCAATCCCTCATCCATAATTAGTGGAATCCCGAATTTAAATAAATTTTTGTAAATCATTCCTTCCATGAAATTCATCCATTATCATCTCAATCATAAAAACTGGATACCTATCTTGTATTTTAATACTATTTAGAGCTTGATAATCAATACACATTCACCACATTCCATCTTTATATTTAACAATTATTATTGGGCTTGAATAGGGACTAAAACTTATTCTGAAAAACTCGATTTCTAATAGATCCTGTACTTGAATTTATATTTCATTCTTCATGTGGAAAGCATGTTTGTATAGCCTGATGTTAAATGGTTTAGAACCAAATTCCATCGTAATGGATTGGTTAGTTCCTCTACATGGTGGTAGCCTCCTTGGAGATTCAAACACTACATTGAAACCATTAAAAATTTCCTACATTTATTTTCTTGGTTATAGTCCAACTAAATTTATTTGTCCTTTTTTCCTCTAATTCTTACCATTATACACCCTTCAAGTGCATCACTTCCTTCCTCATGTATTCAAACAAATCCCTCAGTAATTTCAATGTTGTATTAACTCCCTGAAATTCCAAATGCTTCCCTTTCCAATAAAATATCATTTCCATTCCCATTCAGTTTTTTATCAAAACCCCTAAAGTTTCTTATCACGTTGTCAAGCACATCAAATTAAATATCTAGTTTTATCATAATTTCTGTAATATAGTAGGAACCATAGGTTGTCTCTCAATGTATCCTTATATCATTAATTAAAAAAATATGGTTTTGTTTAACAAAATAAAAGGGAATTGATATTTTTTAATACATGTGGTTTGATTATTTAAGAATATAATAGAAAAAGGAAAGAGATAAAAACAAATCATAAATGACCATAATAAATTAAGTGTGCTTAACCTACGAAAATATCATGATGTTCATCCTTAATCGCTTCAAGAGAAAGGGTTATAATATTTTAATCCCTATTTTGTTAAACCTGTAACTAGGATAGTACTGATTTTACTCAAGAATATATCCTAGTGTTCAACTGAAAACATAATAATATTTTCTGGTTACCACTAATGATTGGGTGATTTGTGTTTGACTTTATAACTGAAATTCACCAACGCAACACATAAAGAACTCGATGTGCTATCTAGGTTTGTAAATTATTTATTTTTGATACCAGAACAATAATTTCCATTTCCTTGAATTTTTTTATGATATTTCAATTTACCAATATGAACCACATAAACAACACAATTAAAAGAGAAAATAAGAAATAGAGAACAGTGTGTGAAACATCACATGAAAGCGTACCTCATATGAGCAGGGTATAAAATAACAGTACATAACTCAATGAAATAAAAATATAATATGATGAAAAAAATAAACCAAACTAGAATTGAAAATACCATTAATTTATTACAGAAAAAAGCTTGGTATTTACAAAAATTTCCTCCCCGGGTGATCATGAGGAGTTTAAAACTCCATTGGAGGGGAGGAAGAAAAATATATTATTGTAACACTTCTAATCACCTCAAGAAAATATAAAAATGATTAAAATATTTATTTAGGATTCCAATATGGTATCACCTTGTATCTTGGTCAAACTTCTAGATGTGGTTCCTAAGGTGTTATTTTATATCCAAAATGAGAGGTGGTTTTGGGAATCCTGACTTAAAGAAACCACTTGGTTCATTATTTTATGGATATACAAAATATTATATCACTACTGAAAAAATAAAAACTCATTGAACTACCTCACTTATATCTCCATGTCATATTTTTCAGCCAAATAATGTATATAATAATATATATTTCCAAAATATAGAAGAAATACTTGGACTCCGTGGAGATTCATTTTCTTGTATATATCGGTTTGGTTGGGGATCTTAATGGACGAATAGGGATTGTGTTCCTTCATAAAATTTGTATAAAACTAAAATTTGGATCATATAAAAAAATTTATCCCAAATGGATGCATGGGTTAGGCTCAGTGTTTGGTTGAGTCCACTAGTGTTCTTATATTCATGTGTAGTTTGGGCCGCATTTTTTGAACTTCATTGTAGATCCTCCAAATCACCTCCAACTATAATGAAAATATCAAAACAATTTAAATAAAACTTTATAAAAGTGATAAATATTAAATTATTTAATCAATAATGATGTAAATTATTTTATAATAATTGAAATTTTCAAAACAAATCTGTTTAACATAGTGGGGTAAGGGTAAAAATGAATAGGAAATCGTGGTGCGATAAGTTTTCAAACACAAGATTCCCAAAAACAAATCCATTTTGATTGTATCAAATATATATGCATCAAAAAAATTACACTATTCTAAACACTATTCATAGAGACTTACAAATCCCACTAGTGGACACACGATGTCCATCTCCAATTCAAATTTTAAAATGGCATATTTCCTCCACATGGCATGTAAACTATCTTATTAGTCACCTAGAGAGGAAATTATGACCTTCCCCGCTATCTATTAATACCAGAAGTAGTAATTATTTCACATTCCCTTCCAAAAATAGTGACAAAGTACCAATATCACTGGTTTTTTTCAATACAGAAGTAGTAGTTCCCATCATCTCTACTTGTCACAGGCTGCCTACCTCTTTTTCCCTAGGTGCTACATTTTCACTTTCTTCTCCATCTTATTCCTTAGGTTAAATACATTCCCACACCATTATTTGGTATACATTATCAGGACACCAGTGTCTAGGGTTTTACTTTTTTCTACACAAATAACATAATCCCTTATACTTCCATTCCTCAAACTACTCCCTAGAAAAATTCCTTACTCATCTCCATTGTGGAGTTATTCTTCCCTTCTTATCTTGCACAACCATGTCTCCTATAGGGGCGTTCATGTGTGCTCCATGAATCCATCATCTACTCTATCCCCCAAAAATAATATTATTACTTCGTGGTTTGGAAAGTTTAATTATTCCCTTTACAAACAATTTGAATTCCACAAGTCTTACTAAAGTTAGTAACCACACCTTAGTTTGTGGTTTATGAGTCATAATGAAACATCTAATTTTTTGTTTTAGCCCCCCTATAAACATACTCATGTAATACCCTTATGTTAAGTATGTAATCCATATATCCTTCCATTCAAATTCATCTACATAAGCATCCACTGATCATGTCTAAAGCTACCCCTTCTGATAGACTACCAGATCCTCTTTAATGATATTCTCATATCGACC
This sequence comes from Viscum album, assembly GCA_963277665.1. Taxonomy (NCBI): domain Eukaryota; kingdom Viridiplantae; phylum Streptophyta; class Magnoliopsida; order Santalales; family Viscaceae; genus Viscum; species Viscum album. The sequence goes on from OY728138.1 coordinate 1,334,480,985, forward strand.
CAGAAGTTACTCTTTTAACTATCTCCATGTTAGAGTTGATCATACCTAGCTCAATGAACTAATACAATACATATCCATTCCCTCCATAATTCATTGTTCCAAAGATACCTTTATCTCCTCTCGTGTCTTCTAGAATGTAAAATATTGTTCTCCCCGTGTTATCCAAACAACTAAATCCTTTATAGAAAATATTGGCATCTCCATATTCCTAGTCATAGTTCACATCTCCTCCTACTTGTTTCCTTAGAAAACAATAATTTCCACAGTAGCTACATTTTGGTTTCCTAGTTCCATCATTCAAATTACTATCACTGCCTTCCATTACCGCCATCTTTCCTTTGACAACAACTTGTCTGAATCCTTCTTCTTATCTCAGCCAAAGTTGAGATATCATAATGATAAACTCCAGGATTTGGAGTCCTTGTCGACCAAAGGGATACTCGTTTCATTGATAGGAATATGAAAACTACTGTAGGCTAGCCTATTTTCACTACATACTAGACAATAGGTCAGTTTTAGTAGTCTCCAGTAGTGGCACCGTATTTTCCATGTGTGTGGACATACAGAACCCATTATTTTCTAATTTTAATTCACTTATTCTCACTTCTAGTTTCTCACACTAGAATCTCACTCTTCATTGGATCAATATCCTTTCAATTAAGGAACAAAATAAATAGGATATTTCCTTCAATAGTGAGAAATTGATATGAATTTTTCTCCCTTCAGATTTATTGAAATCTTGATAGAAAGAAAATAAATGAAATTACAGCCTAACCTCTTTGATGATATTTACTCTCTAGGCCCTAGAACTCACCAAATTCTTAAACAGAATAACCAACCACCTACGCACCATGTCTCAACCACCATTTATTAACAAAATAACATAAAAATGAAAATTTACAACTATACACTATAGTAGACTGCCCCATCACCTGGAAGATTTTCCCCTCTATTAGTAAGTGCACCGAACATGTGACCGTTCCCAAAAAGGACTACCACAAAACCTTTAAATATTTATAGATTTATCAATATTATTTACATAAAAATAAATATATTTATTTTTATAAATATAATTTACATATATATTTGTAATAATTTATACTTTTGTTTACTCTTTAATACTTATTTATTGAGAAAATCATAGACAATGATTTTGGGGAACCGAACCCATGATTTCATTATTAAAAGAAAAAACGAAACATATAAGGGGTGATCAAATGTGAAAACATGATGCACAAAATTCCATCCGAGTTAAACAACAAAAAGCCACTGTGGGAAAATAAACCTAAACTGAACATAAAAACAAAATCGACAAGATGAAAAAATACAAGATTTTCTAATTTCAAATTACATTTTCCAAAAAATTTCTCTATTAACCAAGTTACATCTACTATGCTGGTTTCAAATTCTACTCCATGTTCTAGCTAGCTTATAGGGGTGGAAAACTTCATCTGATGGCATAATAGTGTTATATACAACACCCACCCCAACTTTTTCTCCTAGAGAATAAAGAATGCTGGACATAACATCCAAATGATCAAGGCTAGTACCAGTCTCTATCAAGGCTTGATAGACCTTCTCTCTAGTATAAAATTTATTCATCATCCATAAATCTAGATATTTTTCTTTTATCAAGTCACTCCTCCCACTGAGTGCATCCAGATGAACCATGGAATATGAGTTTCTATTTTTGATGTCCCTAGCCTAAATTTGCTTAATCACCGAAGAATATACCTTTAAATCACACATAGAAATCCCTTTTCTAGCCTCTTACTCCTTGAGAATTGAAAAAAAGTTATGAGTATAAAATGTTCTACTCACCCATGAATCCAAATCAGCTTTTTTATGTCAATATGTAATCCCAAATTTGACAGGTTCAGCTTCGATGTACGCTGACTTCTTAGGATCGTCCTTAATTAGAATGCACCCAAGAGTATCATAAGGATTAGGAGTATGAAAACCCTTTTTTCAGTGTCCATGTCATGAACAACCTTTGAAGTAGTTTTACTGGTATAAGTAGATACCAGATCATGTGTTTTTCTCAAAATTCATGGAAGCATGAATAAAACTCTACTTCTTAACAGTTGGACTCCCCTACAACTGAGTTCTAGTATCTGACACTATCTTTCCTAGATATTTCATCTCCATATATTTACATATTCTATGATTAATGAAACTAGGACTTCCACTAGAATTTAGGCCACTAGCAATAACAAATTTTAATGGATCAATACTCTCACTGCCATCAAAGACTCCTTGGAAGATCCCCTATCCTGTTCATCCATCCTATCAAGGAAATAAGCAAGGCCTTCTTGGAAAAATTGGTGCTACTGAAAGAATAGCTTCTTGAAGAAACCTCAAATACATATTTATTTTAATCATTATAGGCAACCTTTGAAGAATATTTGTTATTACCAGTAGATTTATTGTTATCCCAATATGTGTAGGTTCCTAGGGAAATCATACATGTGGTATGTTCATCAGTATCCTTGATAAAAGGAAAATCATCGACCATAACCAACACATGTACGATGGATGATTCTTTATCTTGAACATCCTTGCATTATCCTTGAAAACCAATATCATATTTGAAGCCTATTGAGCTTGGGTTAGAGTATATATTGTACCACTACCTCTAATAGAGACAATTTTACCTAACTCCCCAAAAGAACAGGAACCCACAGGCCTTTTTCCCTAAACTATCTCTCAATCTCGAAAAACTACTCATCCTTCAAATCCATGGGGTCCATATCAACGTCAGTCCCAAAGAACCAAACACTATCCCCTTTAATTTCCTCACCATTATGAGAATTAACTCATGGCTCCGAAGATCTCTGAGATAGAAGGTTATCCCTATCTACTTCATCCTTCTTGTAAACAATATATCTAGGATGCAAGCCTCTCCTAGAGACATATACAAACACATGCACAAATACATACACACATGAACACACACATTTTTCAATAAATATATATTAAAATATATACATATACATATATATACACACCTGGGAACACCCACACATACATACATATATAAACACACATATATGAATATATATAAAAGACATACATTACATAAATGTATTTATAGTAAATAATAATTTTATAAATGCATTATAAAATATTTATATGTAAATATATTATTTTAATTTAATATATTAACATATATTTATATGTATTTAAAAATAATTATATAAATATACATTATTATAATAAAAAATATGTAAATAAATAAATGTATGTAAATGAATATAAATATATATATATATAACAAAATATTGAAGAAAAACTATATGAAGTAGTGGTAAGGGTGTTCGTCTTGCACTAAGCGGTCAGGGGTTCGAATCCTTATAGGCACACATGGCTAAAAAGGCTGGCTATGGAGTTTATTTATGCAATTTGCACTAATAAAGTCCTAGATTAGTGCTGATTCGGGGGATTATGGTTTTTGGTGGAAACATGAATTTATCCTTGATAAATATGACCATAGGGCCAAATAATAATTTTGAAAAATAGATTTTTAGTTTTATCAGTGGTATAAACTTTTGGTCATAGAAACATCTGTTACACTATAATAGATAACATCATATTAGCTAGTGACCTTTATTAATGCTAAAAAAATCACTAATAAATAAACAATCTTTATCAATGCTCAACAATAACATTGATAAAGGTTACTTTCATCAAATTTTGAGCACTTTTTTGACATTTATATAATCTTGCTCTTATCATGGCTAAAAAAGGGTTGATAAAGGGTACTTTGCATAATATATTTTTTATATAAGTATATATATATTATTAAATATAATTTATATGAAAATAAATACATATTTATATAAATAAAATATATATTTTTAATATTTTATAATTATTTAGAATTATATATATAATTATATTTATATATTATAAAATATCAAATGAACTATATAAATAATTATATAAACACATTAAATATAGTTCGTATTTAAATTTATTATATATTTATATTCATTCTATATAATTTATAATTTAAATATATATTTACAATATACATATATTTATAATTATATGTTTATGTGTTTTCAAATATATATACATATATATATATATATTAAAATATGAATATATATATAAAATATATATTTAAAAATATAATTCATATTAAAATAAATTTTTATTAGCAATATTATTCACATAATTTATATATAACAAAATTTAATTTATATTAATCAATAAAAATAATTAATAACTTATCTTAATACATTAAAAATGTATTTGATAATTTAATATATTAAAATATCAATTAAATAATTATATAAATAAATAAATAAAAATATATTTTTTAAAAAATAATTATATATATATATATAATTTGTGGTGTTGTGATTAAAATACTTAATTGGCCTGAAAAGATAGAAGTGTGACAAAAAAAAGTGATGAATAGAGAGGGATCAATACATGTATGTATATAAAATATTCAGGTATGTATGTTTCGAAGTGTGTGTGTGTGATTTTGTATATATGTATGTATTTATTTGTATGTGTATGAATGTGTATGAATTTATATGTATAGGAATGTATGTATGTATGTATATATATATATATATATATGAATGTTTGTATGTGTATGTGTTTGTGTCTGTATGTGTATGTGTATGTGAGTTTATGTATGTTTATGTGTATAAGTATGCATGTGTATGTCTATTTTTCTAGTACTGGGGCACGCAGCAGAAGTAGACAAGCTGAAGATTTAAAAATTTATCATTGGATTAAGTTAACTATATCATTACTAGTGATTTGTATCCCTATACAAAAGTGAAAGATCTCGTGTGAAGTAATTAAGCACAAAATCAAATTGAATAAATACCTAATTCAATTTGAAGTTGCATCGGACAACAGCTTCTCATCAGTTATTTTTTCTCAAAAGAATCGAGTTCGGATCCCTTTGACTCGTCCATACATGATTCAATGTATGTGGAAATGTTAATTTTTGATATCTAGAATCTATCATTGAGTTTATATGAATCTTTAAATGTCCTAACAATCACCACTATGTTGATTCTTTAATCCTTGAAAAATAACATAGATTTGTTGTTTGGATCAACAGTTTCTGTCTCTAGGGTGTTGGAGATATGAGAGAGGAGAAATCAAATTCATGTATTGAATAGTGATCCAAATGAGAGTATGCTATCACTTATATACCAAAGTATGAAATAATGAGAAATGGATCCCTAACCCCCAATCATTTATTACCCACTACATAAGTCGTAAACGAATAATTATGACAAATTAACTATGTCATAAACCTCATTAATATTTTTATCACTTACTTGTAATATAATAAATATATTATGTAATAAAAAAGAGACATTAACTCAACTTTATATTCCATCAAATATTAAATGATCATTAAATATCAAAATAACATTTTTCGTTAAATATTTTCTCATATATTCAATTAAATACAAATAAATAAATTAAATAAATAAATTTACATTCAATTATTTTATACTCAAATAATAATTAATCTATTTATTAATTGGTGTTTGTTAAAACTCAAGAATCTCCTGATCCCCATGGTGGGTCCCACCATGTCATATACTTCTTTTCATTTATAATATGTCATACTTTCAAATGCGCTAAGTGTTTGATCATATAGACATTTATCTTGATAGCAGTGAATACTATTCACAGACAAGGAGCAGAGTCTAACAACCCATCAAAGCCGCTAAGGAGTTTAGGAATAGTCATAAAAATGATAACCTCTAATGAACATATGTGTTATATTATCTTTTAGTCTCACCATATCTCATAAAGTAGGACATACACTTTGTGTCATCATCCATTATTTATCTATTATTCATTGACCATACAGGATAGACTTACCTTATTTTACCATGACCATGTATTTAGTGAATGTAATTTCATCTTAATCAATAAGGTCCAAGATATCACTTCCTTTAAAAAGTGAGAAGTTAAATCTTGATCATTCAATCAATTTCATTCCACTAATGGAATTATGGAATCCTTCCTACTTATTACATATCATTCATTATATTGTACAAAACAGATGATCTTTTAAAGATTAGTTTCTTGGAAAATAGAGAACATAAAACATTAATATAATCCACTTGAATTGTTTCATCATAGGTACATACTAAGTACAATTACTACATCTCATAGTCTAGGGACACACATCAAATTAAAGGGTAGGAAACTAGTAAGGGAAAGCAAGGGAAATAGTTTTCATGTCATATTGAGGAAATTCAACAAGAACAAGAAGAATATAATTATGGCATGAAAAAGAGAAAATGTGTCATATTATAAATAAACTAACATGAATAATAACCTGAAAATGAGGATACAACATTTATTTTATACATTTATAAGAATGTTTCCAAGGTTCTTCACAGATGTGTCATAACAATTACCAAGGTTATTCACCTAGGTATCGTAAAACATGTCACCTCTAGAGATTAAATTCTTTACCCAAACAATTGGATCACTATTAGGGTGAAAATTTGATTTTTATTAATTAATGTGATCCAAATATTTCATAATAAACCTTTCATAAACAACCCATGGAGAATAAATGAAATGAGTTTCATATCAAAATCATGACCTTTTAAAAAAAACTACTTAAAGACACGATTTTTATGTCATTATTAACCCAAGAAAAAGGAAGACAGATTTCATGTATGTTAATAACAGAATAAAATAGATAATTTTTACTTATACATGAATACCCCTATAAAATAAAGAGGTTTGGGATTTCATAAAATAAAATAAGTAAATTTCTTGTGAAAAAGATAGAAATTATAGAAGAAAATATGACAGTATAACGGGTATGAAACATGGTTTTATAAAATAGTAAAACGGATGGGAAAAGAGCCATGCATTAATAAAATTATATTAATACACTAAATTTATAGAATAAAAGGTTATAAGAAAATAGTATTGAAATTTTAAAGATATACCACATAAAATGGAAACTTGAATCGAAAAGGGAAGATGATATTTCCATTACTCTGAAGAGTGTTCCTAAAACATGAATATCAGGGCCTTAAGGGATTTTGGACACCTTAAGAGGACTCCTTGGGAGGTAAAACTATCATAGATTTATGAATTAGTAATTTTATGTGAAAGTAAAATTACAAATGGGTGTGTATTTATAGAAAACTAGGAGGATTTTTTTTTATTTCCTTGGACACCTAGGTTGTGGTAAATTTCAAACCAAGGGCTTGCCCATGGTACTTGACCGTGGTATTGGCCCCTTGAGACAAGAATTATTATATTTTAATCTAGAATAGTATACCGGAATTTTATATTACTTATTACATCATTATGATTTCATTAAACAAACAGAAAAACTCAAACCGTATTTTTACTATTCACAAAAAAAAGTATTTTAGAAAATTCTCATAAATTCAACCTAAAATAATTTCAATGTGAAGACTCAAAAAATGATGTTTATTTTTTTATAAAAATTCTCTATGTATGATAAATTTAAATTTTAAATATAAAAAACTATATTTATTAAAAATAATAGTATATATAAAATTCATTGTAAAATGCATAGTAAAATTTCTGAAACTTAAAAAAATAAACTTATTTTATAATTTAAATTTAAATTTGAGTTTTTTAAACATACTAATTGATTAAAATAGAAAAATTTAATAATAACTTATTTTATTATAATAATTATATCTTTTCTAAAAATAAAATTTCTATCTAAAAATTCAATTTACAAAATTAATAATATTTTTAAGAGAAAATAAACTCAAAATAGAATGGATGGGGAAAAATTTTATTTATACCATGGAATTACAAATTAAGTAACTATGGACATAACAAATAACCCCTTATAACACCTACATGTGACCTAAGGGTAAGGTGTGTGGTGGTGATCGATTTTTGGGGCAACTCGGATAACATAGCCTGAGTGGTAATTTCCACTACCTTGAACTTCTCCAGTATGATATTTCATTCCAGATTAACATGTTGAGGATCAACTTGGGATTTGTTAATAATTAATCCAAATGATTATATCTCCCTCCCAAGCTCCGACAAATGACGTTCGTACAGAAATACTCTTCTGTATGAGTGCATCAACTCTAATTTATGCATTAACCATTCTCATTTCTATTTATAACACAAATTATAATGTTAAAATTATTAATAATAGTATTTTCCAAAATGGTTATATTTACAAACGATAATAATTGACCAATGGTCATAATTGACCAATGGTCATAATTAACCAATGGTCATAATTGACCAATGATAATATAATGGTTGACACCTAATGGAAACATTTCAATTATACTCCCTTAATTTTTAAATGGATAATGTTTTGTTGGGAAAAAATAATATAACACATATTTTTAGGAAACAATTGTAATTCAAGAAGTTTGGGTCGTTAAATTATTCCACCCTTAAGAAATTTTGTCCTCAAAATTTCATCACCTTCCATATATTGATAAATGATGTGGGTGCTTCTACCTCATTGTTTCCTCTAGTTCCCACATGGCTTATTCAAAATTGTGGTTCCTCCACAACACTTTACCGAGGTGGGTAGTCTTATTGAATAGAACATTGTCTCTACGATCCAAGATCTATAATGTATGCTCCTCATAAATTAGGTCATGTTCTAGTTGCACCACCTCGTAATTTAGTACATATAATGGGTCGTGTTGGACTCCTCATGTATTAATCATGTTTTAATGATCACAAATCTCAATAATAATTACAAATCTTATTAATGATCACAAATATCGCAAATATTATTAATCATGTGTATTTATGTTTCAAGTTATATAATACCTTATAATGGTTAATCTCAATTCATTTTATGCATATTACTGTTTAACTCTGAATACAGTCATTTGTCTAAGTATAAGACACCTTAAGCAAGACACAGTGAGCCAGGCACCGTGAGAAAGACATCGTGAACTCTGACACCGTGAAGCCTAAATCTCAGACTCCGTGACCACAAGATACCATGACAATGTAATCTTGACACCGTGAAGCAGGACACTAAGAACAGACACCATAATCCAGACACTCTATTTTCCTAAGTGTCAAACACAGTTAGCAAGACAGCCATCAAGGCACTGTGAATCCATAAAACATATTAAAGACACTATGAGGGAGACACCGTGAAGGACACATCGTGAAGGAGACATCGTGAATGAGACACTGTGAAGGATACACCATGAAGGAGACACTGTGAAAGAGTCACTTTGAAGTAGACACCATTTTCATAACTATTGTGACATTGTTTCCTATCCATTTTTTTGTCATTCAATTTAACTTTTTAATAATCACATTTGACATATTTAATGCACTAACATAATTAATGTTTTATTGTAGACAAAGTACAAGGTAGGACATATTTACAACATGTTAGATAAATCTCATGCATTTGTAAATATAAATAGAAGAGTGCCCAAGAGAATGACATACACAATACAACACGGGTGACAACACAAGAAACGCGAGTGCACAGTACTCAACTAAAAAGAAATCCTGAACATAACTGTGAAGAACACATTGCAGGATCTTCAGAGAAATCATTGTCTCAGGCATTCAATCCAAATCTACTAAAGAACACACAAATTACACTGTAATCAAGAGAATATCCTCACTCGTGAAGATCACAAGCTGAACCATGACACTCTATTTTTTAAAGCAAAAACCAGAGGACTAAGAAGAATTTATGTCTTATCCAAGGAGTCCAGAGATGCTCTGTAATCACTAGAGAATTCTAAACTCACATCTACTCTCTCTTAGTGATTATTTTATTATTTTTGAGCAGTGTGTTTACTCTGTATATTTTAGACACACACTAACTCATGTTCCAAACTGGAGGATTTCAGAATCCTCATACCAAATTCTTTACTCCTGCTTACCCCCGACAACGGTGGAAGAGGTTCCTCTGTGGCATGGTCATTATTTTTTTTCCATGAAAATTGTGGAAGAGGTCCCTACGTGGCATGGACAATCCATGTACTGTTGTTAACCCTGATCCAGGGTGTGGATCATAGTATATTTATATAAACTTCTTGGTGGTAGGTGATCACCAATTGGAGTGGATTAGGTCTCGGCTTCAGACTGAATCACTTGTTTTATATCTGATGTGCCATTTAAAGTTGGTCTACTCTGTTTTACTACTTTACTGCACAATCTAGAAAAACACTAAATTCACTTTGATAGTTAGTCTTGGAAATAAGTTATATCTTATTTGTCTTAGTAGGATACCTTCAAAAGTAATTTTAACAATACCAATTAAAATTACTAAGAATTAATCAATCTTCTAAGATGTTGTTAAAACAGTCAAACTCTTATAACATTATAACCTTGATTAACTGGGATGTATCTATTTTGGTGGAAATCATTATTTTTAAAACTAATATCATTTAAATAGAAATTTTTATAGTAACTCAATTCACCCCTCCCCTCTTGAGTTAACTACTCTGACCAACATTTGGGATCAGAGGTTGCTTTATTAGGACTTTGTGTAATCTTATTCCACTGTTATTATAGTTGTACTTTAAAGATCTGTAAATTTCTGTTAATTCTAAATTTCTATCTCTTTTAATGTAATTTTTTAGTATGGAAAATATATTGGAAGGTGCTGCAACCAACAGACCACCATTATTTAATGGAACAAACTATGCACAATGGAAAATTAAAATGAAAATGCATCTAGATAGTATGATCTTTGAAATCTGGTCATCAATTATAGATGAATACAAACTTCATGTGACTGATAGAATTACGTGGGATGAACCTACCAAACGTTCCAACAATAATAATTGAAAAGCTATGAATTCCTTGTACTATTCCTTAGGATATGAATAATTTAATAGGATTTTTGCTTGTAAAACTGCCCATGAAATTTGGGATACCTTGTCTGTCTCACATGAAGGCACATATAGTGTAAAGGAAATGAGACTTAATACTTATACTGTAAAATATGATAATTTTAATATGAAACCTGATGATCAAATTTTTTATATGTATCTTAGGTTCAATTATATTTTCAACACAATGATTTCTCTAGGTTGAGAAGTCACTACCAAAGAACAGATCATGAGAATTCTCAGATGTCTACTTGACAGATGGAGGGGAACCTCTGTCTCAATTAGAGAGTCATGTGACATCAGCAGGAAACCTGTAAAGGAACTCATTCGGAAACTGATGATGTATGAGGAAGAGATGAAAGTCAACAAAGAAGATGAGGATGAACCAAAGAGGAAATATGTTGCATTCAATACCACCCTCTCGAAGCACAAAGACAATATAAAACTGGAAGCTTCTAAAGACAGTTCCACTACTGAACAATCATCACCATACAGGGATAAAGAGATGGCTAAACTGGCCAGAAGATTCAAACGATTTTAAAAGAATAAAAACTTTTTCAGAAAACCAAACTTCAAGGGAAATTATGATCAAAAAAGAAAATGGAAAAAGGACTGGAAGAGAAGTGACAAAACTGATGAGATTGTATGCTATGAATATAAATGAAAAGGACATATAAAGGCTGACTGTCCAAAGCTCAAATATAAGAAGAAATATGAGGATAAGGAGAAGAAGTACAAAAAGTCAATGAAGGAAACATGGAGTGCCTCTGAGGATAGTTCAAGTGACTCGGAGACATCACATGATGAACGCGCTAACAAAGACAATATTTGTTTTGTGACAAACACATCTGAGGTAGCACTGAACACTTCTATGCATAATTCATACTATTCTGAAGAGGAAAGTGACTATGAAAATATGACCAATGAATAAATGTTTGAATATTACAACATGCTTAAAGAGACATGAAATAAATTAATGGATAAATATAAATCATTGAAGAAACATCATGCTCTCACTGTAACTTTTAAATCTGAACTTACTACGGAAAAAGAGAAAAATTCTCAACTGCTCAAAGAAAACAATGAACTAAAAATTTATAATGAACAATTAAAAAGTGACTTAAAAAAGTTTACTAAGGGTAAAAATACCCTTTCCCAAATGCTAGGAAAACAAATTGCTCCTAAATATAATACTGGAATTGGTTATCAACCTGGTAAAAGAAACCTTGGTAGAACAAATTTTATATCAAAGTTTAGGACATATAGTTTTGTTCCCAGTTTTGGACATAGCTCAACTAGCTCGAGTCATGATACACATTCTACTATTTCATGTTTTTGTGTACGAAATAGAGTTTATTTTTCAAATACTTTAGATAATGCTTATAGGAAACCTATGAGACAAATATGGGTTCCTAAAGAACTTATTACTAATGTTACTGGACCCAAACAAGTATGGGTACCGAAATCTATCTTTGCTTGACCATGTTATAGGAAAGATGATTAAAGAGATACTGCACAAATTTGTGGTACTTGGCCAGTGGGTGTTCAAGACACATGATAGGAGACTAATCATGCTTCAAGAACCTGGTAAAAGTAAATGGAGGATATGTCACATTTGGTGACAATGCAAAGGGGAAGATCATTGTCTTAGGCCAGATTGGTAACTCTAATTCGATTATAATTTCTAAATTACTATTTTTTAATGGTCTAAAATACAATTTACTTAGTATCTCACAATTGTGTGATGATGGATATCATGTTAAATTTGAAAATGATTCTTGTAATGTCGTTTATTCTAAAGATAAATTTATATTTTCTTCATCAAGGAATGAAAATGTTTATTCCATTAATTTAGATTCCTTACCTTCTCAAAATGTTTCATGCTTAAGTGTATTTCATAAAGAATCTTGGCTCTGGAACAGGAGACTAGGACACTGTAATGTTCACTCCCTTAGAAAGCTAACTAGAAAAGGCCTAGTTAAAGACTTACCCAAACATGAGTTTATATATGAAAAAGTGTGTAATATATGTTAAAAGGTAAAACAACAAAAAATCACTTTCAAACCAAAGAAATAAGTTTCTACTTCTCGACCTCTCGAGTTGGTTCACATAGATTTTTTTGGACCATCTAGAGTTTCTAGTTTAAATGGGAAGCACTATTTTTATGTTCTAGTATATGATTTTTCTAGATTTACCTAGACCTTATTCATGGCTCAAAAAAGTGAAGCTTTCTCTTGTCTTACTAAGTATCCCAAGTCTGTAGAAAATCTATGTGTACTTAAAATTAAATCTTTATGAAGTGATCATGGCTGTGAGTTTGAAAATCAAGAGTTTGAATCCTTTTTCTCACAAAATTTTTATAGTCATAATTTCTATTCCCCTAGAACACCTCAACAGAATGGTGTTGTAGAAAGAAGATATAGAACCTTGCAAGAAGTTTCTAGAACTATGCTTAGTGAATATGACAAACCTATTTACTTTTGGGTTGAAGCTGTTAATACAGAATGCTACATAATCAATAGATACTTGATTAGACCAATTCTAAAAAAGACCCCATATGAACTATGGAATAATAGGAAGCCTAAGGTTAATTAATTTAGAGTCTTTGGTTGGAAAGTCTTTATTCTCAACACTAAGGATAATATTGAAAAATGTTCATCGAAAAGTGATGAAGTAATTTTCCTAGGATATTCAATTTCAAGTAAATCTTATAGATTATTCAATAAGAGAACAAAATTTGTGGAAGAATTTGTCCATATCAATTTTGATGAAAAAGATCCACATGATCCTAGAACCATCCTAGAAAATCAAGAGGATGATGTATCAAATCTGAAAATCAACTCAAAAACCTCATATACCTCTGTGAAAGAATCCATGATAACTTCCAATTCTGGAAATTCTATTCAATCGAGTCATAATGAACCTGAATCTGTTGATGAACCTAAATTCACTAGTCCCTCTTTTTCTAGAAAGGTTAGAACCCTTAGAAACCATCCCTTAGATGCTATTATAGGAGACTTCGAGAAAGGAACACAAACTAGAGCTTCTCTTAGAAATCAGGTTTAACACCAAGCCTTCCTGTCACAGCATGAACCTAAAAACATTGTTGATTCCATCAATGATGAATTTTGGGTAATGGTTAAGCAAGAAGAACTCAATCAGTTTAAAAGAAATAATGTTTGGAAACTAGTTGAAAGACCCAAGGACACTTTTGTCAAAGGCATTAAATGGGTGTTTAGAAATAAGGTAGATGAAGCTAGAAATATAGTTAGGTATAAGGCAAGATTACTTACACAAGGCTATAGTCATGAAGAAGGAATTGACAATGAGGATAATTTTTCTCCAGTATCCAGACATGAAGCCATTAGAATGCTATTTTCTTATAATTTACATCTGAATTTCAAACTATATCAAATGGATGTTAAGAGTGCATTCTTAAATGGGTATATAGATGAGGATGTTTTTGTTGAACAACCCCATATATTTACAAACCCTTATTTCACAAATCATATTTTTAAACTATCAAAAGCATTATATGGTTTAAATCAAGCTTCAAGAGCTTGGTATGATAGATTTATTACTTTTCTTATATTTAAAGTTTTTACAAAAGGAATAGCTGATCCTACCCTTTTCATAAAACGAATTTCTAATGATGTTTTAGTTGTTCAAATCTATGTAGATGATATTATTTTTGGATCCTCAAAAAATTCATTATGTATAGATTTTTCTAAAATGATGCAAAATGAATTTGAAATGACTTTAATGGGTGAACTAAAATTCTTTCCTAGATTTCAAATCTTTTAAAATAATGATGGAATTGTTTTAACTCAAAGTAAATACACAAGATATCTTCTAAAACGTTTTGGATTGGATAGCACAAAAAGTAGTGACACTCCCATGAGTACCATCTCCAAGATAGATCTTGATGAAGATAGAAAATCTATTGATCAAAACACTTATAGAGGAATGATTGTAAGCCTACTGAACTTAAATGTAAGCCATCCTGATATTATGTTTAGTGTGTGTATGTGTGCTCTCTTTCAATAAAACACTAAGGAATCTCATTTAAATGTTGTAATGATAATTTTCAAATACCTCAAGTATACACCCAATCTAAGACTGTTCTATCCTAAAGGAAAATAATTTGAACTGTTTAGTTATTTTGATGCTGACTGCGGTGGCCGTAAGTTAGATAGAAAGAGCACCTATGGAACATGTCACCTTTTAGGCAAGTCACTAGTATCATGGTGTAGTAAGAAACAAATCTTTGTTGCTTTATCTACTGCAGAAGCTGAATACATAGTTGCTGGTAGTTTTTGTGCACAAATTTTGTGGATGAAACGCACTTTACTTGATTATGGATATCAATTCAGACATGTACCAATAAATTGTGACAACACAAGTTCTATTAACATTTCAAAAAATCCTGTTTCACATTCTAGGACAAAACATATAGATGTAAGACATCACTTTTTTAGGGATCATTATCAAAAAGGTGATATTACCTTGGAATTCATTGGCATTAAATATCAACTTGCTAATATATTCACTAAAGCATTAAATTATGAGAGAATAGACTACATCATACATGATCTTAGCATGATCAATCACAAATAGATATCTTATTGGTCTTACTATTTAATATTTTACTGCTTTTTTACTTTATTTTTTCATGTTCACAGTTTCTCGGTTACTGTCTCTTGTTTACGGTCTCACAATTAGCACTTTGTATTCACGGTCTGTTAGTCGTTGTCTCAATTTGAATGAACAATTTTTACTTACTATCTCACCGTAACAGAACAGACCACTCACTGTCTCACCGTGACGACCACTGACTGTCTCACCGTGACGACCATTTATCATGGCACCGTAACAATTATTCACGGTCTCACCGTGAAAATTATTTTTGGTTTTCATTTAATCTATATTGCGGTAATTTTTTATTTCACCAATTTTTACTTTCCCACATTTTTACTTTTGTGACGTTTGACATTCACAAATGATAAAAAAGGGTTTTCACTCGATTCTTCACCCGAACTCTCCCCCACTCACTCCTTATGAACCCTTTCAACCTAGAAACTCTCTCTATATCTCTCGACCGTTAGTGTAAACTAAGGATGAAGCGTCCATCTTCATCCTCATCTGAGAAGCATCGCTCGAAGAAATAGAAGAGATCACCGAAGCTGGCACCCGAAGGACCCCTAAATCCAAATCTGGTAAATCGCGCTGTTGTACCTGAAAAAGAAATTTTACCTAAGTGGTTGTTGTCTAGAAAATCTCTAGTTTTAAAAGTTTTAAGAGAACAAGGTTGGCTCGAATGGTTCTCAAGGAAGGATAGACCTATTTTCCTAATGTTGTTAGCTCAGTTCTATCAGTATGTATATTTTTCTTTTGATGATGGTGAAAGTTTTTTTGTGAGGAGTTGAATTAATGACCAGAGATGCTCCTTCTCATCAAGGTTATGGGTTGCATGCATTAGGATACCTCACGAAGGAATTTGTGATGATTATTAGAGACATCCCCCACCTACAACTGATTTCCTTGACCTGGAAAATGCACTGGAAACTCTAACAAGAAATGGAACCAAGAGAATGGCCATAGCTATTGAACTTTACATGGAGACAAGGGTGTTGTTTAAATTTGTTCAAAATCTGATTTTCTTGAGTAAAAGTGAATTTTCTATCTTGAAGTATCCATATGTGTTCCTGATTCATCTTATGAATAATGGACACAAAATTAATCTGTGCAAGTATATCATTCACCATATGTGGGAATTGATCAAGGTCACATCAAAATCCACCTCTTTGTTTTACTCTAGGCTAATTACAGCAATTCTTGTTGCCAAAGGAGTAGTTTGACACAATGAAGAAGTAATGGTGGACTATGAATATTGTTTATCTAAATATATCATCAGAAGGATGAAAATAAACTGGAACCCTTGGAAGAAGGAATGGGTTGAAGATAATGATAAGATTTATGAGAAGTATAATCCTATGGATTATCCAATAAGGCTAAAAGACATTTCTAATCCTGGTTTAGAACAAGATGAAGTTATAGATTATCTTAAAGATGAAGAAGAAGAGGAAGAAGAAGTTGAAATACCACCTAGAGAAGATGCTGATATACCTCATAGGGAAGAAGTTGTTATTGAGGAAGAAAGGCCAATTATTCCTCCTCTTGTTCTTGAAGAAGAACCTCCTGCCCCTAGATATGATGTTAATCTGGAAGTCAAATCTAAGGCTGGAAGAGAATTAATTATCCCAGAATCTAAGCAGTAAGACATGGAAGAGGTTGTAGTAGGAGAACTCCCTACTGTGCAAGAAGTAACTCAAAAAGAACTCCCTATTATAGAAGAAACAAATATAGAACAACTCCCTACAATCCAAGAATCTAATCTAGAAGACCTTCCTGTAGAACAATCTGTTCCTAAGATAATACCCTCTGCTGAAGAGAGGATGGAGATAGCCTTCAGGTTGGATAGGTAAGAGATGGATGAGGAAATTAGAGACGAACCAGTGGATTTAAATCAAGTTCCTGAGCCTCAAGGTCCTGAAAATGATGCACTTATTTAGGGGTAGGAACCTCAAAATCTTGAGACTGGTGAAGATGATTCTGATAAAGCATCTCAACCAAAAGAGTCATATTTTATGTACAATCGATATATATTCCCTAGCTTCTATGATTTGAGTGAATCTCAACAGGTTTTTGCCACTGGGATTGATCTTTCTTCCTTGTTTCAATTGAAATCTGCCACATACTTTGCACCTAAACCTGAACCTCAACCTGAGCCTGCACCTATACCACTTCCTGCACCTTTACCTGCTCAGCAGTCTTCTTTCAGCAAGGATGATTTGAAATCCTTTGGAGACACTATCTTAGCTGGAGTTGAGAAAATCTTGTCCTCTCAACCTCTTCTTGTGACCAAACTGAGTCCGGAAGATACCTCACTGCTTTTAGAAAAGATTATCTGGCACATTCAACCCAAGATGATTCATGAGATTAAAGAAGTATGGTTTGAAATCAATTTTCTGAGTAATGAAGTTGGAACTCTTAAAATTATGGTTGAAGACCTCCAGAGAGAATTGCATTCTAGATCAGAGTCTACACCTGTTTATGCTTCTCTTAAACCTGATGTTTCTCACATTTCTAGAGATATTGTGTCCCAGATTCATCCATACCTCTTATCTATTGATGAAAATATTGGAGAAAGTAACATGAATATGTTGCACCACATGAGAGAGCTTCTGTAGAACCTTAAAAAACTCACTAATGAATATAGTGGATATCTTCAAAAGGTCCTGAAACAGCTCAAGTCTCTAACCAAAGCTGTAAATGCCTCTACTTCCTCTCGTCAAACCTCTACTCCTTCTTTGGATAGTTCTTTGCTCAGATCTATAGTCAGTGAAGAGATTTAGAATTCCTTAAGTGGATTTGATATTGATCCTTCATCTAATGTTGTTAATAACAGTGATAGAGTGCTTGACTTGGTTCAAATTCACTCAAAGATTGCCAATGATGCTCAGTAGGATATCTCTAAGAAAGTGGACTTCTGTTTCAATCATATTTTCTCCAAGGCTGATATGACCAATAAATTTAAAGATCTTGTAGAGAATCTGAGAATACCTCATGTGACCCAAGCCTTCAAAACCCAAGTTCAGAAGCTCACTAAATTTACCAGATTGTTAGACAAGTTCATGGAAATTAAAGATGATTTTGAAAAGGTTATGCAGTATGGAAGAGATATTATTGCAGACTTCATTAAGTTCTTGAGAACAAATCTTCATGTTCAAATCACCGCAATTATTGCTCCATGGGCTTCTCCTCTTAGACCTTGATTACCTAATTTCACTTCTACCTTAGCTTCAACATCCATTTCTATTGTCCAGGCTCTTAGTCAGATCAAGCCTGTCATTCTTGACCAGAAACTTCCTCGATCTTCTACTGCTCCAACTTTGGCTCCCTATATCTTCGAAGGTCAACCTTTATCTTCTTTTTCTACCACTTCTATGCCTTCTTCTATATCAGCTGCTACCCTGATGGCTTCTTCTTCTGCTTCTAATAAAGGAAAATAGAATGACAATCCCCGAAGCAGCCCAGTGACTATTATTTTGTGGAAATGTCATTGATTTTTTTTTGTATTTCTACTGTCTATTGTATTTTGAAGGCTATTAATGCCATATGCACAGTTTTCCCTCTATTCTTTGCACTTTTTGATAATCCCAAAAGGGGGAGAAGTTATCAGTTATCATCAGTTATTCAGTTATTATATGCTATTTAATACTTTGTTTTTCTCTATAGTTGCATCTCTCTTATACTTTAACTGAACATGATTTGTGATCATAAAAATGGGGGAGATTGTTGGACTCCTTATGTGTTAATCATGTTTTAATGATCACAAATCTCAATAATAATTAAAAATATTATTAATGATCACAAATCTCCCAAATCTTATTAATCATGTGTATTTATGTTTCAAGTTATCTCATACCTTATAATGGTTAACCTCAATTCATTTTATGCATATTATTGTTTAATTCTGAATACAGTCATTTGTCTAAGTATAAGACATTGTAAGCGTGACATTGTGAGCCAGGCACTGTGAGCAAGACAACGTGAACCCAGACACCATGAAGCCTAAGTCTCAGACACTGTGACCATGATATACCATGACACAGTAAGCCTGACACCGTGAAGCAAGACACTAAGAACATACATCGTAATCCAGACACTCTGTTTTCCTAAGTGTCAGACACAGTTAGCAAGATAGTCATCAAGGCACCATGAATCCAGAAACTGTAAGCAAGACACTTTGAAGGAGACATCGTGAAGGAGACATCATGAAGGAGACACTGTGAAGGAGATACCATAAGGGAGACACCGTGAAGGAGACACCGTGAAGGAGACACCGTGAAGGAGACACCGTGAAGGAGACATCGTGAAAGAGACACCGTGAAGGAGACATTGTTTGCATAACTATTGTGACACCATTTCCTATCCATTTTTTCATCTTTCAATTTACCTTTTTAACGGTCATATTTAACGTCTTTAATGCACTAAAATAATTAATGTTTTCTTGTAGACATAGTATGAGGTACGAGGTACGACATATATGGAACCTATCGGCTAAAACTCATGCATTTGTAAAGATAAATACAAGAGTTCCCAAGATCAATACATACACAATACAACACGGGCGAAAACACAAGAAACGTGAGTGCACAGTACTCAACTAAAATGAAAGCCTGAGAATAATCGTGAAGAACACATTGCAAAATCTTTAGAGAAAGCATTGTCTCATGAATGCAATCTAACTCTATTGATGAACACATGAAATACACTGGAATCAAGAGAACATATTCACTCATGAAGATCACAAGATGAACCACAACACTCTATTTTTCAACACAAAAACCAATGAAAGACTCAGAAGCATTTATGTATTATCCAAGGAGTCCAGAGCTACACTGCTAATCAGTAAAGCATTATAAATTCACATCTACTCTCTCTTAGTGATTCTTTTATTTATTTTTGAGCAGTGTGTGTACTCTGTATATTTTACACACACACAGACTCCTGCGCCGAACTGGAGGATTTCAAAATCCTCATATCAGATTCTTTAATCCTACTTACCCATGAAAACTGTGGAAGAGGTCCCTGTGTGGCCTTGTCATTATTTTGTTTTCCCACAAAAACTGTGGAAGAGGTCCCTGCATGGCCTGGGTAGTCCATGTATTGTTGTTAACCCAAATCCAGGGTGTGGATGAAAGTTTATTAATATAAAATGCTTGGTGGTAGGTGTTCACCAATAGGAGTGGATTAGGTCTCGGCTTTAGACTAAACCACTTGTTTTATATTCGTTGTGCCATTTAAATTTAGTCTACTTTGTTTTACTGCTTTACTGCACAATCCATAAAAACACTAAATTCACTTTGATAGTTAGTCTTGGAAAGAAGTTATATCTTATTTTTCATAGTAGGATAACTTCAAAAGTAATTTTAATAATACCAATTAATATTATTGAGAATTAATCAATATTCTAAGAAAGTGTTTAAACATTCAAACTCTTATAATAGTATAACCTTGATTAACTGGACTGTATCTATTTTTTGGGAAAATCATTATTTGTAAAACTAATATCTTTTAAAAAGAAATTTTTTTAGTAACTCAATTCACCCCTCCCCCCCCCCCCCCTTGAGTTAACTACTCTGACCAATAGGTCGAGTATGTTCTTCATCAAGAGAGATATGTGGAATAAATCATGAACTTGAGATATATTTGGAGGAAGTGCATGCCAATAGGCCACAACTCTTATACACTCAAGAATTTGATAATGGCCAATGTACCTGGGGTTGAGCTTCCCTTTCTTCCCAAACTACCTAACTCTCTTCCAAGGTGAAATTTGAAGTAAAAAAGTTTCACCAACATCAAACTCCATATCCCTTAGAAGGTTGTCAACATAGCTCTTCTACGGACTCTGAGCAGCCTTTATGTCACCACCACAAATCCATTTTTATTTTACAAAAAGATACACTTTATAGAAAAGTAGGAACCATACAAAAAAAATTCACCATATGATTTCAAAATTCAAATTACATGCTTCAATCCATTTCAAAATACAAGCACAAACCATCAATCCCGCGATAAAACCAAATTCAAAATTAAAAATCCAAGGCAAAAGTAATCATCACCCAATACACATCCCAAGAATCTTGTGGTCAATATCATCATCGTCTCTTCCAAACACATAACCATCATTCACATCACGTCGCTACCATACAATCTATACATCATCGTCGTCATCTCCTGTCTATCACTGAACCATCCTTACACCGGTTGTCATAACACTTTGTCTGACAAGGAAGTTCACTAGAGTCCAACAACATCATCGCAAAAGAACCAAGAATATTTCTCTCACTAGATTCATCCCAACTATAACACCCCAAGATTCCAAGGTATACTTCTCTTTGAATAATACAGTAGCGTGTGTTGTATGTAACTTCGAGTTCTAACACACACCATAACCAATCAAACTAGCTGTTATAAATAGTAATACCCACTTATTGAAATTTTATAAATTTTATATTTCAAAATGGAATTAATTTTTGGATTTGGAATATCAAAATTATCCTAGGGTAAATGTTTGGTATTTTTCTGCAAACATTCATATTTTGATGGATAGTGAAAATTACTAAATTTTAATTAAAAACAACTTTTTTAATCGAAATAATTAATAGTGATAAATTATGAATTTGAGTGGTTTTAAAGTATATTTAGAATATATTTTTACAATTTAATACAATGTGGGTCATTCTAAAAAATTTCACATTTAAACTGGACATAAACAAGTGTCAATCTTTTGATTATTATTATTCCTTAAAAACATGCTTTTTGTTTTGACAGCAGGAATTAATTTTAAATTAATTTCTGCCACTTCTGTGTTTTGAATTTAGAAAAATGGATTCCATATTTATAATTAGGAGATAAAAATTGTGTAAATAGGTAACTTTTTTTAGACATTTTGAATAATTACTTCGGTAAATATTTTATTTACCCTGGTTAAAGGGTAAATTCGTTAAATAAGGGTAAAAAAATAATATTATAATAATACTAAATTACCCTAAAACATGTCCTAACCCTATTAGTTGATACATTTCCGACCATGGGAATATTTGGGTCAATTTTGGGACCCCATGGGGCCACATGTAAGTGATAATGACACTTTATATCAATTAAGTTAAAGTAAACAGAAATATGACATAAGCATATATATTTTAGCAAAACAATTTTTACATTGAGTTATATATGTTATCTTTTCGACTATAAATGTTCATTACAAATCAAAAAATGTTTCCTACATAATGGTATTTTTTTTATAATTTTTAGACATCTAATAAACTAAATTATTTATGACATAATAATGATGTAGTGTTTACCTCATTAATAAATTATTTAAATAAATAAGATTATAAAGACTAAAATATTACCCAAAACCTGTCCAATTATTATTGTATGATTTCATTTCAAGAATGATTCATCTTATCTTCATCTTTAATGAGTTTTGCACATTGAGAAACCAAATATCATTATATAATAAAATAATATTTTCAATCCTTCCTAAAGAGCCCCTCTTTTCCCTTATAAAAGGACACCACTTCTAACAAATTACTCACACCTATGAAGCCTTTTGGCTCATCCAACCTCTTCTTAATTAATCTCCCTGCATCCATCTCCTCCTCTTAGAATCCTTACCTTAGGCAGAAGGCAATTCAAGAGTCCTTTTTGGTTCAAACCAAAGGGAGTTACCTGAATTAAATGTAACGATTTCTCTTAGCTTCTTTTTTTTTATTTTACTTCTCCAACCCCTAAACTCTTCTTATTCATTAATTTTGTAACAACACCAGTACACTCAATATAATAGGATATTTTTATGAGAAGTATTAGAACTACACTTACACACACCTCCATCAAATGGGTGAAGAACATAATGTTTCTGTGGATGGAAACCAAACGCCTCACGAAACGATGATTGTTCAATTATCTCCTACCACCTCTCATGGTGGCTAATATGATGGAAATGTAATTAAATATAATATTAATGATATTTATTTTATATATAATCATCTATAATTCCATTTTATATCATACCATTATTCGTTTCGTGTTGTATATATATACGATAATTTCATTTGAGGAAGTGCAGACTACCGCCCCCTCAAAGTGATATGACTCATTCATACCATACATGGAATGTATAAAGGATGGTGTTAATGAACATAAGTAACATATATAAGATATTATATTATAATGGAATAATAATATACCTATGTATCATTTGGTTTGTATTCCTTTTAAAATGAAAAATGAAATGGAAGTAGCGTTCGTACGTACGTACGGATTACAGTCTCCACGAACGCGATGAGATTAATTTCCCCATCATTTCCATTCAAGAATAATTCTCATTTGATGATTAAAAGTAATGTTTAAGGACTTGATATCAATCTGGATATGAATAAGACACAACCTATCCATAACAAACATGGCTTATTTAACAAAACATATAAAACGAGTAAGTTAACAACTGAAACGACAATAATATTAAGATATTATTAAAAAAACGATGTTAAAAGATCATATATGATATCATGTTAATGTATATGATTCTTTTATAATTTAATAACAATTATTTCACCATTATAAAAGAGGTTAACCTGCCCTTAACCAAGGAAAAGTACTAGGTAAGGGTTTATTTCACAATCTCTTCATTATCCGAGGTTGTTTATACGTAATTATCTACTAGGACCTCTTTATCATCCACATCCATGTTTCTTAAAAATTTATTTCAAAACATTCTTACTATTTTACAGAATATTGGTTAAAGTCATTTATACCCTTTTTTGAATTTTTATAAGATGTTTATAAAGGAATATTTCTATCATTTTCCAAACAAGGTCCTTTTTAACCTTTTCCAAAAATTAAGGTAAGAATATATATTTTTAACTTATATGAAAGGTGCAGCTATTTTCCACTGTTAAAAGATCTTCAAAGCTTCCTTTACAAGATTATAATAATATTTTCAAAGTAAATGTTTTATTTTATAATTATGTGACTTTTAAATGATTTCAAAAAAAGAGATATTTCTCTCAAATAGTTTTGATTTCATCTATATGAACATCCTTTGATAGATTTTAAGATTATTTGAAGATGATTTATTATGATACAAAACTTCCATATTTTATTGAAGGTTTTGTTATATTTTTGACTATGGATGTGGTATTTTTATACCATTAATGGTTTATAGATAAAGTATTTACATTTCATATGCTAGTTTTAATACGAATGTTTATGTTATGTTTAAATCTATTCATATGAGGAATGCATTGGACTTAGTAAGTGACGGGTGCAGCCCGCTATAGCTCCTTGATGCATCGGTAGGTCTCATGTGACAAACTAGTGTCTTGGCATGAGGCCTTGACAAAATCTTATTTGTAGTCTTGGCACGAGGCCTTGGCTACGTGGTTATGATAGTCTAGCATTATGAATTCCATCATTATGAAAGTGGTTATTGATATTGCATGTGATTATTCGACTAGTATAATATCCATTTGAATAATTAAATGGCATTATTTCATTTTATATTTTCCATATTATGCTGAATTTCATGTTTAAAAGGCTTTTTTTTAGTTATACATTGCCTTAAATGTTTATAATTATTAATTAATGTTTCTGCTATATTGTTATCCTTACTGAGCATTTGATCTCACCCCTTTATATGTTTTATTTTTCCAAGGATGTGAAGAAGTATTTTATGAATGACCTACAGGGATAGTATAAGGGGATTTGAGTGTGGAGATAAGATTTTGTTATAGTTCTCACTTTATTATGTAATGTAAACTTTATGAATTTATCTAGTGTTTCCAAGGCTACTAAACTAATCGGGTTTTCAAGACATGATCTTTTATGATCATGCCAATGTTAAGTAATATTGCACTGACTCTGGGTAACTGGGGTTAGGGCATTATACTTGGTATCAGATGATGTTTAGTACAAACCTTGAAAGCTAGATTTAGATAAACTTTGATTAAAGAACATATCCCTAAGATATACTTTGAGGATGAGTATAGAAGAACTTCCTAGAATTTTGGTATTGTAGAGATTTTGTGTGTTTTTGGAGAAAGACATACCTGTTTGGATACAATCAGGTAGAGGCGGCTCTGGCACAGATGTACATATGGGTAAAAACCAAAAACACCACTTTGAGCTAGACTCGAACGGGAACTGGTGCACAACAACGGGCCTTGCTGCACTATTGGTTATGACACTCCCAGAGGATATGCTTAGGATAATTCTCATTTTCATTACAAACCATTATAAATGGTTTATGAGTATATAATTCCTCAAAAAAAAAATTTTATGATTATTGATTATATCCATAAACTCTTCAAATCATGTTAAGTGTTTTACAAGTTCTTATTTATGTATTGTGATTCATAAACTAATCTAGTGTATGACATTGTTTAGAAATGGAAACTAGTGAAATAAATGGAAACCATATAAATGCATGCACTCTATGTAGGTATTTCCCTCCATCTCAAGATAATTATAGTGGAGTTGGTGATGCAACTGGTGATGATCATCTTATCAACATACTAGGAAAACTCACTCAGGTTATGAATAATAGCCTTACTCGTATGGAGAACCCTAATCGAAAGCATGGAGGATCAATGTTAGATCGGTTCATGAGGAAACAACCACTGACATTCAATGGGAGTACAAATCCCATAGTAGTTACGCAATGGATAAATTCCTTAGAGAAAATATTCCATGCCTTGGGGAGTAGTAAAAAGGAAAAAGTTATCATGGAAGTTTACCACCTCACTAGAGATTCTGATCAATGGTGCCCATTGATTCAAAAAAAAAAGGAAGATGATGAAGTATCAAATATGGAATGGAGGGATTTCAAAGATATTTTATTAGAAAAATACTTCCCTCGTGACCAACGAGCTGATATGGAAAAGAAATTTCTGAGTATGAGACAAAAGGAGGATGACAATGTTGCAAAGTATGAGGCTAACATTACAAGGTTAGCATGGTATGTTGGAGATTATATACGTAACCCAAGAAGTAATATTGATCGTTTATTTTAATGGTTAAAACCATTTCTCCATCGATCATTAGTCTAACAATCCATCTCGTCGTACGAATACATTCTCTCATGTGTTATCAGGACAGAAAAGGAATTCCTTAAGTCTTACGACTTTAAAGTAAAGCAGGAGAAGAAGAGATATGCTGATCACTCTGGGAATGGAAATAAGGGAATAAGGGAAAATTTGAATATCCATCCTGTATTAAGTGTGGGAAGAAACACCCCGGTACTTTCTTAAAGGGAATGGGAGTCTGTTACAAGTGTGGTGAAAAAGGCCACCAAGCTCGTGATTGAAAGGGGAAGAAAGAAGCTACTGATGTTCGATGCTACAACTGTAGGGATATGGGACATTATGAAAATGAATTTCCTAAGATTCAAGGGAACATACCTCAGAAAAGGAAAAGGGATCAAGGCCAAGCTTATGATATCACTACTACTGAGGTAGAAGCTCCAAAACATGTGGTGTCATGTAATTTAATGGTTTCCTCAAGTTTAGAAATTTCATTATTTGATTCTGGATCATCGATTGTTTCATATCTTCCCAGTTTGCTAAGAAAATTTTATATTTCCAATTTGATTTAACAAGGGATTTTTCAATTAAAACTCCCAAGGGAAGCATCATTACAATGAAGTTTTGTGAATCAGTCCCTATTAGAGCACATAAATGTTCTTTATCAGATGATCTCATCGTCATACCTATGATTGAGTTTGATATAATCCTCGGTATGGATTCTCTTTCAGACCCCGTTGCGAAGATTTATTGTATGAATAAGGAGGTTAAAATTTTTGATGTTGATGATAAAGAAAACCTTATCTTTAGATCAGAACCGTCACCACCTGATTCTTATCTAGATCCACCCCTAGTAGCTCAACTAAATTCAATTATTGGGGAGGAAGAGAATGAAATGACTATGGGTGAGTAAAGTAAATTTCAATTAGAATATGTACCTATTGTGAGAGAATATTTTGATGTGTTTCAAGAAGATTTACCTGGACATCCTCCAGAATGAGAAATTGTGTTTTCCATTGATTTAATTCTGGGATCAAGGCCCATATCGAAGACCCCTTAAGAATGGCCACTGTGGAATTAGTTGAACTAAAGAAACAACAAGATGAATTGAGTAATAAAGGATTTATTCACCCTAGTGTTTCTCCATGGGGATCCCCTGTCCTTTTTGTTAAGAAGAAAGATGGATCTATGAGGTTATCTATCGATAACAGGGAGATCAATGCTATAACAATAAAGAACAAGTATCCCCTACCTCGCATTGATGATTTATTTGACCAACATCATGGAGATCAATACTTTTCAAAGATTGACCTTAGATCTGGATACCATCAGTTGTGTGTAAAGAAGTAATACATTTTTCACATAGTATTTCGAACCAGGTATGGGCATTACGAGTTTACAGTAATGTCTTTTGGGCTGACTAATCCACCCTATGTTTTCATGGATCTAATGAACAGAGTTTTCAAGGAATATCTCGATGATTTTGTAGTGGTATTAATTGATGATATCTGGGTATATTCCAAAATCTATGAAGACCATGAAAATCACTTGTGCATTATCCTGAAGACTCTTAGAATACATGAATTATATGGGAAGTTTAGCATGTGTGAATACTTGCTTCAAGAGATCTCTTTTCTTGGTCATATTGTCTCGAAGGATAAAATCTTTGTTGATACTTCTATGACCAAGGCAATCCAAGAATGGCCAGCACCAACGAGTATAACCGAGGTACGCATTTTTATTGGTTTAGCAGGTTATTATCGGTGTTTCGTACAGAATTTTTCCCGGTAGGCTAACCCATTAACAAAGCTCACATGTAAAAGGGTTAAATTTTTTTGGACAAAAGAGTGTGAATAATGTTTTGAAGAACTGAAGATAATATTAGTCAATTATCCTATCTTGACTCTACCATCAGGGAATGATGGGCTCTTTATTTATAGTGATGCATCAATGAAAGGACTTGGTTCGGTCCTTATGCAGAATGATAGAGTTATTGCCTATGCATCACGACAGCTAGAAGTTCATGAGAAAAACTATCCTACTCATGATCTTGTGTTAGCTGCTGTAATTTTTGCTTTGAATATATGGAGACATTATCTCTATGGTGAAAAATGTGAGATTTATACTGATCACAAGAGTTTAAAGTACACTTTCTCACAGAAATAACTCAACATGAGGAAAAGGTGATGGATTTAACTACTCAAGGATTATGATTGCACGATACACTACCACTCGGGAAAGGAAAATAAGGTAGCAGATTCTTTGAGCCTAAAAGATCATGGAGTTTTGAACATGATGAGAATTGAAAGGGATCCTATTTTCATGGATCTAGTAATGTTGGATATGTGAATCACCATGGAAGGTGAAACATCAATACTTTTTCAAATGGTTACCAAACCATCTTCACTAGAATGGATAAAGAGTTGACAGACCGATGATGAAGAGTTTCAAAAGAAGATTAAAGTTTTGAATGATGGGAGATTGAGTGACTTTGTGTATGAAGTTGAAATTTTGAAATTAAGGAGGAGGATTTGTGTTCCTGATATACCTGATCTAAAAAGGTAATTGTTGGACGATGCTCATAGTTCCAATTTCTCTATACACCCTGGGAGCACCAAAATGTATAATGATTTGAAGGAACATTTTTTGTGGGACAACATGAAGTGGGAGATAGCTGATTTTGTGTCACGATGTATGGTTTTTCAATAAGTGAAAGGTAAAAGGAAACATCCTGGTGAGTATTGCAACCTCTTCCCATAACTGAGTGGAAATGGGATAATATCATGATGGACTTTGTCATGGGACAACCAAAGAATCCAAGAAGGAATGAGGGAATATGGGTCATTATTGATCGTCTTACAAAGTCAGCACATTTTCCTTCTATAAGGGAAGATTTACCACTTGAATGTCTAGTACGGCTATATATAAATGAAGTTGTGAGACTTCATGGAGTACCCCTATCGATTGTTTCTGATCGTGATCCCTATTTTACTTCAATATTCTGGAAGAGTCTTCAGAAGGCCTTGGATACTGAACTTCATTTGAGCACTGCCTACCACCCTCAAACAGATGGACAATCAGAATGGACCATTCAAACCATAGAAGACATGTTGAGTTCATTCTCACTTGACTTTCAGGGTATGTGGGATCAATATTTACCTATGGTGGAATTTTCCTATAACAATAGCTTCCATTCAAGTATTCGGATGGAACCATATAAAGAATTATATGGAAAGAGATGTCGCAAACCAACCTGTTTGGATGACATTGGTGAAAGAAAACTTGTAGGCCCAAGACTGGTGGCGGAAACGATAGAAAAGGGGAAGGTAATCCAAAACCACATCAAAGTAGCTCAAAGTAGGCAGAAGAGCTATGTCGATAACCGAAGGAAGGATTTGGAATTTCAGGAAGGAGATAATGTTTTCTTAAAGGTATCTCCATGGAAGGGAGTTATATGTTTCTGTAAGAAAGGTAAATTGAGTCCTAGGTACATCGGACCTTTTGAAATTCTAGAGCGAATTGTGTCTATAGCTTACCATTTGGGAATGCTGCCAAGTCTCACCAAAGTTCACGATGTGTTCCACATATCATTGTTGAGAAAATAAATGCCTGACCCAATGCATGTACTCACCTATGAGGAATTAGAAATGGAACACGATCTATCTTATTGCGAAGAGCCTATCCAGATTCTTGATATGAGAGAACAAGTACTGAGAAACCGGATGACTCATCTAGTAAAAGTTTTATGGAGAAACCATAAGATGGAAAATGAAACGTGGGAACCTGAGGAACTTATGATGAAGAACCACCCAAGTCTTTTCATGTGGTAGTATACTAGAAATTTAGAGGAAAAAATTATTTGAAGGAGGTGAGAATGTAACACCCCAAGCATCCAAGGTACGCTTCTCTTTGAATAATACAGTAGTGAGTGTTGTACGCAACTTCAAGTTCAAACACACACCACAACCAATCAATCTAGACGTTATGAATAGTAATACCCACTTTTTTAAATTTTATAAATTTTATCTTTCAAAATGGAATTCATTTTTGGATTTTTAATATTGAAATTATCCTAGGGTGAAATTTTGGTATTTTTTTGAAAACATTCATATTTTGATGAATAATGAAAATTACTAAATTTTAATTAAAAATAACTTTTTTAATTGAAATAATAAATAGTGATAAATTATGAATTTGAGTAGTTTTAAAGTATATTTAGAATATATTTTTACCATTTAATACAATGTTGGTCATTTGACAAAATTTCACATTTAAACCGGACATAATCAAGTGGCAGTCTTTTGATTGTTATTATTCCTTAAAAACACGCTTTTTGTTTTGGCAGCGGGATTAATTTTAAATTAATTTCTGACACTTCTGTGTTTTGAATTTAGAAAAATGGATTCAATATTTATAATCAGGAGGTCCAGATTGTGTAAATAGGTAACTTTTACTTTTATACATTTTGAATAATTACTTCGGTAAATATTTTATTTACCATTGTTAAAGGGTAAATTTGGTAAATAAGGGTAAAATAATAATATTATAATAATACTAAATAACCCTAAAACTTGTCATAACCCTATTGGTTGATAAATTTCCGACCATGGGAATATTTGGGTTGATTTTGGGACCCCATGGAGCCACTTGTAAGTGATAATGACACTTTATATTAATTAAGTTAAAGTAAACACAAAAATGACATAAGCATATATCTTTTAGAAGAACAATTTTTATATAGGGTTATATATGTTATAATTTCGACTATAAATATTCATTATAAATCTTAAAAGATTTCCTACATCATGGTATTTTTTTATAATTTTTAAACATCTAATAAACTAAATTATTTATGACACAATAATGATGTAGTGTTTACCTCATTAATAAATGATTTAAATAAATAAAATTATAAGGGATAAAATAATACAAAAAACCTATCCAATTATTATAGGATGATTTAATTTAGAGCTTTATTCATCTTATATTAATCTTTAATGAGTTTTGGACTTTTATAAACTGAATATCATTATACAATAAAATAATATTTTCAATCCTTCCTAAAGAGACCCTCCCCCCTTATAAAAGGACACCACTTATAACCAATTCCTCACACCTCTAAAGCCTTTTGGCTCGTCCAGACTCTACCCAATTAATCTCCCTACATCATTATCCTCCTCCTAGAATCCTTACCTTAGGTATAAGGCACTTCAAGAGTTATTATTGGTTCAAACCAAAGGGAGTTACCCAAATTAAAGGTAACAATTTCACTTAGCTTATTTTCTTTTATTTTACTTGTCCAACCCCTAAACTCTTCTTATTATTTTATTTTGTGACAACACCAGTACACTAAATATACTAGGATACTTTTATGAGAATTATTATAACTACACTTACACACACCTTCATCTATTGGGTGAATAACATAATGATTTTGTGGATGGAAACCAAACGCCCCACGAAACGATGATTGTTCAATTATCTCCTACCACCTCTCATGGTGGCCATTATGATGGAACTATAATTAAATATGATATTAATGATATTTATTTTATATATAATCTTATGTAATTCCATTTTATATCATACCATTATTCGTTTCATGTTGTATATATATACGATAATTTCATTTGAGGAAGTGCGGACTACTGCCCCCTCAAAGTGATATGACTAGTTCATACCATACATGGAATGTATAAAGGATGGTGTTAATGAACTTAAGTAACATATATAAGATATTATATTATAATGTAATAATAATATACCTATGTATAATTTGGTTTTTATTCCTATTAAAATGAAAAATGAAATGGAAGTAGCGTTCGTACGTACGTACGGATTACTATCTTCCACGAACGTGATGAGATTCATTTCCCCATCATATCCATTAAAGAATAATTCTCATATGATGATTAAAAGTAATTCTTAAGGACTTGATATCATTTTGGATATGAATAAGATAAAACCTATCCCTAAAAACACGTCATATTTAACAAAACATATAAAACATGTAAGTTAACACCTGAAACGACGATAATACTAAGATATTATTAACAAAGCAATGTTAAAAGATCATATATGATATTTTATTAACGTAAATGATTCTTGTATAATTAAATAACAATTATTTCACCATTATACAAGAGTTTAACCTACCCTCAGCGAAGGAAAAGTACAAGGTAAGGTTTTATTTAACAATCTCTTCATTATCTGAGGTTGTTTATACGTAATTATCTACTAGGACCTCTTTATCATCCACATCCATGTTTCTTAAAAATGTATTTCAAAACATTCTTACTATTTTAAAAAATATGGGTTAAATTCATTTATACCCTTGTTTGTCTTTTTATAATATTTTTATAAATGAATCTTTCCATCATTTTTCAAACAAGGTCTTTTTTAACCTTTTCGACAAAATTAAGGTAAGAATGTCTTTTTTTTAACTTATATGGAGGGTGTGGATATTTTCCACCAATGTAATATCTCCGAATCTTCCATTAAAAGCTTATAAGCATATTTTCAAAGTACATTTTTTATTTTATAATTATTTTACTTTTAAATGATTTCAAAAAAAAGATATATTTCTCTCAAATAGTTTTGATTTCATCTATGTCAACATCCTTTGATGAATTTTAAGCTTATTTGAAGTTGATTTATTATGATACAAAAATTCCATATTGTATTGAAGGTTTTGTGATATGTTTGACTGTGGATGTGTTATTTTTATACAATTCATTGTTTATGGAAATGTATTTACATTTTGTATTCTAGTTTTAATACGAATGTTTATGTAATGTTAAAACCTATTCATATGAGGAATACATTGGACTTAGTAAGTGATGGGTGGAGCCCACTATAGATCCTTGATGCATCGGTAGGTATCATGAGACAAACTAGTGTCTTGGCATGAGGCCTTGAAAAAATCTTATTTTTAGTCTTGGCATGAGTCCTTGGCTACATGGTTATGATAGTCTGGCATTATGCATTCCATCATTATGAAAGTTGTTATTGATATTGCATGTGATTATTCGACTATTAGAATATCCATGTGAATAAGTAAATGGAATTATTTCATTTTATTTTTTCTATATTATGCTGAAGTTCAAGTTTAAAATTCTTTTGTTTTAGTTATACATTGCCTTAAATGTTTATGTTTATTTATGAAAGTTTCTGCTGTTTTGTTATCCTTACTGGGCATTTGAGCTCACCCCTTTCTATGTTTTATTTTTTCCAGGATGTGAAGAAGTATTTTATGAATGACCTACAAGGATAGTTTAAGGGGATTTGAGTGTGGAGACAAGATGTTGTAGTAGCTCTGACTTTATTATGTAATGTAGACTTTATGAATGTATCTAGTGTTTCCAAGGCTACTAAACAAATTAGTCTTTACAGACTTGATTTTTGTGATCACGCCAATGTTATGTAATAATGAAAAGAATCTGGGTAACTGGGGTCCAACCATTACACCAACAAGTAGGAGTTCTACATACCTTCCCATATAGAGCTTCCCAGGGTGCCATTTAAATACTTTAATGGAAGCTTTTGTTGTATGAGAACTCAAATAATGGTATGTGTTGATCTCATACACCATTAAATTACATAGAGCATGTTCTCCACATGTCTTAATGTATCTGAATAGTCCTTTAATATTTGAAATCAGTTTAAGGGTGATAGGACATACTGGAATTCAATTTAGTATTCATATCATATTGAAGAATTCTTCATAATTTTGATGTGAACCATGAATCCCAATCCGAAATGATACAAAGTGGAACTCCATTTGTCCTTACCACTTTCTTTACATATATCTTAATGAGTTTTTAAAGAGGTAAATCCTCTTAAATTGAGATAAAATGGGCAGTCTTGGTGAGACTGTCCACTATAACCCTTCTATCATTGTTTCCTTTGGATTTTTTTGGGAGACCGGTGATAAAGTCCATAGTGATATTCTCCCACTTCCATGTCTGTATGGGTACTGGTTGTAATACCCTTTTAAGAATTTGTTTCTATGCCTTCACTTATTGACACACCAGGAACCTTGTAGTGTATTTAACAATCTCCCTTTTCATGTTATCTCACGAATAATAATCGTGAAGGTCACTATTCATTTTTTTTCTTCAAGGATGTATAAAGAAAGTAAATTTTTGAGCTTCATCCATCAGCCCCTTTATTTTTGGAATATATGGAACACATTTCCTTGTATGAAATTTTAATACACCTTCTTAATTAATATTGAAATCATAAAACATACCATTCTTCACAAACTCTAACTTCTTCTAGAAACAAGTATCTTATCTTTGAGATTTTTTGATCTTATCTAGTAATGATGGTTGAGAAATCATTTGGGAAAGGTTAGATGATGTCCCTTATCTTACAATTCCAATGTCTAGTTTTCCTAGGTCTTTGATCAATGCATCTACTTGAATCCTAATCATTTCCAACACAACTAGGTCTTTCCTACTTAATGCATCAGAAACTTTGTTTTCTATTTCGAGATGATAATGAATTGAGCAATAACGGTCTATAAGAAGATCCAACCATATCCTCTGTCTCATGTTCAATTCCTTTCACCTGAAAATATACTCCAAAAATTTATGGTATATGTATATATCACATTTCCACCCATAAAGATAGTTCATCCATATATTCAGAGATATAAAAATGTATCCATCACCAAGTCATGTGTAGGATAGTTCTTCTCATGAGGCTTTAATTGTTGAGATTCATAACAAATAACCTTTTCATTTTTCATGAGGACACACCCAATCCCTTTCCTATATAGATCTCTAAAAATAAAGAATCCATCTCTAATAGAGGGTAGAGTTAACGCAGGTGTAGTAACCAATCTCTTATTCATCTCCTGGAAAATTTCCTCACACTCCTTTGTCCAAATAAATATAATCCCTCTTTGAGTTAACTTGGTTAGTGGATTAGAAATTCAATGATGTTTTTTCACAAACCTCCTACAATATCATGACAATCCAAGGAAACTGTGAATCTCAGTTATTGTTTTAGGATGAGGTCACTCCTCCAAAACCTTTTTCTTGGCAGGATCAATTGATATTCCTTCATTGGTTACAATTTTCCTCAATAAAGAAACTTTTTTCAACCAAAATTAACATTCTTAAACTTTCCAAATAGCCTTTCCTTCGTTATAGTTTCAATATTACCCTTAGATGATCCCCATTCTCCTCACAAATTTTAAAATATTTTAGAATATCATCAATGAAAACTACAAAAAATATATCAAGGTATTCCTTAAAGACTCTATTCATCAAATCCATAAAAATAGAAGGAGAATTAATCAAGAAAAGGGAATAAAAAATCATAATTCCCATATCTTGATCATAAATAGGTATTTTTAATATCTTATTTCTTCACCCCCAATTGATCATAACTAGATCGAAGATCAATATTGGATAAGAATTGGTCCCCATGAAGCTGGTAAAATAAATCATCAATCCTGAGAAGAGAGTAATTATTCTTCCCTTTGATCATGTTAAGTTCTCTATAATCAAGGCATAACCGCATTGATCCATCATATTTCTTCAAAAATAGAATAGTCTCTCCCCAATGTAACACACATGGTTAGATAAACCCCTTCTCTAAAAGATCATGGAGTTGTTTCTTTAATTCCTCTAGCTCTATATTTTCCATTATATAATGGTTCTTTGATATCAGCTTGGATATAGGTAAGAATTCAATGGAGAACTGTCCCTTGCTTTTGGGGGGAGGTCCAGGTAACTCTTCAGTAAATAAATATATGTATTCCTAAATATTGGGGGTATTATCTATTCACATTCCTTCATTTCCTTCTTCATTTCCTTCTTCATTTTCACTAATCATCCCTATAAAGAAGGCTATGGGTGGTGCTTCTAGAAAAATCTCAAGTTGAGATATATCACCTTTGAAAACAACTTTAGGCTTTCCATTCAAGAATAAAAATATTTTTTTTACATCTAAAGTTGATCTTAGTATTATTATTTGAGATTCATTCCATCCATATTATAATGTATAATTTCAGTATGAGAATGACTACTAGAGTAGCGATGAGATTATCCTCCCAAATGTAAATGCTAGAGTTTATATATACTTTTGATACATGGATAAACCCTATAAGAGTCTTGATTTATAGTTATTCTTATAGAAATTTAGGGAATGATTCTATATTCAATGAAAAATTGGATGAAACAAATAAATTCATAAAATTGTAATCAAATAAAGTACTTGTTATCTATGAGAGAACAACAAGAGTACCTACCACTAAATCATTTGGATCTTAAACTTCTATTGTCTT
Organism: Viscum album; assembly: GCA_963277665.1. Classification (NCBI taxonomy): domain Eukaryota; kingdom Viridiplantae; phylum Streptophyta; class Magnoliopsida; order Santalales; family Viscaceae; genus Viscum; species Viscum album. The sequence goes on from OY728138.1 coordinate 1,334,517,782, forward strand.
GATAGAAAAATCAAGACCTTGATCCCTTGGCCCATTCAAAGGATGATGGTTATTCCCATTTATTAACATTGGATTTTGATAGTGATTAGAAAAGTAACCATGTTTCCCACACTTAAAACATTGAACTTTAGGTTGGTCCAATACTATCCTCCCTTTATTGTTAGTGTTGAGAAACTGAGGCTTCACCTCACTATGGAAGTTTTTATAAATATGGTCATCTCTTCCAAACATTTAATATTTCCCACTCTTGATGAATTAGATCCCTAAATGATTCTTCCCACATTTTTTGCATGTGTAAAGTTTCCCTTACTTTCCAGATCTCCTTGATCAATGACCCTCCACAGTTTTGGCTCTAAAGATCTCTTCCTTTGATTCGATCTATTGGACCAATGCGTCTCCCAAAACACTAGTTCACCATTCATAGCACTCCTCATGAACTCCTCAGAGTTTTCATTGTCTCAGTTGGCTATATTGTTTTGTAGATGGGGTCTTAGTCAACCAAAGAATCTATCAACCTTCACATTAGGATCCATGAAAAATCTATTGGTGTAATGGGAAAGCCTTGTAAAGTCTATCTTATAGATTCCAATAGATTCATTTTCCTTATACTTTAGCTCTATGAATTCTTTCTCTATTTTATTTAACATTGAACATGGGAAATATTTTTTGAAAAGGGTTCCCCTAAACTCTTCCCACTCCATTGCATCAATATTACCTCTTGAATTTGTGTTTTTAACCAGTTTCCACCATTTATTAACTTCTCCCTCTAAGCATTACATAGATAGGGTGACTATCTATTTTTTTGAACAATGGATTATTAAAAAGATCTTTTCTATAGATATTATCCATTGTTCATCAAACAATGGGTTGGTAGATCCACTAAAATAAGGAGGTTATTGACGCATAATGGACTTAATAGAAATTTTACCTTCAAATTGAATCTAGTCTCTCACATTGATTCATTATATTTCCAATAAATCAATTTATTTGATTAATTATTCTCATGAAGTTTTCTGTTTCAGCATTCATTGGAAGTTCATTGGAACCCGGTACATTGTGCTCACCATGTGAACGGTTTCTCTTATTTATCAGCATTTTCTAAAATAAGAAAACCTTAGTGAGAAAAGTGTTTATTTAATAATATTATAATTATAAATTAATTTCATGTCTTATAACATCATTCTTAAATATGTTATTCTTTAATAATAACAAAGTTTTCTACAAATCATTCATAATGGTTCATAAAAAGGTTGTGATTAACCAAAAATATCCCCCATGAGTGTCAAACCAGGTGTGTAGTAAGGCTCATTATTTAGTGTTAGGTTACGATGAGTCAAGACTGAAGAACCTTGTCAGAGTTGTCGCCCCTAGGTACATCTACGCCAGAACTGCGTCCACTTTTTCAGATCCATACAAGGATTTCTTTTCTCGAAAACCACTTAATTAATACTTCACCATAATACCATGATTTTATCCTATATTTAAAATTTTCTGTAAGGTTCTTCCTAAATTTTTCAAATCTTAATCTTAAAAAATAACTAATCCATATTATAATACCATCTATGGATTCCCACCCATTTATTACATAACTTTTATTATATTTTATAAAACCAAGGATCTTATAATGTTTGGTTTCTTGGAAAATAGGGTATATAATACATGAAAAAATAAAAAAAAAAGTCTAATACACAAGAAAGGATTCATCATAGGTTCATCTTGAGTATAATTACTATATTTCATAACTTGGGGAAATACATCAAAGGAAAGGGTGAACATAAGGCCCAGTAAGGGAAATACAGGTAAATAATTTATATGTGATCTTGATGAAATTCAATAAGAACATGAAGAATATAAGTATGGAATGAAAACGAGAACATGAGGAATATCTTAAAAAATAACATGAATCTAAACATTGAAATGTGGCTATAAAATTATTTTTATACATTCATAAGCATATCACCAAGGATTTTCAATAAGGTTTCAAAAAAATTAACAAGGTTATTCACCAAGGTATCATAAAATATGTCATATCTAGAGATTAAATTCTTTACCCAATGAATTGGATCACTATTAGGGTGCACCATTATTCTGTATTAATCAATGTGAAACACATAGATCATAATAAAAAAATTTCATAAATAACATGTTTATAATAAAAGAAATGGGTTTTATATCAAAATCATGACATTTTTACAAAAAGTGCTTAAAGACAAGAACTTTCTGTCATTATAAACCCATGAAAAAGAAAGTGGATTTGATGAATGTTAATCCGAAAATAAAATATATAATTTAAAAAAATACCCTTAGAAAATAAAGAGGTATGGGTATTCACAAAAAGAAGATAAGGGAATTTCTTGAGAAAAAGGGAGAAATTTTAAGAAGAAAATATGACAGCATAACGAGTATGGGACATGGTTTTAAATAATATTAAAAAGATAGGGGAAACGAGTATAACATTAGTAAAATAAAATTAATATAGTAATGTGATTGTATAAAATGTGACAAAGAACATAATATGGAAATTTGAAAGACATACCATATAAAAAGGAATCTTGAAAGGAAAAGAGAAGTTGAGATTCCCTTACCATGAAGAGTGTTCTAAAAACAGCAGGATCAGGACCTTGGGATCTTGAGGACACCTTGGGAGGAATAATTTTTAGGTAAAACTATGAAATATTCATGGAGGATAAATTTTAAGTAAAAGGAAAGGTATTTATAGAAAATGGGGAGGATATGTTTAGTAATTTTTTAGGACACCTAGGTTGTTGTAAATTCAAAACCATGGGCTTCCCCATGGTATTTTCCTTCGGTATAGTCCACTTAGGACCCCTATTATGATATTGTAATCCAAATTATTAGGCCAAAATTTTATATTACTTATTACAACATTATTATTTCCTTAAACATACTGAAACACTCAAATGTTTTTTTACTATTCCCAAAAAAATAAAGTATTTTAGAAAATTTTCCTAAATTAATATTAACCTAATTTTGAAGTATTGATTTAAAAAATGATGTTTATTTTATCATAATAATTCTATAATTATGATAATTTGTACTTTTAAATATAAAAATCCATTTTATTAAAAATAATAGTTTATCGAAAATGAATAGTAAAATTTCTAACACTTAAAAAAAATAAATTTATATTATCATTTAATTATAAATAAGAGAGTTTTAATAATACAATTTCATTAAAATAAACATTATTAACAATACCTTAATTTATTATAATAATTATATCTTTATATAAAGTACAATTTATTTCGGAAATATTGATTTATCAAATTCACTTTATTTTTATGAAAAAATAAAATCAAAATGAAATTGATGGAATAAAAATTTAATTTATACAACGGGATTATACATTAAGTAACTACAGCCTTAAAAAATAAACTCTTATAAATCATGTATATGTCTTAAGGGTAAGGTGTGGGATGGTGATATATTCTTGGGGTGGCTCAGATAACATCACCTGAGTGGTAATTTCCACTAACATGAACTTTTTTGTAGGCAATTTCTTTCAATAATAACATGTTGAAGCTCATCTTGGGATTGGTAAAGAATAAATCCCTGTGAAATTAACTCCCTCCCAAGATTGGAAAAATGGTCTTCGTATGGAATTACTCTACTGGATGAGTTCATCAACTCTTCTTTCTACATTAACCATTATCATTTCTATTTATAATACTAATTATAACATTAAAATTATTATTAAGAGTATTATTTCCAAGGATCATATTAACCAATGGTCATAATTGGACAATAGTCATATAAAGGTCGATACACAATGGTCACATTTCAATTATACTCACTTCATTATTAAAGGGATCTATTTTTTTCATACAAAATAATATAACTTTAATTTTCAGGAAACAGTGATCATTCAAAAAATTTAGGTTGTTACTAGAACACCCAACACAAGATAACTTTCCAAGACATAATTTTCATGGTTTTCATCCTGAAAAAAAGTATATAATAAAATTTTATACCCTGATAATAATTTCATGCTGATAAATAAAGACACATACTCATAAATAAGAATTACTAATGAGACATGAAACATGTGGTGTGCCTATTGACAGGACAGTCCTCATGATCTCCTATTTTTTAGATCACCAGGTGTTAACATCAAGAGAATAAGTCTCATTGTTTATGAGACCCCAATAATTGGTTGTGAGACATAATTTTTTTCAAGTCAATATAATATATCTTGTCCAAAGAAAATTTTTTATGATTATTTTCATAGTATCTCAAAGTTCTCATAATAGCTGATAACTATTATAATTGTTCAATATCAAAAATAATATATGGAAATTTACATATAAATTATGGAATCCAAAATATAAACACTATTATAGTAAGTATACCTAATGCAGAGCTCACTATATACATGATATAGTAATTGAAATATACAATATAAGTTAGGTCTAGGGAACCCACTATTAAAACACTCTCACTTACATTAGATCCAACTTTATAACTATCATTTTCAACTCTCACATGATAAGATAATGCTTCTATTGGGCTATGACTTTAGATTTTGGGCCTTCCACATCTCTGTTGTGTGGCTACTCTGCTATCTGCAACTTCACCTCCTTGAGTAAGACTCCTCCAGAGATGATTTCCTCGTGTATATTCATTTGGTTATCCATATAAACATGAAATTTTGTCTAGTACCATTATATTAATCTTATCATAATTTATATTATGATAATACATTACTTAGAAGGATATATTCCATAAAATTGGAACAAATAATTGTGTATTTTACAATCCTTCTTCAGCTCCATCAGAAGCCACAAAAAACTCAATATTTGTAGATATAACTTCCACTTACACCAATGAGCTTATATCACTCATTAACTTAGCCTATGAATAAAATATTTCATCATATTACTCCAATGGAAGACTATTTTTTGTCTCATTCTAACTAGTTTTCCTTCCTCTCTAAGTACTAGGAACATGTCTCTTATACTCTCTCAAGTACAATTGGATAGTTATGAATACTTCTCATATAGTTATCATTGATTTTACTACTATTAACCATCAATAAATTATATGTTGTAAATATAATATCTTGTACATAATACGAAATCAGTGATAGATCTACTAGAGAATCATATGTAGTTATAATCACCACTTTAATATCCTCCAATGTCTCACACATGTCTTCTTGGATGGATTTACTCCACATGTCATTGGTAATAATTATCTCTCAAAATTTTCAGAATTTTATTCATTAATACCTTGTCAAAATATATAGTTTGACTTTATATAACCAACCAATTTGATCCTCCTTAGTAGATCTCATTCTCTATATCTTAGGTTGCTACGTTAAGTTTATATCTGGAGAGTTGGTTCATTTTTTTCTTAACTAACTATAATATGAATAATTGTTTTCTATATGTTATCAGCTATATTTTACTTAGAAAAACGTGGTTATACCACTAACCTCCTATAGACACATGTAAAAAATTCATTCTAAGTGAATATTTTATGATCTTGTTGCTTACTTTGATCCAAAACTTGATTTCTATAACTAACACCCCTGTATTGGAATTATATGGTGTCACCAAGTCTTTATTTGTGTATTTTAGATACATTGTAAAAAAGTTGATCTTGAAATCCAATTCCCAACATAATGATCATAGAACATTTCAATAATATGTGAAATTAAAATGCATTTCATCATGAAATTAAAAGAAAAGGTTTTTGTCTTAGTCTATTTATAGACATTGCTTCTTAAAATTCTCAGTTATATATCTTGCCTCTTTGGTAAAAACATGAAATTCCATGTATTTTTTAACTTGAATTCCCATCATAGTATCAATATGTGAAACATTCAAAATCCCACACACATTAACTTTCTTAAAAGGAATCCATTATTGAATTTCAATGAACTTCTCAATCACAACAGATTTTCATTTACTACTTTCTTGCAGGATCCATTATTCTTATTGAATAATATATCAACTTCCATGGTGAATATAAAACCACCACTATTGTTTTAACCTTCCCACATAGTGTGTCTCTAGATGATTCATTTTCTATAAGCTCTAGTGGAACTTGTTCCTATCCCAACCACTTGTACATCTCTGACATTGAGTAAATCCAAGTCAATCTTTTTCATATTGTCTCAAATATATGTGTTCCCTTTTATAAAAAATTAGTATATCACTCGACTATAAATTTTCTATTAGATATATTTATATAATATCCTATATGAACTTTAGTATAATAGTAGAGATGTTCATTATGTTTTTCTTAATGCTTGTTTTTGTATATTCTAAACAAAATCATTGCATCTAAACACATGATAATTATGAAATAATGGATTTATATCCTACTATAAATCATATGATATCTATTTTTCATCATAGTTGGCATATAGTTTTGGGATAATTCCTCTATTTGTGATAAATATATTTAAAATAATAGAAGTTTCTAAAATAAATATGATTCTCAACAATGATGTTCCTTTTACTAACATCAAAAATCTTATGTGAATTATCAAATGTGCATTTATAAATTAATCCACACTATAGTTTAATGATCAATTTTTCCCTAAAATACTCATCATCTATCCTTATTAAAAATATCATATATTTGATGTGTATAATGAAATATGAGTTTAGGAATAAATCTACTATATGTTTTAGACCGATGAATGTTTGTTCAAGATATTCTTCGGCACATGAGCCTAATAGAACTCATATATTCTATCAATACATATATTATAATTCACATTTACATTCCAAAAAATTCTTAGAGGAATCTCATAAAGTATATAAATTTACCTATAACTTAAATTTTGAACATTTCACACTCTCTGGATGAAATAATTTAGAAGATTTGTGGCTTAGCTTTATTTCTAAAGGTTTCCCTATCCAAAACAATATAAGGAAATATCTCAATAATAACTAAGGTCTTTGACTCCACAGAGTATAGAAACGATAATGGGTTTATCCTTGACAACTAAATATTTTTATGAGATAAATAATTATACATACATAACTAGTTATAACTAAGTTTTACATTTTATTATTTCCATTTATTGTTAATGATTCAAGCATTATTGAGCTATTAGTTGAGTGTGGGACACCACAAACAATATCCATTTAAAAAAGAGAATGATTTATCCTTGTTTATAATGGGCATTAGAGATAAATATTTTGAAAATAATTAACAAAATTTTAACTAGAATCAAAAATATTGGAAATTAGAAGTTGTGTACTTCCCACCACAGACTTAGGAATCACCCTTTCTTAGCCACTTAGAGAATTCACCTTATATTTTGTAATGTTTCTATACATACATGGTTATTGTTTTTTAATGAAAATTTGTGACGCACATTCAGTATATAATACTCAAATAGTAAGAAAACATCCCATACATAAATTAATATACTATAAGTTTAATCCACTACTTCCTTTTACTTCAGTTCATTTCATTCTATCATCCATAGACTTGCCTCATGACATGAGAAGTGAATATCATCTTGCATAATGATCTGCCTCTTTTCTTTGAAGGTTTTTATAAAGGTTTTTTTCTATCATACTTTCCATTGTCCTTTTAACATTTTATTTTAACATTTTCACCATAATAACTAAATATTAATAATTATTTATGTTCTTAACTACTAGGCGTATATCACCCAAAATGCAATGAAGTTTTTTTATCCACATTGTTCATTTTATAATCCTAAAAAAAACTAGAGTATATGGGTTATAAATATATAATAATGGGATTTATTAAAATATAATGATCCATCTTCTAATTTACACATATTATTTCTAATCATCATCTCATTCATTTTTTGCTAAACATTTTTCTTAACGATTCTAAGAGATGAGACAACATGTGAAACCATCGATGTCCACATATTGTTTTAGAAACACATTAGACATTGATGATAGAATTTTATGTTGATTAGACACAGAAAGAGGAAAATATAAATTTATATATTATAATGTTCAAGTTATTCATTATTCCAAAACACCATTTTTAGTGTATTTTACAATTTGAACATTATTTCACATCTTGATTGCAATTATTTCATAAAGTGAACAATTACTTGGTACATTTTGAGAATTATTGGAAATACCCAAATGATATTAATTTGGATTTAATATTTACTTTTCATATTTCCCATACCATTGGGAATATTTCATTCTATTTTAGAACATGATTAATCACATTGTAAGACCACCAAAATGATTGGTTATGATAATAAATTTTGGGTGAAGCAAACTCGACCACAGTTCAATTATCTGTATGATACAACCATTTCACATCTCTAATAAATCTAGAATATTAAATATATATATAAAACATAATTATGGGTGTTTAATTAAATAGTTTACAAATAAAATTATGAGTTTTTATGGATTTATAGGTGTCCCAATTTCAATATCAAATTTTGGGCTGATTATGTGGCCGGGAATAATAGAACACCATTTCAATCATATATCCATAACCCAAAAAACCAATTGGGATAATTATTTATAGGTTGTTAGGTTACATGTGGGTATTGAACTTATTCTTCTATAGACCACCAAAATTTGGTAATCTAGAATCTCATTTCAGTTTCTCTGTTGGGTGAATGCAATTTGGATCATATTTCGGGTCAAGGGTGGAAAATCCAGCATTCCACAAACTTTCCACCAACCTAGTACTTACATAATTATGTGGTAAAATTTATAATATTTGGGTATCCACCCAAGTATTCCAAAATATATATTAAAGGTATTTTTTGTGAAGGAGTTTAGGAGGTATTTGGTTTAATTCAATTGTAATGTTATGCTTCAAATTTGTATCCGCGCATTTGTTTTTTGACATGTAAGTTTTTCTAATTCACCTTACTTTCTTAATAATTTTTTTCATATACTCTTATTATATTCTTATTCATATCACATTGATATCATTTCCTAAATGTGTAAACTTATTCATTCCAAAACATGTTAAATTCTTTACACAACGGTGGGATGATCGTTATTTCACTATTTTTCATTTTCATTTCCACCCAGAGGGGTCTACTCCCCGCTTCCATTAAGAGAATAGAATAAATGGTGGTATAAACCCCTTATGGGTTGACAAAATTAATTTTCAAAGGGATTTATTAGATTTTATTTCCCACTCTATAATTTTTCAGTAATTTCTTTTATATGAGTTTTTCATTCAATGATTCTCCCTTCCTCTTCCTTATTAAATTTTTTTCTCCACACTTTTCATTTGATAATAAGATTCTTTACCTTGGAGTGATCATATAAATGATCCTATAAGGTTATAAGTTATTACAATGTGTATGTTAAAGTGTTAAAATATTAATTTATGGGGTTATATTGATTTCATTGAATTAATCCTTCTTGTGTTAGGGAAATTGAAATAATTTAAAAGGAATTCATCCAATCCCCCCTAAGTGATAAACTAGGATCAAAACATTCTCTCAAATTTAATTCACTTCGTTATCTTTGTTTTAATTTAAAAAATATCAAATAAAACTTAATTTTTCTAATTACTATCCAAAAATAATCCATATAATGTATTCCTTTGTTGGTTTTTTCTTAGGTCATTGAGCATTTGACAATGCAAGTTACACTATAAGAAACCGGTTCAATACTAAAAACATTGGTAAATTTAGGAGAGACCAAATTTAGGTTCTTTTATTGGGGACATAAGTAATAAATATTAACAATCATTCTATTATACCCCATTTATATTTTCTAAAATATTGTTTTGTTATATTTTCCTCTTTCTTTTTCTCACTTTTAATAGTGTATGTCCACTGATACCTGTGAAAAATAAAACCATCTAGGTATAGTGGATAGTCTTGTGGATAGGGAGTCAATAAAACTTAGTGTTATATTCAAATTATATACTAATCTTCATAATAATCTAATATAAAACATTTACCCCATTTCAATGGAGTTCCTTCAAAGAAAACAACTTATAAACGTAGGTGCGAACAAATATGAAAATTCAAATTAGTAAGCCTCAAACTTGGTTATTTCTATCGATAAAACCAAGAATTACTACCCTAGAAATTCCTACAACAATATTCCTCTTGAATTACACATTATTTCCCAGAATAATACCACTATGTATTCAAACATCATATCCTACACCACATTGAAACCTTTGATGGGATGGAGTCGGCAATGTAATGCCTTTATCTCAAGGAATTAAATGACATTATTGTGACCATGTGACCCAAACATCAACTAGAGTCAGCTATGATAAGGGTATTTCCTTTCTAAAAGAAGGATAAATAAAATAATTGGTTAAACAATCTCATACCTACATAAATCCACTCTTGGGACTAATTTAAAATAGAAATATACAAAAAAATACTTCCCCCGTCACAAAACAATTTCACTTAAAAAGAGTATCCAAAACATTTTTGAAAAATAAGGGGAGTCATTTTACGAAACATAGGAAAATTTTAGACACAAAAAACGTGGAACATCACCAAGTATTTTCAATCCCATAACAAGTTTTAATCTTTTATAAAGGTTTGGGTCTGGGTAAAAAATGGTTCATTGGAATGATGTGTAATGAAACCTTTAAAAACAATACCCCTAATGATGCTTCTTAAAATATGTAATGTCTAGATGAACAAAAATAAACATATGGAACATAAACTTACTATGATAATCCACCACAAATATTTTTTAATGCACCCTCTTAAGGATTAATAAATTATTAGGGAAAAACATGTAGCAATCACTGGGAATTTCAAGGATATCAATATTATTAAGGTACAAGAAATCCAAATGGTTGAGCTTGTTTGAACAATTTGTGACAACCATGACCAAAGATTGAAAACTTCACAACCATAACTTCCATAAAGGATATTATTTTTGTAGTAACACCAGTGGAGGTCAATGTTATAAACTTTTCTAAGAAATAGTACCAAAACACATTCAATATAATGTGCAATGACCATATATGATTTTGTTTGAGAGATAACCACCAACCTATCCAACAACCCAATCAACCAAAATGATCAAACCCTAACCCTCCACAAAATTTTCCAACCCATAATCAGTTCTAAATATAACTAGTCCAATACAAGAATATTTATAACAAACCATCTCGTTATTTCATATTTAAAAATAATTTATTGCATAAAATTTCACTTCATACAACTCCGAAGATCAAGAGTTCTAGTATATTTAGAAAATTACGTACATTACATAACAGCTTAAAACATGAGAAGAAACATATTTATTGAAAATTTATTTTACATGACCACAAAATTAATTATTACTTAACACTTTATGTCACACATGTCTTATTTATGTCCTCAAATTATTCATTCATACTTAACACTTCATGGGATAACGTGAGGACATACATAAGAGAATGGTGAGCTATAAAGTTGAGTAAGGGAATAAACATGTCATAACATGAGGAAGTAAATACATTTTAGAAAATAGACATATCAAAGGATCATAAAAGAAAAATTAATATAAAGGAATTATTTATCATGATAATCATAAAATGGGAAATGTGGCAATAACATACAACATGAATTATCTTGAGTCAAGGATCATTTCACATGGAGGAGCATGAGTCAAAGATCATTGCACATGGATGAGCATGAGTCAAAGCTCATTGAACATAAAGAAGCATGATTCAAATATCACTTCAAATGAAGGATAGTGATTTGAAGCTCATTTGACATGATGTATCGTGATACTGAAAATTATCCAATTCATTGGAGCATTATCAGGGAACACCCTTCATCATCATTTCATTTTCATGCTTAAGTGTGCCACATAGATCATACAATATGGATTAATAGATCATTATAGTTTATTAAAAGATATAGGAAAGGTGGAATAAATAAATATATATCCACAATAAATAAGTATATGTTCATAAATGTGAATACCCTTGTTAGATTAATGGGTATGGTATTTACTATACAAAGATTTTGGCATGGAAAATCATGGAGTAATTTCAGCAGCATAACAACATCAAATAGAAATTCTTAAAATAGGTTGATGAGAGATAAAGGTGTATCTCATAATTTAGACATGAAATTGATATTAATATAGACATGGGAGGATATTCCCAAACATATTTAATTTGAAATTGAAGGCGTGACATCATAAAGAGTCATGAAGTGAGAGGATAAAGAAAAAGAACCCTTACGAAATTCTGGTGGGGTAAATTGCGTACATAAAGGATAATAGGGGTTTAATGAGAGTAAAAGGAATATATAATCCTTTATAAAAAATATACAGTCAGGGAGTTATGTAAGATCATATCCCAACATAATAAAATGGAATTTAAGAAGTATAATATAAAATAAGTGCTTTAATGGAAAGGAGATGAGAGAAATCCCTTACAGAATTTTGGCATAGTAACGGCTTAGGTAAGGGTCAAAATTATGGGTAATAAATGATTAATCATAAAAATAAAATCAATTTTAAATTAATTTAATGATTAAAAATTAATGGAAACGTGATCAATTGAAATTAAATGAACTAATCTCAAAGAAGGTGCTTGAATTCAAAGGTGAGGAGATAAATCCATTACTTGGATGTGTAACTCCAAAAGATTAGGAGAGGCTTCTTGGGAGCTTGGGGGATCCATGGTAGGTCTCTAGAGAGTATATAGTAATGTCTAAACTGGATTAAAGGGGTTTTAGTGAAAATAAATGTGAGTTTGTGTGGGTTTATATAAGAAATGGGGGGGTCACTTTATTATTTTGGTTTTGGAAACTACATAATAAAATATTCAAAACCAAAAACCATCCCATTGTTTTCACATGGTTTATGTAAAATGGGATTGGTATACATTATTTTATTAGTACAAGTTCTAAAGATAATAAAATATTTCTTTTTCTTATGTAGAGGTGATTCATACTTTCAAGGAAATGATTTTAAAATCCTAAAATACATTATAAGTTTTGGAGGATTAACAAAGGCTTCATAAAGAAAATAAAATAAACTTATAATAACATTATTTTAAATATAAAACATATATTTGGACAGAAAACCCTTTTATAGATTTAATTACCTCATTACTAGTCCATTATGATGGCATAAAACACATCGAATATTTATACGGTATTTAAATTTTACCCAAAAATTTGATTGTTTCAGAAAATTATGAGAAATTCACTATTGTATAATTTCATCATTCTGATTCCAAAAATAATTTTCATTATATCTAAATAATTTTTTAAATATGTGAATATTAAAATTTTCAAATAAAAACCGATATTTATTGAAAATGATGAGTCTTTTTACAATAACAGTTTTTGAATCCTAATAAAAACTATATTTAACTTCATAAAATTATATGAATATATATATTTAATAAAAATGATAATATTTTATTAAAATATTATTTATTTCAAAAATTTATTAATTCAATTAAATAGATTTCTTAATTAATTTTTAATATTCACCAAAAATACTATTTTTTCTTTAAAAACATTTACAAAGTAACAATAATAGGAAGAAAATATATTCATTATTTTATAAAAAAAATAGAACTACATAATATTTTTTCTAGGGTCATGATACATATCCCTTTATTACACCAGAGTAATCCCTATGATTAAGGTGCACGATAGTGGGGCTTTCATTGGGTCATTCGGTGAACACGGTTTGGGTCTTAATCTCAATGAGCATGAACTTCTACCGTAAACAGTTTCTATCATGCTTAAGTTGTTGGATATAATCTTTGATATGTTCTAAAGAAAATACAAGAAATTACATCTCCTTTGGAAGCTTTGATAAATGGGTTTAATAGGGTACAATCCTACTCGATGAGACCATCACATTCATTGTCTATGTCAGATTGATTTTTTAAAATATTATATTTATACTAAATAGGTGATCACTATTAAACGACTCTGTTTTACATAGTATTGATAATTAGTGGACATTTTAATTAAATTTTATATAAAAAACAAAATCAGTGCATGTGATTTCTATATCCATAATACATTTAATTAAATCAATTGAAATGGAATTTAATTCATAACATTTTGGGTCGTTATAACCTTCTCCCTTAATAAATTTTACCCATGAAATTTCATTTTCCCACACTAAAATAGATGAGGGTAACTCTATATAATTACCTCCTCTGGTTCCCAAGTTTCTTCTTCAAACTTGTGGTTTTGTCACAACACCTAAATGAGGGGAATTGTCTTATTTTGTATAACATTTTCTCTACGATCTAATATCATTAATGGATGATCTTCATAGAAAAGGTCATTCTTCATTGGTACCACCTCAAGATTGAGTACATGTGATGGTTATGGTTTGTATTTCCTTAAAGGTACACATGAAATACATTATGTACTTGAGATAGGTTTGGTGGGAGTGTAAGTTGATAGGCCACTACTCTTATGTGACCAAAGATCTCAAAAGGTCCGATATAACTTGAACTAAACATTCCCTTCTTCATAAATCTCATCACAGTTTTCCATGGATATATGTGGAGGAATACCATGTCTCCAACATCAAACTCTAGGTCTCGCTAATGATTTTCAGTATACATATTTTGTAAACAACGAGAAGATTTAATGTGTTTTTGAATAGTTTTAGCCTTCTCCACCATTTCATAAACCATTTTAGGAGCTAGAATTTTTTGTTCCCCAATTGCATCCCAACATTCCAGTGTTCTACACCTCTTCCCATAAAGGGATTCATAGAGGGTTATTTGGATTCTTGAGTGGAAACAGTTATTATAAGAGAACTCCACCAAAGAATGATGTTGGTCACATCTACATTTGAAATCCATTGGGAAAACTCTGAGTATATATTTATGTGTTGGGATAGTCTTCACATATTTTCCATCATTTTGAGGGTGATAAGTCACACTTAAGTTCAAATTAGTTTCTAGATCATATTGAATACTTTTCTGAAACATAGAGGTGAATCTCATATCTCAATCGGACATAATTGATAGTGGTACTCCATACAGCCTCACCATCTCTTTGATGTATATATTTCCGATTTGATCAAATGAGAACCCTTCTCGAATCATGATGAAGTGTTCAGTCTTTGTAAGATGATCCACAACAACCTATATAGCATTGTTTTCCATGGATGTCTTTGGAAGTCAAGTGATAAAGCCCATGGTGATGTATTCCCATTTCCATGTTTTTATCAGTAATGGTTGAATCATTCTCTTAAAATTCTTCTTTTTATACTTCACTTTCTAACATAATAGGCACTTTGATGTATGTTTTGTGATATCTTTCATTTTATAGCACCAATAGTGCTCTTAGATATCTTGATACATCTTTGTGTTTCCTAGGTGAATGGAGATATTCAAACTATGTGCATCATCCAAAAGTTCTTTAATTAACACATAATTTTTTGGACCATATAGTATTGACCCAAATTTCATAATTCCTTCTTCATTAACATTTAACTCCAAGGATTTTTCTTTTTCTGATAGTTTCTACTTCCTTCTAAAATCACACACCATCATTTTAATCATCCTTTAACCTTTACAAAAGAGACAGTTGAGCAATCATTTGTGAAATAATTGATGATGTTTTTTCTTTATGATTCACATGGCCATCTTTTTCAAGTCTAAGAAAATAGGATCCTTCACAATTTTCATCAATGATATAATTGATGAGTCCTTTATACATAGACCAATAGCCACCCTGTTCACTTTCATAGTTTGGTAGTGGATTGAGGAGTTGTAATCCTTGATGTGACCTAACCATCTTCATTGGAGAACATTTAGCTCTTTCTTTGTGAATATATATATATATATATGAGGCTTTTTTGATTCGTTTGTATTTCAAAATTCTCCCAAAATAGATAATCCCGCCATATTTTCAACACAAATATCACAGTAACCAACTCCAAATCTTGTGTGGGGTAGTTTTTATCATGAATTTTCAACATCCTTGAAGCATAGTCTATGAATTAATAATTTTTCATCAACACACATCCCAATCCATTATTTGAATCAACACATAAAATTACAAAAAGATCCCCACTTTTGGGTAGTGTGAGAATAGGGGTAGTGATAAGAATCCTTTTCAACTCTATTAATATTTATTCACATTCATCATTCTAAGAAAATTTGACTCCCTTCTAAGTTATCTTGGGAATAGTGGTTGAAAATCCTGAGAAATTTCTAAAAATTCGGAAATAATATCTAGCTAACCAAATGAAGCTACGGATATTTATCCCATATATTGTCTTCATCCATCCCTCAATTTATTTTATCTTGGAAGGATCAATATATATCTCGTTGTTTGTGATTATTTTTCCCAAGAATAAGACTTCCTTAAAAACTAACTCACACTTGTTGTACTTTCCATAGATCTTCTCCTTTCTCAAGGTCTTTAGCACAGTGATTAGATGCTCCTCATGCCCCTCCTTAATTTTTGAGTACATTAGAGTATCATCTATAAATACTACCATAAATTTGTCAATGTAAACTCTAAAGACTATATTCATCAAGTCCATGGAGATTTCTAGAGAATTAGTGAGTCCAAATGACATCACTATGAACTCATAATGCTCGTACCTTGTATGAAAAAAACACTATTGAGGATATCCTCCTTCTTCACCCTTACATAGTAAACTTTTGACCACAGATCCTCCTTGAAGAAGTATTATTCTCCACGTAGCTGATCGAAAACGTCATCAATCCAAGGAAAAGGATACTTGTTCTGTATCATGATCTTTTTGAGCTCATGATAGTTAAGGAAAAGGTGCATTGACCCATCCTTCTTCATGACGAAGAGGACCGGTGCACCCAATGGTGAATAACATTGTTGTATACACCCTTTATTCAGATTCTCATGTAATTATTTCTTTAGTTCCTCATGTTCCACAACATCCATCTTATATGGAGTCTTGGATATTGGAAAATGCCTAGGTGTAAGCTTGATTGAAAACTCCACATCTCAACTATGGGGAAGACCATGCAATTACTCAGGAAACACATTAACATATTCCCTCATAATATGTATGTCTTAGACAAAGGTTCTTTCCTTAGACTTAATCATTTAGGCAAGATATTCTTTCTCATAGGGCAATAATATCCTTATTTGAGATGATTGTGATAAAGAAGATTCATCTTCCCCTTGCACTTGTACAAAATTGGGGGTTGATTCTTCATATAGAGAGTTATTTCCCTCTCATTGAAATTTTTGTTGGATTTATATAGGTAAATCCAATCCATGCAAATAATTTCATCAAATTCCACTAAGGGAAGTTTGACAAGGATCACCAGAAATTTAAATCCACACATTTTGAAAAGGGAGGATTTATATACATGGGATGGAATAATTTCCCCATTTTATATTTTCACAGATATCTCTAATCCCATTATTCAGGGTTGTGTTTGAATAGTTTTAAAAAAACATTCATTATATAAAGGAATGCATAGAATTGTGGTTGATAACCCTAAATTTCACTTTTTTAATTATAGTTCTACATTATTCAATATAGACTTAGGGATGCATAATTTTCAACTATTAAACACATAAAGGGTAATCCAATGACATTAAAGCGATAACTTATAAATTACATTATCTCGTTAACTTGTGAGTTTCAATGCTTCAGTCTACACTATTCATTATCTACTTCCTAACATATATTCTTATGAGAATTTTTTTCTTTGTTCCCTTAATAATGGTTTTTAATGAGCTTATGAATTTACCGAATCATATCCCCTAGGAGTGTCAAACGAAGTGCCCTGTTAGGCCCATTTTTGTGTACTAGGTTACCCGAATTCAGGCCTATAACACCTTGTTGAAGTTATTAATCCTGGGTACATCTGTTCCAAAACCACATCCACATTTATTATCCATATATGAATTTTTTTTTTGATAAACCACTTACTCTATACTTACCAAAATTTAGGTTTGTTTTCTTTGAACTTAGACTTATACCAAAGGGTTTTCACTAGGGTTTTCTAATACTAATCGGAAAAATAACTATACTTATCCCCTAATACCAACTATAATAACCCTGCTCTTTATTTCATATTTAAACATGATTTATTTCATAAAATTTTATTCTATACAACTCGTAAGATCGAGAGTTATAGTGTCTTTGGAATATCAGTTACATTACATAACAACTTACAACATTAAAAGAAATATATTTTTTGAAAACATCTTTTAACTTACCACAGCATTCATTCATACTTAATATGGAATGGGATAACCTGAAGACATACATTATAAATTAGTGAGTTATAAAGCCTGGTAAGGGAATAAACATGGCATAACAAGAGAAAGACAATACATGTTGAAAAATAGACAGATCAAAGGATCATAAGAGTAACATGAATATAAATGCACGATTTAACCTGATAATCATAATTAGGTAAATGTGGAAACAACGCAGAACATGATATTATCATGATTCAAGATTCATTTCACATGGAGGAGCATGAGTCAAATATCATTTCACATAGAGGATCATGAGTCAAATATTGTTGCATATAAAGGAGCATGAGTCAAATCTCATTGCACATGATGTATAATGAGTTAAACTCATTGCACATTAGGTATCATTATACATAACATTACCCAATGCATTGGAGTGATATCAGGGCACACCCTTCATAATCATTTTTTTTTCTTGCTTAAGTGTTACACATAGATCATACAACAAGGATTCATTAATCATCATAGTTTTTTTCCATGATCATGGAAAGGTGTAATACAATCATATAGATCCAAAATCAATAAATATATGTGAATAAATTTGAATACGCTTTATATAGAAATGTGTATGGTATTCACTACACAATGATTTTGGCATCGAAAATCATGGTGCAATTTTAGCAGCATAACAACGTCATATAGAAATTAATAAAATGGTTCGATGATAGAGAAAGCGGTATCTCATAATTTATATATGAAATGGAAATTAATATATAAAATTTAGGACATTCCCTAACAAAATTAATTTGAAATAGAAGTTGTGACATAATAAAGAGTCTTGAAGTATGAAAACAAAGAAAAATAACCCTTATGAAATTTTAGCATAGTAACAGGCACACATAATAGATCATAGGGGGGTTTAATGAGAGTGAAAGGAAGATACAATAATTTATAAATCAAATGGAAACTAAGAAAATCAAGTAACATGATATCCCAACATAGGAAAATGGAATTTAATAAGAATAATATAAAATAAGTGGTTGAATGGAAATGATAAGAGAGAAATCTCTTACATAATTTTGGCATAGTAACGTCTCAGGTAAGGGTCAAAATGAGAGGGAATAAAAGATACCTCATATGAATAAAATCAATTGTAAAATAATTAAATGATTACAAACGAATGGAAACACAATCAATTTAAATTAAAATATATTACCTCGAAGAAGGTACTTGAATTCAAAGGTGAGGAGAGGAATCCCTTACTGGGATGTGTGAATCCAAAGGCTTGTGAGAGGCTTATTAGGATATTGAGGTGCATTATCAGGACCCTTGGGAGTATAAATTATAGTTTAGAAGAGATTAATGGGATTTTAGTGAAGAGAAATGGGAGCTTGGGTGGTTTTATATAGGAAAGGAGGGGGATTTCATTATTATTTTGGTTTTGGATACTACATAATAAAATATTCAAAACTGTAAACCATCCAATGGTTTTTGCCCATGGTTTTTTCCAAATAGTAGTTTTATACATTATTTTTTGAGGCAAAGGCCCTAAGATAATAAAATATCTCCCTTGATTATGTGGATGTGTGTCACACTTTTAGAGAACTGATTTTAAAATGTTAAAATACGTTATAAGTCTTGGAAGATTAACTAAGGCTTTACAAATAAAAAAACATAAAATTTAATTATTTTAAATAAAAAAACCAATATTTGTCCTAAGATACCTTTTATTGTGTGTATTACTTCATTATTAGGCCATAATGATTTCATAAAACACATTGTGTATTTATATGGTACTTAATTTTTACCCAAAAATTTTATTATCTCAGAAAATATGAAAAATTCACCATTGGATAATTTCAACATCCTGATTCTAAAAATAATATTCATTTTATCTAAGTAATTTTCTAAATATTTTAATTTTTACGTTTAAAAATAAAAAATGGTATTTATTGAAAATGACATGCATTTTTATTAATAACAGTTTTTGAATCTTAATAAAAATTACATTTGACTTCATGAAAATTATATGATTATTTATATTTTATAAATTTAATAATATTTTATTATAATATTTTTTATTTAAAAAATATATTAATTCATAAAATTATATTTCTTAATTGAATTTGAATATTAACCAAAAATACTATTTGTTCTTTAGAAAACATTTACAATGTAACAATAATCGGAAGAAAATATATTCATGATCAAATTCAAAAATAATGTACATAATTGTATTGTTATGGTCTTGATACATATCCCCTCATTACACTAGGATAATACTAAAGAGTAAGGTGTGTGATGGTGGTTATTTCATTGGGTTATTTGTTGAACATGTTTTGGGTCGTGATCTTGATGAGATTGAACTTCTCCAATAAATAGTTTCACTCATGCTTAATTTGTTGGATCTCAGATTTTGATTGTTCTAGTGAAAATCCTAGAAATTATATCCTCCTTAAATTCTACAAAAAATGGTATTTATAAGGTACAATCTTACTAGATGAGGTTATCACTTCTTTTTTTATGAAAAAGGGATTGTTAAAACCCTATATTTATACTAGTCATGTGATCACTATTCGAAGGCTATTATCAATAGTAATTATATTTAAGAGTCATTTAAATCCAATTTTATATAATAAAACAAAAGGAGTGCATGTTCTTTTTAATTTAATCAAAAGAAATGTAATTTTATTAATAACTCTTTAGGTCATTAAAATCCTCCTCTCAAATACCATAAACCCATACATAAACCCACTCAATAGTCAATCCAACAACCAAAGTATCCTTTTATGATAAAACAACTAACACAATCTACTTTCAAAACTATCCCTCTCCCAATCCTTGAAAAACTTCTTAAACAAATGGAAATAATGAATTATTAAATGTTATTAATTAAACATGAACTGAAAATCATGAAAACGGTCTAGGAACTGATGCCTACTTAGGTGTCACAACCCTCAACTTTATGGGGAGAATCCAATTACACACAAAACTCTCATGAATAATAAAAAGTAATAAATATCTTAAAAATTGGTAAATCTATTGAAAAATTTGAACAAACCATTCTATAAACATCAAAAACATTAATATCACAAGAAACCTTTAATAAAAATCTATTATAATCAGAAAAATCCATTTTTAATGTGATGAAATAAAACTAAACCAAACAATTAAACAACCTACTCCCCGCCCTGAACACATGAGAGGAAAATCTAAATCTAAAATAAATGAAGTATTGATGGAAATATTCTCACAATTTAAGATTGGCATGCCCCTTATTGATGTAATCCAAACCATACCTATATACTTCACGTACTTCAAGGACCTGTGTACATTCAAAAGGAAGTCCTCAGACAAAAACCACATCCTTTTAGAGGCTAATGTGAGCACCACCATCCATGGTACCATTACTCCTATGTTTAATGACCATGGATGTCCTTGAATAAAAATTGAGTTGAGAGAGAATAATGTTTTCAAATCCTTTTTTATCTAAGAGCTAGTGTGAAGCTCATTCCATATATAGTGTATTTCTAATTATGACTTGAAGACCTCCAACCAGCTTCTGTCACAATCCTAATTAAGTATTGTAGTTTTAGGGTTCCTCAAGGGATCTTAAAGGATGTTTTTATGAAAGATGAAAATTTAATCTACCCTTCTAAATTTATTTTCATTGAAAATCCACCAAACATAGTTCCATGGGAGAAAAGCCGCATAATCCTTGGTTGTCCCTTATTAGAAACAATTAACCCATTAATCTGATTTAAGAATGCGATCATGATAATATCCTTCTGAAACATGAGCCTTTAAATGATCATTTATAATGAAAATTTTAAAATTGGGTTTGGTGAAGTGATATTGAGGTCAATTGGATAGGTAGTGTTAATAGTGAACCAGAGGAACATCAATAAATTTTTAAAATATTTTTATGTCAAGATGAGATTTATCACCTTTGTTCGTATAAGGTAATTTTTTTCCTTGGTTTGAATCTCTTTCAGATAGATCCTTTAATTATTTTTGCGAATAAAAAATAAATGAAACTATTAGATAAATAAATCATGTTCAAACCCATTCATGGTGATGATATGGACAATGTGGTAGCTGAAACATTTTTCATAAGAAACCAAATCTATCATGAAGATTTCAAAAAAGAAACAATGTTAGATGAAAATTCTCAACCATCTTTTGAAAGTTTTAACCATATTGATCTTGAATTTAAGGTCATGCCTTCATTACTCATGTATGAATTATTAGGGGACAATTGAACCTTTCCTATTTTCATTTATTCTTCTCTTTAATCTGAACAAGAGAGGATGCTTCTAGACGTCATGGGAAATCATAAGAAAGAAATTGGATGGACCCTTCATGATATTCATGGGATTATACCACTCATTGGAACTCATAATATTTTTCTATAATCTGACTCAAAACCATGTTGTCAACCTTAGTGGAGAATCAATCCAAATCTTATAGATGTGGTAACTAAAGAACTTATTATGTTTTTAAAAGTAGGTATCATCTACCCTATTGCTGAGAGTAAGTGGGTAATCCTAATTCTAATGGTTTCAAATAAGTATAGAATCACTTTGAATACCAATGATGATGGTGATCTTCTCCCCACAAGGGTGAGTAGTGGATAGAGTGTGTGCATTGACTATAGTAAATTAAACCCACATACCAAGATAGACTATTTCTTTTTTCTCTTCATTGATCTAGTCTTTGAGTGAGTGGTAGGTCATCAGTTCTACTATTAATGAGATGTATACTTAGGGTACAATCAAATTGAGTTCTTCATAGATGATCAAGGAAAGAAAAAATTCACTTATCCATTTTTTACTTTTTCCTTCAAGAATATTTCCTTTGGGTTATGTAATACCCCTAGTATCTTCCAGTAGTTCATGATGGGAATATTATCTAGTGTGGTAGGGGGGATTAGAGGTCTTTATAGATGAATTATCAATATTTAAGGACTAATTTTAGGGATTCCTTATAAATTTTTAAAGGATTTTTTATATATGTGAGGATAAGAATATCATCTTAACTAAGGAAAATTTTAATTTTTTGTAAAATAAATATTATTTCTAGGACATATGGTCTGTGGTAGGGGGATTGAAGTTAATAAAGCTAAGGTTTATATCATTCATCACCTTCGCTCTCCAAAAACTATCAAGGAATTGAGGTCATCCTTAGGACATGATGGTTTCTATAGAAGGTTCATCTGGAATTTTTACTCCATTTCCCAACCACTTTGTGTTCTACTAGTGAAAGATTTTCCATTTTTATTAAAAAATTCTATAAGGAATTATTATCAACACTCAAGTCATCACTTATCTCTCCACCTATCATGAAATATCATAGTTTGAAACTTCCATTTTAACTCTTGTGTGATGTCAGTGACTTAATTATAAGAGTTTTCTTTGCAAAGCATTGTGATATAACCCCATGTGTACTTTCTTATTGAAATAAATAATTTAATGATACACAAATAAACTACACCACCACTAAGAAATATTTTCTTACTATTTTATTTTCATTAGAAAAATTCAGGCCCTATCTCTTATTATACCCTATAATTGTCCTTGGATATCATTCATCATTGAAATACCTTTTCCAAAAACAAGATGCCAAGGATCGATTGATTAGGTGGGTCCTTCTTCATCAAGAGTTTTAAATACCCATTAAGGATAAAAAGGATATTAAAAATATTATATTTGATCACCTCTCTAGGATGGAATTCAAAGACAACTCAAAATTAATTTTTGTTTCTAATTAATATCCTAATGATAACCTCTATTCTGTGAGTGATTTACCATGGTATGATGACATATAAAACCACTTGGTTATGGGTGTCATTACAAAATTATTTGGGACCCAAGATAATAGAAAATTCATTTCTGATGTCAAACACTATGTGTTTTATGATCCATTCCTCTTCATGTTTTTTCCTGATCAAGTCATTATGAGATTTGTTTCTGAGTCTAAGTGAGAGTCCATTCTTAAATTATACCTTAGATCGAAATGTGGAAACTAATTTTCCATAAATAAAACCATACCAAATCTCCTCCGGAGTGGTTTATTTTTTCCAAACCTCATTAAAGAGTCATTCACATTCTGAAAAAGGTTTCTTTGATGTCAATAATTATGATCTAAAACCAAAAGAAATGAAATTCATTTTAGTCTCATTCTAATAATAAAAGTATTTAATTTTTGGAGAATTAATTTCATGGGAATCTTACCAAACCCTAGAGGATATATCTATATCCTCATAGTCTTTATTATGTACCAAAATGGATAGAGGTCATTCCCACCAATTCCAATGACTATCATATTGTGATCCAATTCTTGAAGGGTCACATATTTTCTAGATTTGGAATTTCTATGGATATTATTATTGATCATGGAACCCATTTCTTCAACCATCCCTTCTCAAAATTCATTTATAAGTATGGTACTGCACAAAAAAAGTTCATTTCCTACCATCCTCAAACTAATGGTCAAGATGAGTTGGGAAATAGGGAAACTAAAAAAATCTTGAAAAAATTGTCAATCCCTTGGGGAAAGATTGGATGGAAAAACTCTCATATTCCATTTGTTCGTATCACAATAAATTAAAAACCAACCTAGTCATGTCACCATATAGGTTGGTTTATGGAAAAACATCCCATTTACCTATCGAATTTGAACATAAGGCCTTTTAAGAAATAAAAAAAATGATCTTTGGTATTTCTATAAGAAATTGACCTTTTCCATAGATGTAATAATCTTTTTTTAGGTACATTTTAAACTTGTTTGGACTATAATTTTTTAGGGTTTTTAACTTGGATTTGTTTGAGTGAATTTTGGTTGTTGTTAGAAGGGTTTGGGTAGTGAATAATTGGCACACAGTTTTCCCAAATCATGTGCCATGACCCAACAAACCGTAAAACCCTTGGTCGAGGTGAATTTCATAGTTGGCACATGTTTTGTAAAAATGTGTTCCCTATGGTACATGGACTAATGATTAAAATACCATATGTGATTATCTAATATATGTGTTTGGGTCATAGACTAGTTCTTCAAAATTTCATAGTCATAAATGAGTTGTGGGACACAGACTGATGCTTAAAATACCCATAGAGTGAAAGACATGGCATTCTAGGCACAAAATGTTTTCATTGGACTATGGTTCCAATTAAAATTGATATTAATTGAGTTGGTATGATAAATTAAAACCATGGTATTATGATATGTGATATCCATTTGGGATAGTTCAGACTCTAGAATGGGTCAAAGAAGGTATTGATGGTGTGGGTGTCCTCAGGAACTCGTGGGTTCATGTGTTTAAATAAATAATAATTGAATATATGTAAATTATTTACATTATGTTTTTTTTATTTAATTCAATATAAAAATATATACATTTTTATTGATTTGATATTATTTTAGATGTCATTATAGTGTCCTATTACATTGTACTCACACCCTACTCAGGTTTCCTGATGAGTACTCGAATAGATTTCATGTTTGAAGGACATGATCAGGGAAAGGGCCATGTGTTAGATGGATGAGTTGGGATAAAGGATGAATAAAGTAACCATACATGGTATTGGGACCTTCTTCAAGGAGTTTTTAGTTTTTTTATTTTGGGTTTTACATCATGAAACTTGACATGTATTTGGTATAACATATCTACTATTTAGTTTTGGATATTGTATTTTTTTTGTTCATCATGTGATACTAGTTTGGTTTGGTTATTGGAGATATCATTTGGTTATTCTTGTTTATTCCCAATTTTTTATTGATTTTATAAAGTGGGTATAGTCTACCCATGTTGATATATCAGACCCATTTTGCAAGTCAGTATCCTCGACCATAAAGGGAGGCACACTTGTGGTCATGTGACCAATCAGCTTAGGGCACCAGTGTGTGGCCCCTAAGTTCGGATGTTACAAAGTGGTATCTAAATAGTTTTCTTTTCCTTTCTTTTGACTTACTATTTGTGAAAGGTAGAAAAGAGAATATAATGATTCAGGCCTTGGTTAAGTGCTCATACATAGGAATATCTAACCCATGCATGAGGGTAAAATCTAAGTACCTTGGGTAAGATAATTTTTAATGAACTATGTTGTTATTTTTGAATGTTATTTCACCTTTGGTTATGCAATTGACATTTTATGTGATTATTATTTCTTAGATTTTTTGAGACTTGAATCATGGCATGGTATGAAACGACTATTAAGTATACATACATCATTCTAGGAACTCAAGATAATTATATGACATGAATCATTTATGAAAGCACAAGAAAATAAGTTTTGGGGTTATTTGTTAAATGAAAATTATTTTCTTTTCTTATTTAAATTTGAACTATAAAAAGTTCCTAATATGAATTGAAAATTATTAATGATTCTAGTTATGATAATTTGAAATGAAAACTGGGTTTCTAATGAAAAACATGAATAATGAGAATGGGTTTACCCTTGTTAACCCTGACTAAGATGCAGTATGGTTAAGGGTGGTGATAGTGCCATGGTTTTGACCATGTGGTGGGAAATGGGGAATGAATTGGTATAGATTATTGTGAATCCGTATTTTTAAAATAGCTAATGTTTCATAATGAGCCCTGAAACATGTGGTTTTAATTTTTTAGTTATGCCTCCCGGATGATGTTTGTTGAGAGGATGATAGGAAGTTATGTATGGAGATGATCCACCAGCAATGGAACATGAGAAAATGATAGTTCCGAGTGAGGAAGTTGAAGAGTAGATTTGGGAGAACATTCGTGATTTATATTTTTATGGAAAGAGTCATAGGGTGGGTTATGAAGAGTATGTCTGACCCGACACGAGAGTTTCATATTCATCACTCTCTGATGATTAGTGAAGAGAGTGAATTTGAGGTAGTTTAGTTCTGCATTGTGTCTATCCATACCATACTTTACCACTTGGAGACTCCTGCTTTAAAGAGATTTAAACTGGATGCTTAAATTTTACATGGTCAAGAAAATTGATGGTGGGATATCTAGACTTGGGATGGACATCTGGACATTATGGAGTGGATGGAATTTTAAGAGAAGTTACAAGAGAACTTTTTTCCAGAGATGCTCAGGCAGGAGAGAGCTATTGAGTTTATGAGGTTGAATCAGGGAAATATGTCCATGGTTCACTGTGATGTATTCTTTATAGATTTTCAGTGCTTTTATTCAGTGTTTGCAGAAGATGAGTCTAGCATGAAAAAATGGTTTCAAGATGAGATTAGATGTGAAATTAAGACCTATGTGAATATCATCAGGATGAAGAAGTTTTGTGAAGTGGTGAATCAGACTATCATTTATAAGGGGAATCTTAAGAATAATTCCAATGGAGGAAATGTGGTTTTTTTTTGGGCAGTCAGGAGGTACGACTTCTGAGAGATGGAAGCATTATTATGATAATTTTTTCTAGAGTAGTGGAAAGAAATGTGGATAGGGGGAAGGATAAGTTACATAAGACCTTACTTAGGTGACTTTTCATTATTGTGTATGGTTGGATAAATCTCATAGAAAGTTCTCTTAATGACTAGTAGAGTGATGATATTTCAGTAGGATGGGACATATACAAAGGTTCTATAATAAACTGAAACATATGGGTAATTATGGAGTAGCTTGGTAGAACAAAAGTATGGTAAGGGGTTATTCTACACCATATCAATCTAAAAATTATAGTTCTACAGGATGTGGTAGTTGAGGTATTAGAGGTGGTACTTATGGGAAAGAGTGCATGTATCAGTAGAGTGGAGCAGCTTAGGAGATTCTGGAAGCATCATACATAAGAGGGGAAGGATAGTTGCATGTAATTCAACCTACATTGGTGGATAGCGAGGCTGGACCATTGATATTTAAAGGTACTTTTCTTATACCTTCTATTATATCTAGTAACTTATTTTATAATATTTTCTCTCATTATTTTATATCTTCTCAACTTTTGAATGGTTTTATCCTGATAATAAAGATTTTGAGTGGATCTATGATGATAGATACACTATTGTTAGTACATTTGAGAGACATATGTTTATTTAAGGGGTATTCTACTAAGGTTGGAGAGTTTCATTTTCTATTGGATCTTTACATCCTTAACATGTAAATATTTGACCTCATTTTGTGTATATATGGGTTAGTATAATACCTTTCCCACATAGATTGTTACCATATCAGAGTAACTTTTAAGTCTCTTAATGGTGAAAATTACATTCTTGGTGGAGAATGGGATATCCCGGTGGGCTGTGTAGAGATAATTCATCAACAACTGGGGAAGAACATGACCTTGTATGCTTTCCTTTTGTAGGATAATGGGAGTGCAAAGAATGAATTCTTTCTACCAATAGTGGATAGGATCCATGAAATGTTTCCTGAGGACTTATCAAGGTTTCCACATAAGAGATATGTAGAATTTACAATTGAGATCATGTCTGGGCTGTGACAATTTATATTCTACCTTATATAATGGCACCAATAGAGCTTCAAGAGCTCAAAATCAGCTGCAGGAGTTGGAGGATAAGGGGTTTATCCAACCGAGTATGTCACATTGAGGTTACCCATTCTTGTTTGCAAAGAATACTAATGATACCCCACAATTATGTGTTAACTACTCGAAGTTGAACCATATGAGTGTGAAGAAACAATATCCTACTCTTCATATCGATGATCTGTTTGATTGGTTGATAAGATATTATGTCTTCTCTAAGATTGAGTTGTTATCAGAGTATCATCGATTGAGAGTTCGACCATTTGATATACCTCATATTGATTTCAGAACAAGGAATTTCCTATATAAGTACATTTTGATGTCTTTTGGGATAAAAAACACACCATCAGTATTTATGGACTTGATGAACTAAATCTTCCATAATTGGATTATTTTTTTGTTGTATTTGTGGATGGAATCTTGGTTTCTTCCAAGAGTCATGATGATCATGCCCAACATCTTGAAATCATCCCAAGTACACTAAGAGAGAATCAGCTATACACCAAGATATCTAAATGAAAATTATAGATCAATCGGGTAAATTTCTTGGGTCACATAATCTTATAGGAAGGTATGTCAGCGGACCCAGAAAAGGTACATGCAGTGAACTCTTGGAAGAAAAATAAAAAAAATTTCAATATCTGTAGTTTTCTATGATTAGTGAGTTATTATTGTAGGTTAGTCCAGGACGTTTCCTTCTTAGAAGCACCTATTTCGGGCTTGATGAAGAATGGAGTAAAGTTTTAATGGTCTAGATCA
Source organism: Viscum album (assembly GCA_963277665.1). NCBI lineage: Eukaryota > Viridiplantae > Streptophyta > Magnoliopsida > Santalales > Viscaceae > Viscum > Viscum album. The sequence continues at coordinate 1,334,547,137 of OY728138.1, forward strand.
TTTGATGATGCATTCTAATAGTTGAATAAACACTTTAAAACAACACCTATATTGATCCTACTTAAGCTAGGTGAGAAGTACACCATTTTTTTAAGGATTCTAGGATAGGTCTTGGAGAATCGTTGATGATGGCAGATCGGGTTGTGGCATATGGGTCAGTATAGTTGACACCACATAAATAAAACTACCCTATGCATGACCTTGAGTTAGTTGTAGTGGTTTATGCTTTGATGTGTTGGAGGCATTATTTGTTAGGTGAAAATTTTACTATGTATACTAATCACAGGAGCTTAAATTATATGTTTTCACAATGAAATTTTAATCTTCTACAACATATTTGGGTTGATTATTTGTATTATTTTTATTTTTAATTAGAATATATGCCTGAGAAGTGAAAAGTGTTACTGATTCTCTAGGTATTAAAACTCATAATCAGACAGTTCAGGAGTATAGTTTAGAGTAGAAGATGATGAATTTACTGTATGAGATGCATGTTGTGGTTTAGGAGGGCCAGAAGAAAAAGATTCTCTTATCATTTTTAGTAGAGTATACACTTTTGAGACGTATTAGGGATAGTTAGTATGACTTATTGAAAATTAATTTTATTATTAAGGAAACACTTTTAAGGAAAAATTGAGAAACCAATAAACATGTCTTCAAAGACTTGAGACATCAAACCATGCCCCATTGGTCCATAATTATAAAAAATAGATCAAACAATAAATAAATTCCCCTCCTTAGAGAAAAAAATATAAATTATAGTTTCCACCATTCTAACATTTCTTGACAAGCTGTCCCGTACAAAGACAGACTGGTACCGAAGGACAAAGCTATACCCTCTCAAACATCCAAAACCGAATTGCATAAGTCTGGTGAAAACATAAAGCTCTAAACCTAAGGTAGTCTTTGTGGAAAATCTGGAATCAAGAACCAATGAACATCAGGCCACAGGTAAACAACATTCACAGAGAAGAGAAGAAACACTTAGTCAAGATAAGAACAAAACTGACGTAAATCGAGGTGCAAATTAAAAATTCAAATCCAGGTATCCAATCATCACCATCGCACAAAACCATCACCAATGAAACTATACATAGACCAAAAAACCAGATTTATTACTAGAAGAGGAAGCTTCCAGCCCTTCCATGAGATTTCCAACCATATGTCAGACCGTCACTAGACGAAAACCCCACTGCAACCCATAGCTCCCTCTAAATCAACTGTAGAAGGAAACAAAAGAGGCACTCCATGGTGCGCAAAGCCGCAATGCAACCAGGGTAGGATCCGAAAAGATGGAGACAATTGGTGAGGGGAGAGTTCACACAGACTCTGAAGACACCGCGAAACCACCATCCTCTCATCCAAAAACAAAGGCACCAAAATGAAATTTTCTGCACTGTGAAATCCAGTACTAGGAGAAATCCTCCCCCCTCTGTACCACTTAGGGGTCGCCGCCAAGCCACACCAGAGCCATGAAGAAGACATCACCAAGCCACATTGACATCAAGATGAGATCCAACATCATTGAAGCCTTATTCCATGCTTGAGCCTTCATCAATCCAATGAACCAGGTATGTCGAAGCTGGGAGCCTCGCCTGAACCTTTGTTGATCCATGCCAGCACTAATTCAGAGAATGCTGATGTCAATTTGAACTAATCCACACTAGAGGATTGGAGGGGAAGACTCCATAAGTGAAACCCTAACAATGAGAGAAGGAAATTCAGCCGCTGCTAGAGGCTCCTTCTTTTATAGTTAGTATGAAGATCTGAAATTTTTGGCCTTGAGAGAAAGCCTTTGAGGATGGGAGACACATTCAGATTGGACCATATATGAGGATGATTTCATATATGTTATGATGTTTTTATTGTTCCTATGAGTATGTTGGAAGAGATTATGTGTTAATTTCATGCCTCAAAGTGAGTGGTACATCCAGGTGTTATCAAAATGTACCATGACCTGTGATGAAATTTTTGGTGGAAGAGAATGAAAAAGGAGATAGCAGGGTTCATGAAATGATGCTACACCTATCAATAGGTGAAGGCTGAGTATAAATGACCTATAGGTTTACTAGATCCATTTTCCATTCTATAATGGACATTGGATAACATCGACATAGCTTTTGTGGTGGGTCTCCTGAGGATGCCTTAGAAGAATGACGTTATCTAGGTTATTATGGATAATTAGACAAAGGTAGTGCATTTTTTGCCTAAATGGGAGACTTTATCAGTAGATTAGTTAGGATATATGTACCTTTTGGAGATATTTTGTCTAGATGGACCACTAAAAATTATAGTTTCAGACCGTGGATCACATTTTACCTCCCACTTCTGTAAGGGCTTGCATAAGGTGCTTGGTACATAGGTTTTACTAAATACAAAATTCCAACCGGAGATAGATGGGTAGTTGGAATATAATTTATAGTTTCTTGAGTATATACTTTGGTCATGTGTTATAGACATTGGTGGGTCTTAGGAGAAGCGGCTAGCTTGGGGGAGTTATCCTATAACAAAATTTATTAGGAAACTATACATATGGACCCATATGAGAAACTTTATGGTATGCCATGTAGATCACATCTATATTGTATGGAGGTAAGTGAGTTATAACTATTTTGAAGGAGACTCATGCATGAGATTACAGAGAAGGTTTGGATAATTCTGAATCATATGGCTATAACTCATAGTAGATAGAAGCCATATTCTGATAGATGATCAATACCACTAGAGTTTTTAAGGGTATTATATGGTCCATAGGGTGTCACCAAGATCGATTCATCATATGATTCATAGGTCGGGAATGTTGGTGCCCAGGTTTGTTAGACCATTTGAGGTTGTGGAAAGAATCAGGCCAGTGGCATACTGATTGGATCTTCCACATAGGTACAGTTCTATGAATGATGTTTTTTTATGTCACAACTTAGGTGGAATCACACTGACCCTTCTCATGGGATCGATGTGGATGATGTTAATCTTGACACTAATGTTTCATTTGACGGTCATTCGATACATGTGTTGGATCACAGTGAAAATGTTTTGTTGGGAAATGAAGTGATAATGGTTTATGTATTTTGGAAACATGGTCATGTTCTGGAGGAAACATGGGAGGGATAAGTGGATACGTGGGCTTATAGCCTAATTTTTTAACCTTGGAATCTTCGAGATGCACGGGAGTATAGCTTGAGGATGAGCTGTTATAAGGTGGGGAGATTGTAAGATCCCAACCATTTCTAAAGATGTTGTGATGTTTTTTTAGGTACTCTTTCTCTTGTTTTGAGTATACTTTTTTTGGTTTTATCTTTGGTGAGTTTGGGTGAATTTGTGATGTTTTGGAAGGGTTTTTCAGTAGTGCATGGTTGACGCACAGTTATCCCAAATCATGCACCCTTCCCAATCAAATTGTGTAACCCTGGGTAGAGTGGAATTTCATGGTTGGAGTATAGATTATAAAATTGTGCACCTAATTAGTAGTAACCATGTGTCCCAATGGGAGGATGTTCATAGTTAGGAACGTGTTTAGGGGAAACTATTCACCCTAAACATGAAATAGTGCACCTAGAATTTCAAACCCATGAAAATTCATTAAACTTTCCATAAATCCCCGTCTTATATACCTAAATTCACAAGCTTGATCTCAAAATGATTTATCTCATTTTTGGAGGCTCTTGAATAAATTCCAAGGCTTTAAAACCTATGTTCTTAATGAATAAAATCGTGGATTGAAGATATGCACCTCTCTTGGTAATAGATTTGAATTCTGATTTGTTTTTCCATCTCCCATATCTTTCTATCATCCTTTGAGTGTATGTTTTTTCTATTATTAATGGATCTAGATCTATATTTTGATAGATCTAATCTGTTTGGTCTTGGATTTAGGTTTCATATCTTGATCTTGTTCTTCACCATGATCTTACTTGTTTCGCTTCAATTTGGGATTTCTATTGGAAATCTTTCATTATCAATTTTCATGTAGGTGGTCTAAATTAAAAATCTCGTTGTCTTGATTTAATCATGTGTATGTAATAGAGAAATAAAATTTTCCATGATTCCAAAATTGAATTGATGATTGAATTTATTTTATTTAATTTCTGGGTGACAATGATTTGGGTTAAATTGTGGAAAATGAAAATGGTGGAATTGAATTAATTAATTGGATAATTAATTAATAGAATATTGTGATTGTGAAATTAATGTTATATTTGGATTGTGTAGTTGGGAAATTAATTTTATTATAAATTAATTTACAATAATAATTAGGAGATGGTTGACTTGACCTTAATGGGTTAATGGGTTATATGATTTAAATATTGTGAAATGATTTAATGGTGAATTTCCCATATTATTTCATTTTATTAAAGTAGTTGCCATGATTTTTGTGATAATTTAAGTAGAATATCAAGATGTGAAATGTGATAAGAGATTTAATGTTGATTAACCGTGATTGATGTGATAAATGTGATAATTTCATATATGTGATGAAATTTGTGGGGCATGGACTGGTGATTCAAAATATCGTATGTGATTGACTAATATACGTGTTTGGTACATGGAATGATACTTCAAAATCGCATATCTGATTGAATAATATAGATGTGTGGTAAATGTACTAATGCTTCAAAATCTCGTAGTGATAAACGAGTTGTGGGATATAGACAGATGCTTTAAATTCCCATGGGGTTCTATGCATTGAATTCTAGGCACAAAATGTTGGCATTGGACTATAATTCCAATTTTCCATAATATGAATTAAATTGATATGATAAATAATAACCATGGTTTTGTGATATGTGATATCCCCTGGGGATAGTTCAAACTGTGGCATGGTCCGATGAAGATATTGATGGTGCGGGTATCCTCAGGAACCCAGGGGTTCATGTGATTAAATAGAGAATAATTGATTATATGTAAATTGTTTATTTTATTGCTTTTATTTTATTCTTTATACAACTGCATAAACTATTATTGATAGAATATTTTTTTAGACACCATTGTTGGTGGCCTAATGAGTTTTACTCACACCGTACTTGAGCTGCCAGATCAGTACCTGAATAAACTTCATGTTTATTAGACATGATAATGGAAATATATGTGTGTTATATGGATGAGTCGGGATAGAACATGGATAAAGGAACAAGACTTGGTTTCAATACCTGCTTCGGAGAGCTCTTAGTGTCTTTAATTTGGGTTTTTCATATTGACACTTGATAAGTATGTAGCATGACATATCTACTATTCAGTTTGGGATATTTTATTTTTTATTTTGGTCATTGTGTCATACTAGTTTGGTCTAGTTATTGGTTATATCATTTGGTTATTCTTGTTTAATTCCACTGTTGTACTTTGATAAAGAGGTTATAGTATCCCCATGTTGATATAACAGACCCTTGCTGCTAGTTGATAGCCTCTGGTATATGGGGTGACAGACTCGAGGTCATATGGCTAATTGTCTTGGGGAATAAGTATGTGGCACCCAAGTTGGTATGTTACAATTTCATTTTCTGAAAAAAGAGTAAATTAGTCCTTAATGAACTTGCGGAACTTAGGATTGGGGATTTTGAGAATTTAACGATCAATAAATCTAGAGTTGAATACTACTAATCTAGGAAACTCAAATCCAAATACTTTGAACTGGTAAAAAATTTTCTCTTATATAGTTCTAATTTTTATTTACACCTAAAAAAGTTAAGGTCTAGATGGTCAAGTCCTTACACATTACATCATGTGTACCCTCATGGGGTAGCAGAGATTTAGGATCCAACTAGTGGTTATGTTTTCAAATTTTATGGTCAAAGTTTAAAATCATTCATTGAATCATTCAATAAACAAGAAATAGAGGAGTATTTACCTGATACAACATATGAATCGGAAAAAATTTTAGATTTAGGGTCCCTTTCGAGATAACTACATTAAATATAGAACATTCTGGGAGGAAACCCAGACTTTACCTATATATTGAATCATTTTTTTAGTTTCTTAATAAATAGGTATGTTTTTATCATTTCCTTTTGTCATTGTTTGTTTTTTAGGGGAACCTCAATGGGTTTCCATTTTGTTCTAATTGTGTTTGTGTGTATGATTTAGGGGATGGGGGTGTTGATGTGTTTTCAGGAAATCATTTTTCTTCCAAGAGTTTGAACATAATATCCAATCAATGATGAGGAAACTATGAGATACATGGATATAAGATGATTAATAGAAGCATCCAGGACATAAACTACAATAACTAGGTAAATGTGTTCCTTGTTTTTTATTTAAATTTCCTCTTAGAACTCCCAGTTTTTCTTCTATGCACTTCTAAATTTTATTTTCCCTAAAAAGATAGGAAAATGTTATTTTAAGTTTTTCTGTAAAAAGAAACAAAAAAATTGTATGTGTTTAAGAATATTTTTTGCGCATAAAAGGAAGGAAATTTTTCTTTAACCATTAACATGACAAAACACATTTAATCATTTGAAACTTAATATCAAATAATTTTTTATTCCTTGATTATTATTTTAATCCATGTTTAATTTCATGATCATATATTTTGGAAAGTGTGTATTTATATGATATTTTTTACCGATTACATTTCCATATATTTAATAAAAAAACTCACAACACACGTCCTTTGTATTTTGCGGTATTAGTTTGAGTTTTTTGGGTCTATTAATAAATTCCATAGTTTTGGTGATTGTTTTAATTTTAACATAAGAATTTAAAAAAATAAAAACAATAATAAATTTTATCTTAAAGAAATTGAATGACCTAATGTGTGGTTTTATACACTAGGTGATTGTGATTCTATATTTTTCTGTAATAGATATGGGAATTTTAGGTCTATTTTTGGTAATGTGAATTTTTTATTGATTGAGTTAATTCTAGAGGATGTCTGAGTATGTGAGATTCACTTAGTTCCCTTTGGTATTTGATCCTCGGAGTCATCGGTAATGTCTCGCTATAGGGGTTGACTTTATTGATTGAAATTTGAATTACCATGGAAAATTTTAAAAAAGAAAAAAACAAAATGAATATTCATCTTAATGTTAAAATTTTATTCCATCTAGTTCTTCCATATTTTCACCCTGGAATAAAAATGAACCCACAAGTCTATTGTGATGAAAAACACATCATAATGCTTAATTGAAATTCAATGAAATGTAAAAATAAATTTGAATAAAGGAAAGGGTTTTGTCATGGTATACTCTTGTGAATTTATCTTTTGATAAATTATTATTATATTTTTCAAGATTTTTTGGTATTATTTTTTTTAGTGAACATTGTATATTATAAAAATTGGAAATTTGAATTAAATTTCATATTTTTGAGATATTTTTTTCTCAGGACTACAAAAATAAATTTAGGGTGTGATTATCCATTGAAAGAGGATAATATTCATTTTATATATTATAATATTCTGGTTATAGGTTATTCATTAACACCATTTTTAGTTCATTTTATTATTTGAACATTATTTCACATCTTGATTTCAATTCTTTCTTAAAGTGTACTATTACTTGGTACATTTTGAGACACATTTTAAATAACCTGATTATCTTAATTTGAATAAAATATTTCACTTTAATATTTCCCATTCCATATGTAATATTTTATCTTTCTAGATGACAAGATGAATCACATTGGAAGACCACCAAAATGGGACTTCATGCCAACAAATTCAAAGTGAAGCAAACTTGATCCCAGTCTAATTATCTACATGCTGCATCCACTTCACAACTCCAATGAAGATAAAATTTGATTTGGATATATATTAAATCATGAGTATCATTTATTTCATAGTTAACTTAGCTAATTATAATTTTTTATAGAGTTGTTAGTATCCCAATTTGAAGATGAAATTATGGGCCAAATTCTATGGCCTAGAATAAAAACCTACCATTTCGGTCATATATCACAAAAAATAGGCTGAAATTTTATAGGATGTAAGGAAACATATGTTTCTTATATTTATTATTATTTTTCCCACAAAAATTATGCCATATAAAATCTCATTTAGGATCCTTTGTTGGGTGGATGCAAGCTGACTCCCATTTTGGGTCAAGGGTGGAAAAGTAAACATTATAAAATTTCCACCACCCTAGGCCTACCATAATCAAGTGGTAAGATTTTGAATATTGGTGGATAAAACAAAGGCTTAAAAATAAATATTTAATGTAGTTATGGTGAAATGGTTGAGGAGGGGTCTTGTTTATTTCAATTGTAATGTTATGCTTCCATTTTCTATTCATGTGTTTGTTTTTTCACATGTATATTGTTCTAATTCACTATATTTTCTTAATAAATGATATTTGTATACTCTTATTCTGTTTTTATTTCATATCATATTGATATTTTTGTCTAAAGGTATAGAATTATTCACACCAAAACTTTTTAAACTCTTCTGTAGGATCTACATTGTGTTTGTAAGACCCTCCATCATAATATTGTCCACTTTGGGTCACTCCACCATGGTTTTATTCTTTAGAAAGTCTCACTACCCAGTAGGGTGGCTCACTGCCCAACCCCTCTGAAAAGGAATTCTGATGGGTAGGGGTGTGGTTGGGGCTTACATATCATCCCCAAAACCCCTCTAGTCTCTAATATGGGACAAGGAAACTGGGGTCACTCCGTGACTATGGCATCCCGCCTTTTTAATACATAACGTTTCATTACATTTTACATACAATGGGTCTTTATAGTCTACTGTCTTGGAAATCAAGAACATAATACATGAAAACAACAAAAAATTCTGTTAAACCACTTTTAAGGCTTTATCATAGGTTCGTCCTATTTACATTTACTGCATCTCATATCCTAGAGACGGACATCAAAGGAAAGGGTGAGCAGAAGGGCCAGTAAGGGTAAACAATGGAGTCAATGTAATTGTGATATAAATAAGAACATGAATAAAAACATGAAGACATTAGCAATGGAAGAATAGGAATATCATAAAGAAAATAATGTGGAACATAACATGAATATGTGTCTACAACATTTCAATTAGGCATTCATGAACATATCACCAAGGTACATCTCCAAGGTGTAATAAAAATTACCTAGGTTATTCACCAAGGTGTCGTGAAACTTGTCATCTCTAGATATTAAATCTTTACCCAATGCATTAGAGTGATATTAGGGCACACCCTTAATATATATTTACTTTAATGTGATCCACATAGATCATAATCAAACATTTCAAAAATAACCCAAATGGAATCAAAGAAATGGGTTTCATGTCAAAATCACGACGTTTAAAAAGAGCTTAAAAATAAGATCATTATGTCATTTATAACCCATGGAAAGGGAGTGAGGGTTATATGTATGTCAATTCCAGAATCAAATATATCATCTTTATATATTTATGAACAACCATTTAAATGAAATAAGTCTGGGTATTAACATAAATAAACAATAGAATTTCATGAGAGAAAGAGATAGAAATTTTGAGATGAAATTTCTACAGCATAACGAATATATAACATGTTTTTTGAAAAAATTGAAAAGAAAGGGGAAAAGGTTAACCCACACATAAATAACTCAAAATAAAGTATCGGTACTTAATAACATCATGGTATGGATATTTGAATGACATACCACGCGAAAAGGAAACATGAAATAAAATAGAAGATGCGATTTCTTTTACGAAAAATTAGCATCCAAACGGTGTCACTTAAAAATTCAGAAAATAAATTGATGAGAGCGGAAAGGGTATCTCAACAATTAAACATGAAATGGATAGGAATGAGAACATATAAGAGAAAACTATAAACATAAATAGATGGAAATTATAAGACACAACATAAAGGAAGTTGTGACTTAAAAGAGGAGGGTGAAAGGATCCCTTACCTTGAAGAGTAACTTCGAAAGCTTGAAGTTTGGGAACTTGGGAGGCTTAGAGGAACCTTGGGAGGACTACATGGGATGTAAAGAGACCAGAACTTCATTGGGTAGGATTTTGAAATGAAATGAATGAGGGAAAGACTTGGTATTTATAGGAGAAGTGAGGGGACAAAGCATTAATTGCCAAGGGACACCTCATCAGTGGTATTGGAAAAACCATGGGCTTGCCTATGGTATTTTCCCAAGGTATTGGCCACTTCGTACACCTCATACCTTATATTACTATTCATAAGTCGACCAGAATTATTGTATAATTATAACATCCTTAATGATTTCATTAAACACCTGAAACTCAAAAAACTGTATTTTCACTCTTCACTGAAAATTCAAATTTCATAGAAAAATCCCAAAATTTCACCTTAACCAAATATCGATGCTCTAATTTCAAAAATGAAATCCATTTTATGAAAATAATTTTCTAAATATTTTTAATTTTATTTTTAAATAAAAATACTATTTAGTGAAAATTCAACTGCTTCAAAAAAATCCCAAAAATTAACCTTAACCAAATATCGATGCTCTGATTTCAAAAATGAACTCCATTTAATGAAAATAATTTTCTATTTATTTTTAATTTAATTTTTAAATAAAAAACACTTTTCAATGAAGAAAAACTAATACTTTACCAATATTTTCTAAAATATTTATTTACCTATTTTATTGAATTGCATTACTTAATCAAGGTTGCTAAATTATATTAATACTTTCTTAATTGAGGTTACTTAATCCATTTGATCACATTACTAACCATAATCATAAAATCACTATTCATAATTTATTATTCATAAATAAATATATTGATCTTATTAGACTCTAAATTTCATACTGAACACAACTGTAGAAGACCATTTTTTGAATATTATTACAAATTTTTAATTATTTAAGGTTTACATAAATATTTTTAAATATCCTTTTTCTAAAATTCATAAATAATATGCATACTATATTTATATAGACATTTGGAAATTCACAAACTTCATCATAAGAAGAAATAAAAATTCTTATTTAAATCAAAGGATTATACAAGGCAGTTACAGTCTCATTACATAACCCCTTATACCACCAGCATAGTACCTAAGAGTAAGGTGTGCTAGGGTGATGGAATCTTGGGACGGCTCAGCCAAAATTGTCTGAGTAGTGATTTCTATCAGCTTGAACTTCTCGCGAAGGAGATTTTGTTCCATCTTCACACGATAAAGTTCAGCTTGGGTTTGGTCCAAAGAAAATCCCAAAGGTGCTACCTCCTTTCCGAGTTCCATCAGATGGGATTTGATCGGCCTGAGACTACTAGATGGGGCCATCGAATCATATTTATATATTAATTAATGAAGATCACTTGTATTTATAGACAATAATTGCAACATTTAGTTTCCAATGGTCATATTAACCAATGATCATATAACAGTCGAAACCCAATGGTCTTATTTTAATTATACTCATTTTATTAAATGAAATGGTTTTGTTTAGTATAAAATAAAATAACACACAAAGTAAGGAAAAAAATTTATTCAAAATTTCAGGTTGTTACAGTGACACCCATACAACTAGCATCCATGACCCATAGAGAACACACAATCATTTATTTGGGACTCCAATAATCTCCCCATCATTATTTTCCCTTTGAATTAGAGGTTTCCTACATACTCTAATGCCAATTTTAGTATCTAAATTGTGGTTTAATGACCCTCCATCACAATATTGTATGCTTGGGTACACTCCCACATGGTTTTTCTCTTAAATAGGGATCACTGCCCACCAGGGAGGCACTATACCCATCCCCCTCTCAAAATGGATTTTTGATGGGGAGATGGTGGTTGTGGATTACATATCGTGGTCAACACGCCTCTAGTATCTGATAGGGTATAGGGAAACTGGTGTCACATTTTGACACCCATGAAACCATCAAATATGACCCATAGGGCACACATTATATTTTATTTGGGACTTCTAAATCTTCCCAAAATGATGGAGTGATCATCATTTCATTGTTTTTATTCTTCAAGTCTACACTCATGAGTCTAATTACCACTTCCATTGAGATCACAACATCAATGAATGGATAACCATCATATGGGTTGATCCAAGGGAGTACACAGTGGATTTAATGGATGTTATTTATCACTCTATAAATGTTAAATAATTTATTTTAATTTAGTTTTTCATTCAATTATTTTATTTCTTCCTCTTCCCTATTTATTTTTTTCCACACATTTTATGTGATAATAAGAAATTTTACATTGGAGTGCTCATGAAAATGATCCTATATGTGTATAGGTGATTATAAACTCTACATAAAGGTGTTAAACCAATAATTGATGAGGTTGTATTGAATTCATTGAATAAATTCTCTTCGAGTTAATAAAATTTAAATAATTTAAAAATAAATTCATCCAATCCACCCCACGAAATAACCTAAGATAAATTCATTCTCTCAAATTGAGTTTGTAATGAACCAATGTTTTATCAATAAAAATATCCATCTTATAATTACTTCATATAATCACATGAAATCACTACACAAGAAAATACTAAGAACTATGTGACCTTTGAACATAATATTGTCACTTCTGTGATTTGAAGTTGGAAAATCTGACAAACACTGTTGTGATCAGTAAGATGTTTAGAGTCTGATAAGACATACTTAATTTTTTGGTGAATAGTCACCAAACCTTATTAATAGTAACCTATCCTTCTGAATAGTAATATGAACCTTATGAATATTACATCATCCAGAAGAATAATAACCTCACCCATGATTGTATAAATAAAATTAGGCATCTTATAAGTTATAATATGACCATAGTAAAAGTATTGGTATTTTTGTAAGTCATAAATAATTAATTATAATTAATTAATTAATTTAAAAGAAAATATATTTTCCTAAAAGGTGTTCATAAATTAAAAAATTTATGTATTCTGGTTTTAAGATGATTTTATAAGACCTTATGTAATTTTTGAAAGCATTATAAAATCTGTTATAGTTTTAAAATCCTAATTTTTGAAGTAAAATATGATTTTAATTAGAAATTAAATTGATCATATTAGAAAGTTATTTTTGAAAAATGGATTTCATTTTTTTATTATACACATCGAAAAATGTTTAGGGTGAATTTTTGGGATTTTTCTAAAATAATTGAATTTTTTTGAAGAGTAAGATATGGTAATATACCGTATATATACATTATATGTTAAATAAACTATTTATTGAATCATGGATGATTTAATCACCTTGGGTTCAAATTATCATGCACATATTACTTTTTTTGGTCACAATAATCATTATTATTTATTTTCATATACAAAAGTTATAAACTAATGATCAAAATAATAAGAAAACCCTCCTCCCCACCACTATATAAACCACCCACAATCCCCTCTTCTATTCACTCATATCAAACCCTGTGACTTTCCTAAATTCTTCCCATATATCTTCCCAATATCCTCTATCATGTTCAGAAGCCTTTGGTCTCCTCAAAATACCAAATCCTCTTCCCTTAATAGGCTCTCAAGGAAGATTAAATCGTGAGGTAAACTCCTATTTTCTTTTCTTTTGTTTTCTTTTCATGTTCCTTTGTTCTCTTTTCATTCCTAAACTCTCCTCATCAAAATGGTATTTAAACTCCAGTTACATACATGTACTATAATTTATTATGCTAATGGTAGAATTCATTATCATATCTCCTTTCTCACATTTTATACAAAACAAATGAAAACACCGTCTAAGATGTGTTAATTTATCACATTCAAGGACAATGGGTTATCAATTTATATTAACATATTCAATTATGGATATGAAACCATTTTATTGTTGAAATATAATATAAAATATATATTTTATCTTATGTGATTTTCTATAATACTTTTACAAGCATGATGTAAAATAATAATACAAAACAAGTCAATTATGGGAAAAATCACCAAATTAATCCAAGCATTTATAATTAATGTTGTATATAATGATTCACCTTCACTCAAAATTACCAAATGAATTTTATAATAATATAACGTTATATATTTTTACTTATTTAATATAACTTCAATTATGGACCACCATTCTCATCATACATATTTATCTGAACATGAATATAAGTGAACTGATCATTAAAAACAAAGAACCAAATGCTCCCAAACAATAAAATTGAACCTATAAACTCATCAAAAAGAACATGGATAAACTTAAAAATGTTATAATAAATCAATATCATGTATTTTAGGTTCTGTAATTATTAATTAATGGACATAATTTTATTATTCAGGTCAATTAGATCAAGTGAAGAACACCATCAGACTTAAGGTAAGAGATCCTCTCTATCTCACTCTTATTCAAGAACATCCTCTATGTTATGCCATTTTATATATAATTTACAATGATGGGTTATGATTTATCACCTCCCACATACAACCCTAATAATTTATAAATGATTAGAAACCCCTACCTCTCTCATTAATTTGTCCTAAGTACACCTTATACCATTTCGATATTTTATAAAGAATTCTACCCGAACCTCATATATACCTTTAGGTTTCTCTATATTTCTCTTTACCCAAATGAAGTTGTCTTTTATTTTTATTCAAAACTTATAAATACTGTGTATATTCTCCAAAATCATGTTTTAAGATCTATCCCAAATTCTCCTTTGAATATATACATGTTTTTAAATGATTCCCTCCTCAATACTTTTTGATAAATGAATCTGTTTTGAGGAAACATTCCAAATTCTTACCCATAATAATTTACACTATATAATATGTTTTTAAGACAAAATTGTATTTATAAAACCAAACTATTTTTTATAAACTCGTTACTAGTTCACTTCTGGTTTTATATAAATGATCATTCCCTTTTAATTTTTAAGTGACCTTTGATATTTGTCTTTAACCGCACAAAAATGTTTAAATTCTTAAGTTTCCCAAAAATACATTTTTCTTGTTATTACTTCAAGTTGAAATCACTTATAATTATTTATGACTATTTCTCTCTATAATAGTCCATAAATTCTACAATTCTATTCCTTCATGGACACTTTTATGATATGTTCAATTGTTATTACTTATGCAATGATTATGATACCTAATTATTTTTCTAGATAACCCTTATGTTTATGTATGGTTGATTATGTATGATTATTTTTCTAGAAATAATATTTAAGAACATGTTAATATGGGTGCACCTAGATAGCTCTCCAATCCATTATGTAAATTTGAGTCTCATGAGACGTTATGTGAAACGGTCTTGATGGTAAGCCTTGGTTTATGCAACCATGTGCAACGGTCTTGGTGGTTAACCTTGACTTGTGCTCCTCTATGTGAAATGAGCCTTGAATCATGTTAAAGTCATTATTTATGTTACTTTCACATTTCTATGATTCAATGTTTATATTATCCCATTTTTATATTTTATTATTCTATATTCCATTTTATATCATTATGTCATGATCTCTAACCCATGTTTTAAAGCCTTATTCTTATGTTTATTCCCTTACTGGGCTTTTAACTCATCACATTGTCCATGTGATCCCTGGGGTGCCCTATGAAAATGTAAGGGCACAAAAAACGTTAGGATATCATTATGAATATTAAATAAAAAAGTGTTATTTTAGTCCCATGTTTTAAGTTTTATGTACCAAGTCTTCAAATACACAAGACTTCATAATTCGTGTCTTGTTTAATGATGTAAAATTATGCTTAAAATAATGTAATGTTATGTGTAAAAGTATAGGGTTACTATAGTTGGTATCAGAGTATAGTGTATTTATTTTTGGAGATTAGTAATAGAGATCTTTAGTGAGAACTTTAAGAATAATACTATATATAAGAAAACACCCCTAAATTTTGGTAAATATGGAGTATGTGGTTTATCAAGAAAATGCATCCCTATCAAGATAAAAAACTGTAGAGGTGGCTCTGTCATAAATATATCTAGGGGTAAAACCCAAAAACACCACTTTGAGCTAGACTCCAATGGTAATTGGTGCACAATAATGGTTCTTGCTGCACTCTTGCTTTTACACTCTTATGGGATATTCTTTGGTAAATTAATGAGTTTAGTACAAACCATTATTAAGGGAATAAAAAAATACCATAAGAATATAAGTTCATATATATATTAAGTATAGCCTAGATTTAAACTTAGGGAATCACAAGTTAGGATATACTTATCCTATACAAGTTTATCCTCTTATGTTCAAAGTTTCATTTTTATGCTCAATGGATAAGTATTAAATCCCTTTAATTGTATGTTCTTTTACTTTGTTAATGGAGTAAAAAAGAACACATGCCAACAATAAATGTGATAGGGTATGTGAATATTTCCCTAATGATATACCTAATATGATGGGAACGTGTGCTCAAAACATCATGACAGTACTTGCTCAGTTGGCTCAAGTTATGAATAATAATTCGAATCATCTGTAACACCCTCATCCTCTAAGTAATGATAATGTTTCTGTTTAATCCTTCATGTGGAAAAGTTATCCCATGTTTAGTGGATCTTCTGATCCCCTCCTCATGGAAAAGTGAATTAACTCTATAGAAAATATATTCTATGTCCTCCAGTGCTTAGAAGAAGCGAAAGTTTTGTTGGCGATCTATCATTTTTGTGGGGAAGGTTATCAGTGGTGGACACTGATCAAGAATATAAATCCCCAAGATGAAATTGATTCCATATATTATGATGAATTCAAGAGAATATTTTTCAATAAATATTTTCTATAAAACCTCCATCTCAAGATGGAAAGAGATTTCATCAGACTAAAGAAAAAGGAAGATGAGTTAATTGGGGTGTATGAAGCAAACTTTACAAGGATTTCAAGGTATGCCTATGGCTTTTTCATGAATAGTGAATTAAAGGGGGGTTGCTTCTTTAGCAGACTAAAGCCAATTATACTAAAATAAATGGAGATTCGGGACTTCAATAACTATTAGGAGATTGTATTTGGTGCCCTTAAAGTTGAAATAGAGATCGGAGACTCTCCGTGGTATCACGGGCTCAGCAAAAAAGAGTAAATTGAAATCTAATATGGTTGGTTCTACAAATAATTTCCATGATGGAAAGAATCTCGACCATCCCACGTGTAAAAATAGTGGGAAGAAGTATCTTGGGAGCTATCTAAATGGAACTAGGAATTTCTTTAATTATTAATAGATGGGTCATCTGGCTAGAAACTACCAACAAGATATAAATAATCCCGCTAATGTGGAATAAGAAAGAAGGGTTCAGATAAATTCTAAACTAGTTGTGTAGTGTTACAACTACAAGGAACATGGGAATTATGTGAACAATTTCCCTAAGCCAATGTTTTTTGGATAAAATAAACAAAAACCTCCAAGGAAAAAGGTAAGGGCTTATTCTATCACTACTGCTAAGATGGATTTGGAAAATAACATGGTGATAAGTACGCTAGTTATTCATTCACTAATAAAGAACGTACTATTATATTCTATTTATACACATTCATTAAAATATTGATTGTTTAGTAGATATCTTCAAACACCACCTCAAAAATTGGAGGATATATTATCTTTGAGAATAGTGAATGGTGAAATTATTAGATCCAAGGTTTATAACTCCTCCCTCGTAAATTTTTGTGGACCAAACATCCTAGAAAATCTCATCATACTTCCTTTAGTGGAGTTCGATGCTATCTTGGTAATGGATTGGATATCATTATACAAATCCAACATAAAATGTTTGGAATGGGAGATAAATCTTCACATACTAAAGCAACCTCCAATTCTTTACAAGTGTGAGGAGGAAGAAGAATGTCTTTTAGAATCATTGTATCAAATTTGGGTATTAATTCCATATGTACAAACATGTCTAACTCAAATGATTGAGAAAAAGGAGTGAATCATGCTTAAATATATTCCTATCATTAGGGATTACACAGATTTATTCCCTGAAGAGTTCTCTGGTCTTCCTTCAGATTGAGAGTTTGAGTTCTCAATTGAACATATTCTTGGATCTTTTCCTATATCAAAGACACCTTATAGAATGTCAACTGTAGAGCTGGATGAGCTAAAGAAGCAGTTACACGAGAATCTAGAGAAGGGTTTTATATTCTTTAGTTCTTCACCATGGGGTGTTCTAGTCCTCTTAGGCAAGAAGAAGGAAGGATCAATGTGCCTCTGCATTAATTATTGTGAGGTCAATAAAATCCAGATAAAGAACAAGTATCCTCTGCCACAAATAGATGACTTGTTCAATCAGCTTTGAGGGGCTAGCTATTTCTGTAAGGTGCACCTCTGATCAGAATATAACCAATTAAATGTGAGTAAGGAAGATATTCTTAAGACTTCCTTTTTAATGAGATATAGAAACTATGAGTTTATAGTGATGCCCTTCAGACTCACTAATGTTCTAAAATTTTTCATGGATTTAATGAATAGAGTCTTTAGAGATTACCTAAAAAAATTTGTGGTAGTCTTTATTAATGATATTATGATATAATATAAGAGAAAGAGTAACACAATAAGCCTTTGAATATGGTGATAAACACTTTTAGAAGAGATAAGATATACGAAAAGTAATTGTGAGTTACATATAAAGGAAGTATCATTCTTGGGGCATGTTATCACTAGAAAAGGGATATTTATGGACCCTTCTAAGACAAAGGAAATTTATGAGTGGCGTAGGATAACATCTGTAATGGAGATACATATCTTTTTGGGTCTCTATGGGTATTATCGACAATTACCAAGCTGACATGGAAGCTAGTGAAGTTTTTCTAGACTTAAGAATGTGAAGACTGTATTAAGGAGTTGAAAAAGAAACTTATCATTGCACCAATACTCACACTCTCAACAAGTGAGGAACTATTTTTAGTGTAAATTTACTCTTCAAAGAAGGTCTTAGGTTGTGTGATAATGAAAAATGATAAATTTATAGGCTACATATCAGGGAAGCTAAAAATCCATGAGCAAAACTGCCACATACATGATCTGGAGTTGGTAGATGTGATCTTTGCATTAAAAATCTGGTGGCATTATCTATATGGGGATAAGTGTGAGATATATGCTGATCACAAGAATCTCAAATGTATATTTATACAAATATTACTTAATATGTTCCAGTGAAGATGGTTACAACTGATCAAGGATTATGACTCCTCAACAAGGTTTTGGATTCTCTAAGTTGAAATAATCATGCATCTTTATCAATTATGAGAATTGAAAAGGGTCCAATATGCTTAGATTTTCAGAGGATTGACATGGGAATAATTAATGGAGGAACATCATCAATCCTTTCTCAAATTATTGCTCACTTATCCCTCATGGAGAAAATAAAGGATGGTAAAATAAAAGATGTGGAAATTCAAAAAAGGGTTGAATCCATTAAAAATGGGAAACCCTCTAAGTTCATGATTGATGAGGAAGGTGTTGTAATATTTGGGTCACTATTATTTTTACCATATGATCCATAGAAAAAGAAAGATCATTTTAATGATGCACATAGCTCAACATTCTCTATTCACCCAGGGAGCAGAAAGATGTATCGGGATCTCTGAGAGAACTTTTGGTGGGACAATATGAAGAAAGAGATTTATGAATATATATCAAAGTGCCTAGTATGTCAAAAAGTGAAGGCTGAAAGATATAAGTCTAAGGGAATGATGAAAAAACTACCCATACCAACATGGAATAGGGAGAACAACAGTATGGAATTTGTCACTAGACTTCCAAGGACCACTAGAGGAAACAATTTTATATGGGTCATTATGGATCATCTTACGAAGACAGATCACATTATCTCAATTTGAGAGGACTTCTCATTGGATAAAATTTCATTTTTATATATCAAATAGGTTGTAAGGTTGTATGGATTACCACTATATATTTTATTCTATAGAGATCTGAGATTCACATTGAATTTCTGAAAAAGTATCCAACAATATCTAAGCATTGAACCAAACATTAGTATGGACTATCATCTTCAAACTAATGGCCAATTTGAGTGAACTATTTAGACACTAGAAGATATGTTAATATCAAGTTCTATGGAATTCAAATGAGGATGGGACCAATATATTCCATTGTTTGAATTCTCCTACAAAAATAGTTTCCACTCGAGCATCTGAATGGTACCATACAAATCCATTTATGGGAAAAAAATTTAGAACACTGGTGTGTTGGGATGAAGTCAGTGAGTGTAAGATGTTAAGACCTTGAATGGTAGAAGAAATGGTGGAGAAGGTGAAAACCATTCAGCAGTATACCAAGGCAGCCCAAAGTCGACATAAGAGTTATACAGAAAATCCTCGACGGAACCTTGAGTTCAAAGGTGGAGACATGGTATTTCTATGCATATATCTATGAAATAAGGTCATGAGATTAGGGAATGAAGGATATCTAAGTCCCAGGTACATCGGCCACTTCGAGGATCTTGATCACGTCGGTAATATTTTCTATCGACTGGCACTTCCATCTACTACGTATAAATTACACGATGTCTTCCATGTATCCCTCTTAAGGATGTACATACCAGATCATTCACATGTACTCTCTTTAGAGGTGGTACAGTTGGAGAATGATCTTTATTATGAAGAGAATCCACTTAAGATCTTGGAACACAAAGATAAAGTTCTACATAACAAGAATACTCACCTAGTGAAATTAATTTGGTGGAACCATAAGTACGAAGAGGCAACATGGGAATTGGAGGAGGCAATGAAGGAAAAGTATGTTCACCTGTTAATGGCTTAGAATGTAAAACAAAATTTTGTGGGTGAAATTTCATAAGGGGTGAACAATGTAACGACCTAATGTTTTATCAATTTAAATTTCATTCTTATAAATATGTTATATAATCACATGAAATCACAACAAAATGATCTAGTAAGAACTATGTGAACTTTAAACATAATATTGTCACTTCTGTGATTTGAATTTCCAAAATCTGACATACACGGTTGCGATTAGTAATATTTTTGGAATCCGTTAAGGCATACATAATTTTTTGTTGAATATAACCTACCCTTACAAATAGAAACCTACCCTTACGAATAGTAATATGACCCTTATGAATAGTACCCCATTCAAAAGAATAATATCCACACCCTTGATTTTCTAAATAAAATTTAGGTATCATATAAGTTATAAGATGGTCATAGTAAAAGTATTGGTATTTTTCTAATTCATAAATAATTAATTATAATAAATTAATTAATATAAAAGAAAATGTTTTTTCCTAAAAGGTGTTTATAAATTCAAAAATTTATGTCGTCTGATTTTAAGATAATTTTATAAAACCTTATGTAATTTTTTAAAGAATTATAAAATATGTTATAGTTTTAAAATTTGTATTTTTCATGTAAATTATGATTTTAATTAAAACATAAATTAAAAATATTTAGAATTTTTTTTTTGACAAATGGATATCATTTTTGAATTTTACATGTTGAAATATGGTTAGGGTGAATTTTTTGGATTTTTATAAAATACTTGAATTTTTTATGAATAGTAAAATACGGTAATTTACCATATATATACGTTATATGTAAAATACACTGTTTATTGAGTCATGGATGTTGTAATCACCTTGTATTAGAACTCAGATACACATATTATAGTTTTTGGTCATATGAATCATTACTATTTTTTGTCTAATGGAAAAATAATAAACTAATGATTAAAATATTAATAAAACCCTCCTTCCCTCCACTATAAAAACCACTCACACTCTCCTCTTCTCTTCACTAATCTCAAGCCTTGTACACTCCCTAAATTCTTCCCAAGTCTATCCCCAATATCCTCTCACACATATAAAAGTATTTGGTCACCTCAAAAGACAAAATCTTCTCTCTTTAAGAGGCTCTCAAGGAAGATTAAATCCAGAGGTAAACTTCTTTTTTCTTTTCTTTCATTTTCTTATCTTGTTATTTTATTTTATTTTCATTCCAAACCTCTCCTCATCCAAATGGTATAAAAAATCCATTACCGTATATGTACAAATTTGTTTTATGATAATGGGATAATTTAATTTCATATCTCTTTTCCCTACTTTTATACAAAAGAAATGAAAAAATTGTTCGAGATGTGTTAATTTATCACATTCAAGGATGAAGAGTTGTAAATTTATATTAACATGTTCAGTTCTGGTCATAAAACCATTTTTATGGTTGAACCAGACTATTAAATATTTATTTTATCATATGTGATGTTCTAGAATCCTTTTTCACACATGATATAAAATAATAATATAAGACAAGTTAATTATGAGAAAAATCACCAAATTAATACTTGCATTTATCATTAATGTTTTTTATAATGATTCACCTTCACTCCAAATAACCAAATGAATTTTATAACCATGTAATATTATTTATGTTCACTAATTTCATATAACTTCAATTTTGGACAACCATTCTCATCATATATGTTTATCTGAACAAGAATATAAGTGAAAAGATCATTAAAACCAAGGAAGAAAACGCTCTGGAGAAATAAAATTAAACCTCTTAACTCCTCAAGAAAAACATGGATAAACATAATAAGGTTATAATCAATCAATAAAATGTAGTGGAGGTTCTATAATTATTAATTAATCAACCTAATTTTATTCTTCAGGTCAATAAAACCAAGTGAAGAACACCATCAGACTTAAGGTAAGGGATCCTTTATATCTCACTCTTATTCAACAATATCCTATTTGTTATGCCATTTTATATGTAATTAATAATTATGGTGTATTATTTTCACCTCCCACATACTTCCCTCATAATGTATAAAATATGAGAAACCCCTTTATCTCTCATTAATCCCTCATATGTACACCTAATACCATGCTGATATTCTATAAGAGATTCTACTCGAAGCTCATGTATTCCTTTTGGTTTCTCTGTCTTTCTTTTAACCCAAAT
Organism: Viscum album; assembly: GCA_963277665.1. NCBI lineage: Eukaryota > Viridiplantae > Streptophyta > Magnoliopsida > Santalales > Viscaceae > Viscum > Viscum album. The sequence continues at coordinate 1,334,569,867 of OY728138.1, forward strand.
GAAGTTTTATTTTCTTTTTATTTAAAACTTCTACATACTATTTATATTCTCCAAAATCATGTTTCATGATCCATCCCTCACTCTTATTTGGAGATATATATGTTTTTAAGTAATTCTCTTCTCAATACTTTTCGATAAGCAAACCTGTTTTGAGGGAACTTTCTAAATTCTTAACCATCATCATGTACACTATATAATTTTTTTAGACAACAATATATTTATAAAACCACACTTTTTATTATGAAATACTTCTTGGTTCACTTCTATTTTATGAAAATTTTCATTCTCTTTTAAGTTTTAAATGACCTTTGATATTTTCCTCTAACCACAAGAAAATGATTAAATTCTAAAGTTTCCCAAAAACTCTTTTTTCACATTATTACATAAAGTTTCCATAACTTATCATGATTTATGCCTATTCGTTTCTATAATATCCCATTAATTCTCTAATTCATTTCTCTCATGGACACTTTGATGATACGTTCATTTGTTTTTTCTTATGTTATGATTATGATACCCAATTCTCTCTCCGGGTAACCCTTGTGTTTTTGTATGGATGATTATGTATGATTCTTTTTATTGCAAGAATATTCATGAACATGTTAAGATGGGTGTACCCAGATATATCTCCAATGCATTGGGTAAAGTTTATTCTCATGAGACATTATGTGCAATGGTCTTAGTGGTTATCCTTGGCTTGTGCTACCATGTGTTGCGGTCTTGGTGGTTAACCATTACTTGTGATACTCTATATGCAACGACCCTTAACTCGTGATAAAGTCATGATTTATGTAGCTGCCAAATTTCTTTTATTCAATTTTTTTATGATCGTGGGTTTATATATTATGATTCTATATGTCATTTTATATCATTGTGTCATGATCTCTAACCCATGTTTTAAAGGCTTATTCTTATGTTTATTCCCTTTCTAGTATTTTAACTCATCTCGTAGTCCATGTGATCCCCAGGGTACCATATGCAGATGTAAGGTATGAAAGTAAGTTATGATCTCTTTATGAATATTAAATAAAGAAGTGTTTTTTTGAGTCCCATGTTTTAAGTTTGATGTACCAAGTCTTCAAAGACACTATACTTTAGGATCCTTAGCATATTTTTTGATGTATAACTATGCTTAAAATCATGTAATGTTATGTGTAAAAGGATTGGGTCCCTATAGAATTAATTTATTTATATTATCTTTAAATTAAACCATCTCAAATATAACTCAATTTGACCAATGAATTACTAAAAAAATCCATAGAATGTAGATGCATGTAGTTTTCTTCTTTGGTCTCTGAGGATTCAACAACCCAAGATACACTAAAACAGACTACTTCAACCCTAAACATCGATAAATTTGGGAGAGACTAGATGTAAACCTGAAATATTTCAAACATGAGTGTCCTGTAAGCATCTTTCAGACCATTGATTCTTGAGGTGAATCAATAAGTATTGGGGACTCCAACACATATAATTTTCTTTCATATCATAGTATTTTATGAAAGAGCTTGTATTATACTTGTTAATTAGTTTTATTTTGGACATGTTCCTTGTCCAAAACTAATATTAGTGAACTTATTTTAATACTTTCAATTATTTTTAAAAATAAAATTTTAGCATATAAGTACTTTATCTTGATTCCTAATTCAGAATTATCAATTTATTAAATCATTATATGTCTCCCACTATTTTATTAACCACTAGTATCCCTCACAACATGATTTAGAATACCCATTCACTTAATTATTCCAATGGAAATGTTATTTGAAACATATCCTCGTAGTCTTTGTTATGGCTAAGGCACCACTTGAAGAGTTTCAGGATTATATTTTGACTGGACATTGAGTCACGATCCCTTGAATTGTTGAGTGAATTCCTAACTTCTAAGAATCATAAAATTGATTTACTTAATACTTTGACTTTAAATTAGAAACAAGATCACGGTGACTATTAATTTGTGGTATTTTTTAGTTAATTCCATCCATAAATATCATAATAACTCCCTAGTAATTATAGACACCCTCAACTATGGTTTATGAGTACCCCATACACATGGTTTCAAATGACAGAATGTGTTATGACTTAATATTTCTTTGAGGGTTATTATTATTTCTCTGCGAATGAAATTATTTTATATTTGATATGATTGTACTTAGTGATCACACTCACAAATTGATAAATAATTAAATAGAAACATACAAATTTTTTGTATTTATGCATTTTAGTTCTTTTTTTATATGATCATAGAAACCTATAGATTCATAAAACAATAATAAACCATATATAAATTAAACAAAAAATGGGATTGATCTAGATAATTTACTATTGGATGATCCATTGAGAATAAATAGATCGAACGTGACCCTAGGGGTTGCATACTTTTGATGAGTCATACTCGCATTAAAACTTACACCTCTGCCCAATTTAATAACATATTGCATCCAATATTTCCTCATCTTTGCATGTTTCATGTCTTATAACATCCTAAAAATTATAAATACACTTAAAAATGCATAAAATGCATACATAATAATACACATGGACATGGATACCCTTAAATATATAAAGTAATAAAAGATAATGAGAATAATATAAAAAATCAATTATTACCTAAATAACACCTATTTAAATAATTAAATTAAATAAATTTACATCGAGACATAAATTGGTTAATCAATACTCAAGATCAATCAACATGTAACATATATTCATTATGAAATTAATCTTTCAATAAATGCTTCATGAGGGAAATTTAAATAAATTTATATAAATTTATATAATTTTAATTCATTAAATAAAAATCACATGGTCCCCATAAAAAATTTAAAACACTTCAAAAAAATTATAAACTTTTTATTTTTTAAAAAATAAATTAGGCCCTTAGGTGGTCAGTAAACCACTTAAAAGGGGTTTTTGGCATTGTTTGGACCCATAATGGTCCAAGAGGGTCAAGTAAAATCTTACATATCCCCTCTTCAGTCATCTGGAAGGGGTCACCCCATGTGGTCATGTGTGGTTCATGAGGTGGAGGGGGTGCACTCACCACCGCCAATCACTAGGCTACATGGTCGGGTTAAACAATGGTGGTACCTCATGTGGGATGTGCATAGAAGGGGATGTGGATGGGGATTGGGTGTCACAATATCCCATTTCAAACAATAATATATATATATATATACCTACCACAAACCCATGTGGGAAGATTTGGTCAAAATACCCCCCAAATATTTTGGAGGCAGCATTTCATGATGGCAGTCCCCCTTAAACTATTTTTTTGTTGTTATCATGTGACCAACCACCAAAAAAACCTTCTTATTTTTTCCCTTTATTAACCCACATTCCTATCTTATTTATTAATTTTTGTTTAAATTTTCCTAATTTTTCCAAAGAATATTACACATTAAATTGAATTTTTTTGGATATTCCACATTTGTGTGGAAATAATCCAAACCAAAAAAAAATTCTATTTTCATGATCTGAATTTGGTTGTAGTTCAAGGATTCCCTAGAAACATCCACTAATGGTCCCTTCTAGGTAAAATATAATATATATATCTAGGGGATTTAAAAATTTACCACTACATTGATGTATTTTCATCATATTAGATGATTCATAGTTTGATATGAAATCCTAGGATCTCATGTGAAGGAATTATGCAAAAATTAATTGAATAAATACCTCATTCAATTTGAAAGCACGTTGGAAAACTACACATTGCAGGTGATTTTTACTTTAAGTAACTAACATAGGATCCCTCTAGATCATCTACACATGATTTTAAAGTCTACAAAAAGGTCAATTATTGATATTCAGGTGATAGCATGAAGACACCACTATGTCAATCCTTCGATATGTGAATAATAACTTTAATTTTTTTACTTTTATTGAGAAATTCTATCTCTAGGATGTGGGAGTTATGAGAGAGGATCTCTCAAGTTTTTTAAATTAATATTTCATAAAATGAGATATTCCTCTCATTTATATAGTGAGGTATAAAATACAAGAATACAGCTCCCCAACCCCCAAACATTTATTTCTCACTACATAAGTCGTCAATGACATGTTATAACCAATTAAATGTGTCATTAATGTAATTTATATATTTATACCTTACTTGTAATATAATTAGTATATCACATGACAAAAATGGGGCAGTAACCTAATTTGATATTCCTGCAAATATTAAACTAACCATGAATATTAAAATAATATTCATTCGTTAAATATTTTCTCATATATTCAGTTAAATACTAGTAAATACATTAAATAAATAAATTTAACTCCATCTATTCTATACTCTAATGATAATGAATTTATTTATTACTTGGAGATCATTAAAACTTGAACATCTCCAAGACCCTTTGGTGGGTCCCAACAAGTCTTATAATCATATTAACTTAGAATATACTAGACTTTTGAATACACTAAGTTTGTGACACTTTGGGCCCTTATCTCGATAGCGGTGATTTTTTTTTTCATACCAAGAGTGTAGTATAGTAGCCTATAAAATCTCTTAAGGAGTTAAGTAATATTTTTAGCAATGATATCTCTTATGAACAAAAATCGTGTAATATTATCTATGTGTCTCACAATATCTCATAAATCAGGATGTACACTTTATATCATCATCATTTCTTGTTTTATTATTCATTGACCATAATGAATGGACTAACATTCTTCGACCATGAACATGGATTTAGTGAAGGTAATTCCTTACTAATCAACTAGTCTTGATATGTCACTTCCTTTAGGAAGAATTTTTTTATCTTGATCATTCAATTAATGTCATGCCACTAATGGAACACCCAATTCAATCTACCTCTACCCGATATAAATGTCATGGTTTTCATCTTGTATCAATATATATAATCAAATGGAATACACTAATAATAATATCAAGTTGAGAGAAAAATACAAGTGCTTATAAATAAGAACTACCAATGAAATTTGAAAAATGTGGTGTTCCTATTGGCGGTTTAGTCCTCATGACATCATGTTATTGATAAAACTGAGTGAAAACATCATGAGAAGAAGTCTCAATTCTTATTATCCCCCTACAATAAGTATCCGGAAATCATTTGTGTTCAGTCTATAAGATGTATCTAGACCATGGGAGAAATTTTTATGATTAATGTCTCAGTATCCTGAGGTTCTCATTATAGCTGATAACTATTATAATTTGTATATATGATAAATAATATAAGGAAATTACTATGTCAATAGTGAATTTAGTAATATCAACACTATTTTGATAAGTATAAGTAATTCATAAAAAATTTTATACATGATATGGCAATATAAAAGTGCTTTTTAAGATGATTTTAGGGCACCCACTATCACAACATATGTATGTTTTTGTATATACATGTGCATGTATATGTGTATGTGTATTTTTATAGATGGATACACATTGTTTTTTTCATTCACCAATATATCACAAACAAACACAACTAAATTTTTATAAATTTATATAATTAAAAACAATTTTAATTATAATCAAAAAAATTAAATATAGTTAAAAATTAATTATATTTTTATATACAATCAACATAGTATATGCATATATATAATTATTAATAATAATAATAATATATCTATATATAAGAAATTGTAAATCAATTTGAATAAAAATATTAAAATCATTAAATTTATTTTTGTAATTTTATAATTAATTATATATCATGAAAAACATTCGAACAAAATATTACTATTTATATATTTATTAATTATATACTTTTAAAGATATTTATTCATTTATAAAAATAATAATATTTTTAATTATAAATAAAAAATTAAATTCGGTTAATAAGTAATTATATTTATTCATTTTTAATATTTATTCATTTTTTTATAATTTAGTTTTTTAGTTTGTAATTTATTATAATATTAATCAATCATGGGTATTGGTGAAATTCATGTGACATAAAGTCAATTTGACTTGGTGATTCCTGAAGCAAATTTCTCTAATGCTTTAAAGACTTGTGGTGATTAGGTAAATTATGAGCCACCTATTGAGAAAATATCAATTTCTAGGTTTTTCTCTTAACCTCATATAGATTCTGTGGCTAGAAGAATCACATGGAATGGATCCTTAGTTTTTGTTGAGGTGAACCCTAAAATTATTGAAGAAAAAATTGATAAATGAAAACATTTGATTCGTTCATGATTGATTCAATGAAATATTTTTCATTGGAAAATTCAATATCTTCAGAGTCACCTCCTTCACATTTGGGGTTTTGGTGGTTAGTGATTTATTTCAATAGGAAATATTTATTACCGCATTGTATTTGCTTTAAATGATCTCAAACTAAGACTGTGGGGATTTGGATCTGTTTCCCTAAAACATAGAATGTAGAGAATTCAGGACTAGGACCCTCTTTTTGATCCGAACTTAGTTAAAAAATTTGTTACTCAAAATTGGATTCAGATCAAGGGTATAGATTAGTTATTTAGTCATTTATAAATTCTTTAGGAATTTTTCTTCTATTCTCGTTTTAAATTTTAAATTATATAGGGAGACTGAGTATGCTTAGTATGATAATTTTTCTCATATTTTGGTCAAGAATGATCTTTGCTTCCATATCATTGATACTATGTTTTTGATTGCTGATGATTTTAATCTTGAGATCTCTATTAAATATTAATGATTGATTTATTTTTATGATATTTATAATCTTATTTGACACTTGAATGAAATTTGTTATAGGGATTTTAGGTGATATAATTGTAAGATTACTAGACACTTGATTGAGTGATTCAAATTTAGGTTTCCCCTTAATTAAAGTAACCATATTAGAGTTTGAACTGTTACTGTGGAGGTAAATAAGGTCTATAAAGTTGTTTCTCAGGATGGTAAATCAATAATGGATACTGGAAATGAGAGGGGTGATAATGTATCTACCCTATATGGCCTATATTCAAATCCAAAAATAATGATAACTATTCGGACTAAGAAGGCTGGTTAGGAAAGGGTGAAGGGGTGGATTTTTATGTGGTCATCTAGGAGTGTTTATGATAATTCATCTAATTTTCATAAAGATAAACTTTTAAATTCTTATTCTGTGGGAAATAATACCATTACTCTAATGGATAGGAAGTAAAATATGATTAAGAGTTCTAAGAAGGGTCTCTCCATATTCCAACCCTCAATAAGGGTTTCCCATTAGAATGCTACTTTGGTTAAGGGTAACACATGATATCCGTTTTCAAATTATGACATGTATTATAAATAAATTTTTCATTTTATGTGTTCATACTCTTTCAAAGATATGAAAAAGGTTTTTTCTCCCTCAAATTTCACACCAAGTTAGACACGCATACCTACTTTAGCTAATGATATCCTTGTAGTGGTTGGTGTATGTGAGGTCAAGAAGAATGGTTCTGCTTTATCTGCCCAAGTTGGAAAACCTATATATGATTCATATGCCTCAAATAATGTTGTTATTTTTGTGATGAATTATAGTTAGTTGGAACTAGATTCTTCTTCTTCTGGTATTCATACTAAAAACTCAGTCGATCCTAGGCAGGTCTGGAAGGACATTTTCGCAGTGGATCATGCAGATTAATATGGGAAGAAGGATGGGGACTATATTACATCTTTTCAAGATAAGATGTCAGAAAATAATCCTCAATAAACTAGTAGTAGTGTATAATTCAAGGTTATTTTGGATATGGATACATCCATGAAGGTTTTAGGAACAATCCATATAATCACCCTGAACCTATACATCCATATCTGATCCTAAAAACATAATCTTTACATTTATAGATTGGGTGCTAAAATTGCCACTTTGGGATATACTCAACACTGAGGGGGGAGTTGAATCACTATTGGAAAAATTGACACCAATTATAACTTTTATCCCTTTTACCTATTATACCTATTAGGATCTTGATTCTCTTATTTTCATTTTCTTCTTATAAGAATGTATTTGAAAACTGGTAATGATGTCACACAATATTTTTACAAGTTTTTCTAATAAATAATAGTAGTTAATCCATGGCATGGTTTGTAAATAATACAATACAATATGACTCCTAGAAAATAATCCTTTAAATATGGTTGTAATAATAAGTTCATGTCCTTTAACTTACATTTCACAAAAGTTAATTAATATTGCTTATTTTACAACTCCTATCTATTTCTCCATACTCCCTCTGAAGATAGTCTCCAACTTCTTAAAAAAATTAACACCAATAAATGATTCCACCTATTGATATTTTTAATGGATGTTGTAGTGATTATTTTTTATTCAATTCCTTTTTCTTCACCTGTTACTTATATAACAGTGGGAATGAAACTCTCCTTATATTTATAATAGAAAATTGATATGAAATTCCTTATTTCTTATTCGAAATTCATTAATGATAATATGAATATATTGCAGACTGAATATCTCAAAATTATTCTTCAACACAAATGATAATCAATTGAATATATATTGTCCACTTACTTATTCATATGGTAATCTTTGACACATGATAATATGTAATAGTGCATAAGTCTTGTATTCCATTTTTTGGATACACAATATTAAAAATTGAGTTTAGTATCGGTTTCTTTTTAGTGTAAATTTTTATTTGTAAAATCTTCTTACACTGAACTAAACAAATCCTATCATCTTATGCATTTATTTGGGATATATTTCATGGTATTCACAATGAAAAAAATCCCTATAACAAATGTAGAATATTTTTATTATTATTTTATGTTCTTTTCATTAATTATGTCTCTTATATCTTGGTTCACTTCTCATGTAATCCTTGTTTATATTTTCATGTGCATTTGCATTCACATATGAATGTATACATTGTTTCCTTTGAGTAAACCTAAACAGGTGTAGATCGCTATTCTTATTCCTTGCACACACTAGAATAATTATGTGGAATGTCTTCTTCATGAAAAGAGTTTCACAAAATAACTTATTCATGAAAGTGATGAAATTAACTATGCATTAGTTCTTATTCTTCATGTAGACATGAAATATTAGTGAGATGAAATAATGTAAAATTCCTATCCTACGATCTTCAATAAAACTGGTATGGTTTAATAGTACCGTTATTTCATGAAAATATTCAAATATGCATAACATAATCAAAGTAATGTGGTTTGTCTTTTATAGAAAGATTAAAGTAAGTATAACGGGATATCACATCGTGATAGTCATGTAATTCGTGGTTCCTTTTCATAACATAGATTTCTTCTGTTCTTTAATGCTTCTTCACATAAAAGGGAGCTTAGGGATGCTCTATTTTTATGAAAAATGAGAGATATCAAAGAATAGAGTGAATGAAAGTAGCATCTCCCACCCATGGATTCTGTCCTTTTATATGTGAGTTCCACTACCTCTTCATGATTCCTTCACTGATATAGTCTTTATCTTTTTATTTCATTTCAATCACTGTTCTTGTATCACTAAAGATCTAGGTAAATTAGATATTTGACCACAATTTTCAATACACTGATAATCATGTATAATTTTCTTATACAATCAGGATATCTTCTTTCATGATGAAGTGCATGCACATATAAAGATAAACACTTTCTATTTCATAGCTTAAACCTTATTTGTACATATTGGATGCATGAAAAACTATATAAATTCATGTTCATTCATCCAAACCTTGTTCTTTGAGTTATCATATTCATGCAATGTGCAACATGCATGAATGAAGGTTTTTTCTTTCGTCGTCTCAAAATCTAGATCTCAAAATGATCCTTTCATCATTCGGATTGATTAATAGAGGTTTTATGGCAGACTTCAGTGAACACTAGCACCATCATCCATTGGGTGGTTGAAGATGAAATCCTTATGAGATCAGATGACTAAGATCACTTGGGATGGATGGGGGATGAAATTTTTTATGTTTTTAATATGGATTAATAGTAACTACTCCATCATATTTCCCACATCGGTATGGAAATAATTCACGAGCTTCTTAATTAGTGATGTTATTCCATCACTACTTTGATCCACAACACTGGTGTCTACACTAGGACATACCATCACCAACACCCTACATGGTCTTCTCCATAAATTTTCATGATCTATATGGGCTCTTCTTGTGTTCTATGAATTCTCTCTCTATAGGCTCTATTCATGAACCCTCAAAGCACACCTTGTGGGTATTGTTCTCTTCTATCCTGCCACCATGGGATGGCCAGGTTAACTGAATCTCATGTGGTTTACCCCATAAGACTCACATATGTGGTTTAGGTGGTCCTTGGTTTACTTATGGTTGTCCATATTTTATCTATAGGCACACTAAAAAATAAATAAGTTATTTTATAAGTATATAATATAATAACAATCGATTTATCACTATCAAATTACACACCACATAAATTCCTTTACTTCTCCACAAATCATCGTGAAATTAATTTATTTTTACATGGACTTCAAATTAACTTCATGAAAATAAATAATTTCAAGGTCTTCAATGTCATGCATGTTCCTATTTCAGTAATGAAATATTGCATGAACTTATTCAATTTCTCATCTTCATCATGTTGTAAACAGTGTGCTCTTTTATGGTGAAATGGACACATATAATTTTCATTATGAATAGTTCATAAATTTGTAGAGTTATAAAGAAAAATTCTTCAAGATAACATCCTTAAGATAGTAAGACTTGATTACTTTCTTCTTCACCCATTCATCTAATCTATATTTACTTTGATAACAATCTTGGATATCTTGGATATGTCACTTCTTTCAAGTTATTTTTTTAATAACTTCTTAAATATATCGAAATCAAGGAAATATTCATATTTTACTAAAACCTGTTTAAACCCAATAAAAACCATTTAAAAAAATCAACTCATACACAAAGTGGGCTCTTCAATCCCCCATTTATATTTTTTGAAAATACAATAAAATTTATTTCCAAATGAATGTGTCAATATGTGAATCTTTCCCCTTCAATTTTCCAAACATTCATTTCACTCTATCTCCCCTATAGTTATAGAAAATATAAATTTCATGGGAAAAAGGTGTCAGTCTATAAATAAGCAATGTGTCATCCATAATTTCACTCTAAGTCTACATGATCCATGATTAGTGTAGAAAACAATAGGATATGATTTAAATAACCAACATATCATTTATCACCTGATCTTGATACCTAATGAAATGAGAACTCATATAATTTTCTTCAATGGTTATCCACTTTTGTTCTAGGATTAAGATACCTAAATGAGATATGAAACTTTTTTAAAAAAATAAACATAAAACTTTAGCACTCACCCCAAAAATTAAATCAAAACATTCAAGTCCAACAAGTAGGATAAGTGTCCTCGGAGCACTTCCATACTTCCACTTTTATTATGTCATTATATAATTCTACTACCCCACCCCACCCCCTATATTAAGTTTATTATTTCTATTAAAAATGGTGATATATTGTAAAAAATATATCTCCAATGACATTATATCCAGGAACGTTCCAAAATAGTTATATTTGATACCAATTTAAATAATGATTCTAGCAGCAACTTCAACTTTCACTATTTGTATCCCCCTCAAGGTAAACACTCCTCAATATATTAATAATGTTTAATCTTTTAAATAATGGATTTTATGATATTTCATTTTGGATAATACACTAATATGGATCTTTAACTTTTGCTTTTCAATATTTTAAAACTTCTAAAAATTCACCAAAGATGATCTTCTTCAATAATTATTCTTCAAAATACCAATTAAAAGATCAAACCAAGATGATATTTTATTTATCCTTGTTTTACAAGATAATAAACCATAATTTTAAACTTGATCGGAGATGATCCTCTATCATATTTGTATTTAAATATTAATTTAGGAATCATTCAAGGATGGAAAATTCTTCAGTTTTTTTGCCATGAATTGATAGAAATCACTGATTCTTAGGTTCTCCCACTAAGAACATGCTTCACCTTCAATTATATGAATTATAAAAACAGATATTTTACAAAAATATCAAAGGAATAAGGTGGATCATACATTATTATTAATGAGAACAACAACTTGGAGATCTTTTTCTCAACCAAGTTTCACCATTTTCGTAACTCTTCACACATAAACATCTGATCTTCAATTCTGATTGAGGTTGTGTGGATATTATCATTTCATAATTTCTTTGGGTTTGAAATAGCTTTATTAAAGATCTATTAAAGAAATTTTATCACCTATTAAAACTCTCATATTATTAAAGAAATCTTCTTGTGCTAGATTTATTATAAAAATATCTCTAGGAGTATGTCCATCCATGTTGTACCTCACACACAGAACTTCACCATCATGTGGAATATTTTCCTTTTATTTTTAATTATCTATATCTTGTTCTTATTCTATTTTTCTCATTCATTTGAAATGTTATGTCCATATAACTAACATGAAATTAGGAACAATAGTAGTAATTTTGGATCTTCCTAATGGCTTCTTCAAATCTCTATCCATATTAATAGTTCTTTTAGATGTATAAAATTTCTTCAAATTCTTGTGTTTGGAATCCAATGCCTATCCACTTTTCATTGTTGAAATGTTATTAATGGAATTTTTTTAGAATATTTTTCTAATTTATTCCCAAGGTTGAATTTTCATTCTTAACCATCTTGTGTGGTCTTATTTTCTCATCAAATTTGGATTCATGTTGAGATGTGTGTGAAAAATTATTATGACCACTACCATATTATAAACAAAAGATATTTTCAATATTTTTAAATATTTTTGAAGTATACATATTTTTATTAACCTGTGGATGTTACATATTCTTATCTGGATTTCTCCCCCTAGACATGGGTTTCTTTATGAATTTTTCATTTAAAGTATCTTACCAATTATCTAATGAATAATGCTTGAATCTATTGCAATAGTGATATTGACCAACAACCTTGATCTTTTAATTTCATCCATATAATTTTTTGGGTATTCTTCACATCGCATTTGACTCTTCATGGGGATCTGTCTTCCATTATCATTCTCTTATCAACACTTGTCATGGAGGTAGGATTCGCATCCCCTTTTTTCATCCATACTTTCATATTTTTGGTTTTATGACTTTCATTATTCATGAAAATAGATTTACAAACAATATTATTAGATGGTATGGATGGTACATATTTCTTAATAGCTTCTTGAGATATATCATAAAATGAAGTCATGATATTCTCATCATGTGTTGTATTTATTTTAACATTAACAATGAGTAGTAGTGTCAAATTTATCTTTCTTTTGTGATGTCTCAAGATGTGTCTTCTCAAAAATGGTCAAATAAACATTCAATTCTAGACATATCATATTTATGGTTTTTTCTGATATTAAATCATAAAAACCTTATCTTTACAAACATTCTTCATTATTTTAACTTCCGCTTCATGAAACTTACCTTTATTTTCTAAAAAATAGTCTAGTTCTCTAATCTTATTATATTTATCTTTAAATTATAAATCCTTAACATCAATGACCTTTTACAATTTTTATTCATGTTCATGAATCTCTTCTTCCATATTCTTCTTAAATCCATATTTCTATTCAACTACTTTGATCCACTTTGAGGAACTATTTCAAGTTCCCTATTTTTTTATTTAAAGGATCCAACATCTCTATAGAAATTTAAACATTATAGAGTTTTTTCATATAAAACATTCTTCATACAATATTCTTATTCTTATAGATGGCTGATCTCTTCCTACAAACATTAAAATATTCCAAAAATAGGAGATACTATTTTCATAGGAATGAAATTTATCTTATCTCTTAATATATCAATATATATATCTTGAGATGTTTTAAATTGATTATCATCACCACTTATTATAGAATTCAAAAACCTCATGATCAATTACCATTCAATATTCTCTTGAGGTATGAATTTTTTACTTCTCCTTAGTGGGACTTCAGCCACCTACTCTTTACTTTCCAATCTTGATAAGTCTTAATTATTGGAAAGGAATAGAGATACCAATTCTTCCTCTTATATAGATAAGAGTGATATTTTCTTCATATTTATTTTCTCTGTCTTGCTTTTGTTCATAATGGTCTTGGTAGACATGGGATTTTTCTCAAAAATAACAGAATCTTCACCAAAAATATAATTAATTTTTAATATAGGAAACAATATAAAATATTCAAAATAGAATAACTACAATTTATATAATCCATTATATGTGAACCTTTTCTCTAATATCAATTGTAAGGGCCACTTTGTGATATACTCTATAACGAGAAGAGATGTGAATCAGTGTATTGAATTCTTTACCAAATATAATTTTTATCCCATTTATCTTCATAGACATATTAGTGTCTTGATTAACTTATTATATTCTTATTCTCATATGAAGGTATATTAATGTAGGAAAAAATGAAACATGGTGTTTTTATAGGGTTCTGTACTTAATAAGAGTATCTTGTCCTTGGAATGGTTTTCCAATAATCTAATACCACAAAACCACTAGAAAATAATCATTTAAACATTTTTGTAGTAAGCAAGAAATATCATTTCACTTGTGTCACACTATTGTCAATTGATAGTACTTATTTTACAACTCATAGATGGTTCTTTATACTAAATTTGAATATAGTATCTACCTTATTAAATGTTCATAACACCAATAAATTATTCCAATTTTTGAGACTTATAATGGATGTCACAGTGCTTATTTTTTCTTCACTTCCTTCTTCTTCACTTGTTTCTTTCATAGCAGCAGGTAAAAAACAGTCTTTATTCTATTCACAATAGCAAACTGATATGGTCTTGTTTCTTTCTTCTTCTGAATTTAGTTATAATAATATCAATATTTTATGGATTGAATATCTTAGAATTCTTATTTGACCTAAATGATAATCAACTAAATATAGATTGGACCCTAACTTATTCTTATTATAATTTTCAACACAAAATAATATGCAATAGTTCATCAGTGTCATATTCTCTTTCCTCAATACACAATATCAACAATCACTACTCGAAATATGACTTTTACCAACAGTTTTGTCCAAACCGTTGGTATAGTTCATTAATTTGGACCTATACCAATGGTTTGGCTAAAACCCTTGGTATAGGTCACTTATATGGACCTATACCAATGGTTTTGGACAAACCGTTGGTATAGGGGGGACCTATACCAATGGTTTGGCCAAACCATTGGTATAGGTCCATTATAGAGGACCTATACCAACGGTTTTGGCCAAACCGTTGGGATAGGTCCATTATAGAGACCCTATACCAACGGTTTGGCCAGAACCGTTGGTATAGGTCCAAAAATCAAAGGACCTATACCAACGGTTCCTAAAACCATTTGTATAGGTCCTTTGATTTTTTATCGAACCTTCTTACTGAGAACATTATATAAATAAAAATTTAAAATAATTATAACAATACAAATATATATTTATGAAATTATGTTAACAAAAGTCATGTTAGGTTAGTGGTTAAGTCATTCAATTACAAACTAGAGGTCTTGGGATCAAATCCCGTCGGATGTTTTTTTTTTGAAATACATATAGCAACGGTTTTTAGAACCGTTGGTATAGTTTTTTATTTTACTTATACCAAAAGCTTTCAAAACTGTTGGTATAGGTCTATACCAACGGTTTTCCCAAAACTATTGGTATAGACTTATTGTCATGGCTTACTTACCAACGGTCCTCCAAACCGTTGGTATAGCCTGTACCAACGGTTTGGGGGCCTATACCAATGGTTCCAAACCGCTGGTATAGGGTATTTTTCCAGTAGTGAATTGAGGGTAGTATCAAATTCCTCTTAGTGAAATTGGTTATTTTCAGACACTACTTACACTTTACTAAATATCTCATATTATCTTACACATTAATTTAGGATATATTTCAGGGTCTCCTCATGAAAAAATCCTAACACATATATACAATATTTTTCTTAATATTGTATGTACTTTTAATTAATTTTTCACTTCTATTTAGGTTCTCTTCTCAAGTAATTATTTATATTATCATGTCAATATGAATTCATGTATTCATTTATGAAATGTCTCATTCATGTGGACCCAAATGTGTGTAAATAACTATTCTTCTTCCTTACGTATACCAGAACATGTGCATGGAATCTCTTCTTTATGAAAACTATTACATGAAACAACTTCTTCACACCAGAGATGATCTTAGGATAATGTTTTTTATTCTCCTTCATGTTGATATGAAATATATGTAATATGAAATAATTTCTTATACATATCAAAGGATATTCTAACAAACTAGTACAGTTTGGTGAAACTATTTCTTCACCAAGCAATTAAAATGTGCATAACACAAGTGAAGGCCTGTAATTATCATTATTATAAGAGATATAAGTAAGGAACTTTGGATATTACTTCATGATATCCATGGGATTAATGGTTTATTTTCATATTCATTAGTATCATGATTCTTATTGGATTTGTTCATAAATAGGAGCCCCGGGATGCTCTTTTTTTCTAAAAAATAGTAGATATCAAAGAATGTTGTGAAGGGATATATAATATCTCATATTTAGATGCTCTCTTTTTATATGAGAGTTCCACTGACTCTCTATAGTTCCTTCACATGCCTATTATTCTAATTTTATGTTGTGTAAATAACCATTTTGATGTCACCAAAGATCTTAGTAAATCAAATATTCTATCGTGAGTTCTGTGATGGAGATAAACATGTCTCATTTTCTTATATGAAAAGGTTATCTTATTTCACTATGATGTATATGTGAATTAAAATATAAACCAATGATATTTCATAGCTAGAACTTTATCCATGAATATTGGATGCACAAATGGCCATTGTAACTTTATATTCATTCAACCAATCCTTGTTCTTTGACTTATCTTATGCATGAAATGCATGTCATGCATACATGCAGGTTTATGACTTTATCTTCCCAAAATATATAACTCAACATGAACCTAGAAGACTTTAGATCGATCGATGGAGGTTTGGTTGTGAACTCTAGTGAATAGTAGCACTATCATCCTTTGGGTGGTTCAAGATGAAATCTCATGGCGGTTGGACAACTAAGGTCACTTGGATCGGATGATGGATGAAATTTTATTATGTTTTTAATATGGAGTAACAGTATATTATATGTCCTCTATCCTACATTGGTCTAGTTCTCATTTTAGGGATACTTTATAAGTTATTTCATTCCATAATTTATTCAATCCACAACACTGGGGTCAACACTAGGACACACCTTCACCCACACATTTCATGAGTCGCACCACACCTTTGGATGATCCAACTGGGATCCTCCTACATATCATGTGCATGCTCTTTTTGGTCACCATGAATGCACCCTCCAAGAGCTCCCTATGGTTGTTATTCTCTCCTCTCCTTCCACCATGGGATGGTCATGTTTAATAACTCCCATGTGGTTGACCCCATGGGTCTCACATATGTGGTTTGTGTGGTCCATAGTTTTCTTTTCTAAGGCCATATTTTTTGTGTAGGGTCACTAAAAAAACTTAGGTTAAATTCTAAGTATAAAATATAATAACAATACATTTCTCATCCTCAAATTCCACACAACATAAATTCATTCACTTCTCCACAAATCATCTTGTAATTAAATTGTTTTTTATAGTCTTTAAACAATCTTCATTCAATCTCTATTTTAATGGTTTGGAATGTCATTATTAGTCCTCATACAATAATGAAACATTGATTAACCTTCTTCAATATCTTTGGTTCATCATTATATAAACAGTGTTCAGACATCAAGTTAAATAGAAACATGTATTTTTCATTAGGATAAATTAAACAAATGTTATAGTTATATACATAAAGTATTTAAAAGAACTTATTTATGATAAAAATACTTCAGTAATTTCTTATTCATCCATTCATCTATGATATATTAACATTGATAGAAAGCTTGGATATATTGGGTAATTCACTTCTTTCAATTTCATTCTTTATAAATTCTTTAACATATTTACATTAATGAAATTTTCTTATTTTAATGAAAACCATTGAAAACCAACAACCACCATTGAAAAAAAATACAACTAATACAAAATGTTGGCACTTAAGATACCAATAAATGTGACCCATATTTAACTATCTAGGATATATAACATCAACCTAATGATAATTTTGGTTTATATTTTTAGAGAATTAAATGAAACACTTACAAAACAAAGTGTTCATTTCCACAGATTATATATTATTCCCATAAAACAAGTTCTTTATAAACACATACTCGTTACATTTAAGGTAACTCACATATCTAAAACTATAACATTATTAACATTTAAAATCATCCTTAATACCTCTTAAAAATAATTTGAAAACATGGGATGAGAAAAATAAATCTTAGTAAGGGACGCATATACAAAGGAAAATAAACATCTTAGTCTATTTAAAACCCATGAGATAATATGATAAATTTTAATTTTACCTTAATAAAAATTGAGATAAAATAATAATTTACATATAAATTAAATAATATTTACTACCCAAATTTTTTATAAAACACTTTATAAGAAAACATATAATAAAAAACATAGTCGTTATGGTTTCTTAGAAAACTTGAGATCCAATGAAAAACAATTTTATTAAAAACATACCTTTTATAATTAAAGGGAATAATCATTCCCCAAAAATATTAATATTATACTTTATGATATAAAAATATTTCAATTAAAACACAATTTTCATTCCTAGAAAATTTATGTAGTTTTCTTGAGACATAATCTTCATCGAACCCTTACAAGTTCCCTTATAAGAATCCTTACAAATGGAATAACTTATTTAGTAATGCATTGGAGTGATATATTGATCTCACTCATCATAAAAAATAATTTAGTAGGACCATAACATACATGAAACGTGTAAAATATTTCATTTCAATAATCAATCACATAAAAATATACTTTTGAACCCATAAGTAACGAATTTCTTAATATTGATATATCCATTTCTTTAAGGCCCATTTTCAAAAATAAAATATCCAAAACAAAGGTAAAATGAGTTTTTATTTTAATAATACATGGAATCTTGTAAAGGAATCCAAATATCAAATAACAATTGCATGGGTGGTAAAATCCATTAATTCTATATACATTAACAAACATTCCATTTTTACTTTGTAAAGAAAGTCAGACATTCTATATAAAATACGTAAAAATATTATTTTTGAATATCTTTATAAGAAATTAAATAAAGTGTTAAACGCCCTTTTTAATTTAATTGTTTAAATGTTTACACATCCAAAAAAATATAGAAATGGTATAAAATTATTAGAAATAAATCTTAAAACCATTTTAAAACTATATTTTAATTTATAATATAACTTATGAATTAAGAACTTTTAAACCAATGAAACATTCGAGTAGAGAAATTTGAATGGAATTATAAAGAATTTAATTTTTTTATAATAATGATAAATTACATACATAAGGAATTATCATACATCAAAAATAAGAAAACATATTTTGAAAATAACTTAATCCTCAGAGAAAGTGAATTAAGACTAGAAATCCCTTACCTCATCTCCCACCTTTCCACATACCTTATTTAACACCTATGTAATGAACTTATATTAATTATTTAATTTATTAATAACATATTTTAGGTAAATTTAATTATATTATTATGTTTTTCCATTTATTACCATGTATTATATAGTTACTAAATCGATTAAGTTCATATCAGATGCTTTGAGGACATTTGATTCATAATCCCTAAAACAACATTGGTATGTTGACTATGGTAAAAAGGGTAATTTTTCCATCATATATAGAATAATAATCATTACATAATTATAATTTTTATACATCAAATACAATTTTATAATCAACCATGAAAACCAGCAATGAAAAACAAAATACATCTTCTTGTGAAGAAGTACTTTACGCATACACGCGAATGATGTTTTTACTTTCCATTTGATGGAAAATAAAGAAATATAATAAAAAACAAAATTACTAGAATAATTTTAATGTTATAAAAATAAAATAACTTCATTAAATCTTTCCCCATTAACAACCATGAGAGGATATTTTTTAAAAATGAAGTATACTGCTACGTGAATATGATAATCTGTACGTACACGCATGTGATGATTGCATTTTTAACGATTGGAATGGTATGTAGATATATGATATATTATATTTAAATAAAAAAAATATTTTCGGAATATCATTTATTTACATTAAATATATCATAATAATCATCCATTAAAGAAAATGATGATAAATAAAATACATGGTTTGCATGGCGGTAGTCTGCACGTATTCATGAAGGATTGTTTTGTTTCCCATTTTATGGAAAAAGAGATAAATAAGGTCATGATATTTATATAATAATATCTCATTATATGGGAGATATTGACGTTATTATAATTTAATGGTTAATATATCATTTAAGGAGTTATAATAAGAAGTAAAATGAAAATTTTCGGTTAAGACAATTACCTCCTCTTTGAAGAACCATGTTTGATCTCTTGTTAAAGACCCTAGTGATAGTATATTATGAATACAATAAAAAATATAATGTATATAATTAATTTAATAATTTATTTTGGTAGGAGTTTTTTGAGCTAATTGTCTCCATAAGTTCGAGTAAGAGAGGAGAGGTGGTGTCCTTATAAAAGTGAGGAGAGGGGTACCCTTGGAAATACATAAATTATTAAATTAATATAAATAAATTTTTTTGTTCATGTGAAAATAAATGGTTATATTGTTAATATATTGTTAATATAATTTCAATAAAACCTATACATGTTTAGGTGATGTTTTAACCCTTATCTCTTAGTTTTAACCTCATGTTTACCCTTTTAATGATTACCATGATAATAATGTTTTTACTCTTTAGGGGTCAAGAAAGTAACTATAAAAAGAAAAAAGTTACCCATAAGTGGAAAATGGTTGATATGTTCAACCATATCCCTTTAACATGGTCAAAGATAAGTTTTTTTATTAATTTTAAATTATTTAACAGAATATTATTTAACTTAAAATATTATTGATGTCATTTTTAGAACTATTCACATAATTTGACTTCAAAAAGAATATCAAGACAGTAATGTAATTGAAATATAAAATTTTAAAACATAACTAATACATTATATTTTTCTAAAATATTCATGTAACACCTTAAATGACTCAAAAAATTTTACTTTTTGATTTTTTAAATTCATTTACATGGTTTTTCTATAGCTTGCACATTCACTGCATCGACATTGCATAACCACGAAAGGTAATGATTTCCTTACTAATAATTAAAAATAAATTAGAAATCATAAAAAATTATTTATCTTTTAAAAAACATTTTATAATCATTTAAAACTTTTTTTTATCTATGTCACAAAATATTATATATATTAAAAGTAAGAAAGATACATTTTTGGAATTTTCCTTTACTTAAAATAATATAAAGGTATTTATTGAAGACAAATGGCATAAAAATGAAAAATATAATGTTTGAAGTGGGTGGTCAAATTAAACTCATATAATATATTAAATGGAAGTTTTATAGTGATTTTATATCCCTTTGCCATCATTTTTTACCCTATTTAACCCAATCTACCCTTTAATGTGGTGAAAAATATTTTTCATGGTTTCTATTGGTTATGACCAAAAATAAAGTTAACTTATTTACCAAATTTGAACATCCTAATTCAAAATATGGGATCCATTTTATCAAAATCAACCCTTATAATATTCATAAATTAATTTAGATGTAATACATAAATATTTGATGAAAGACGGTTATCCAGAGAAAATATATTTTTAGTATATAGTATATTTATACCAAAATTAAGTATAAATTCAATAAAAATGACATTAATTGGATTATTTTTAATCAAAATAAACTAGTAAAATTTATGAGATAAATTTAAAATAAAATGGGCCTTTCTAAATAATTGAAAATAAATGTTTTTTCCCTATAAATTAGGTATTTTCCCTATATATTCAAAAATAAATCCTTTCAAAACAAACTAAAAATTTCGCCCTAAGATAATTTATATATTATAATTTAAAAATTTATATACTTTTTATAAAATAAAATTTATAAAAGTTACATGAAATAATTATGTTTTTTTCTTCATTAAAATTAATAAAAAACATTTTTGAAAAAAAATATTTTTGAAGCATAAAATGACTTTACTACAAATAGAATGGTTATTTACTAAGAATTAATCAATAAATTTGTATTTATTAGTACATTTATATATATATATATATCATAATGTAGTCATTTATATTCATACCCTATAATTCAATGGCTTGGTTATAATATTCATATTAAATAATAATATTTTTTAGTCATTAACGCTCGATGTTGTGCATCCTCTACGCTGTCAAACATTTAATTATTTTAAAATATTGAGGTGTTACATTCTAAAAATTGAGTATTTATTTCCTAAAATTTATCTTTGGTTTTTATTTGAACAATTTTTACTTATATCATGCCTCTTATTCTAATAAATGAATTTTTCATGCATGAATCACTAAAATCCACATCTAACAGATTAAATGATCAAAAAAAGGATAAAAAGTAATTTATCCTATATTTAGATATTAACCAGAACCAAAATTTTTAGTATAATCTAATATAATATAAAATATAAAGAAATAATATATTAATATTAAAAGTATAAAAAATATGATTCAATGTTATAATGTAAACAATCCATAAATAACTAACTTTAAAACTATTAAAAATATTACTAACCATGTTCAAAACCCAAAAATCAGATTGAATAGATCGCATATTCTTCCAAAATAAATTTAAAATTTATCTCTAACCAACATTAGGTACTTATAAATTCATATAACAAAAAATTATATGTCCTAATCATATAACCTCCAAAATATGGTAATCTTTTCCATAAGTATGTTGAATCACAATAAATTCAAAATAAATCATATATATTTTTAAAAAATGATTCAAACATTATTCCTTAATTAAAATCTCATCTTAGCCAAAATTATTTTCCTTCACCTTAATCATATAATGTTCACAAAATAGTTAACTTATTTAAAAAATAACATAAATCACATAATCACGAAATCCTTTTCAATCCCAATGTTATCTATATGATAAAATATATGTTCCCAAAATATAATTACCCTTTTATCCAAATTAACGATAATTACCTCAACATAAAACATCATAATAACCCTATAGGTTACCAATGCCTTTCAATTTACGTCCAAAAATCATTATTACTCAAATAAAATTTTCAATGCAACCCAAGTTAAACTTAAAGGGTATATATACATCAAATATTTATCAAAACTCAATAAATTTCTCCCAAGGTATCATTAATAACCTCAAAATACCATCACTTAAAACCTCATAAAGGGTTGTCCATGCCTTTGAACTTATGATACACCTTAAACATATAAACTCCTGATGTTATCCTTAAAACTTAAGTTAACCTCACATGGAAACATCTTAATCTCCAAAGTTATCCAAACCCTACTATTTTACCTACTATTACATCCATAAACTCATGCACCTGGATCTGGTGTTAGAAACATAATCTTTACATTTCTAGATTTCACACCAGTAAATGCGACCCAAATTTAACTATTCAATACATACATCATCGAGCATAATTATTGGATCAATTACATACCTAATAACCTTTAAGGTTTAGATTATTATAGATTTAGGAAAAATATAACATAACAAAGTGGATATTTTTATATAGTATCCAGTTTACCCACAAAATAAGTTCTTTATAAAGGAACAAATTATTTATTCAATTTAACTCCCATATCTTAAACTCGGAATTTATTAACATTTCAACGCATCCTTAATATCTATGGAAAATTATTTGAAAATGTGTGATGATAAAAAAAATATTAGTAAGGGACATAAAAAAAGAAAAGAAACATGTTATTCTATTTCAAAACCATAAGATCATATAAGATAGTTTTCCTTCAACATAATAAACTTTATTCTTAAATAATATTTTATATACATGTGAAAAAATATTTACTTCCAAAATTACATCATTAAACAATTAATTAGAAAAATAAATAAATAAAACTTATAACAATGATGGTTTCTTAGAAAGCATGATAACCTATAAAAGACATTTTATAAATAACATACCTTTTACTAGGAAAAGACCTAATCATTCCTTAAAAAAATGAGTTTCTTAATTTATAGAATCAAAATATTTCCATGAAAACAAATTTTTAAGCATAGAAAATTAAGTTTGGTTCCTTGGGACATCATATTCATAAAACGCTTATAATAACCCTTACAAATGGAATAAATGGCTCAGGTAATTCCAAAAAAATTCCTAGAGAACATAATCATTACCCAATTCATTAAATATTTTTTTTCTCATGATTAATAATAAAAAAATTCCAAGTACCATTTAATTTTCATCATAAAACTCATAAAAATATATTTTTGTACCCATAATTAATACATTTTTAGATATTAACATATCCATATCCATTAAAACCCTTTTTCCAAAACTAAAATACCTAGAAACAATGGAAGGGTTTTTCATTTAAAGAAAAATGGAATATTGTAAATAAATCCAAATATAAAATAAGGGTTTTGGTAGAGGGAAAATCCCTTTATGATTTATAAGTTATAAAGCATTCCTTTTGTACTTTGTAAAGAAAGTCAAACATTTTTTATGAAATACACATAAATATTGATTTCAAATATCATTGTAGTAAAATCAAAAGATAGGTAAAAAGAAAATTTTAATTTACTTATTTAAATATTTAAAAATCTGTCAAAAAATATGGTCATGATGGAAAAATAAAATAAATAAATCTACAAAACATTTTAAACTAGGTTTTAAGATATAATACCCCTTACGGTTTGAGAACTTTTGAACTAGTAAAAAACTAAAGGAAATAAATTTAAATGTATTCGAAAAAACATTAATTTTCATATAAAAATAATAAATGAAATAAATAAGGTATTATTACACACTATCTAATCTAAAATATGGGTTAAAAATATATTAAGTCTCAAAGAGAAGGAATCAAGAATAGAAATCCCTTACCTAGTCTCCCAACTTGCAAAGTATTTTATTTAAATCCTATATAACAAACTTATATTAATTATTTAATTTAATAAGAAACATTTACGGATTTTTAAATTATCATAATCACTTTTATTTCATTTATTACCATGTCTTATAGAGTTATTAAAGTAATTAAGTTCATGTCACGTGTTTTGCAGATGTTCCGTACATAATCCCCAAAAAAACTTCAATATGATGATTGTGGTCAAAATTGGTAATTATTTTATAATATATAGAATAATAATAATGAAATAATTATAATTTTTACATAAAATAAACTTTTATATTCAACCGTGAAAAACATTCATGAAAAAAAATACATCTGCTCACGAGGTGGTACGCTGCACGTAAACATGACCAATGTTTTTAATTTTCATTTAATTGAAAAAACTGAACTAAAATAAAATATTATATTTACAGAATAATTAGAATTACATAAAAATAAAATAAATTTATTAAATTTATCCATATGACCATCCATGTAAGGTTTTATTTTTGAAAAATAATGTATATCCCTATGTGGAGATGTTATTCCGTATGTACACACGTGTGATGACTCCATTTTTAATGATTGTAATGGTCTGAATATAGATTATATATCATATTTAAATAATATTAATTAATTTATTAATTTAATATATTTAAATTAAATACATAAAAATATATATCCTTGAAAGACAATTTTCAGAAATGAAATACAGCAGCTCGTGAGGCCGTAGTCCGCACCTATGCACGAGCTATAGTTTTGATTCTCATTTGATGAAAAATGAGATGAATAAAGTTATGATATTAAAATAATAAAATATAAATATGTTTTATATGTTTATTTTATTATATTAGAATCTTTGGGACAAAATTTAAGGAGACATAAGAGTAAAAAAACATTTGATTAAGACGATTACCTCTTCTTTAAAGAGCCTCCTTTTTATATCTCTTTAAGGACCCTAGTGGTGGTATTTTAAGAATAAAAGAACCTCAAGAATTTATCTAAGGAAGTTCATAATATGTTTTGGTAGGTTTTTTTCTTGTTAAGTGGATAAATAAGAGTGGGGAGGAAATGAGAGTTAGTGTCCTTGAATAAGAGAGGAGATAAGCACCCTTGGAATAACTAAAATTATTAAATTAAATTAAATTAATTTTCATTTTATTGTGAAAAAATTTTATATATTTATAAGATATGATGAATAAAAGTCTGAAATATCTTATAAAATAACATTTTTAAAATTTTATTTTATGTTTTAATAATTATTTCTTAGTTTTAACCTCTCATTATCAATTCTAACTATTACCATGATAATATTATTTTTCATTTTTAAGGGTAAAAAACATTACAATAAAAGTAAAAGTGTCCTAAAAGTGTAAAATGGTTTATATCATCATCCATATCCCTTTAATGTTTCCAATAATAATATTTATATGATTTTTAAATAATTTAATAAAATATAATTTAACATAAATACTATTAAAGTCATTTTTAGAACTGTTCACATAATGTGACTTTAAAAAAATTTAATATAGTAATGTAATTCTAATTTTAACTTTTAACACATCATTCAAAATTATATTTATCTAAAAAAATTATTTCCATTACTCATTAAAAAAATAATAATTTTAGAGTTTTTAAAATCATGTACTTGATTTATCTACATCTTGCACAAGCACTGTGTTGAAGTTCCATAAGCACTTATGGTAGTTATTTTATCTCTAAAAATTAAAATTAAATTAAACTAATAAAAAATTATTCATCCTAAAATTAATATTTTAGAACCATTTATAACTAGTTTTTATCCATTTAAAAAAGAATTATAGGTTTTTAAATTAATAAATATGCATTTTGGAATTTTCTTACTTAAAATTATATAAAGGTGTTATCAAAGAAATATGGAAACAAAATTCCATATTTTGAAAATTTTGAATGATTTTTAAGATAAAAAAAATATATATTAGATTAATTTAAAGTGTTACAGTTATTATAAATACTTTTCACAATATTTTTAACTTTAATTAACCCAATATACACTTTAATGTTGTGATAAATATTTGTCATGGTTACTATTCATTATAAACAAAAATAACGTTGACCAATTTTTTCAATTTAGACATGGTAATTCCAAATAAATATTCATTTTTAATAAATTTATTCCCTCTAATTGGTATAAATTAATTTATAAAAAACACCACAAAACGTGATGAAAAACAGTTTTCTAGAAATATGCATTTTTATAAAAAAAAATTAATACCAAAATTAAGCACAGTGTGGATTATAAAGAAATTAATTAGATTAAATTTAATCAAAATTAAATAGTTAAATTTTTAAAACAATTTCAAAATAAAATGAGACTTTATAAATACTTGAATATAAATTGTCATTTTCTATAAAGTCGGAATTTTTTACTATTCATTGAAGAATAAATCCTTTCAAAAAATAGAAAAATCTACACCTAAGATTATTTGGATATGATAATTTTAAAAATGATATATTTTTTAAAAAATATAACTTCTTAAAGTGGCATAAATTAATTATAATATTCAATTCATAAAAAAACCATTTTTGATGAAAATGTATTTTTAAAGAATAAAATGTCCTTACTAAAAATAGGGTGATTATTTCCTAATAATTAATCAATAAATTTTTATTGACTAGGGAATTTATATATATATATATATATATATCAAAATGTGGTTACTCCTATTCATACTCTTCAATTCAATAACTAGGTTATAATAATCATATTAAATAATAATATTTCATGTCTAATAATGCTCAGTTTTTCTGGTCTTGTATGTTATCAAAAATAGTCTTGTTTTGAAATGTTGTCGTATTAGAATCTAGGACCCTTATGAGGATGAATAAAAATGGAATACTCTAAAATGAAAAGTCTTGGTGTTCACCATTATGTTGGTTTTTTATTAGTATTATTAGATTTCTTACCCCTTTATTCCTCTATTTCAATAAAAGATATTTAAGAAAACTTTGAAGAGGACTTAAATGAGGAATGTGACTAGAAAGGGGTAAAAACTCAAAATTCTCATTGCTATAGTTTTTTCATGATATTATTCATTAGTAACTCAGTTATTTTTTCAAAAATAGGTTTTAATCACAAGTTAAGTATATATTTTTAGAAATGAAGCATGGTCTATTCAGAGTTATAGAACACCATGTACTCATGAAGTTCATATCCTCCATCATTGGAGACTATATCTGGTGAAACTTAGAGATATAAATTCATGACTTATCATGGAAATATATTTTCCATAATTCTCTTGAAAAAAATGGTGAATCCATCGATGTAGCGATTACAACATCTAAGGAGGATGATCTAGAATCATTGGAAATTAATGATCAAACCAACTATTGGAATAATACAAGGTATTGGAAGATATTTTGAAATTTTCATAGGGGTTGGCCATAAAATTTGGTAAAATGAAAACTATTTTTATAGGTTACTCAAGGATGGATGGAACTTAGAGAGTCTTATCACTCTAGTTTTTTTTAATATTGGTTTGTTGTATTTGGTGGCTTTTCATACCACTTCATTTAATATTGAAATCCCCTATAATATTTTATTTTATTGAGTAAAGGGACCATGAAAATATTAATATAGGTCCATGGTTTACTCTATTCTTAATTAATGCATTTATTAAAATATTAATAATACCTTTAAAATATTGAAATTTTGTTTCCCATAGACCTCAAATTCGATCTCCTAACCGGAGGGAACCTCTTCACTTCCTCTGCTATCATAGGGTCATCAAAGGATGAGATTTTAGTTTCTTCTTCCTCCAATGGAATATCCCTAATATAATATAGAGTTAATCACTTTAACTTATCATCCTTGAAATAATATTATCCAAACTGATTTATTAAGATGGGTATCACTACTCATGTTATTGAAAACTAGGAGGTTTTTTTCAATAGATTAAATATTTTTAAACAGTAGATTATTGGAAACACTTTGTTTACTTATTTAATTAATCCATTTAAGGTTGAGTATTTAGTTTTTAGACTCTTGAATATTTGGGAAATTAAAAAATATAAGTGTATTATATTGGGGCATGGTTAATTTCTTCTTTTATTCTCGATTGATGACCTAAAGAGGAAAGCATAAGTATTGGAATCGATCACCATTTAGCCTGGTACTTTTTTCATTCAGTAGTGGGATCCCCATTTTAACCCATTTTTTATTCATAATTTGAAAAATTATGAGTATATTCACATATCCGTGTTGAATTGGATTCTATGGAATCTATATACTTTATAAAACATTTATACTATAAATGGCATCCCAATAAAGATGGAAAAGGATATGGAGAAACTTAAATTTGTTTACTTTTCATATATTCTGGTGGTGGTGGATATTATCTCCCCCTATAGTGACAAGGTTTTTATATCCACATAGATCTTGATATCACTTATGATTTCTTGCCTCCATATTTATTAAGTAATTTAAAAAAATCATCAGAATGATAAATTTCTCGAGAAATTTTTTTTATCATTATAATATTTTAAAGTACATGATTCACAATATTGTAGGAAAAGGAATAGAGGAAGTTAAGTTGGTAATTATAGTACTTCCGGGGTTGTTTTATTGAACACAAAGTTATTTGTGTTATGGTATTTTTGATTAATAACTAAGAAGAATGAAAAGTCCCCTGAGGGTCTCAATTTGGTTGGATATTCTAGTGCTCCGGCTACAACATTTCACTAAAGACCCTCTTTTCATTTTATTGAAATAAATGATATGGGACCTAATATAAATTTCAATGCTTATGGTGGCGGGAGTTCTTCATGTTTTAACACTTACAAAAAATATATCAACTCTACAACCTGGAGTTCAAATACAAGATTAGTAGAATGAAAACTTTCATCCTACCATAGATAAAATTCAATTGGGGTAGTCTACTAAGCCAAAGAAAATATCATAGTTTCATAGGTATGGGATATTAGTTCCTAGGGTCTTTCTTTATGAAAGAACGCTTTGTTCCATGAACAGATTTATTTAATCATATATTTAAGAAATAATGAAAGTCTATAGGATGAAATTAAAGATAAAGGTTTTAAATATCATGAAGGAGTTATATATAAATATGTATTTTCTAAGGATATAGGGGTACTGAGTGATGATGTTCTGGTTGATGATCATTTCGACTATAAATTTTTGGCATAAGAGCATGTTGACCATCAATTGTGGCAGGAGAAAAGGCTAGTATCTTCAAGAGACTATAAAAGCAAACATATGATAGATGTTGAGTCTAAAATGAGATTCAAAACTAGAAGGGGATATCCTATCATTATAATCGAAAGGAACATGATGTGAGTTACTGTGGTGGATAATGACTAGTAGTACAAAAATAGGTTTTTATATTGGTTTTTTATATTTTTAATTCAATTTTTTAAGGAAATTTCCTATAAAGTGATTTAGTAAATATATTCTTAATGTTGGTTATTAAAATGTAAATTAAAAAATCATTTTTTATTAATTTTCAAGCCGGTTATTTAAAAAAATATGTGAAAATATCTTTTGAAAAAAAATATCGTAGAACCTTACACATGGTTGTTTTAGATAATCAATAAGAACTATTATAATTTTACATGATAATATAAGTAGTTTTAAATTACAGTGTTGAAAAAAATACCATTCTATAATATAATTATAATAATCAAAAAATATTTATTATAAATAATAAAAATATTAAATTAGAACAAACGAAATAGTTTATGTATTTTACCTCTAGGTAATGTTTCTTGATAAATTGAAGTTTTGACATAAATTTCTTCATTGTTTATCTCACTAACACCATGAAATCCATCCCTAAGATTGATATTAGTCTTGATTTGAAATATAAAAATTAATAATCAAGGGTGAAACAAAATCTTAAGGGATAGAAACTAAAGTTATATAATAAAGTGGAAGAAGTATTATCTAAATTGATATATTTTCTAGAGAGAATTAATGTTTTAGAATGATGAAAAAAATAGAAATTTCCATATGTGGAAAGTTTAATTTATAACTTGGAAGGTTAAATTACACTAGAATGATGTTAAAAAAGTCAATCTCTATACCTAGGTTCAATTTTTAACATCAGTTATTTAAATAACCGATGTAAAATATATTTTATAGTATATTTCAAAAGCCATATATTGATATAATTGACATTAAAAAAAATTTATAATGTATTTTTAACAATGTTTATTTAAATTATTGACACTAAAAACAAGATATTTTTAACATTATTTATTTAATAAATGATTCTAAAACATCAATATTATAAATAATTTTTGTACTAGTAGAAATATAGGATGTAGATAATGTTATTGTTACTTCTAATATATAAAATACTCAAAGTGAGATGAAAAATTTGGTTCAAACTGAAAATAAAAGTGATATTGATAAAAATAAGGAGGCTCAGAAGAATGAGTCCCCAAATTCTATTTTAATTCAGGAGGTAGAACATCTTTTTACTTATATATGTATTGTTTTAGACCTTCAAGTGCAAGATATAGATGATTATCTTATTTCTTTAGCCACTAATGTAATATCAAAGTATAGAGGCCACTCCTCAATGCCTTGGCTATGGCATCGGAGGACCTTAGGTGAACCTCCCTATATTTTTTAGGCTTGAAACCATAATCAAGGGCCTAAATAATATTTTTTGGATATTATTACATCAAATCAGAGTGAAGAAAACATTGTAAATATCCAAAAAACATCCACAAAAAATATCGTAGTATTTATAATCAATAAATAAGAATTATGATACAACAAAATGAATTATGGAGCATAAAATAATACATCAACTGATATCCCACTGAGCCATTCATATATATAAAATGAAAAAATAAGAAAAAACAGAAGAGGGTCTAATTCTATCTTATAGCCTCAACATATCCCCATCTCTTATACCCCATCAAGTTTCCCTTACCTGATCCACTTCATAACTTATTCTCTAACTTATAGAGTAGACATAAGGTTTGCATGCACACTAGAGCTCCTACTCTAGGTGTGGTAAATAAATCTCACTAGGGTACCACTATATTACCCTAATATACTACATCATATATGTGTATACATGAGGAAAATAAATAACATGAAATAAATATGCACACACCTACGCCTTGGAGTATTGTGTGCTAATGAGGACACTGTGTCCCCATGCACATCTGGTCATTATGTGCTAACCAAGCCACTATGACACTCACTCATACATAATTTGTCTAAAACCAGAGTCCCCTAAACTCATTCCACTAAACCCATACCCCATATCATGCCTTAATACTTGGGGTAAGGCCTCCACCGAGCCTCAACCACTACCCAAAGGTGTAGGGAAGGGTCCCTCATCAAAGTCATAGACCAATCCTTATCACTCAATGGATTCCATCCATCAATCTTCAGCCACTACCTTATCACTCAATGTAGGGTCCCACATGTATGATCTTATTAAAATGGTGTAGCCAAACTCTTTAGATGAAGTTGGTCTAACTTCCATCAGTTCATATTGTACACGAGAATACAACTCTCACAAAATTTCAGTCACTAGTTACTATAGCATTGTGGACTTATTATGCGGTTGGTGGAACTATAGCAACACATGTTACTATAGAACCACACACCATTTTGAACTCGTTAAATATACTGTTTCTTATGACCCTAAAATCACCACTTAATTTCTCTCTCAAAATTATTGAAATCATTATCCCTATCCATAGACATAGGGATTACTCCCAAACAACATAAATCCTCATGTATATTATCCTTTTGTGTTCTTTTATTTTTTTTATCTTATTTTTACACTTATTTAACAAAATTGACTATCATGGTTGATCTCTATGCTTCCACAGTAGTTCTGACCAGTAGATTATCACTCAAGGTAGAGTCTAATATCATGTACCAAACACTACCTTCTAACTCAAGGAAAGGTCTGTCCACAGCAACCACATAATCCCTCAAGGTAGGTCCATATATTACATCACTATCGCTACCTCATAACTCAAGAAAATGTTTAGCTAAAACCATCTCATTCAAGTTGGTTCATTATCCATAATACTACTGTATCACTCATGGTAAGTTCAATATTCCATTATTAACTTTACCTTATCACTTAAGTTAGGGTTCCATCAACACATTATCACCCAAGGTGTACCCAGGTCTTGGGATTTGTAATCAGCCTCCCTGAGATCCTTCATCAATCACACACATGAAACAATAA
Source organism: Viscum album (assembly GCA_963277665.1). Lineage (NCBI taxonomy): Eukaryota > Viridiplantae > Streptophyta > Magnoliopsida > Santalales > Viscaceae > Viscum > Viscum album. Next base: position 1,334,603,068 of record OY728138.1, read on the forward strand.
GCATGGGCATGCAACTCATCCCACAAAATCGCTAGATCATCCCCTAAGTTATAGTCATTATAGAACTCTCCTAACACATTTATGTACCTCGTTATCCTTACATATTCTCAGGCACATTTATTTAATACCATCTCTGTCACACAAGACCAAAATATTGTATCAACTGAAATTATCATCTTATCCATCAGGGTATCCCCTAGGGTCTTCGAGTCCCATCCCATCACTGATACCATTACAAATTTTCACCCCTCAGTGACCATGTAGCTCGTAGGCTTTACCAGGTCAAATCTTCAAGGGGCTCATCCAACTTCAACACTCCCAACCCTACTACCCATGGATTTTCCTAGGCTATCCTACACTATGGCCCCTTGGAAGTCATAATTATAAGGGGAAATATAGTTTTATCTACCTGTATCTGGGTCCTATATAACATTTACCTGGGGATATCTCTCAGTGTATCACCCATAGAAAAATACCCATTACCACATCTTGTCTAGTCCTAGAGGATTCATCCCATTCAAAGTGAGTACCAACTCTCCATCCACACTAAGGATGGCACTCCTTACTAGGCATGAGACATACAAACATCTCACCCACCGCACTTGCCTTATCCCTCAAACCAACACAACCATACCTATTTCTCTGCTCATATCCCGATACCTTCTAGAGGTCTCTTGTTAATAAAGTTGTCACCTTCTCCCCTTGGGGACATATTTTTCAGTTGATCCCTCTTCATCCAAGCTCTAAAGAGAACTCATGTCAAGATTGTGAGGCCTAACACCATATTACCACTTTATATAGGGTATTAATATCCACTATATTTTTACATGGTCTCATGAAAACATTTAGTTATGGAAACTCATGAATAAAATGGCATATTACTTAACATTATAGGGATCTCCTACCACCATCATGAATTTACCACCCACACAAAGCTTCAAATATCATCAGCCAACCCCCTCCAAACCTCTTCAATGATCCTACCACAACCCAATCTCATATCATATGCCATAATATCCAAATAATTAGTTATAAATATTTATAACTTATTATTCAATTTAATCCAAGGAGTCATATTTACTAAAAAAATCAATAGGCATTTCTACATCATTGAAACCATATAGAACATTGTGGGTTTATCCTTCCAGGTCCTCATCTATCCATTTCAATTAAAATCCCAAAAATATTGAGATAATTTCACCATGATATAGTGAAATAAACGCTAAAATCCTATCCTAAGTTGCCCCAATTTATAGGGATAGTAATGGGTAAGACAAATAGAGTAAGAAAAGGAAGAACTCGCCTATAATCACAACCATAATTCCACCAAAATCGGCCCTTATCAAGGGGGTAAAAGGGAGAAAGAGAGGTGTATGTAATACTAAAAATTATGTGTTGTACCACTCCCTCTAATAGTGTTTTTATGATCAAAAACACTCATATATGTTTCAAATGAATTCATTTATTTGAATTGCAGTCTCATTACTTGGTATTTTTTTCATGTCATTAATGGACTAAATAAGGATATCCTAGACTATTAAAAGGAATATTGAAGATATTTTTAATGTCTTAGAACAATATTTTGTCATTTCATGATATCATAGAATGAAGTTGGATGATTAATCAAAGGCCTTGGAAGGAAGGAAGTGTGGTGCTAGTTGATGATGGAGAGTTGTAGGTTGCACTGGATAAATGGTGTAGTGGAATCAGACAACTGATGGTGTTGTATAGAATACCCCATGTAGTATAAGTCCAATAGCCAGTTGGTGGAAGTATTAAAAGCCAATTCATCACTAGGGAAAACACTAGCTAGCTAGTGGGATCATCAGGCTAAAAAGTGGCTTCAATCCAGATTAGTGAATGTTCATTTATTAGTGATATTCAAAGAATTAACTTGTTCCATTAACATATTTTATTGAATCAAAGGACCACCAAATCCTATGAAGGATATAAATAGATACTAGATGTGTCTTGGATTATATTAAATAACTTGGGTAAAATCTCTTCGATTCAATCAAATATTCCATCAGGATAAATCTCTAGTGATCTCAAAGTTACCTCAAAGATCGGATCTCAATTTTTCATAAATATATAAAAGGATATCTTCAAAAATATTCTATAAATATCTCCTATTTAATTATACAAATTATTTTTAGGATAATATAGTATATTTATAATGGTTTTAAACCAATAAAACCTTATTTTTATAATCTCCTTCTACAATGGGTTCCCAGTGCCCCAAGAGAGGGGTACGAGTACCTTGCATACCAATGATGTCAAATAGGGTGATCAAAAACCATAATTTTAAGGGACGGGTGTCTTGATCATCACTAGTATTGGGGGAGTAATAAAATAAGACTCTCAATATGGGGGTAAGAGATATAGCGGATCCCAACAATCTATTGGAGAACTCCTTTATCAAATCATGTTTTCTCTTTGATTCAATTTAAGCTTTTCATCATCCCAACTCGATAAACATAATTTTATAAATTTGATAGGTTCGTTTTTTTGTTCTTACCAGCTCAATTAATATTGATATTAACTTTTTAATATTTATCTAATTTATAAACTTATCACTATATTTATATTATTACTTTACCACTTTATGTTATCAATATCTTTAAATTATTCTATTCTATCTTTTTATTTTTATTTAATTTTTAAAAGGGTTATTCACACACTTATTACATCTAATCTGGCCAATAATAGGTATCAAAGGTTTCTTTTTGTTTTCATAATTATGTTTAGATCTTGTTTTCAAAAAATTTGTTTTAAATCATAATCAATTTCAAATTTTGATCTATTTATAATGAAATTTAACTCGTATTCACATGATACTATTTCTTATCGCATGATATATTCCTTTTTGAAAAATTGCATGTCAACTTATCATATTATTATAAGTTAACATATCCAAAAAAAATTATGTATTAATATACTCTTAGTATAAAACCATAAGATTTGTGCACACTCGATGAAATTAAATCCTTTGATATTAATTAAAAATCCATGAAAACTCCATACTGTGGTCTTACCATAATTGAATTTATTCATGTTTCTACATGTAAAATTGCACATGAAATATATAAATTTATATGTTTCATTAATTAAGGAACCAAAAAGGTTCAATATACTATACTATACATGTATAGTAAAAAAATTCAAATCTTTTCTATGTATAAAATTGAATCCATTACTAGTATATTTTCGAGGTTTACTGAAATTTTCAACTATTTAAAGCTTCTTGGTGATGATTCATTAACATAAGCCTTAGTAAAAAAAATTAATATGAGAATTTCCATGAAATTTCTCACTTAAATTCAAAACCTTACAAGAATCAAAGGTTGTAAAAAAAGGGGGTCGAATAACTTATTGGATCCCAAATGATATATGAAATTATTATAATGTGAAAATATGATAAGGGGTCTAATAAAGACAAATATGTAAATAAATAAATCTCATTAATGTCTACCCATTATGATTCATCCAAAGGTGAAGTTCAATATTTTTCTCAACTCACCATAAACCCAATAATATATTTAAGAAAACTAAATCTTCCAATAAAACAAGAAACGTGGAACCGGAAGTGACATGCTATAAATAAAATAAAAAGGGCAACATCAAGCTCAAATTCCCAATATAAAAAAATATATTTATTGAAGGGAAACAAGGTAAGAAGTATCTCAAAGTTATAACCTAGAGTGTGCATGATAACTCATTGAAATCAACTTCCTAAAAATATTCAAATAAATCAAGTCCAATGTCCGTTTTGGCACTTGTTGATGAAGACATTGAGGTTAGTACCTCTCCTCCCATTTCTTCCTCTTCCTCTTATTACACTAATTCTTCCCCATATTATTATTATAATTTTTCCTCAATTCACCTTAATTATAAATAACTAAAATATTATATTTATCATCTTAGAAATTGTTTTAATAAACTATATTAATTATACAAATAACAACATAGGAACTAAAAGAAAGTTCTTAATGAAAAAGAACATATTATAAAAGAAAACAAACAAATATTCAAGGAAAAGTAAGAATTATACATGAATGTTAAGAATCAACCATATTTTAATAACCTCAAATCTATAATCAAAGACCTCAACATATATCTTTCCAAATTCAATCAAGGTAAAACAAATATAAATAAAATTTGGGCTCTCAAATATATGAAAAATAATAGGTTGTTTTTGGCTTCTCAAATCATAAAAAACACATAAAATTTTTAACAAAAACACTTCTATTAAAGGTTTTATCCAAGATAAGTTTTATAATTATTTTAAAATAAATGTACATTTAATTTATGAATCTTACCACAAGAATACGTGATATGGGAGGCCAAAGTCAATTCATATTTCTTATATTATTTCCAAAATTAAATCTCATACTAAATAAATCTGGATATCTAAATAATTAATGGATAAAATTATTGGAACCAAATTTTTGGGGTACTAAAATCATTAGTCGTTTTATTTTTTAGTAAAAGTGTATTTTGAAATAAACCAAGAAACACTATGGTAACTAGATATTGGTTAATCAAAACACATGTGTGGAAAACTCTATGTATTGAGTCGAATTGATAAACTATAAAGACATTATGTCACCTTTAGTGATAACTCTAAGGGAAATATAATCAACAAAGGTACCATTGGTTTATCTAACTAAATAGTTATTAAAAAAAATTATTTTTCAAATTATTGGAAAACAATTTTATATCAATTAGTAAATTATGAGATAGTAGTTTTAAATTTTCATTTGAAAATTATTTGTGAAAAGTTTTAAATTAAAAAGTAAAACTTTTATTTAAAACATCTCATTTTCAAAAAATATATATATAAATGATCTAAGATATCTTTCTAGAGAAAATATCAAATTCTTTAAAAAAAATAGTGAGTTTTTTATTTAGAATAGATTCATTGGTAATTGTATCACACACTAACATGTCAAACTCAACCATTATAAACTAGTATGACATTTACCCAAAATGAATTTTAAAGATGTAATGGTTTGTAACTAATTCCAATATGATAAAAAAAATCTTCTATTAAATAAAAAAAGGAATTTATTATTTTAAAGCTCTTTAATTAATTTATATTGACTTTTTTGGACCTTCTCAAATTGAAAACATCGAAGATAAAGCATATAATTTTGATATTTTTAATGACATTACAAGATTCTATTGAGATTCCTTTTTATCTTACAAAAGTGAATCTTATAATTATTTCATGATGTTTTATAAATATTTTAAAATTAAAAAGTTTATGAAATTATTTATATTTTAATTGATCATGGTGGAGAATTTCATAATAATTAATATGATGATTTATTCTTCATCCAAGGCTACAGTCATTATTTTCCTATTCCTCAAACCCCTCAAAAAAATAGGGTAGTAGAGTGGGGAATTTGAATTATCTTGGATATTTCTATAACTATTTTAAATGAAATTAATTTACCAAAATATTTTGGGTTTGGGACTATAAATATTATGTAATATATCATTAATAAATTTCTTGTAAACCCTTTTCTCAAAAAAAGATCGTATGAAACTTGAAAAAATTAAAAACCTAAAGTGGGATTTTATAAATTTTTTAGTTTTAAATATTTTATTATCAACACCAAAGACAATATTGGAAAATTTAAATCAAATACTATGAAGGAATATTTCTTGGGTACCCCCACTCAAGAAATACATATTTATTATTTATCATAAAGACTAAAACATTTTAAGAATCAATTCATATTCTTTTGATGAAAATTTTCTAAAATATCATTGTCAAAATATTTTTGAAAATGATTCTTTGATGTTAGATAAAACATTCCAATATAAATAATTTGATTTTGAAGATTAATCTCCTTCAAATTATTTACCTATAGCTTTTAAAATTTTAATTATTCTATTAATGATTAAAATTGTGTTCTTACAATGCATGAAAAAATAAATCAATTTACTTATAATGGTGTATGGAATCTCATAGAAAGACCTAATAATCACCCCTTCATAGGATCTATATGGTTTTTTTGGTATAAGTTATATTATCTTCCTAATATCATAAGAAATAAAGCTTATCTAGAAGCTAAATGTTATAAACAAGAAGAAGTAATCAATTATGTTGATACATATGCACCCATCACTTGGGTAGAATCCATTAGAATCTTATTCGAATTCACCTTGACACTTAATTTCAAAATCATTAAAATGGATGATATTAGTGAATTTTTAATTTATTTTATTAATTATTTTTTGTAAAAACCAGCTATTTTTTTAGATTCTTATTTTACAAATCATATTTTCAAATTAAGTAAATCTATTTAAGGTTTAAAAAAATGCCTCATGATTAGTATAAACATTTATCTAATTTTATTTTATCAAATGGTTTTAAAATAGGAAAATATTATTCATATCTATTTCTAAAACACTTCTCAAATAAGTTTTTTCTTTTAAAATTTTATATCGATGATGTGATTTTTAGATCAACCAATTAATCTATTTATTTTAAATTTTTTGACTTAATAAAAAATAAATTTGAGACGTGTTTAATGTGTTAACACAAATTCTTTCTCAGTTTTAAAATTTATCAAAGAAATTTTGGTATTTATTTAATATAAGAGAAATTAACTAATAAAATATTACATTTTTTTACATTTATCAGGATAAGAAATTAGTGTACCCTTGAGTAAAAATTGTAAGATAACATTTGAAGAATGTATTATTTATATCGACAACATGCTTTATACAAGTATAATTGATAACATGCTTTATCTTTCTAGGAGTTGGAATGATATCAAGTTTAGTCTTCGTTTTTTGAGTCATTTTAAATCAAATACAAAGAAATATATTCTCAAATCTATCAAAAGGATTTTCTATTATTTAAAAGAAACTAAAAATATTGGTTTATTTTATCCAAAAGGAACTTATTTTGAATTAATTGGTTTTTATGATGTTGATTTTCATGGATACCAATAAAATAAGATAAGTACAATTTTTGCATGACACCTACTTGGAAAATCCCTTATCTTGTTGAGTAGTAAGAAATGAAAGTCGGTTTCTATTTCTATAGTTAAAGTATAATATATAGTCACTGGGAGTTGTTGCGCCCAATAATATGGATGAAACACACTCTCTTAGACTTCAGGCATATATATGCTCATATCCCTATTATATGTGATAATACCAATGCTATAAATATTTATAAAACCCCATAAAACACTCTCTAACTAAACATGTTTACCTTATGTCATCGTCCGACCCACAAGGGCACACCAAGTCGGTGGTAAGTCGAGTGTGACTCCCCAAGCCTACCCCAAATAGGTTAATGGATGGAGACTAGTGTCAAGTATAAAATAATTAATATAGGATACCTTGTACTAATTACTTATACATACTCACACACAATCATCTCTATGAAACATTATAGAGACATAAGAAAAAGACTGAACATCTAGAGTCCAAACCATGCATGCAAAAACCTCTACGAAAAAATCAATGTTTAATAGTGTAATACAATGTAAGAGGGGGAAAATATTTTCCCAACCCAAAAAGTGATGCCAAAATAAAAACCACTGGTGATAAGGGTAATGTTTTAATAGATCCTAGCTTGCAATCCCCAAGGATGACCACCGCACAAAATCATCACTGAGAGTCGCTAAGCTCCACTGAAACCAGGACCACCAAAAAGACCTATGATCTATTTTTCATCTACATAAGAAATAAAATGAGTGTGAAAATTATATGTAATGGAAAGAATATATATAATTATTAGGCACCACAAAAAATAAAACAAGGGAGAAATAAAAATAAAAAAAAAATTCAACTTGACCCATAAGCAAGATGGTATATAATAACCTAGGATATATGCTCATAATGAATCCCAAGTGAGAGAGAAAGAGGATCTCCATATCCATAACCTAGCTAATAGTGATAATCCAGCCTATATCTCTAAAGTTCCATCTCTGATACCGAAAACTAAATACAACCTCACTAGAATTTGAGTGGAGTGGCCCACCTTGCTACTGCAATCCAGAGTCAAGGGATCACTAAATAATGAGGAGGACCCACTCCCTACCAGATCTTGATAACTATGGAGTAACACTCCTTAGATAGAGGACTTGGTCCCTCTAAAGCATGGGGAAGTACCTAATATATATTTGAAATGAGTATAGGGGACCCATTCCATGGTACGATAGGGGAGTACTGACCCTGACATCTCCTTGGTGATCCAACCTAATCAATACCATCAGCTAAGTATCATCAAATTAATTATCACACCCATACCACCCTATTTCATATATCTAAATCCAAAAAAAGCTAACATTACATACTATATAGAAAACCACACAAGATAGGCTACTCATGGTCCCAAACATGAGTTTTGAGGAAAATGATACACAAGGTGGAAGTCTCGTGAAGGGGGGGTAAATGGTGTGTACATGGGTCACATGGAATGTTAACTTGCTTGTCCACCTAGGTGTGTAGTCTTCTTCGCGTGGATTGTCTATACATGTGAAATTTCATGGTGCGTAACCTCTCCTAGACACCTGGTGAGTTTCCTCACTCGTACACTGCTTGGATAACCATGTGGGTATATGTGGTATGTACTTAAAGTACAAAACATTTCTTAGTGGACCAATGGAATACCCATGTACTCCCATCCCATTCCCATATACATAATATTATGCTTGTATACGTTGCCCCATGCCCATGTAATTGTCTATGCTTGGGTACACCTGGGGTCTGATTGTGTAATACTACACAGTCATGTCCTCTTAACATGGGGTGTCTTCCCATGTACATGGACACATGGACATGTAACACTACACAATGTATACTCTAATTACATGGCATGTAGTCACCAAAATTATTTCTTCCCCTAATATGAAGAGCAACTGACATGTTCCCCTACACTACACACCATGTGGTCGGGATTTTCGATTTGGAAATGCCAAAAAACCTCCCCAAACCACCATTTTTTTCAAATTACACACGAATTTACCCCTATAGGGTCATTAGAAATCATAAAAGGAATTTAAAACTCTTTATCAAATCATCAACATGGATCATGGTTCAAAACTAAAAATACACCTTTCTCGTGATGAAAACATTGAAGCTTCGGGTCCAAAGCAACACCTGGAAGCCATTGTACCTCAGTACAATCTCGATCGCTGTTAAGGATGAAGTCTGGAAATAACACTTACCCCTCAATTAATCTATCTCACAAGGGATAAACCCTCTCCCTTAACCCATATGTAAAAATCCAAATCAGAGGCGTTGCGTATATTAAATTAGTTGTTTTAATTATTTAAATATCTTAGCTTATTTATCACATCCTTGAATGGTCTAATTACACAAAAAACCCAACACCAACCAATGTTATGTCACAACTAGTCCAAAACCTATAACCTATAAATAATTTTGGTCTCACATTTTCCATTTGAAGTCCCAAATAATGGGAAAATAATTTTTTTAAACATGCACACACATGCTTCCAATTATAATAATATTTTAAACATATTTATTCTAGGGTCCTACAACACCCAAATATAGTTCCAAATATAGATAAATATTGATATATAGAAAAAATATCCAAATGAATAAATGGATGGAACCCAATTCATTAAATTAGCCTCTCATTCAAGTCTTTTTATCCTGAAAATAATTGGCTGCACAAAAAAGTGGGGGTATTATTCCCACATCTGGCTCTCACACTCCTATTATTTTCTCTTGCACGTTCCCATACTACCAAAGCACTCAAAAAAATGGATGGACCATCCACATATGATCCTATCCTACTGATCATTGATCACCACTAAGTACTATGTAAAGATGTATTTTTCCTCAATGTCCAGCTCACCCTAGTCAATTACGTGTGATAGGTCGTACACATATCTCCTCACATGTAACACATGGAAGACATCATGCAATAAATAAAACTGTGGAAGTAAGTACAAGTGATAATAAGCCTCTAAAAACCTTTGTAGGATCTATAAAAGTCCAACAAACCTAGACGATTTCTTTTTTACTTTGAAAAATTACCACAATCCTCTTCACAAGGAGACTCTTAGGAAAACATTGTCACCCTAATTAAACTCTGAATAACTATGATGTGAATCTTTATAATATTTATATCAGATCTATTCTATCATCATATGATCATGGATAACCTGAACCAATGGAAATTGATCCTCATAGTTTTGAAAAAAGTACAATAAATAGGGTCTCAGCATATCCTCCAACACCTAGATAGTTCTGTCAGTTTTTTTATCTGTTTGGGGGTGAATCTATATTCTCATCCATAACTAGGTCCTAAAATTTTCCCATAGGCCATTCTAAAACTATGATATAAACTGAGAATCAAAGTCTAAGTTGATCATCATGGGTACCCTAGTAAGTCAATTGATCTCCCATGTGTACAACATCCCCAAACTCTCAACTAAACTCTACTCTCTAATGATAAGAAATTGTGATGAATTGATAATTTCGTCACAAATAACCTAGATATAATCATGGCCTCTCACTATATTTAGAATCCTTATCATTAAATCCCTTGATATGCCTTCCCACTTCCATTCTGTAAACTCAAAGTGTTGGGTCAAACATTTTGAAACCTAATTTTTTATCTTTATCTACTAACATGTGAGACACCAATAGACAAACTCATCAACACTCTACATCATGTTAACCCACCAAAAATTTCACTAAAGGTCCTTATAAATCATTTCCACACTAGGATGTACATCCAAGGGACAAGTGTAAAACTCCCTCAACACCTCATCACACAATGTGAATGGAACTATTTTCCATTCCCATAAACGGATGGCATTCTCCCTTTCTTCAAAAAAATAATTTGGTACATATATTAAGGATATATTTTTAGATAAAACCTCATAGTTGATGTATCCCATTTGAGCCTCTCTAACATGTTGAATAAGAAAAGGATTCACCACCATCAGTTGAGGAAAAAATGATCCCCCTCCCCCACTTGGGTTAGCTGTAATGTATCCAATTTCTCACGCACATCCTTCACTAAGAAAGAATGATACATCCTGTTATTGGTATTTACCACCATGTTTCCCTTCCTAGTAGAATATAATATCTTCACATCACAATCTTATTATAAATCCAACTAATGCCTCTTTGTAAAGTTAATATCTCTCTAGGTGAACGTTTATAGCACTTTCTGATGGGGTGTGTCACCTAGTAGTGGGTGTTGAAGTCTCCTAATGGTGCATTATACCCCGCATTATCACTTTCCAAAGGTGGGTGGAAACAATTTCTTAATTAGATATGTTTTCTCCTTTATTAAAATGGGACTATGGGATTTTGGTCTCTCATTTCATAGATTCATCTTCGGAATTTGTTACCTATTCCATGTATCCCTTACAAATTAATATTTTGTTCATGAAATTCATTCCGGATGTCATCTATTTTTGGATTCATGTTAATTATGATGCTTCTATCAGGACATTACAGAGGGTTAAGTAAGGGCAGAGACCTTCAATTAAGAGAGTAGTCATGCTGGGCATTGATGGAAAGTTTGAATGCAGAAATATTGGAACACTTGTATTCTTCTACATCATAGGGCATCTCAAAGGTGCAGAAACCCGAGGCTTCCCACATAAATCATGGAATATCTTATTCCATAGGCTTGTTTATGAGGTTTTCCTCAGTATCCCATGTTTAACATGGGCTATGTTGTGAATTTAACATCTAGAAAAGATGGATTGAACTTATTAGAACACTTACAAAGCTGGATTAGATAGGCACATCCCTATGAGGGAGCAAGAGGAAGGTTTACCTGATGGTTGGATCAGAACCCAATGAGGAGGGACCCGAGAGTGGTGTGTCCCATGAATAGAATGTTTCACACTTTGAAGGATAATATGGACTCCACTGAGGGTGGATCAAGAAATGTGGGCCCCAACAAAGGGGGAACCAATTTTACCATTGGATGGGATTGAACCTCAATAAGGCATCCTATGTACCCTATGTATAATATAGGGATCTAATCCTTTGTAGTTCAAGATCATAAGGTTTGGGGCTTACACATGGTTAGCATCCCATCGTAAGAGGATCACTCTTGGTTTAAGGCATGTGGATTGTTTGGGTCTTATGCATGGTTAGATGCCCATGTACCATAAGGAGCAGTGATAGAATTAATGGGGCTTATGCATGGTTAACTACTTGTATGAATGGCATGATCCCACTAAGATGTGGTGGCCCGGGTAAGAATCGGGATTTTTCTTGGAGGTTTGGGTGAAGTGGATAGAATGAATGAGATGGAACCGACATGAATATGATGGAGTTGGGATTGAACCTTAGGGAGGTTTCTTGTGTATCCCAGTTAGTTGGGAGTCAAAGTCAACATAGTTATGTTGAGAAATGGAATATGTGGTTGGGGCTTATGCATAGTTATTTTCCCATGTGGACCCAAAGGAGATGTGGCCTCTAGGTGGGGCATGATCCTCCTAAGGTACAATGGATCGAGGGAAACATCAGGATGAGAATAGATGGTGGTGGATATTGAGAGCCATGAGGTGAACCCCTAGGGGGAGGGAACGAAGGTTTACTAGTGGTTGTGATTAAAACACAAATAGGATTCCTACATACCCTATGTATATGAAAGGGATCAAAACCCACATAGTTTGGGGGTTTGGGGCTTATGCATGGCTAGCAGCCCGTGAAGATGAAAACTAGGGCTTACTCCCATATGGATGCTCAAAATAAGGGTGTCATGGTCACTACTAAACTTTAATCCCACATGAGTCATTCTAAATGTAAGGAAAAAGAGGAAGTAGTAAACGATATGGTTACATCATTAAATATTCATCAATGAGGGATGGAGTGGGTCTTACACGTGGATAGAGGGCCAAGGTGATGGAGATTGGGGCTTACACACGGTTAGTGGCCTAGGGTGATATAGATTTGGAATTATACATGGTTAGCGGATGAGGGTGATAATGATTGGGCATTTTTCATGCTTAGTAGGCCAGGGTGATGGAGATTGGGGATTATTCATGGTTAACATCCCAGGGTGACAAAGCCCAAAGGGAGAGGGGTAGGGTATTGAGAGTCCTCTATGCCCATTGCCTCTCCAGTCATTACACCTGGACGAGGAAAGGACGGTAAAGGGTTCTGCCTCCTGTATGAAAGGATAGGGGATTACACTAGGATGGTTTCCCTTCCCCATAGACAGGTACCTCTAAATGCAAGGAGGATCTCATTCCATGTGAGGAAGATATAATTCCCTTGGAGATGAGTGGGTGTGGAAAATGACCGATGTAGGGCACCCCATGTGAATTGTATGGGATGAGGATACAATTTAACATCATGTGCTGAAGATGATGGTGCTTGGTAGTTTAATGTTCTATATCTCATATGATGAGTACTCACTTTTTACCCCTTGGGATTACATGACTACGTCCCACCCACACATGTGGAAGGGAAGGCATCAACAATGCTAGAATACAAAGGGGTGGATGAGTTATTAGTCGAGGGGTCCACATTAGTGTAGCTATGCATATTAGTGTACCTATGTAGAGAATCATTAGGTTGATAAATTCAACATGATACACCTCATGAGGGACTAGAAAATAACTGTACACAATCCTGGAGGGCCTCATGGAAGGAGTCCACCCAAGATGTGTATATTGCTTGCAAAAGGGGCTCGAAAATGGGGTTTTAAAGGGAAGAAATACCATATTGCCTAAAGGAAGGGGAACGTGAAAGATTGGAGTCTTGCATGAAAAATGGAGGGGACAAAGTGAAAGAGGTACTGCACAAGAGAAAGTTTTGTATGTAAGAATAATCTTTTGCATGCACCTTCCTTAAACGAAAATCGAAATGGGTGAGGGTTAATCCCTTGTGGTCCCACCCAAAGTGGAAACAATCATGTAAGATCCTATAACATGAATACATAGCTTGTGTTCAATCACAAAAGGGTTCATCTTCCGTGCACAGGAGAGACGGTTCGACTTCTACATAGTTACCCCAAAAAGAGCTGGGTTCCCTTCTATTTATTGGTGGATTTCTTGGAGGGAGTGCATAAGATCTACATCATATAGTATCTAGTTGATGTCACATTGGGAGTGTAAGGACATTATGTGAAGGCTGGTATTTTTCATGTAAACCTCTATAATTTTGTGCACTTTCTTTAGCTTTATTTTAGAATTTCAGGGTGAAATAATGCATTTTACATCACAATGGGTGTGTAAGGACCTTTCGCACAGATTTCCATATTGCATGCAGTTATCCAAACTTGCATGTGACTCTCTTGGGGTTCTAGGAATCCTTTTTTGAGTTGGATTGTTTATTTAAGTGGCTCAAATATGCCTACATGTGGCCTTAAGAAGCATTTGGTGCTAATCAACTCCCCCTTGGAATGTGAGTTGAAAGGGGACCATAAGGTCGGGTTTTGGGGGAAACACTGAAGAGAAAAATATGTATGAAGAGGTGAGCTCAAAGTTCAAATATCAGTTTGAAAAACACCTTTCGCGTGTGTGGAAGACCTGGTCCATAGCTACAAATATCTGGAGGGTGAGAATGTTTGGATGAATGTGGGGAATGCATTCCTTATCCTGTGTCTAGGGATAAAAAAGGTGGCAGACCGATTATGGTTGAATTAGCCAGATGTGGGCTGAGTGAAGGGGTTAAAGTGACAACATTAGGATCTCAGTTTTTCCCTATTCCACATAAGGAGAATGTAACAATCATTGAGATAAAAAGCACTAAGGTGTATCTGGTGGTAGAAGTTCCCAGGTTACTCAGGAACTTGACCAAGCTACACATATCTATCATAAGTCTATAATTTTCAAAAACCCATATTAGTTATCAAAAAATATAGCTACCCAAGGTGTCCATTCAACGTAGTTCTTGTAATAATGAAATCCGAAAAAACCAAAAATTCTAGGACATCGGTGGAGCCCCTATTGATTGTTATACTTGTCCGTGAGGAGCTGACCACTCAATTTGATCCAGTCTTGGTTCTCGGTGAGAAAAAATTCATGGATATTAGAGATTCCACTTACAGGTTAGATCCTAAATCTAGTGAAGGATAGGATTCTAAGTAATAAATGAGTGAATATGGCCACCTCCATGTAATAGAGCTCAGCTCATCTGAGTGGATACTGGAGAAATATTATGTTTCTGAGCTTTTGACCATTCTTTAGGAATACAGACCTATAGACCTTGAGGATATGGATGATTTTGATCCTAACATAGCTAAGGAGAGTTGTATGACATGGTGTAGGGTGTGGAATTGTACCAAATATTTTTGTGAAATCCTATAGGTGGAATGGATGATTTGAATGAGGTCACTATGAACATGGATACACTATCTATGTGTCGGAGGGGTTGATTCTCACTATCTTCATGTGATTATTTGAAAAATAAATTTGGTGCCTTTATGAGTAGACGAATGAGAATTCCACATTCATTTCCAATCACTTGGAACACATTGAATGACTGAAGGTCTAGTTGGAAAAATCCCCAGAGCAGCTAGAACAGGAGATCCATTAGGTGGCTAAGATTTAAGACAAACATAACTAAATGTAGATCAGGGTGGATGAGCTTCATTATACATCCATTGAAAAGGGAATGGAGATCAACAAGTGACAAGAGACTTTGGAATCCACACACCATGAAGTGGTGGTATTAAGGCATTCCATTGAGGGGTAAATCACTAAGATTTGTTTATTGTCCAAACTCATGAAACATGATTTCTTCCTTGCTTACTTTGAACTATGTGCATGATCATATTTTCAACTTAATTTAATCATTGTACTTAAATAATATCTATCAAGAAACTAATGATCAATACCTAAGCTCCTGTGGGTCATACCTGGTGTGAGAAAAGAGGTAAGAACACTTAATCGTTCATTTTTTATGAGAGTGAAAGCTAGTCATCGAATACTTGGGGTATACTATTATTAACATACCACCCAAAGTATTTGGGTTGAGAGGGGATATGATTGGAGAATAGGGATCTTAGAGTATCCAACATTTATTTTTCGATGTTCTATAGTGCATGAGTGGGACAACTCTTGGGGTGTTTGAATCAATCCTAACAAAGGGGAAATGGGAAGCATGAATCATGATTCCCAAAATTCGGAATCACATAGAAGATGGCATGTCGACATAGAGTAACTATTGACCATGTTCAAGACACAGTATATGTAACATCAGCCTAAAATGGGGACAAACAAACGAGCGCCAACCACTGATTGTATTCGAAACCTAGGGCCTAAATCGTGATGACATCTGAAGTATACCAAGGAATTGGACCAAGATGGTAGGTTAGATGAAGAGACATGGGACCAAACCATTAGGGGGTCCCTTTATACATGAAATATGATGAGGATCCAAATTATAGTAGTGAAAGGAATGTATGTGGAGTAGTGAAATTTTTGAAAGGATTCCAACACTCTATAAATTACACCATTGTGGCTTGGACGACATAGTAGTAGAACCATTAGTCTAAAAAAAGATCAAACATGTCCTTCAAGGGAGGATCCCCTCTGATACTGAGTGATAGATGATGATATGAACAATGCGGTAGATGAGCAACACTATAGGAGTGTACATATCAAATGATGGCATGAGATTCTTTGTAGTTTCATGTCATGAAAATGAGGGCGATGCATGGTACAGTATACTAAAATGTGATCTGCACAACAAACAGTTTAACATCATATGATTAAGCTATTTTCAAATAGTTTAATATCATACTTTCTATACCCCGAACAATAGTTTAAAGTCATGTTATATGGAATATGATTTCTACTCCTACAATTTTTGTGTGGAATAATGGAGATAGACCCGACATTAATGAGCCAAAGAAAGATTGTGCACCATACAAATACCAAGGAACAAACATAAAGGAGGTATATCGGATATGATGAGGGATTAAACCTAACATTAAAAAAGGCAAAAGAAACCCACTACCACACCACATATTCTTATTAGGTTCCTAGTTTAAGGTCATTGAGTTTAGACCATGGAATTTGTGGTTGGCCCCAAGGAAAAAGTGTTTGGGAATCATTATACATCTCGTACGGATGGGAATCAAGCCATATGTAGTTCTTGGTGAGAAATTTTGTCACGTAGGTATGAAATATACATAGAGCATCTAGATTAGGATGAAAATTGTAGTAGTTACCATGAGAATCAAGCTATTTGTCGGTCCTGATAGGTGGAATTGTGGATGACTAGTGCCAAGGGTGATTCCATCTCATGTGAGAACACCATAATGTTGTGTCTTTTTTCATCATATAGTCCGGACAGTGATGTGATAGTTTAAGGTCATATGATAGGATTGTCCCATGTCTTTTAACATCATTCAGTAATTATGCAATAGTTTAATGTCATATGGGACAGGGCAGTATAGTTTAACATCATGTTGCTTGGATTAAAGAGATCATATTTTAAGGTCATAGAACTCATACCATAGGGTTTCATGGATTTTCAGTGTGAGCATAACCTTACCAAGACTCCAAATACCAAGTGAGAAATGCTCAGTATAGGAAACAAGAAGTGATGTTTGGATTCCCCATTATATGGGATCACATTACAATGGAAAGTAAATATTATGTGGTAAAATCCCAACAACGCCAACATTACTAGTTGACACACACTAATGCATAGAGGGACAACACTAAGAGTGTTGGAGATCCACTAGAACACATGGATATGGAAAATGTGAATCACTTCACCTGATATATAGGATGTGAACAAACAAATGAGGATCATCCACTAACCATTTTCAAAACGTGATACCTCTCAAAAAATTATATTTGAAATATTTTAGGGTGTTGTCCCAAGATAGTGGGAGATTCCTATGGCCATAAATTCTTCTGTTAGGTGGTCTCTTCTGATGTGAAATATGATGTAAACCAAAATAAGGGGATATGTGAAGCATGTAAGTGAATTTGGTGTAATTTACTTGTTGAATCCAACCCTCTGGGTCTCATACAACCGCACATTCAAACATGTCAATGTGGAACATCCACATGAAAGATCTAATTTGTCCTCAAGGATTGAGTTCTTGAAGGGTTTTTTGAATAGTTTAAAGGTTCTGTTTCTCGGACCAAAATATCTCATTTTAAGGTCCTAGATTTTGGACCATAGGTTCCCATTTTAATGTCATGTGCATGGGATGTACCTATACAGTTTAACATCATGTGTTGAGAATGAAAATTTCATGTATTTTATCATCGTGCAAATATGACATGTGCATATCAAAGGAGAACTGTGTGGTGGGGAAAATGAGTCTAAGTGAATGAGAACCAAAGAGATCTAAACCCCACCACATGTTCTCAAAGGGGAACCCAAGGAAAAAGGTCCAAAAAATTCAATTTTTGGCTGGGCATGGGGATGAGATGTTTGGGAATCACTACATATCTAATAAGGATAGTAACCAAGTCACGCATAGTTGTGAAGATCACATAGAAGATAGTTAGTTCCAAGAGTGGTGATATCCTCTCAAATAATATAATCATGATTGTTAAGCAGTTTATTTTCAGGAAAACTAAGATGATGAAAATATCAGTTTAAGGTCGTAGAGTTCAGACTCTAAAGGGTGGAGATAGGAAGTTCGGCACCACAAGGCAACCCGATGTGAATGGGGACCAAGGAAGTTCCAAAACTATTCAACACACTCCTTAATGAAACTCAGGCCTAGGGGCCAAAGGGTAAATCTTACGATTCTATAGCTAGCCCTAGGGGAAATATGTCTAATCATTCTTACATATCCCATAATGATGGGAATCAAGCCATATGTAGTTCTTAGATTTCACGCAATTTAACATCATGTGGAAAGGATGTGGGATGGGTTATTTGAAAGGAAGATTCATGGTGCGGCCACCATAACCCAATGTGAATGAGGAACAAGGATATCCACACCACACCACACATTCCCCCATTGAAAACATGTGAACAATTTGAGGTCATATGTTTTGGACTTGGCTTCTTAGTTTAACATCATGTTCCTGGGACATTAGCTCCTAGTTTAAGGTTATAGAGTTTGGACCATAGGATGGTGTGATTATTCCATGCAGGTAAAATCCTACCAAAATCCTTAATATAATGTTATCGATGCTTGGTGTGGGAAACAAGGGGTGGAGGGGATTCTTACAATACATGGAAACACACATTAGTTGAATGGGGAAGTCGGGTTAAGGATGTCTCAATGGTGCTGATCCTACTTCTCAATGTGAAA
Source organism: Viscum album (assembly GCA_963277665.1). Classification (NCBI taxonomy): domain Eukaryota; kingdom Viridiplantae; phylum Streptophyta; class Magnoliopsida; order Santalales; family Viscaceae; genus Viscum; species Viscum album. The sequence continues at coordinate 1,334,622,281 of OY728138.1, forward strand.
AGTTTCACATACCGGTAACATTGAGGGTCTTAAAGTTATGCCTGAACATAAGGATATAGTAGGAGACATCCACTACATTATCTAATATTTGGGACATGGTGAGGGTGGCATAACAATGGAGGATGTTTGTTGACCATATTCTAAAAATAGCATCCATATCGTGTGACCTGGGGTGGGAAAAAACAAATGAGGGTCAGTCGTTGACCATATTTGAAACATGGGACCTAGCTTAAAGTGTCCTTAAAAATGTTCCAAGGTATTATCCCAATATGGTAGTTGAGCCATATAGTTATGAATCCTATCATTAGGGGGTCCCTTTAGACATGAAAGATAATGGAGACCCAAATAAAGGGATGTATAGAGCATAGAAGTAGAATGAGAGAATGTACATGAATAATTCAAAACTCTTGGTCATACTCCATAGTGAATCTAATTATGTTAAAGATATACATAAAATAGAGGGACCTAACCCCATTCTTAAGGAAATAATTATTGAGAGGCCTCTTAAATATTTCCTAGTAATAGACCAATTTCTAGTTAAGAGAAGATAGATAAAAATGGGTTAATCAACTAGGGGTTATACCCAAAGACAAAATGTTCAGGAATTCCTAAATATCCTATAAAGATGGTAATAAAACCACATGTAGTTCTTGAATGTCATCTAGTTTAAGGTCATGCGAAAAGGATGGAGATGTCATGAAGTTTAGCATCATGCGACTAAGACGCTAGGGGGGATTAGTTTCCCAACGAAATACGTATAATACGGACAATGTAACCCATTGTGAATGATTAACAAGTGGATCCACGTCATATGTTTATAGGTAATGGATAGTTTAAAGTCATAATTCCTAGACCCGGGCTTCTGGTTTAAGGTCATGGAGCTAAGACCAACGGATGAGGCCTTTCAAATGGATATATGTAGTATAGTGAGGTGACGAACTCAATGTAAATGAAAACAAATGAGGATTATCTCTATACTACATATTCCTAAGAAAAGGTATTTTGAACCTGGGCTAGACCCGAATACAAAATTTATGGTCACTCCTATGTATCTCATAAGAATGAAATTCAATCCACATGTATTTCTTAAATATCATTGATTTAAACATCATGTGATAAGGATGAAGATCACATGCAGTTTAGCTTCATGTGACTAGGAGATGGAGGGAAAAGGTATCCCAAATGGGATTCATCCACCATGGAAAAATAATCCCAATGTGAATGAGGACCTTGGGAATCCACCTCAAACCACACACCCCCAAGAAAGATCTCAGGCCATGAGGCTGAAAGAATTAAATCGTGATTGGGACTAAAGATTAAATGTTTGGGTGTTCTTATGTATCCTGTTAGGGAAGTAATTAATCCATATGTAGTTCTTATGTTCCATGTATTTTAAATTCATGCAAAAAGGATGTAGGTGTTAGGATGAATATTCTTGGGGGAGGCACATGGTGAGGCTGATACGGCCTAATGTGAATGAGAACCAAAGAGGTCCACACTGCACCACATACTCCCAGGAGAATCTTTGGATGATAATTTGAAGGAACTTGTGGGTTGACCATAGAAAAAATTTCTAGGCATTCCTAGACATCCTATGAGGGTAGTAATCAAGCCACGCGTTGTTATGGATGTGTCATTTATCATCATTCAGGACACTACCATGCAGTTTAACATTATGCAGGATGAGCAATTTAGCCACAGGCAAGACGAAGGGTGCTAAGGTTGTAAGGTCATGCAGAAAGGACTATAAAAGATATTAATTTTAACTTCTTTCATGTATGATTTAAAAGATTATCATCATGAAGGATGAGACAGTATTGTTTAACGTTGTGTTTCTTGGATGAAAGAGATCTGAGTTTATGGCCATAGAGCTGAGATCATAAGGTGAAGCTACCAACATAGGGGTGTGTAGCATGGTGAAATAAAGAAAACTAATTTGAATGAGGACCAATTAGGTATCACCCCTACACCACACACTAATGAGAAAACATTTGGTCTATGAGTTCAAAGAGTTGAATTCTTTACTGGACCACAGATGAAATGTCTAGGAGTTCTTACGTATCGTGTGAGGGAAAGAATCAAGCCATACATAGTTATTGAATTATCTACAGTTTAACATCATACAAAAAGTATGAAGGTTGTTATGCAGTTTAACATCATGAAACTAGGATGATGCATCATATTTTTTATCATTGTGTGATTAGGATGATGGTTCTATGCAGCTTTACATCCTATAGCTCAGACGAAAGAGATCAGAGTTTATGTTCATAGAGCTTGAACCATATGGTTGAATGTGAATTTTACCATAATTCATAACAATAACATGTAGTTTAACTTTATGAAGGATGATTGAAGGGATTCCTATGAAAAGTTTCTCTTGGGGAACTTGGAAATGGTTGGAGGAGTAATTTGCTCTCTATCTAGGGTGACCAAAGAGTACAAACTATTATGGTAAATCATATGAATGATATAGGGTACTTACTACTTGGGATCCAACTTCAGTGGCTTCCTCATAGTTATCATCAGTTTCTTTAGATATAATATCATGTTACCTTAAACAAAGGAGCAGAGACGAACCTTCTTATCAAAGTCTCAATCAATCTTGTTCTGGTGCCTCTCTAGATAATTAAAGGCATAGAGCCTTCTCTAATTGAGGGATTCTAGTTCATCCAGATGAACTTATTCTACTCTTTTTTTCATCTTCTAATCATAGGCAGTTTTACGGAGCGATGGAAACTAAATATCGAGCGGTAAGACTACCTTTGTTCCAAACAACATGGAATACGAGGTCACCTGGGTGGAGTTTCGATTTGTCGTTCGATAAGCCCAAAGAGTTTTGGGGATATTTACTAGCCAAATCTTCTTGTTTTAGTTCACCATGTTCTGAAAAATTTTAGAAAGGGACTTGCTGATTTCCTCAATCTGTCTATTTTCTTATGCATGGTATTGAGAAGTGTGTTTGGACCAGATGTTGTACTTAGAATACAATTCTTTCAGCTCAAATTCTCAAAAATTGGTTACTTTATTGGTGAGAATAACATGAGGCACTCTGAATCGATAGATCATGTTGGATCTCACAAACTCAAAAATAGAGTGGGCCTTGACCTCCTTGAGCAGGATCGCATCCACCCACTTAGAAAAGAAATCCATTTCGGTCAAAATAAAATTACATTAGCGAGTTTTTGCTGGAAGATATGGTCCCACAACATTGATCCCCTATACCACAAAGGGACAATAATACTTGTTATTATAGAGGGTCTTCGGTGGTCAACACACAAAGTTGGCTTGAATCTGATATGCATGGAACCTCTCATAGAACTCGATGCGATAATGGACAATGGTGGGCCCAAAGTATCCCAACCTTCGAATTTGGTGAGAGAGTTTTGAACATGGCTAATGGGATTCACAATATCCAACATTAACTTCGTATATAACCTGAGGAATCTTGTATATTTGAATGAAACAAAGGATAATTCTATCAAACCTTCATTTTTAGAGGATCTTCTCAAATCTAGGACTGCTCTAGAGGGTGAATTATACAACACTATCATGAACTCTCTCACACTTATCTCTTTATATTGGGATATTTCCATGATATAGATACTCAATGAGAGGATTTGTCCAATCATAGGTTTCTTATACTATAGTTGGATCCAGAAGACTTGATGTGGAGGCACCGGTAGTAAGATGGCTTACCTACTAGTTTTCATCAACCCTCGCACTGACCTGGGTGATGACCCTTCAATACGCCACATGAATGAATAGATCTTCTTAGTCAGGCTCAGTAAGAGAACTGGATATACTAGCCAGGACATCATCTTGACTATTCTGTGACTAGGTAACATGAATGACTTCTAGTTGAGAAGGGAACTGGGCCATCAGATTGTGATTATGCTTGATAAAGGGTAAGATCTCTGTCTTCTGGATGATATATTCATCATTGATCTTCTTGATAACTAGCTCAGAGTCCCCTTTCACTTGTAGGTGGGGAATATCAATTTGGATAGCTAACTCAAGGCCAGTGATGAGAGCCTAATACTTTGCTGCATGGTTTTTTTAGCATTAGGACAATAAGAATGAAAAGGGAAAGACATACTATTTAGTCATGATGAATAAAATATCCAGGACTACTTGGTTAAGTCGGAGATTATTGAGCCTTCTATTGGTTGGACTTTAGGAGGCACCATCGGAATGCATCTACGACCATGACATAACCTAATCCATTAATAGGATGGACACATCTATAAAATCAAGATCCATGGAATGCTCTTCGGGGGTTATATGGGTGGCTAAAAAATATTCCATCACCTAACCTTTGGCTGCCTTCTGTAGGACGAACCTTATGAAAAACTATTTAAGGATCACCTCCCAATGATCTAGATGGACTGTTAACATAGGTTGGTTTAGAATAAACTTTTTTTGATTCACATGGGACACTAGATGTATCTCATTATGCTAAAAATAATTATGCAACTTATGTACTACAAAAAACTTGCGTGAGGATGATCTTCTTGATTGATGAATATCTAGCCTGTATGTCAAGAAACATGAGAATGAGATAATAAAAACTGTTATCTATTACCTTTTCATTATTATGAGCAATAAGGTCACTGAGATATTGTTTCAAGGAGGTCACATAAAGGACCATAATCTTTCCAAAGACATGAGGCATCAGAACCGGAGGCTGCAGCAGATACTGCTTGATCTCCTCAAAGGTAGTCTGGCACTCTTTATCCCACTGGTAGACATCACCTTTATTCATAAGTCTATAAAAGGGATTACACTTTCAAAACATATTTGTGATGAATCAACATATACAGGATATTTGGCCTTAAAATCTTTGAAGCTCTTAGAGGTTGCTCGGAGGAGGCATCAGACCGATGGCCATGATCTTCTCTAGGTAGATCTTGATACCTCTTTATCTAACAAAGAAACTAAGTAACTTCCTAGAGGTAACCCCAAAGAAACACTTCAATGGGATAATTTTTAAATGTATAGAGTGGAGGAAGCCAAACACTTTCACAATATCACTAATATGGTCTTGACACTAGTGGGATTTGACCACCAAATCATCCATAAAGCATTCCACTAGGTCCCCAAATATTTGTTTGAATATGTGATGCATGGCATTCTAATAACTGGCTCATGAATTTTTCAAACTGAATGTAATTACTTGATAAATGAAGTTCCCTTATGGTGCCATGAAGGTGGTGGAATCCTCATCTTTAGGGGCCTTCTAGATGTGATTATACTCATAATATCCATCCAAGAAGGAGAGGTCCTGGAATCTAGTAGTGGTATCAATCAACAGCTCTGTCACTTAAAGGGGAAAGTCTTCCTTTGGACAGTGGAAATTGAGACCCCAGAAGCTAATACACACTTTGATATATGTATTTTTATTCTTGATAAGAATGATGTTAGATAACCACCTAGGGTAATGGACCTTCTTTATGAAGTTCTATTTTATTATACTATTAACTTTATCCTTGACCATAGTACCATTGGGTGGGTATATCATCCTGGGGGGCTGTTTGAACTTGCTATGACTTATCGGGAGACCAAGATGATAGATAATGATATGAGGGTCTAGTCTTAGCATCTCTTCATAACTCTAGGTGAATACATCATGATTATGAATCATGAAATCCATGTTTTTTTTTGTTACTCTATAGGCATAGTTGTTCTGATCAATATTAGTCTTGGTTCTGTCTCAGTACCAAGACTCACCTCCACCAACTCATCAATGGTGGTGGAGACACCTACTTGAAATGTGGGAGGTTCATCTTCCAAATCCTCTTCATAATTCTATGAAAGAGGTTCATCGGGGAGGAGGAAACCCTTCTAAGTTATCTGGCCCTAGAGGAATGTTGGTGTCAGCTAGAGTGACAGTGGAAGCTTAATCAAGGAACTCATGTTCTATTAAAACCATGGTGACAAAATTTTCTGACTCAACTCCATCAGTCCTTCAATGAAGGGGACCGTGCTTTATGATATCAAACCAGTGGTGTTGGGTCGGCCAGTTTCAACTTAGCCCATCCTAGTTAAACAAGTAGGTATGGCACACTGTTGTAGCCATAGTGTAACGTCTTGATACCTAATAGGGTTTAGGTGTTTTGGTATCACCCCAACCTAGTCTGTATAGGAATGCGAGGTAATATTACAGTGTTCCTTATACCTAGGAATGTGTGTTCCCCTTATATTGGAGGAAAACAATAAGTGTCCCAAGTCTAATGTTGTGGCCTCCAACCGTTGAATTGGGAGGATGAAAACATCATCTACTTCCATCCATGGGTCAGCCACAGTAGTATTGTTCTCAGACTCATTGGTTTGATCCCATTTTTCCTTGATCTTTTGATAGTTGGTGTCTATATAGTGATCTTCACAAGAGTAAAATAGAGATACATCACCTTGGAGCACACCCACTTGATAAATAAGGGAGTACTTGAGGAACTTGTGATATGAGTATCAAACTGTTTCAAGAAGATGGAGCCATGATCTACCCATTAATGCATTGTAGGTGGTGTCCTATGAGACAACCATGAATTCAGTGCTAGAAATAAGGCCACCAAATTGGGTCTTTAGGTAAATCATTCCACACAGCCTCTTCTTTGTCCTATCATACCCCTGTATCTTCATATCATAGGTATTTACTTCTTTAGTTATTCCTAACTTATGAAGTGTCTGAGTTGGGATGATATTGGTCCTAAAACATGTATTGATATGACAATGGAAGACTTCCACACCATTGAGTTGGACAGTGATGTACAATGGATGGATGTTCCCCTACATGAGAGAACCTTCATATTCTAATTAGAATGAGATGCTGTATTGGTATCCTAATTAACCAACTTCCTCAGCATGGAAGGCCTATATAGATGCTACCTCTATTTCAAAATGTAGGGGGCATTTCAAATCCTATGCAAGGGCTTCATGCTTTTCTTTTAATAGGTGGATCCCCTAGAGGATCGAGATCTTTTCATGAATGCTAGAAAGATTTTTAATCATGTTATACTTCGACACCAGGAGCACATTTCTACCGGTAGGAGGTCTTTATTTTGTTCTGTGTATGATGGTTTTTGTTGGTTGAAATGATAGATTCTAGCTGGTGTCAGGGACATTCCATGGATCACTAGATGAATCACACAAAATTATTATCGACTGATTGCCGGATGACTGAGTTTTGGTCATAGCTAGACATGGTCGATAATGATGCAGTCACTACAGCTCTACCTAGTTGAGTAACACGAATAGTGGTAGTTTTGAATCAAATAATATAGTTTGAGAGGCCTATGCCTATAGGGTTCTGCACTGAACCTACTGTTTGGTCTCAGTAGCATGAACAAATTTGATTGAGCCACTAGCCGGAGCATCTCAACGATTCACATGTCCATAGACCCATTGACAATGGCATCGACTAATAACATTAGGAGGACCTTCCTAATTCTCATCATTGCTGGTAACCATGTAAGTATCCATCAGTTCGACAGTGTTCACAAAGACGTACTCCTAATCTTGATCTATACAATCCTCCAATATTGGGTGAATTCTGGGGGTGATTCCCATTATTATGGGCATAAAGTATTTGAGTGTGTGGTATGGATTTGGCACTAGTGTGGCGATTTTCTTTCCCTTGTGTCATCGGTGCCTTCTCTTTTTAGAAGTAAAAGGCTGAGATGTGGATATAGAAGTGGCAGTTGGAGGAGGTGCAGCAACTTTGGGAGGCTTGGGCTTATTCAAACAAGCATGAATAACACCATGAAAATGAGAGATATCTATGGGGCTAACCAATCATCATAACTATAAGATATGTGACTGGTTCTCACTCATATTTACCCAAGAGAATAAGGTAAGACGGTCCTTGTAGTTTCGCTTGGGTTATCGAATCCACAGAGACCTAAGAAGAAACATATAGACACGTACATTATATGGACTTTTTTCATCTATGAAGTGGCCAACATGGATTGATTTTGGATGGGTTTGAAATATATCAAATAGATTTAAGTGAATTCAATTTAAAATAATTAGTTGGTCCTAGGTTATCGCTCGGGGGGATTGGACGTATTTCCTTTTTAACGATTTCAATTTCTTATATTTGAGATGAGTTCATTTAAGCAGATAAAACAACATCATCACTTACTGGTTTAATTCCTACACCCTTTAATACTAATCACCTATACACTTGAAGGATCAAAGTTTTGAGCACTTCAAGGTAAAGGTTCGTATTAGCACTTGATGTGTGTGGCCTTAAATTCAACAAGGACGATGGAGTTTAAAAATCATCAAATAAAAATCTCAATTAAAGAAGTGATTATACATTAATGAGGTGATAAATAACATCCAATCCATCCCCTTGATACTCCCTTGGATCAACCCATAAGTGGGTTAGCCCTCCATTAATCCCATGTTTTCAATGGAAGCAGAAAGTAGACTCATGAGGGAGGAAATGGAGAAGTAAATAAAACGCAACAAAATAACAATCACTCCACCGTTGTGTGATAATCTCACATGGTTTGGTATGAACAAGTTCACACCTTGAACCAATAGTATCAAAGTGATAAGGAGAAGAACAAAATAATAAGAGAAGAAGAACTTTTATTAAGAAACAAGGATGAATTAAAACAACTTACATGTGAAGGAAGAACATTACAAAGAGAAATTGACAGCATAACGTTAAGATGAAAACAAGCTGAAAGATTCCTAAATCATCCAACACTGCTGCCTTAAATAGGCATTTTTGAGCCCTTGGGTAGAGCCTCCAACAGTAAAAATCATCTCAATTAATTTTGGTAGGCCATAGGTGGTGGAAAGCTTGTGGAATTTGGACTTTTCCACATTTGATCCGATGTGGCAGCCAGCTTTCATCCACCGAACAGAAGCGTTTGGATGACCTTCTAGATGGCCGAATCAGAGTGTTCCATCGAAGAAGAAAATAGAGATCCGGATGTCTTCTAACCTCCTGTAAACTTTGGGCCCATTTGGAGTTGTGGATTCCGAGATAGAATCAAATTAGTGGGCTATTTGTCTGGGCCGCAGAATCTGGCCCAGAATTATATCTCTAATTTGGGGCGCCTTAATGACCACCATATAGGCCGAATTAGAATTATCTCCTAAAGAGTTATTTGTTCTCAAACATTTATTCTATCATAACACAAAATATGGGATTCATTGGGCCTGTATTCTGGGCCTCACAGTCTCATAAGTGGGCTGGTGTCCAATCTGCCTTCTCTAGAATTGCTTCCATTCATCTCCAAATATATCCATCATCGTTTATGAATCATCCATTGATACCTGAATGAAAAATGTTCACATTTAAGTTTAGATATAGTTCCCAAAATATAAAATTAAAATATTGATAATTACTTTCCTTAGAATCAGATGACTCATTGGGCCTAAATTGGTGTATATTAGGCATGAAGTGCACAAATGATGAGAATGGATGTTCATAATGAAAATGCACTAACTCAGGCCCATAAGATCAAAAATGAACATTTAATACCATTAAAATGTAATTAAATTATATGTTTTTATTGGATAATCACACCCCCCAACTTGATATTTTCTAGTCCCGAGCAAATAATTCAATGATGTTATTTGAATTCCTTTCTTCAAACACATTATAACAAACAGTGCTCACAATGTAAACTGCACACAAATATATTTTTATAACCTATTAAGATAATTTAAAACAAGATGAATTTAAAATCAGATCCCAATCCCAAACTCATTCCTTTGATCAAATCTATCATCATACTTCATTCAACTCAATTAGGTGTAATGATGTGTTGTGTATCACAATAGATATGGGGGTTCATTTTCATTCAAGGGGGAAATCATGGAAGCGCTAGGTGGAATCACATTTAATACTAATATGAGTATTCTTAATTTTTTTTTTTTTTGATTTTTTTTGCAATATTTCCATAGTAATTGAGATTGCAGTTAATCAAATTAACTCATGTAGCAAGACTTTTCCGATAACTCCCAGACTCAAAGGCCTTAGGGCACCAAGTGAATCCCACATACTCGGGCAGCGTCTCGAGTTAAATTAATCAAAAACAAAGTCATATTACCATAAATAGAGATATATTGAAAAACTCAGGGCTACAAAACTCTGGAGTCACGATCCCTAAGTGCTGAAAGCCTCGCATTTTATCAATCTATTGCTCTACATGCAATTTTTTTTTGTTTTTTTTTTAATTTTTTTTGAATACTCATATTATTCATAAAAATCAAACCAGCATTTGCTATTTATTATGGGACCCCAAAAATTCAAATTATTACCCCACAGTCTAAAGGACGTGCATTGTGGCATTTTAATTTAATGTATGAAAATAAAAATGATGAAAATTTTCATTAGACAACCAAACTTCCAAAATCAATTCTTTTAAACTTAATCATGAATTAAATTAAGAGCCAAGGAAATAATAATTATTTGATATGTAGTTTTTATGTGAGCAAAGATGTTATTATATGAATGATAAAGGAATTTTACTTTTTTTTATCATTGTTTTTTTTAAACAAACATTTTGTTTCCACACCCCCCAACATAGAATGAAACTATCCCTAGTTACGTAAGAATAAAATTTAGAATTGGGTAGAGGAATAAAAAGGGGAGTTCAATAAAGAAATTGAAATATGAGGATCATGGAATGAATTCACCTGGTGGTTGAGGTTTGAAGTTCTTGCTGCTCGAATTTATTCCTTTGATATCCATGTCGCTTTCAGAGTTCCCTAGTGGAAAAAGGAAAAACAAAACAAACAAATCAAACAAAAAAACAATATATATATATTTATATAATAAAGGAAGTAAAATATAAGTATATATATAAAAATTATAGAATAAGGAAGCACAAGAAGCTGCAGGTCAGTGGTAAGCGCGCACCCCTATCTCCCTTCGGTCCCAGGTTCGAGTCCTCACGGCTTCCCCGGTTGTGACATGGTTTTCCCCACGGCCTATGGCGTTGAATTTTTTTTATTATTATATTTTTATTTATTTATTTTTGTTTTTAAATTTTTTAACCTAAAAACACATCAAAAAAACAAACTGATGATACATTGTCTTCTTTTTAAATTTCTGGGTAAGGTATTACTCAAGGATCACACCACGTGACACGGATGAATATGGTGCTCCCCTTTCGTACCCATCCATACTCATTATAGAAGAACAGGTCAACATTTTATTTTATTTTTCGAAATATCAAAATGTCTCATTAACCCTATTTAAAATATAAAGTTGATTAAAACAATGAAATTATTGGAAACTTGAAAACCATGGGTTTCCTCCCATTCAGCGCTTTGTTTAATGTCGTTAGCCCGACATGGACCCCAAATCTATTAATTTTTTCCTGGTTCATAGGTTGGCTCAGTTAACTCAATGTCTATTTCCTATTTATTGAATGATTCAATGAATGTTTTTAACCTTTGACCATTGACCTTGAAAATGTAACCACTTGTGGGATCTTGAATCTCTACTTCCCCATGGGGGTACACATAATGCACTATGAAAAGTCCTGACCATCTAGACCTTAACTTTCCCGGGTGTAAATGAAGTTTTGAACTATACAAGAGCACAAGTTTTCCTGGTTCAAAATGTTTGACCTTGATATTCCTAGATTGGTAGGCTTGAACTCTAGCTTTATTGATCCTTGAATTTTCATAAGCCTCCATCCTTAGTTCTTCCTGTTCATTGAGATCTAACTTTTTTTTGTTCCAGCCAATGAGAGGTCATAATCCATTTTCTTAATTGCCCAAAAGGTCTTATGTTCAATCTCCACTGGAAAATGGCATGCTTTACCATAAACCAACCTATATGGGGACATTCCTAAAATGGTTTTATATGCAGTTCTATAGGCCCAAAGAGCATCTAAGAGTTTCTCAGACCAATCTTTCCTAGAGGGGTTGACAGTTTTTTAAAGAATTTTCTTAATCTCCCTATTCGCTAACTCAGCTTGACCATTGGTTTGAGGATGGTATGCAGTGGACACTTTATGAGAAATACCATACTTAGACATGAGTGAAGCGAATGGGTGGTTGCAGAAATGGGGTCCTCGGTCACTGATTATAGCACTAGGAATTCCAAATCTTGAAAATATGTTCTCTTTTAGAAATAGAATCACAACTTTATGATCATTGGACTTAGTGGGAATGGCCTCAATCCATTTTGAGACATAATAAACAGCTAAGAGTATGTAGAGGTATCCCCGAGAGTTTGGGAAGGGACCCATGAAATCAATTCCCCAACAGTCAAATATTTCAACCACTAAGATGGGAGTGAGTGGCATTTGATTCCTTTTTGTGATGGACCCTACTTGTTGACACCTAGAAAAGCTTTGACAAAATGTGTAGGAGTCCCTTGAGAGGGTGGGCCAGAAAAGACCACATTGAAGAATCTTAGCAGATGTTTTCTTAGAGGAAAAGTGACCTCCACATGCCTCAATGTGACAGAATTTAAGGATGGACTCTTGTTCAGATTCTGGAACACACCTCCTAATGACTTGGTCAGGGCAGAACTTATAGAGGTATGGATCATCAAACACATAGTGTCTAACATCAGAAAGAAATTTCCTTCGAGCTTGAGTCCCTAAGAATTTTGGAAGGACTCCTGTCACTAATAAATTTTCTATGTCAGCATACCAAGGGTAGTCACTCACAGAGTATAGGTGTTCATCAGGAAATGAATCAGACACAGAAAGGTGATTTGAGTTGTCTTTGAATTCCATCCTAGAGAGGTGATCAGCTACAACATTTTCAACTCCCTTTTTATCCTTTATTGTGAGGTCAAATTCTTATAAGAGAAGGACCCACCTAATCAGTCTAGCCTTAGAATCTTGTTTTTGGAAGAGGTATTTTAGTGCAGAATGGTCAGTGAACACAGTGATGGGGGATCCTAAGAGGTAGGACCTAAACTTCTCTAAGGCAAACACAATAGAAAGTAACTCCTTTTCAGTGGTGGTGTAGTTGATTTGGGCATCATTTAATGATTTTATTCCATAAGCAATGACATAAGGATTTTTATCACAATGTTTTCCTAACACAACTCCTACAGCAAAGTCATTGGCATCACACATAAGTTCGAAAGGAAGGTTCAAATTTGGATATTTCATAATGGGAGGAGAGGTGAGAGAGGATTTTAGGGTTGAGAATAAACCCTCACAGCTTTTGGTCCAAACAAATGGAGCATCATTTACTAGCAGAACACAAAGGGGACGAGAGATTGAACTAAAGTCCTTGATGAATCATCTATAGAAACCAACATGTTCTAAGAAAGACCTCACTTCCTTGACAGTTTTGGGTGATGGAAGGTGACGAATGATGTCAAACTTTGATTTATCAACTTCAATCCCCCTACTCAAGACCAGATGGCCTAGAACAAGTCCCTCTTTAACCATGAAATGGAATTTTTCCCAGTTTAGGACCAGATTCTTTTCTTCACATCTTGACAAGACTCTCTCCACATTCTGCAGACATCCCTCTAAATTATCCCCAAACACAGAAAATTCATCCATGAAGACCTCTAGAAAATCCCCTACCATGTCTGAGAAGATTCCCATCATGCACCGCTGGAAGGTTCCAGGGGCATTGCATAACCCGAAGGGCATGCGTTTGAAGGAAAAGGTACCTAAAGAACATGTGAATGTAGTCTTCCCTTGATCCTCTAGGGAGACCTCAATTTGATTGTACCCTGAGTACCCATCTAAGAAACAGTAGAAGGAATGACCTTCCACTCTCTCAAGGACTTGGTCAATGAATGGTAAGGGGAAATGGTCCTTCTTGGTGAATGAGTTTAGTTTCCTATAGTCAATGCAGACCCTCCATCCACTACTCACCCTTGTTGGAAGAATATCTCCATCCTCATTGGTTATCACTGTGATTCCAGTCTTTTTTAAAACCACTTGGATTGGGCTCACCCATTCACTCTCAGCTATGGGATATATGATACCAGCTTTCAAAAATTTCATAAGTTCTTTCCTTACTACCTCCATGAGATTAGGATTAATTCGCCGTTGAGGTTGACGACATGGATTTGAATCAGATTCCAAAACAATCCTATGAGTCCCGATAAGTGGGATAATCCCAGGAATATTAGAAAGGGTCCAACCAATGGATATCTTATGCTTCCTAAGGACATCTAGAATCATCCTCTCATGATTGGCTTCAAGAGAAGAAGAAATTACAATATGATGTGTTTGATTGTCCCCTAGGAAAGCATACTTGAGTGTAGCAGGAAGTTCCTTCAATTCAAGATCAGGTTGGTTCAGAATTTTAGCAGAAGATTAGGACATTGGATCAAGATCAATTTCTTTTTTTAGAGTTTCAGATAAAATTTATTCCTAACATGTAGAAGTTTCAGCTACTAGATTGGATTGATCAGATTTAGGGAAGGAATTTAGAGGGGTCTCTATGAAAGTGGTTTCTTTAAAGGTTTCACTGATTATTGGACCTAAGACATCATCATTAGAGAAATTTGAAAATGATTCAAGCCAAGGAGATAAACTTCATTTATATGAACAAAGGAAATCAATCTCATCCTGACTTAAACATTCATTAAATATTCCTTGATATTCCATGGATTCATTATCAATGCATCCTATCATGTTTACTTCATTAATGTCCTCATCATCCCCTATTTTTGAGATTGCATTATAGATGTTCAAGTTTAGACTCATGTTCCCAAAGGTGATGGTCATGTTCCCATTTCGAACTCGGATAACAGAGTTGATTGTTGCAAGAAAAGGACGGCCAAGGATGATTGGAGTTTGTTCCTTATTTCATAAGTTTGGATGGTTGTCAAGGACAATTAATTCAGTAGGGTAGATGAAGTTTTCAACCTTTACCAGAACGTCCTTTAAAATCCCCTTTGGAACCCTAATGCTACGATCAGCAAGCTGAAGTGTGACAGATGTGGGTTAGAGCTCTTCTAGGCCTAACTGGCAGTACACAGCATATGGGATGAGATTGACACTAGCACCAAGGTCACAAAAGGCCTTGAAAACTTTGCTCTCTCCTAGTTCAACATTGATGTAAGGTCAACCTGGGTCTTTCAACTTAGGAGGAATGGTCCCTTTAATGGTGGTACTCACATTAGCATCCAAAAGGACTTGGTTTTTATGTGAAATTTTTCTTTTAAAAGTGCACAAGTCCTTAAGGTACGTTGAGCAGGAAGGTATGGTTTGGATTGCATCGAGAAGAGGAATGTTCAACTTGACTTGCGAGAAGATTTCCCTCAATGATTCACTCAGTTCAGGCTTGGGTTTCCCCCTCATGCGTTGAGGAAATGGTGAAGGTTGTGAGGTCGTTTGTTGAAGAGTTGTTTCCTTGAAAATGTTATCAGTTTCCTCAGTTTGATCTTGTGGTTCATTTGAATTTTCATCCAAGTTTGAATCTTCAGGTGGGTTCTGAATTAGTTGTTCAGGTTTCTCAATTGATTCCCCACTTCTTAAAATAGTCACAGCCTTTAGTTGTTCATGAGTTGTTTGAGAACAACTTGACTCTCCCCTTGACGTTGAGGATGGAACCGCCTGAGTAGGCATGGGTGCCTTTCCAGTTTTGATGGTTTGAAGTTCTTTTTTTAGGGAAGATACTTTTGAGTTCATCCTTTCCATTTGTTTGAACAGTTGTTCTAGTAGGCTTTGTGGAACAGTTTGGGTTGGTGCTTGAGTAGATTGGTTTATCCCAGGGGGGATATTTTGGAGGTGGGATGGTTTGTTGAAAATGGACCGGTGGATGTTGGTATTGGATAGGTTGGGTTTGGAACTAGTTATGGTTTTGGTAGTTCTGATGGGGGTAAGGATTTTGTCCCTGTGGTTGGCTAGGTTGTTGGTTATCTTTCCAGTGGAAGCCTGGGTGGTCGTTATACCTTGGGTTGAAGTTGTCTTGGTATTGAGGCTTTTGAAAGTTCAAAGCATTTACTTCCGCTGGGGGTCCTCCTAAAAGAACATCCTTGATGGATGGAATGGTTGGGCAGTTGTCGGTCTTATGGTCTTGTTTGTCACAAATTGTGCAAACAGGGTCAACAGTTTGGATTTCATGGACTTTCATAAGGTCTATCTCTTCAACCTTCCTAGAGAGTGCTGCGAGTTTAGCCCTAAAGCTTTCCTCTTCTCTAAGTGTATGAATTATAGTAGTTCTTTATGGCTTTTCAGAATAAGGTGAAGTTCCCCATGTTTGGTTTTGTTCAGAAAGGCTTTCTAGATACTCATAAGCATCATTTGGGGCTTTGTTTTTAAAGTCTCCATTACACATCATGTCAATTAATTGTTTGTTCCCCAGACCCAACCCTTCATAGAAAATTCTCACTTGTTCAGGAATAAAAAAACCATGGTGTGGAACCATGTTTAGAGTGTATTTGAACCTCTCCCATGTTTCATATAATGACTCTCCCTCTTTTTCAAAAAAGTTTTGGACACTCTTTTTAAGTGCAATTGTTTTGTGGTGGGGAAAGTATTTTTTGTAGAATTCTCTTTGTAGTTGGTCCCAAGAGTTTATGGATGATGGTCTCAAATTGTTTAGCCAATTTTTAGCTCGATCCTTTAAAGAAAAAGGAAACAACCTCATCTTAGTATATTCTAGTTGATGTGGGGGACACATGGTTTCTACAATTTCATTGAACTCCTTAACGTGCAGGTATGGCATCTCGGAATCCATTCCATGGAATGTGGGAAGGTGGTTTAGGACATGGGGTTTAAATATGTAGTTGGAATATCCTAGGGAATTGTGTCTAATGCATGATGGGGCATTGGACCAGGAAGGTGTGAGGTAGTCATTCATGGTTTGATCAATTGCATTCCCCAAGTTTGGGGCTCCCTCATTTGGGTTTCCATTTTGGTTCCCACTCGGGTTTATGATTTGGTTTCTTTGAATACCTTCCATTGAAATGGGCTCAATTTTTGACTCGGGGGTGTTTGGAAGATTAGTATCTAATTTAAAGAGTTCCCTTGGGGTACTTTAATCCCCAACCCTGGGACTATCCACCCTAACTAGACGGTTTGATGGATCGCGGGTGTAGGCGAACATGCACCAAAAGAAAAAAAACGAGAAAGGGACAAGATAAGAGAATTTGGATGAGAAAAGAATAAATGGGGGAGAATATAATGGGTGTTTAGATTACTTACTTGGGTCCCCGAAAAAGGCACCAAAATTTGATTCTCGCTCAAATTTACCCAAGAGAAGAAGGTAAGACGGTCCTTGTAGTTTAGCTTGGGTTATCGAATCCACAGAGACATAAGAAGAAACCTATAGACACGTACATTATATGGAATGTTTTCGGCTATGAAGTGGAAAAATTGGATTGATTTTGGATGGGTTTGAAATATATCTAATATATTTATGTGAATTCAATTTAAAAGAATGAGTTTATCCTAGGTTATCTCTCGGGGGGATTGGACGTATTTCCTTTTTAACGATTTCAATTTCTTATATTTGAGATGAGTTCATTTAAGCAGATAAAACAACATCATCACTTACTGGTTTAATTCCTACACCCTTTTATACTAATCACCTATACACTTGAAGGATCAAAGTTTTTAGCACTTCAAGGTAAAGGTTCGTATTAGCACTTGATGTGTGTGGCCTTAAATTCAACAAGGACGATGGAGTTTAAAAATCATCAAATAAAAATCTCAATTAAAGAAGTGATTATAAATTAATGAGGTGATAAATAACATCCAATACAGCCCCTTGCTACTCCCTTGGATCAACCCATAAGTGGGTTAGCCCTCCATTGATCCTATGGTTTCAATGGAAGCGGAAAGTAGACTCATGAGGGAGGAAATGGAGAAGTAAAAAAACGCAACAAAATATCAATCACTCCACCGTTGTGTGATAATCTCACAAGGTTTGGTATGAACAAGTTCACACCTTGAACCAACGGTATCAAAGTGATATGTAGAAGAACAGAATAATAAGAGAAGAAGAACTTTTATTAAGAAACAATGATGAATTAAAACAACTTACATGTGAAGGAAGGACATTACAAAGAGAAATTGGCAGCATAACATTAAGATGAAAACAAGCTGAAAGATTCCTAAATCCTCCAACACAACTGCCTTAAATAGGAATTTTTGAGCACTTTGGTCGATCCTCCAACAGTAAAAAGCATCTCAATTAATTTTGGTAGGCCATAGGTGCTGGAAAGCTTGTGGAATTTGGACTTTTCCACATTTGACCCGAGGTGGCAGCCAGCTTTCATCCACCAAACATATGCATTTGGATGACCTTTTAGATGGCCGAATCAGAGTGGTACATAGAAGAAGAAAATGGATCTCCGGATGTCGTCTAACCGTCTGTAATAATTGGGCCCATTTGGAGTTGTGGATTCCGAGATATAATCAAATTAGTGAGATGTTTTTCTGGGCTGCGGAATCTGGCCCAGAATTGTATCTCTAACTTGGGGAGCCTTAATGACCACCATAGAGGCCGAATTAGCATTATCTCCTGAAGAGTTATTTGTTACTCAACATTTAGTATATCATAACAAAAAATTTGGGATTCATTGGGCCTGTATTCTGGGCCCCACAGTCTCATAAGTGGGCTGGTGTCCAATCTGCCTTGTCTGGAATTGCTTCCATTCATCTCCAAATATCTTCATCATTGTTTATGAATCATCCATTGATCCCTGAATGAAAAATGTTCACATTTATATGTATATATAGTTCCAAAAATATAAAATTAAAATATTTATAATTAAATTCCTTAGAATCAGATGACTCATTGGGCCTAAATTGGTGTATATTAGGCATGAAGTGCACAAATGATGAGAATGGATGTTCATAATGAAAATGCACTAACTCAGGCCCATAAGATCAAAAATGAAAATTTAATACCATTAAAATGTAATTAAATTATATGTTTTTATTGGATAATCAGTGACTGGGTACCTAATTCCATTCACCTACTCTGTCACTATAAATCTTAATAGAGATAGATGCCACATGTGCCATGGCTGGCCCCAATAAGATGATACTATTTTCAATCTGGTCCTAGAGCTATTCCTTGAACACAAATAATCATTTCATGGTTTTTCTAATGAATCTGTGATAAGGGAAGTAGTCAAGGTGATCATTGAGGTCAGCCTCCTATGTATTTCTTCATTCTAGTAACATTAGGATTCTCTGACCCAAGGAACTTCAAAAATAACCAAGGATCTGAACCTCATAAAATGAGTTAGTCCAGTTTCTTCTTTTCGGGAAATAGACTATGGTTGCCAGGACTTGAGGAGGAGACGTAACTTAACACAAGGCTAGAGCCTAGTTTTATTTCTTAGGATGTAGTGCTTGATGGGGTGCTTTCGGCTGATTATATGTCAAGTGATGATAAGCTTGAGGCTAGAACTATGGTTATTTTTTTGTCAGTGAGGCTATGGGAGAGGCTCTGATGGTAGAAATTTTAGTATCCTAGGGGCCTATTAATATGAAACAACTAGTGTATTGTCCTTAGAATATATTCTATTAGGTGATTTGGGCAATGGGAACACCTATTTATCTTATTGCAAGGCCTCCACTAAGAATTGATCCTTGTCATATAAATCCCAGAATCCACCTAGGAAATTCTAAGTGATGAGGGAGGGAAAAAATTAAAAATTAACATTCCCATGCACATTTTCAGAATTTTTTCTTGAGTTGGAAACATATCAAGTGAGTACATGAAGCATTTTCACCTAGTGAAAAAGTTTGTGACTTGATAATATGGCCATTTTTTACATGAAGCAGTTTGAAATACTGATCTTGTGAGTGGTGGAGTTGAAATGAAAAAGAAATTGAATGTAGAGATCTTCCTAACCAGCCATGTACTCATTGGGTAATTGGTCGTACCAAACGAATGCAGTCCTTTCCAATGTTTGTATGAAACACCCGAGCTTGGCAGCCTACTGTTATGCTGGAGTTCCTAGCATGGGTCCTCACCTCAAAGTAAAGTGGGTCTGATTTTGCAGTGGGTTACCCATCCCATTGAAAGGGGATAAGGTAGGATTCTCAAAATCTGGGGGTGCTGGCATATCATCCACCCATGCCAGATACAAATTTCCATCAAGAGGGATCACCAACTATCATGTCTCATGGACCTCGAGGTCGGTGATGAGAGTAGCCATCAAATCCTCCTAATTGGTATTCATTTCCTGGTGAGGATTCAGGACTTCTATTATGTTAGAGAGTTCTTCAACATGGTAGTTCAGATTAGTGGCTCGTGGAGAAGCTGGTGGAACTATTGGAGGAACAAAATGAAGAGAAAATGGAGTAACGACCTAAACCAAGTCCCAAAGATGATTCTCATGTGACTCAAGTATATTAAGTGACACGTACCATTGAAAATTTCTGTAATCATTGATATTTACACTATTGGGGTGAATGAGAACATCAATATTAATATGATGCATATGGAAAAGGAGGGATTTTGGATTCCCCTATTTCCCCAGTGGAGGATGAATGGAACTGTATCGAGGATAACCATATTCTATATGTCTTCCTTAAAGGAACTAAGTTAGAAGCTCTTCAATGATACATTTATGTTCATAAAGTTTCTAGATCAAGGTGATCGTAGCGGGATCAACCATCATCTTTTTCACTGAAATGGATAGGTTAGAAGACTTATAAGTTTCAATAAGTCCTTTTCCCTTATTGGGGTCTTGACTTAATGAAAATGACTCAGAGGGCTCTACAAGGCTAAGAACCTGCCTTTACTAGAGAGTGATAATTCCTGGGGGTCTATTGGGTGTTGTGTTTCCCCAAGGGTTGGGTCAACCCCTTTGGATCCCATTACACTACCTCCTTCTAAGTATATCTCAGGAATGAAAATATTTACCATGATTATTTCTAGATGAATATCCTCAATATCACTAGTTAGGTCCAGTTTTCACAAGATAGGACTAAAATGGAGAGCAATATATGGCCCCCAAACCCATATTTTCACATATAGAGAAACCACTTTGATAATTCTATGGAGTATAAGAAATATCTGACTCCATATCTATTGAAGAGCCTGGTGATAGCTGAGTGATGAAAGGTACTGAACCACAGAAAGTGCTTCTAGGTCAACCATGCGGAACTATTGACTGATGTCATCGAAGTGCTATCAACACTTTGGATAATACAAATAATGGTTCTAGAGGAGGAATTTCATTGTCTAGATGGTTTTTCAAAGGTAAATGACTTTTTCCTAGGTGAGAGAATATATAATATTGAAATCAAGAGCAGCGGTCAACCAGAACATCTTAGATAAATGGTCTTTTATAAGAATGTCCCATGAATTTCTTCATTCATAGGTGGGATTTGGATTTTTGTTTCCCCATTATTCAACTGGGGGTGGGTGAGAAACTAGAAATGGAACTAACATAGACCATTATAGTGGTTGAGTGGATATTGGAGATAATGTTGTGCCAGATGGCAAGCCACTGGTGACTAGATCGTCTCTCTGAGATGGTATCGATCACATCATCATGTCTCTGTAAGACAGGGTGTTATCCACTAATCCATGTGTGAAGGAAGTGGTTTTTGGTGGTGATTTCGGAATCTTCTTATAATCTAGCATACCCTAGAATAATTCTTTGTGATTTCATGTCTATATTGAAATTGAGTCTGGTGATGGTAGAGAAGACTATATGACAAGACCCTAAAAGGGAGACAAATCTTCCTCATCCTACATGTACCTACATAAGGTTTTAGTGATCACTTATATTTCACTTTATAAGGGGAATAAATTCACACACCAGGTTCCTTCCGAAGACTCTGATGTATATGATCGATCATAAGTCTCCATCATCGAGTCACATTCCACTCTAGAATCTGAAAAAAGGACTGGATAAACAATAATTTGGAACTTCTCAGAGTTCTTCCTTCAATGGTGATCACTCGCCATTCTTCCCTAGTATGGTTCTTTGGGATAGGGTAAATATTTTTCATGTGGAATACCTCCATGCAGGTTGGTGCTGGATCATAGAGGGCCTCCAATCTAGTTAGTTGTGACAAAAGGAGGACCTTCATATTAGTTGTCTTTAGAGTGGGGAGGACCTCTGCTTTGGTGATACAAGGTGTGAGGAGAACCTGGTCATATTTCAAATATAAAATGGGGAGTACCTCCATGATTGGGAGTGCTATAGTATGGAGCGCCTCTGCTTGAGCTAGTGACAACATGGGGAGGACCTCCATATCTGTTGTCGGTGGCACGGGGAGGACCACTGCACTGGCTGGCAGTGGTAGCATGAGGGGGCCTTTGTGCTGATCAAACTAGACATGGCGGAGACCTATGTGTTGACCATCAATGAAGTTGGGAGGACTTACAGTGAAGTTGGTAAGAATATGGGGAGGACCTCTACGCTAATGGATGATGGAGTGAGGAGGACCTTCGCCCAATTCGATGCTACTGTGTGGAGGACCTCCTCTTGAGCTAGGAGTGGTACGATAAGGATCTTTGCATTGATGATCTGAGACATAGTGAGGACCTCTGTATCTATAATCATAGGTATTTCGAGAATCTTTATACTCTATTTCAACAAAATAGGAAGGACCTCCACTTGGAATGATACTAATGACATGGGGTGGACCTCCATGATGAGTACGAGAGTACTGAGGACCTCTATTACAGCTTGTGATGGTATGGGGAGGAACTCCATATGTATTCTCATCATCATAGTCCATCTTGATAAAACTTATGATTGTGCTATTGACTAAAGATTCAACCCCCTCCGACTCATATCATTGAAAAAAATTTCTATCACCCACCTCTGAACAATTTGTGATTATCAGATGGGGTGTGGGATCCTAATAGTTATGGTCAAGGATTATGACATAGCGGAGGTGGAATCATATGGTATTGTCACATTATCATTCTTCCTTCCCCTACATCTGTGGGTGTGGGTGATTTATTTTCTATAGATTGGGTCCTATAAAGAAATAATATTCATCCATCAGTAGTGATATTATGAAAGAAATTAAAAATTCCCTAGCACTGTTCAATATTCTATGGTTGGAGAGAGAGATCCACGCTGACAATGCCATAGACTGAGATAACTAATGATTAACTACCCTAAATTATTGTGAGTTTCATGCTAGGCCCACTATTTTCTTGGTGGGACCTAGTTCTGGATAAATAGATCTAGTGACATGGCCATCTACGGATATCTCAAGCGCGACTAATCCATATGGTTTAAGGAGAAATAGTTCATGTCGGGTTAAACATATTTTGTTTCTGAGGATTTTCATTGGGTTGCACCGCCTGGGAGCTTGTGTTGATATCTACTGATGGTGTATTTTACCCCACATTCCCACTTTCCAAAGGTGGATGGCATCTATCTCTTCTACAGAGATGTTTTCTCCTTGATCTAAATGGGATAATGGGATGTCAGTCTCTCCTTCAGTAGATTCCCCCATGTATTTTTTCACCTAGTTTGGGTCTCCCTTATAGATTAAGATGTTTTTTCTGAAACTCATTCTTGATGTTATTTCATTTTGGACACTGGTTAATTACACTTCTTCTATTGAGACATTCCAAAGAGTCAAGTCAATAAAGCAACCTTCATTCAAGAGAGTATTCATGTTGGGCATCAATGGAATATCTAAACACTGAAACATTGGAACACTGGCGTTCTTCCTCGTCAGACGACATCTCAAAGGTGAGAAAACGCAAAGCTTACCACATATATTGTGGGATATCTTATGCTAGAGGAATGTCTTTCAGGTTTTCTTCACCATACCATGTTTAACACGAGTTATTCGCAAGTTTAATGTCTATCAGAGATAGATCATATGAATTGGAACACTCATAAAGGTGGATCATATAGGCACATACCAAAGAGGGAGCACATGGAAGGTTCACCAGGTGGGTGGATTAGAACACCCAATGAGGATGGACCCAAGAGTGGCTTCTCCCATGAAGGGAAGGATTCACACCATGAAGGCTGATCTGGACTCCACTGAGGGTGGATCAAGAAAGGTGGTCCCCAACAATGGGGGCACCAATGCTTACCATTGGCTGGGATTGAACTTCAATGAGTATTATTATGTAACCTATGTATAATACAAGGACCAAATCCTACATAGTTCAAGATGGAATGGTTTGGTGATTTCACATGGTTAGTCACCCATTGCAATAGGAGCGCTCTTGGTTGAAGGAGTGTGGATTATGCGGGGATTATGCAAGGTTAGCTGCATGTGTTCTATAAGAAGCAGTGATGGAATAAATGGGACTTATTCATGGTTAGATACCCATATGAATGGTGTGATGTCACTAGGATGTGGTATCCCAGGTAAGAACTAGGATGGTTCTTAGTGGGTTGGGTGAAGTGAATGGAATGAATGAGATGGAACTGACGTGACTATGTTGGTGTTGGGCTTGAACCTCATGAAGGTTTCATGGATATATTAGATAGTTGGGAATCAAATTACATATAGTTATGGTGAAAATAGGATATGTGGTTGGTTCTTATGAATAGTTAACTTCCCAAGTGGAATCGAAGCAGATACAGCCTCTGGGTGGGGCATGATCCTCTTGAGGTATTGTGGCTTAAGGTAATGATCATGATGGGATTGGATGATGGTGTATACTAAGATCCAGGAGGTGTACCCCTATAAGGAGGTAACCAAGGATTACCAGTGTTTGGGATTGAACCTTAGAGAATAATCCTACATACCCTATGTAGGGGACAAGGATAAAAATCCACATAGTTCTACGGTTTGGGTCTTACGCATGGTTAGCAACCTATGAAAATGGAAAGTAGGGATTACTCTAGGTTTGATGCCCAAAAGAAGGTTTAAGTGGTCACTATTAATCTCTAAGATCATGGTAGTCATGATTGGTGTGTGAAATAAGAGTAAGTAGAATACCATATGGTCACATCATGAAATATGTGTCAACGAGGGATGATGTGTGGCATATTCATGGATAGTAGACCAGGGATATGGATATTGGGTCTTACGCATGGTTAACATCCCATGGTGATGGAATTTTTGGATTATACATGGTTAGTGTCCCAGGGTGATGGATATTGTGTCTTATGAATAATCAGTGGCCCAGGGTAATGGAGATTGGGGCTTACACATGGTTAGTGGACTAGGGTGAAAAATCCCAAAGAGATAAGGAAGGGGTATTGAGAGTCCTTTATCCCCATCTCATCTTTGGTCTTTGTGTTCAGTGGAGCCATGGAGGTGAAAGGGTGTTGCCTCCTAGAATAAAGGATAGGGGTTTACACTATGATGGTTTCCCTTCCCCATAGGTAGATACCACTCCATGCAATGAGCATCTCATTCTGTGTGAGGAAGCTATTACTCTCATGGAGATGAGTGGGTGTAGAGAATTCTGGATGTGGGGCACCCCATGTGCATTAGATAGGGTGAGTCAATAGTTTAATGTCCAGTATTGAGGATGATGGTTCTTGGTAGTTTCACATCCAGCATCTTGGATAAGGATAACTTGCTCCTCACCCCTTGGGCTTACATGACTGATACCCACCAACACTTTAGGAATGGAAGGCATTAGAAATACCAAATATACAACAGGTTGGAGGAGTGTCTAGTCGAGGGGTCCATGTTGGTGTAGTTATACAGAGAATAAATATTTATTAGGATACCTATGAGGAGAAGCATTAGGAAGAGCAAAAAACCCTGAGATATCACACGAGGGACTAAGAAATCACTATGCACAATACTAGAGGGCCTCCTATAGGGATTTTGCATAATATGTGGGTGTTTCACATAATAGGGGATCCAACATAGGGTTTCAAACATACATGTGACTCCCTTGGGGTTCAAGGAATCATCCACTAAGATGAATTATGGTTTTAAGTGGATCAAAGATGCCTACCTGTGGCCTCAAGCAGAATTACATGCCAACAATGAATATGTACCAGAGACTCTGGTGGTATGAGTAAACAAAAAAATCCTTACCTTGAATATAGTTCCTCAATATATTAAAATAGAATACTATTACTTACAACTCTAGGTCTTGATTCACGTAGTTCTGCTCATGGGATCTTAGCTACCTTGACCCATAAGTGATTATTTATTGCGTCTACATCAACAAAAAACTAATCTTAGCTCCAGCGGAATCACAAAACACCACAAGATCAATGCACTCTTTTGTAAATATCAACATAGGATCACTGTTCAACCTTAGCCTCAAATCCTTAAAGGAAATATATCACTGCTTAGTCTAAATAAATGGATTCCCTTTCCATGTCAAGGTGTTAAAATGGGATTCTATCCTATAAAATTATACCAATAATCTCTTGTAGTAACTGTACAATCCCAGGAAACTCATCACCTCCAACATGCTATGGGATGTATCTTAAGCTATAAAAACATCAATGTTCACTTGGACCATTGTTAAAAAATTCTTGGAGATGACATTCCTTAAGAAATGAGCCTCATAGATCCAAAACAGAAACTTCAACTGTAATGACTTGGGTTTTCACCTATAATACTTTGTAATATTTATAAGAATATTTTTTGAAGCTAGAAGTTGATTCGGTGTGGGGTTCTGGGTCCCATAGAGCCTCCACATGGGGATTTTAAAAATATTAAATATAATTGTTCACACATGCACAATTTCTCTTGAAACATGGAATAACCTCCTGGGTAGAGTCCCATATAATAATTCTAATATCATATTTGAGTTTAGAAATTCATGTTCACCCTAGGTGTGACATAAAAAATTTCAGACCTAGGAGTTTGGTCAGAGGTTGGTTTGTGGTATGGTGTTAAAAAGGGAGTATAATTTATTTAATTTTATAAAAATAAATTAAAACCTCTCTACCCATTCAGTGAAAGTATCTAGAGAAGAGGTTCAACCCTCACCTCCCCCCATTTGGATGATGGATGAAACTGAGTCAAATCGAAGCGATGAGGTTCTTTCAATCTTAATTCCTGGTGTTGATCATCATTATAATAAGAAGAACCCTGATCTTAGCATTGTTCTACAACTAAATATTAAATTTATCTCCTTCAAGGTAGATGGGTTTGAGTTTTAGTCTCAATTCCATTTATTATGTGTTGTGTTACGGCTGTAGAGCCCTATTACGGTTGCTAGCTACCCCTTCTAGGTCGATTTGTAAGTTTTGGGGGAAAATAGTGTGAATCCAGTGATATATAGGGTAATTCCCATCGAAATTTCCATTTAAATGGTGTGTAAATTAGAGGGACATGTTGTGTGTTCTTTGCATTCTGAGAAGATGATTTTTAAGAACTACATGCCATGTATCATGGCTACAAACTATATAGTGACCCCATGTTGTGTGTCTAAAGGACATGGCTAGGGTTGTCATGTGATAGTACATGGTCATATAGAACAAAATAGACAAAATACATGGATATGGGATTCCAAACATGGGCACGGTAAAATGACATGACCAAGTGACTATTTAGCTAGGATACATCGTGTACCCAGTGGTACACACTGTGTGTAAGGAATTGATGGTTGAGTTGTGTGGTGGAAGAACATGATTGGGGTCAGGGTGAGGAAAGACACACCATGTATGGGATAAACACACCATGTAATACTACATGGTTATACAAGTTGTTAAAAAGTGGGACAAGTCAATGTGCTCGAGCGGGTTCACACTCGTGCAAACCCCAATCCATGCCATGTACTTCCATGATATCTTCTTGATATCCTTAAACATGCATATCACCTTCCCCATAACTATGATTCTGGATTATGATTATCATATCCTGAGTAATTTTCCACATAGAACATGATGGTGGTCTTCGTAGTGTCCTATGAGTTATGACGTGGCATGTTTCTAACATGATTTTATAGAAGTGGTTCTTAACCTTGGGTATTAATCAGGGCAGATCGATAGGTTGGCGTCGGGGTAAGTACCCTTCCATAACACATTATAATGTGGGCCCTTATACTCTTTATGATAGAAGATTAGTGCTCCCCAATTGTATCAGGGCGTAGGTACCCTACCCTTGGTATTTTTTAGATAAGAGATATGATACATGTGATGGGCCTTTCAACGAAACTTTTTCAATGCTATAGATCAGTTTGGTTATTATAGAGAGACTTTGAGACATGTATTATGATGTCCTGGACCCATATTAAACTTAACTTGTGCCCTAAGCTTGGTTGGTCACATGACCCCTGGTGTGTCTCCCCATATGTCAGGGGATACCGACTACTAGAAAGGGTGTATAAGGTATCACAACAGGGAGACTATACCCTCATATCATAGTATCAGAGGGGATACAAAAAATATTAAATAGTAGAAGAATAATAATACAACAAACTGATATATAGAATATTGGAAGCATTAAATTCAACTAAATAACCAAGAAGCAGAAAAGTTAATAAATGAACAACATAACCAAAACCGTTAATGGTAGTGTCTGATACAATGATGCATGGAATTCTAATAATACATAAATTCATGAACAGGTATGATCATGATATACTGTAGTAAAAAAAATTACAAAATTAGCTTCCTGAGCATCTCGAACTTGAGACTGATCCTTTTCTCCAAGCTCCAGCTAATAAGAACAAGTCAACAATCTATGGAAGGGCCTTTAACCATTCCAGTACCTACAGAAACATTGTCTTCTTGGGTGCTAAGGGAGGTCCAAGTAGGGTTTGAGATAACAATATTAGTAGGCCGCAACCAATAGTATCTACATGTAATCCAAGTACGTGCCTGTAAATAAAAAGTGTGTTGGGAATAGCAGAAATGTAAAGCAATGCAAAATAAATAAACAACATGCCACTCAGATTCTTAAAGGATATATGGCTGATCTACCTTCTTTATCCAATGAATTATATGTCTAATCATGTCACTATATATGTGTGTGTCTGTGTGTCTGTGTGTCTGTGTGTCTGTGTGTGGGTGTTGGGAAGGATTGTGATATAACTCTTAGACATCCAATTCTAGGTGAATCTCTCATGGTCTAGCCCCTAACCCAACTCTAAGAGCTCTGGCGGTCTCTTTGCATGCACATGATGGAAGGATGGGGATTTAACCCAAAGGCATGTATCACCATGTTATCTCTCACAGTCTATCCCTTGGTTCCAGCTACTAGTAGGATTGGGATGTAACATTTAGACATCCATCACTAGGGGATCTCTCACAGTCTATCCCCTAGCTCTATCTGGGAATATCACATAGTTTCACCCCTCCCCAAGGGCTCTCACAGTCCCTTATCTCCACATGGAAAGATCACACTGTCTTTCCCTCCAAGGGATCTCATGGTCCCTTAGCTCCATAGACTATAAGGAAAAATAATTTGTAATATATAATTATAAATCATAATCATGTTCACATTTAATAATATTACTATAAGGCATTTCCTCTTATGTGATGTTTTCAAGACTTTCACAAAAGAATCAAGTAATGATCAAGTATACCACATAAAACATGAGTAAAATCATCTCAATTGTTTTGTCATCCATATTAAATTAATTCACGGTGTCACATTTAACATTAATCATTTACATAAATAATGAACAAGGAATGGGTTCACCATCCACTAAATAAGTTCATTTACAACTAAACAATTCATTTCACATGGTGCCTTTTTGTTAAAACAGGAATAAAAGCAAGGCCATGTCAACCCTTAAAGCATTCCTTTTAAAACCAATTAATTATAAAGGAAGTGACCCTCATTCTTTAACCATTAAATCATTTGAAAAATAATTCCAATAATAGTAATCTATCCTACCCAAGGTCATATCATTTAATTTTCTTAAAGATGGAAAATTGGTTCATAAGGTACAAGTTCCATGGCCTTCTCATTTTAAGGATGAAACTATCACTTTTAATCCATCCTAAAAAATTCCATTTACCATAATAAATGTATCAAATTCATAATACAAGACCAATTTCAAACTCAAATGTTCTAGTGTCAATGAGGATGACATAGGCAACAACTCAAATTCCCATGTTGAAAATTCCAAGCCTATTACAGCCAAAAACCCATGAGGTGTCTTGGGTTTAACTAAATACACATGACACAAAAGATGTTACATAAAAAGGTTAATCCAAAATCCAAATTAGGTTCCTAGTATTTTGGAATAATTTGGCCAAAATGACCATTTTCAAGATGGCACTCCTACGGGTGTCTATATAATGAATGAGTGATGTTTAAATCCATAAACAATAACAAATTAACATATATCAAGGAACTAGGGTCATTTAGACATGAGAAACCAACAAAATTTAAAATTTTAGGAAAGGTCTTCTTATGGAATGATGTAATAAATTAGAAACTACCAAAACTCAAATGAAAAAAATACACGACCAACTAATATAGGGTCGTAGACAAAGCCTCGCTTAAAATAGACCTTATATTTGAATAAGGTTTGAAAAGATCCGAGTTTTTGTCCAATTATCTAAAAATAGGGTTAATGAGCCTACATCAAAATTGAATAATATATGGAAAGATTAACCAAGTAAAGAGAGATGTGTGAGGTTAGCCTTACATCAGGCTATACAACACTTCTAACGGATCGACGATCAGACACCGGATGAAGGAGTGGTATAACATTGAAGGAAGAGGTGGGTTTGAGCTCAACATGATGAAGAACCCACCGTATATCCACTATAGGTAAGGGAAAGATGAAATAATGTTATAAGAATTAATAGGGGAAATATTCATTTTAACCCAAAAATTTGGGTTCACGCGGTTTATGCACATGGTTTTCAAACCTTGCATAAATTCAGTGGTAAGGCTCTGTCTCAAAACTATAATAGGTTGCATAGAGCTGTGACTAGTCCTATATAGTTTCATACATACCAATTATACTTTTAGGTTCCCCTATCTATAGCCACATAGTTTAGTCAAACCGTGTGGACTGGGTTTCATGGTTTCCACTAACCATTCAGCCCAGCCTATAGCCTATTTTTTTTAGAACTCTAGGCTCCAAACAAGATCTAGACACTACATGGACCATACCTAGGATTTAGTATACCTTTAACATGATTAAAGTAAATACTCAAAATGAAAAAATAATGATTTGTACCTTCATCAAAAAGGTGGGTCATTAAAACCTCTTCTCCTTATAGAAACTCGCCTTCGAGTTGGCCTTATGAGGGTATAGAGGTACTGTTAGTAAAGAGTTACAGCCATTGAGATCATATATCAGCTTCCTGCTCCCATTTCTCATCCTACACTCAGTCGTGCTACCATAGCACCCATAAAAAAGGAACGGACCTATCTCAAAGTGTCTTCATGCTCTAATCCACAATATGCACTAGATACTCCTTGAATGAATCATCCATATCTAGCTCAACCTCATCAGGCTAAAAGACATGTGACAGGTCTGGATAGTATCGATAAAGATGAGATACATTAAACAAATCATGCATAGACTGGTATATCTGAGGAACTTTCAATTGGTAAGCCACTATTCTAATCCTCTTTACAATCTCGAAGGGTCTAATGAATCTTGGTGATAGTATACCCTACTTCCAAATATTTTTATACCCCAAACTAGGTGAGACTCACAATAAAACTCAGTCTCCAACCTCTAGCTCAAGATTCCACCGATCTATTTTTGCCTGAGATTGTTGTTTGGACTGAGCTTTCAATATATGATTTTGAATCATCTAGACCTACTTTGCAGTATCCTACATGATACAAGGTCCAAGCATAGCTATCACCCCTGCCTCTAACATGCACATAGGCGAGCTGCCAAGACTACTGTACAAGGCTTCGTAGGGCACCATGTAAATAGTAGTTTGAAAGATATTGTTATAATAAATTTACAAAATAGTAATATATTCTCCCAGTAGCATACAAAATCAAGGAAACAAGCACATATCATTTCCTCTAGCACTTGAATTGTCTACTCTATCAGTCCATTGATCTTTGTGTGAAAGGTCGCTATATGAAGTACCTATGTACCCAAGGACTTATGTAACCCTCAACAAAACTGTGACATGATATGAGAATCTCTATCAGAAATGATAGATCAAGGAGTCCCATGAAGACATACCACCTCCTTGACATACAGCCTTCCCAACTCATCTATCGATAAAGTCACTATCACGGGTAATAAGTGTGTGACCTTCGTCATATGATCAATGAAAACACAGACAATGTTCGTTTCATTAAGTGATTAGGTTAAACCAGTAATGAAGTCTATTGAAACATCATCACATTTCCACTTAGGAATGGACAACGATTGAATAAATCCTACCAAATGCTAATGTTCTGCCTTCACCTTCTAATGGGTGGAACATCGCATGATGAAACAGGATATCTCACATTTCATGTTGGGACACTAGTATTGGATTCATAGATCTTGATACATGTTAGTGAAATGGGGGTGAACCACCCATGATGAGGAATGTAAATCACTCATCAACTCCTCTCTAATGTCAACTAATATCCATACATGCCCGCAGAACAAAATAGTATCATCCCCATCTACAATCCAACTAGAAGATATATTGTGATCTAAGAAACTTTCTTGTAGTACAAGGCCTTGAGGATTCAATATTTGTCTCAACCTTACCCATTCTAGAAGATTATATTTCACTGCTAAGGTTGAGAGGATAGTCTGTACATGGTACTCCTATGCCTCTACATTCATCTTCGATAATATGGCTATCAACTTCCATTTACAACCGGATTCCTGAACTGCCTAAGATTTAGATCCTGCAAAGTTAAGTCGTACTTGATGATTTTATTGTATGTCAATACCAAAAAATAATCTCTTAGAAGATAGTGTCTCCAATAGCGCAAGGCATGAACAATAGAAGTGGTCTTGAGATCATGCATCAGGTAATTACTCTCATGGGACCTCAACTGATGAGAAGCTTATGCAATGACTTGCTCATCCTGCATCAGAACAGCTCCAAGAAAGATACCTGGTGTGTAACAGTATACTATATAGGCCCTACCTATCTCCAACTTAATTAGTATTGGTGTTGAGTTTATTCTTCACTTCATCTCTTAAAAGGATGCTTTATAAGCTTCAGACCATTTGAATTTACACCCTTCTTTGTTAATCCCCTAAGCAGCACTATAATGCATGAGAAATATTGGTTGAAGCATCTATAATATCTGAATTGTCACAAGAAACTATAAATGTAAAATACATTCATTGGATGATCCCAACAAACCAAAACTCTCACTTTATTTGGGTAAACTAAAACTCTTGAATCTAAGAAGGTATGACTCAGGAAGTGGATTTATTTGGTCCATGAGTGGAATTTACTGAGTAAGGAATAGATTTGATTCTATCTCATTGTATTTAGAATGATACCAAGATGGGTTTCATAGTCATTTCTAGAGAGTGAATAAAATAATATGTCGTTAAAAAGGAATTCCAAAAATGGATCTAGATATGGATGGAAGACTCGGTTCATAAGATCCATGAAGACAGTGGGTGCATTCATAAGTTTGAATAGCATAAACAGGTACTCTTAAAGACCATACCTATTCCTGAAAGATGTGAGAGGTATGTATAAATTTATGACACAAACATGATGATATCCTTACCTCAGGTCTATCTTTTTTTTATAAAATTGAGCTATGGGCCCTTGTATTAATTCATAGAAAACGTACACAGGTCAAAATGAGGGAATTTTACATTTGTCAGGAAGTAAAAGCGGGAGCATGTTACCAGGAAAATTGGTTGAATAGGGACATCCATCAGCATTAACCCCTTTGTTGGTTAGCCAATCAGGAAGGTAGTTGGGTTCTCTGAATGAATGAGTAATGATGTTGCTCATTTGAAAATTCTTTCCAATCATTTCACCCATTTTGCAGTCATCTTCCAAGATAAGTATAGTTTTACTCCTCTTACCACTTTCACAATAGTGGATGAGTCACATTCTAGCCATATGAAACTCCATGATCTTTTATGAGTAAGATCAACTTTCATGATCAATCCCAACATCTCCTCTTATATTGTAGTGGAAATTCTATAAGGACCGTATAAATATTCTATCACATCTTCATTTTAGTCTTAGAAAATTTCACCATAACTCGAAGGGCCTGGGTTTTCCTTGGAGGCCCTGTTCGTATTGCATTTTATCCAACCATAAAAATGGGGTATCCAAAAAAACATCTAAAGTGCCATGAGGGTTGGTAAATTACCCATAACAAGAATCTGTCTGAGGATCAAGAGATCAGCAACTGAGTTACGGTGTTTTTAAGTATGTAGAATATTAGCAGACTTCACTGCAACATATATTCTTCCCATTAAAAGATCATCATTGAATCATGCACTTTTGTGGATAACAGTATTCCTTCTCCTCCCTATAATGTGAACCATTTCGTTATAGGTGACTTTGAGGATAACCATGAGCTACTTTGAAAGCATTTATCTATGAATTTCAGCAAGAAAAGTGCAGACCAAGTTTGTTTGCTATAACCTGATATCAGAAATCTTGATATATAACATTCTTCCATAGAGTAGATTCTATTTTTCATCTCATTAAATGTTCATTCACATCCTCTTGATTTTGATTTCATAGAACACATATAGAGCACAAAGAAATACCAACTCGTTGAAGGTTCACATCCACTGGTATCTTGTTCAACAGTAGCCTCCAAATGAGTGTGTACCTAGAGGGAGTCATCCATTTTTTGTTCCATTCACTAATACACTAGATTTCACCATGAAGAATGTGGTTATAGAATCTATTCGAGTCAAGGATTTCATTTTATTACCCCTCCCAGATAAGTAGATTCTCTTGATTTATGAAATCATAGTTGGCAACAATAGAGGTGATGTCAGTCTGAACTAAGTACAAGCATTCCATTTGGTCCCTTATGATGATATTGTTACCAATAACACTTTCCTTGTTTATAACCCTATAAATAAGGGGGTAAACTATCCATTTTTTATTCCAAAATTGTAATGAAGAGTGCATACCAACAATCCATTTGGTGTTTGTGGTGATCTTTTGGAAGACGCTTTTGATTCCAGTCCAAGTCGAGGATTCTAGGTAGCATCTGTTTCTTGAGAGGAGTATATCAATGAATATTCTTCTATGAAAATCTAGATCAGGATATTTTTTGTTAAAGAGCTTCCATATGAAATTTTCTTATATAAGTATTGGTTAAATAACTTCACGTTCTTTATGCCCAAGCCTCCAATATTGTAAGAAAGAGAACACTTTTTCCATGAGGTAGTGATGATTTTCTTTACCATGATACTTCCACTCCATAAAAAAATCATCATTGTATTAAACTTTTTGATGAGAGAGACAGGCCAGAGATAAACCATAAATGAGTAAACGAGTTTTTATATGACAACGTGATTGACAAGGAAAATGCAGCCTACCATTGAGATAAACTTCCCTTTCCAGGAAGCAAGAGTTATTCTAATCTGATCAAGTGTATTTGAAAAGTACATTTTATGATGTTTTCCTGAGATTAAGGAAACACCAAGAAAAAAAATGAAAATACCGCTTCTTCAATCCAAATTCATTGATGAGACATGCCTTTCTTGATGCTGTAATGTTCTTAGCAAAGTAAATAAAGGATTTATCCCAGTTGATTGCTTGGCAAGAAATTTTTTCATAATGATGGAGATCCTTTATAAGATTGTTGATGTTTATCCTATCCATCTGCAAGAAAATGACAATGTCATCAGCAAATAAAAGGTGGGAGGGGGAAGTGGTACCTCGGGCTGCTCTAATGACCATCAAGTCACCCTTGTATACCATATCAAGAATAAATCTTCTTAGTTAGTTCATTGCAATGGAAAATATAATTTATGAGAGTGGATTTCCCTATCTTACCCCCTTGAGAATGTGAAATATCCCTCTAGAGACCCATTGATGAGGATAGTGATGCAGGACAAATCAAGAAGCACCTTGACCCATTGAATGAATGTCATACTAAAGAAAAAAATGTGCAGAACCCTTCCTATAAACCCTCAATCCATTGTTTCAAAGGCTTTCTTGATATAAATCTTGAGAGAAATGTTTCCTCCTTGAGTAGGTTTCTTGAGAAGGTTGACGTACTATGTGGTAGTGAGAAAATAGCCCAAAATATTCCTTCCTTTCATAAATCCAAACTGGTTCAAAGTGATAATTTTCTTTGTCACCCGAGTAAGTCTGTTGGAAAATATTTTTCTAATCACTTTATGAAGAGTGTTAACCAGAGTAACCAGCCTGAATTGAGTTATCTCACTTTCATTATCAACCTTTGAAATAAGGGTAATGAACTGAGCATTGAATCCTTGGGGAAAAGTACCGCCCTTGAAAAAATGTTAAACAAGATGACTAACCGCATTATGAATAATCTCCTAATAGATTTGAAATAAATCATTTGTGAACCCATCTAGTCCCAGGGAAATATCCTTTTTGAGACCAAACATATCCTAATTCATCTCGAAGTCTATTGGGATCAAGGTAAGGGAGTGGTTTTCTCCCTCTCTGAGCAAATTTGGGATGAGGTTTTCCCTTAACACTTCACTCTTTGGGGGACCATTGAAGAGATTCTTGTAAAAAGAAAAAATATGATCAACTAAAGGTAATCCACACAAAGAATAAGGGTATCATCTACATTCTTTGAAAAGAGGACCGATGAACACCAAGGATAAGTTTTGGGGTGTATAAATACTTTCTCCTCTAGATCCTCTAACTGATTCTTGAGCTCCAGAAGCTCCTTAGGTTCCATCCTATAGGGAGGAATGGTCATAGGTGTTACTCCTAGAACAAGCTCAATAGTAAAATATACCTCTCAAACTAAAGGTAGACTAGATAATTCATCAGTAAATATATCTCTATATTGCTCCATTATTGGAGGAAAAAACGGGTCAAAACCTATGGTCATCAAGGTAAAGACCGGAGTCCTATGTTGTAACACTACCCAGCCTCAGCTATTTTGGTCTTGATCATGTTTAACTAACATCCCAGACTCACTTATGCACATTTATAACTCCCCCTAGTGATGTAAATGTCACCCTATGATTATATCAGCCAATAAGGTATCTATAGGGAACTAACCAGTCTATCTTGATGATTACATCAAAACTTGACATGTTTAGGATGTAAAGGTTCCATATAAAAGGTAACCACCTATCTTAAGAGGAAAATATGATAGTGGTGAACACCTTCTAAAAAGATACCTAAGGGTGTATCTAGCATCATGATTCCATGATAGTAATCAATGTCAAGGACCAAAATATCATTAATTATCTTAGATATAAAATATTGATACATGCATGTGTCAATAAAATAAGACACTTAAGTGGATGATACTATAATGGTAACTCATATATTATATGGTATGATTCTTTGTGCCTATGGAATAGGCTGGACTGCATGTAACATTCCTTTATTATGGCTCTGAGTCACTGCCTGACTTCCCTATATTGGCTCGCTCTACTGATGCTGAGAATCGTTTTTCAAGTTTCTTCTTCCTCAATAACCACCTTGGCTTGAATGACTGGTGATATTCTAGCTACCTGACTATTGTGATCCTTCTGACCCAGCTCCTAATCAAGGAGTAGGTTTAGATCCCCACTCTTTAGAAACTATAGGGAAATTACTACAGAAACACTAAATATGACCCATCCTAACACAACCTCTACACTCCATTGGATCCCAAAGATATTGATTCCTAATGTTCTCTAGCATTCCGAACTAGTGACAGATACGAAAACTATCCTCGTGAAGAGTCTGACTTATTCTACCTCTGTAGGTAGTCTCAAAGTTCCTCTTTCACCCAGATAAATATACAATGGAATATCAAGGTTTATAATTGCCCTGGTTTTCACATTAAACATCTCTGAGATTCTGATTTTTTATTAGGGTCTGATTGATGATTTCTGAGATGGTTTTCAACCTGAAAACTTTGATATGTGATCAGATGGCATGAAAAAACCCATCCTCAAATCATCGAGAAGCCCTCAGATCATTAGTAGCTATAGAGGGAGAAAACCAATACAGCTTAGTGAAATGGTATGAGTATTCCATAACTCACATGGTCCCCTACTACATGTTCATAAATTTTCTAGATATATCATCCCTTAGAGTCTAGGTAAAGAATTAGTCATAGAAGACGGTCCAAAAGACATCCCAAACTATCTCTCTATTCTGTTCTTCCTGGGTGATGACAACCCACCACCTCTTAGCTGAATCAAAAAGCATATAAGAATCTAGTTTAACCCTCCTCTATATAGGTGTTTCTATATTCTCAAATATAGATAGGATCGCTCTAATCCAAGACTCTGTATTATGTGGTCCTCCATCCTTTGAGAAGGTGGGGGGATGATGTTATTGGAACTAAAAAGTCAAATCTAACATACTTGAAGAAGGTCACACTTCACCTTGCATCGACTGTATCATATGTAAGAAACCATCACAAAACATGAAATCAACACCCACATCTGGAATAGGAGGAACCATTGGTGTCTCTACAAGAGGGACAAATGGTGCCTCATGGACCGCCACCCGAGGAACATGATCATCGTCACCTTCAGATCAAACATCTTGATTAACTCATGGTATCGTAATTTTATAAGGCCAAAAGAATGTCTTAGAAGGGATTCAAGAAATATAGAAGATTGAATTAAAGAAATCGGGACATGTTCTAAAGCCTTCCTATAAGAACAAATATGTTTCTTTGCTTACTCCAAAAGCTAGTCCTAGATGATAGAACAAACCATAATAGTCGACAATAATGGAGAAACACCCAATACCCACTACAAAGGCTAATTTTGGGTCATGTTTCTATGTTGGGAATGTGCAAGATGGTTGTTCTCAAGTTATAAGTCATTTCCCAACATAAAATATGCTCATTTACTCATTTAAAACATTTAAACTTGTTGAATCCAATGATATTTCATTTTCCATTCTATAAGGTCACATACACATTGTAAATCAAAATATGGCATTTGCTTAGATGTCATTATCTTTTAAATTGTGTTTATTTATGAAATTAAAATACTTCAAAATGGTTGATCTAGCTAGAATTCAATTTTTTGATCCATAAGGTCACATGCACCTTATGAATCAAAGAGTAGAACCCACTAAACTCACACCATAGTACGATCCAAATCATGAAAGAGATTTCATCACTATTTAATATATAGTATGGAATAATCAATATTTAACAGTCAATTCTTGATGAAAATTAAACGTGACATGGAAAAATGAAAGGTCTATTCGTATTGTGCCTATCATGATGCATGTTCTAATACATAACCCTCATTTAATCGGGTCAAGGTTGATGAAATCATAATTGCAATAACATAAATATCAATAACATCACAATACATGTGAAACACCCAATAATGAAATGATATTAGGATTAAATAGTATAATCAATAACAATCTCATCAAAGGAAACCTGGCCTTTTCCCCATACATGGGTACACGACACCCAAACAGATATTGTGACTAAGTCCCAAGAATTCCCAATCTCCATTCTATTATCTCTGAATAGTAAGTGAATAAAAGAACCCGTTTGATACCAATTTGTGATGTCTCAAACCCGGATTCTCGTTAACCCATGGCCTAAGCCTGGTTGGCCACATCACTCCTAGCGCATCTCCCCATATACTAGGGATTGCCGCCTAGTAGTGAGGGTGTATAATGTATCACATTAAGAAGACTATACCCTCATATCAGAGTGGAATGGTTGATAAAAAAAATAGTAAATAGTAACATAAGCTTAATATAAAAAACAAATACAGTAGATGGTGAAAACATGACTTTCAACTAAATAACAAAGCAGACGAAAAGTTGAAAACTAAATTACATAACAAAAAGCCTCAATGAAAGTCTCTGATACAATGATGCATGGAATTCTAATAATAAAGAAATTTGTGAACATTTATGTGAATGATATATAGTAGTAAAAAAGAATAAAAGTAAAAAAAACATATATATGAGCATCTTGATCCTAATCTCGATCCTCTTCTCCAAGATCTGACTAAGAAGAACAATTTAATAACCTATGAAAGGGCCTTTACCCTTTCCAATACCTGTAAAAAAATTGTCTTCTTAGGTTCCAAGTAGGTTGTGAGATAAAAATATTAGTAAGCCACCACCAATGGTGAATACATGTAATTCTAGTAGGTGCTCATAAATAAATAGTGCGCGTGTAATAGCAGGAAATTATATCAATGTAGAATAAATAAACAACCTCCGACTTGGGTTCTTAAAGGAAACTTGGAAGGTCTACCAACTTCATCCCATGGCTGGTATGTCTGATCATATCACTATATATATAGATATATGTGGGTAAGGATCAGGGCATAACTATCATATCCAATTCTAGGGGTATCTCTCTTAATCTATCCCCTAACCCCACTCCAAGAGCTCTCATGGTCTCTTGGAATTCAAATAACGGAAGGAATTGGACCTAGCCCAAAGGAATACATCAATAGGGGAGCTATCACGGTCTATCCCATGGATCCAACTACTGGTAGGATTAGGATGTAACTCTCAGAAATCCATCACTAAGGGATCTCTCATAATCTATCCCCCGGCTCCATCTAGGAAGATCACATGGTCTCCCCACCCAAAGGGATCTCGCAGTCCCTTAGATCCACATGGAAATATCACACAATTTATCCCTCCAAGGTCTCTCATGGTCCCTTCTCTCTGCATCTGATAAGGCATACTAATTTATAATATATAATTATAAATCATAATCATGTTCACATTCAATAATATGACCATATCGCATTACCTCTTATGTCATATTGTCAAGGCTTTCACAAAAGGACCAATGTGTGATCAAGTATACCACATGGAACATGAGAAAAACCCTCTCAAGTGTTCCATGATCCATATTCAAGTAATTCAATGCATCATATTTTATATTAATCATTTATATAGAGAATAAACAAGTCATGGGTTCACCATCCACTAAACAAGTTCATTTACAACTAAAAAAATTATTTCACACGGTGTCTTTTGATAAAATAGGAATAAGGTAAAGGCCAAGACATCCCTTGAAACCATTCCTTTTAAAACCAATTCATCATAAAGAAATTTACCATCATGCTTTAACCATTAAATCAAATAAATAAAATCTATCCAATAATTATAATTCATCCTACCCAACATCATCTCATCCAATTTTCCTAATCACGGAAAATTGGTTAATAAGGTACAAGTTCCATGGACTTCTCATTTTAAGTGTGAAACTATCACATTTAAGCCATCCTAACAATGTCCATTTACCATAATAAAGTTATCTAATTCATAATACAAGACCAGTTTCAACCTCAATGGTTCTAGTGTTAAGTAGGATGAAATAGGAAACATCTCAAATGCCCATGTGGACAATTCCAAGTATATTAAGGAAAAGCATCTATAGGGTGTCTTGGGTTCAATTAAACACACATGAGACAAAGGATATTACATTAAAATTCAAGTCGAAATACCAATTGGGTTCCTAGAATTTTTTTACCATTTGTCCAAAATGACCATGTTCAAGATGGAAAACCTACGGGTTTCCATGTAGAGCATGAGTGATGTATAAACCCCTAAAAAAGAACCAATTAACCTATATCAAGGAACTTGTGTCATTTATAAATGAAGGAACCAACACAATTTATAATCTCAACAAAGGATGGATTATAGAATAAAGGAATAAATAAGAAATGACTCAAACTCAAGTAGAAAACTATGTGACCACCTACCTTAGGGTCGTATATAAAGGCTCGCTTGATATCAACCTCATATTTAAATCAGGTTGGAAGAGATTTGAGTTTTAGTCTAACACCCTAAAAATATGATGAATGATCCTACATATAAATAGCATAATATATGGAAAGATTTACTGAATAAAGATAGGTGTGTGAGGTTATCCTTACCTTGGGCTATCTAATTCTTCTGACTGAGTGATGATCAGACACCAGGCAGAGGATTATTAGAAGACTGGAGTATGAAGAGGGTTTGAGATCAATATGAGGAAGAACCTACTACACAAATGATAAAGGAAAGGGAAATAGGAAATAAATATTAGAGAATTAAGAGGGAAAATTTTCATTTTACCTAAACAAAAAATGGGGTCACACAGTTTGCAAACCCTACACAAACTATGTGGTAAGACTCTATCACAAAACTGTAGTAGGTTGCATGACCGTACACCTGGTCTCACATGGTTGTAGAAAAAGCATGAATAATCGTATTTGCCCCTTTATATAACCACATGGTCTAGTCAAACCATGTGGCCTAGGTCCCATGGTTTTCACTAACCGTGAAGCCCATCCTTTATCCCATTTTTTCATAACTTTGGGATCTGAACAAGCCCCATATGCTCCTCAGAAATTCCTTAGGTCTTAGAATTCCTTTATCCTAATTTAAGAAAATATTAAAAATAAAAAAACTAATGATCTATACCTGCATTAAAAATTTAGTTCATTACAAGTACTATCATATTGGATCAAGGCACGAGTTTCCTTTACCACTATGCATTGGTAGAGATAGGACTCCCCATGTCATGGGTGTGAGTTCTCTTCCCAAGTGGTAGTTCTCTCAAGGATGGTACTCCCTGAACATACTAGGGTGAGGGTTCCCCGTATCATTCTTATAGCTAGAGACTTTTCTACCCTATCGTTATATGGTGTGGGCCCTTCATACTATTTATCCAAATAAATTAGGTACTCCCCTATCTTACCAGGGATCAGGTTCTATATTCATGGAGTCGGTACTCCCCTATCATGTCAGGGTGAAGGTCCTATTTATGTGAATTATATATAGAGTGGGTACTCCTCTGTTGTATTTGGGTGCAGGTCTTATATCCTTGGAGTCAGAACTACACTATAATTTCTGGGTGTAGGTCCTCCATATGTGTTATACAGATAGAGTTGGTACTCCCATTTCATACCAGGGAGCGGGTCCTCTATCCTGGGTTTGGTACTCCCCTATCGTACTAAGGTATGGCTCCACCATAGAGATCATAATGGTCGAGTGATACTACCCTGCTATACTAGGGTGAAGGTCCTCATCTACAGAGTTTTACTCCCCTGTTGTATCAGGGTGAGGGTCCTCTATACTTTGAGTGGTACTCCCCTATCATACCAGGGTGTAGTTCCTCATATAAGAAGTAGTACTCTCTTGTATTCGAGTAGTGGAGGGGAGTGGTTCCTCTATTGGAGTGGTATATCCCTCGACTATTTAGAATAGTTATGAGTAGTGGGCCCCTCCACTAGTTACATGTGTTTCCTAGTTAAGAGTTTGTTCTACCTTGATGAATTTAGGTGTGGTCCACTTCATTCAGGAGATATAGAGGTTTCACTGGTTGGTTAGGAATTAGTATTCCATTGACTATAGGGTAGTGGCATGGTACAGTCCCCTCTGTTCTCTCTCATTAGATAAGGGTGAACATGATTCATATTATGGAGTAATTCTCCCTCAATTGTGTGTAGTGGAGAGGGGATGTCCTCTCCACTTAGATTCTTATGGCCTTGCATAGGGTGAATGTTAGTTATTAAAGGACCTCTAGTGATGGGCACTAGAGTTGACTTAGTATGATGTTTCCAAGGGAGCACATTCTCTAGGATGTACCATCAGGAATGTTAGAATTCTTTCCAATATAGTGTATATCTCATATAGGTTCCATATGGGATGGCTAAGCTCATGGAGTGTGTTATCCTGGTTGTGTCTTACCTTTAGAGCCTCGAATGAAATCTTGTAGCTATATGTGAGGTTAAAAACTCGTTAGAATTAGAGTTGGTGACGAGTATATATGTGTAATTTTTGTATTCCTTTTAGTTTTTTCACATGTATGGGATGAAACCCCTTGTGTATGGAGATGAATATTCATGTATAGCTGAGGATGGTTTGAGATGGATTTTATCTCTTGATTGGGTTCCCTTTGTCTAGGTCAATCAGATGATTTCCTTTTATTTTCTCCCTTACTTTTTTGGGTTTTGGGGGATCCTATTGAGTATTATTATACTCACCTCTACACAGGATTTTCCCACATGTGTTGTGTATTGTTCATACCATAGGCCTTTAAATATATTTCTCAAAGGATCTAAGGTGGGAAGATCTTAGTGAGTTATATTGACCAAGGTGCTTACCATAGCTAGATCGAGGAGCTTTCAGATAGTTTAATTTTATAGTGATCCCATCCTTTTGAGCAGGTTAGATGCTTCTATAGTTTTTTTGTGGGCATTTGTTTTACCCTTTTATGCTTTAAATTCATCTTTTGTACTCAATTTTGTGATATACATATGCATTATTTTTAGTTTACATCATTTTATATCTCTGCACTATTGAATGGAGGTGTTTGTGGGTGCGTGTGTACAGGTACATTAGGAAAAGGCCTCCCATCTATGTGATATTCCTACTCAACACTAGTTTACATCCCCTAGTCTATTGGAGATAGTCTTGGAAAGTTGTGGAAAGGGCTCTATTGGGACAGTTCATGAAATTGTGGTATCAGAGCAGGTTCCACTTTGAGATCGTAGTGTCATGAATTTGTTTTGGGGTTTCATAATGATAGTGTTAGGGTGTTTCAAGGTTGGATATCAAGCTAGAGGTTCTGGTGTTTATATAAAAGTTGACTTGTTCATTTTCTGGGACTCTAATAACCTGATTTTCGACTCTGTACATTAAGACACTAGTCACTGGTAAATAATGATAAATTCATCATATATGAAAGGGTTGTGGATTCCTTTTTCATTATTGAGTTAGCTCCCCATATATAGTCTCCGACCATGGTACCTCTTGATTCTATTTTAGTATGCCACAAT
The DNA here is from genome assembly GCA_963277665.1 of Viscum album. Classification (NCBI taxonomy): domain Eukaryota; kingdom Viridiplantae; phylum Streptophyta; class Magnoliopsida; order Santalales; family Viscaceae; genus Viscum; species Viscum album. The sequence continues at coordinate 1,334,666,876 of OY728138.1, forward strand.
AGTGAAAGAAAAATAGGGTTCCAAAACATTATTGTGATGAAGAGTCCACATGTTATGAGGATTTGGTGCATGGTACTGGCTCTGAGGTGATACCTCTGGGTGGTCTGCCAATTGAGCAACCACCCATTGAGTAGTTAGTTATGAAATAATTTCAGGTTGAGTATGCACACAGTTTGAGTGCCCTGGATGAGTTTTAGAGGTAGTGATCTCTAAGGTATTGGGGTGATCCAGATCCCCAAGTAACTGATGGTTGGATTGAGGAAGTTATGTGAGTTTCCCACCATGTAAGGAAACCACCATATCTAATGGTGGTCCTAGTGGGAGCCTTAAGTTGGGTTCATCTAGGAGATGGTGGAGTTTAGTGATGTAGATAATTGATGAGGAGAATCTCAAATATATAGAGTTTTAGTGTCTCTTCAGGGAAGAGTTTTACCCAGCCACATTTATATTGTTGCATATCCAGGAGCTTTTGTAGATTTGAAATCATAGCATGATTGTGGATGAGTATTTATTATGGTTTGTAGACCTGTCATGATACTCCCTATATATGGTTTGAGAAATTTTCCTTAGAGATCATATATTTGAGAAGGGCCTCTACAAATACGTCTGATAAGGTGTGGTTTCTTTATTCCTTCCCACTTATATGGATATATTAGACTGAGATTTATTGGTAGAGATCTTTTAGACTGAGGGACGAGTGGATGTGGTTTACAGTGGTGGTCATGAGAGTGAGGCATATGTAGTAGTTGGCAGATGGAAAATATCAGGATCATAGCACAGGAGGCATACCCATTCCCAGACTCATGCATGTGGGCCTATTGCACAGGATCCACGTCAAAGATAGGATTAGCCATAAGATATGTGTTGTTATGATTGCAAAAACTGGGGACATCTTTCTAGAGATTGTCTAATGCATCATGCTACTGAGAGAGATCTAGTTGACATAATTCCTTGGCATTGTTATTATTTGAAGTATGGAGTTTTACATGCTAGCACATGTGGTGGAGGATTTGGTAGAGAGGAATGAGTTGAAGTGAGGTTAGAGTTGTTTCCACCACCACCCCTAGGTGGTCTATTCCAAGCTCAGAGATCTTTAGGAAGGGGCAATGATAGTTGTAGGTCATATATTACTTTGACATAAAGTCTTAGAAGATGAATAGAGGTATGATATGTGTCCTTTAAACTATTTTTTAGTACTAATTGTTATACACTACTCTGAGGTACTCATTTTTTCCACTTCTTGTTCGAAGTTTAATCTAGGTGACACAATGAATCGATCAAACCATGTGTTATTTTTGTTCAAATATATTTTCAATCATGAAAAAATGTATTATTTCCCTACCAAGATTCATTTTAATGATGTGATTAAAATCATGTCGTTGAGTCAGTTTCTTTCAAAGTGGATAATGTTGAGGTGTGGTGTATGAGTTCCTTAGAATTGTATGTTCTAGGATAGGTTGTGTGATGGAGTGTTGGAGTAGGTCCTAACATTACCATTGGAGTTTTTTTTCTTGACCCTTATTTTTGGAAGACCTAGTGGATTGATATCCTTTCATAAAACCATTTCATAGTGGTAGATTTAGACCCTATGATTTTTCCATAGTGTGGATTGGTTTTCTACCATCTATTATTTGTTGGGGCTCCACTAGTGGGTGTGGTGGTGTTTCTAGTTTGGTGATTTGTGTTACAGTTGGAGGTTCATAGATGAAGGTCCTTGTAAGAGCCAGTGTTTAAACTTGGGAAGAGCTTTATTATTCATTGGTACCCTCTCATGCTTGGTGATAACCTTGAATGCAAGATGCTTTAGGAGTTCTTGGTGTGGTTCATCTGGGGGTGGATGTGAACTGTGGGGTTATGTCGATATCTACATTAGGTTATAGAGGTGGTGTACCACAAGACCGTACGAATGTAGGTAGACCATGGATCTTGGTGTTTTATACCTATAGCATCAAACAATACATGTGTCCATTATTGCAAGATGTCAACCTAGTTGGAGCTTGATTTGATCATGGTTTGTACATGGTGGTTCCCCTAAGTGTGTGCTTGTACGCAGCACGGGAACCCTCGATGAGCTCACTAGCATAGGAGTTCTAATGGATATATTAGATTATTTCCCTTGTGCCTAGTATTTCACTTTTAGGGGATGAAAATATTTAATGTGGGGAGAGTGTAATGACTCTGGTTTTGACTTACAAAACTTTAGAATATTTCTACAAATATGTATGAAGCTAGACGCTGATTTGGTGTGGAATTTTGGGGCCCAGAGAGCCTCAACATGTTGATTTTAAAAATATTAAATATATTTTATCACACTTACACATGTTCTCTTGAAACATGTAATAACTTTTAATAAGAGTCTCGTATCATAATTCTGAGACCGTAATAGAGTTTAGAATTTCATATTTACCCTAAGCATGACATAAAATTTGTCAGTGTCATGAGTTTGGTTTGAGGTGAGTTAGTGGTGGGATGATAAAAATAGATTTTTAATTGATTTAATTTAATAAAAATAAATTAAACCCTCCATACCCATTTGTTTTTAACAACAACATGAGAGTAAAAACCTCTCATCTCACCCTTTGGATTACAGATGAAACAGAGGTGAAATCTAAGTTATGAGGTGCTACTTATCTCAATTTATGTCCCCAATCATCATTATATCAAGGAGTAGCATGATCTGGGCATCGTTCTACACCCGAAGTTTCAGAATTTTGCCTTCAAGGTAGTCAGATTTTATTTTTAGTCTTGATCACCTATATTATGCATTTTTTTATGTTTTTGGAGCCATATTACAATTTATAAAGATCATTTCTAGGTCGATCTATAGGTTTTGGGTGAAATATGATGAATTAGGTGATTCACAGGGTAATTCCTATCAGAATTACCATTTACACGGTGTATAAACTAGAGGGACACACCATGTGTTCTTCACATTTAGGTAAGATGACTTTTGGGGACTACACGACATGTACTAAGGTTACATTTCATGTAGCAAACCCATGTTTTGTGGCCAAAGGACATGGATAGGGTATCCATGTGACATTGCAAGGACATGTATAACAACAAATCCAAAATACATGTACATGAGGGGTCAGAAAAAGGAATGGGGAAACGACATGTCCAAGTGGTCATTTATCCTTAACATGCCATGTACCAGGTGGTACATGATGTGTGTGAGGAACAAATGGAAGATCCTTGTAGAGGATGAACATCGTCTAGGTTGGGTGAGATAGGACAAACTGTGTACAGGCTATACACGCCATGTACGCCAATATGGATAGCTAAGCTATTCAAATGGGTAACATGACTAGGAGGTCAGGCAGGTTCACATACCATGTGAACCCTGGTGTACATTGTGTACTTCCTTAATATCTTTTTGAGATCTTTTCCTTGTATATATCTATCTCCAGAACTCATATTTGGGCTTGTGAGTAGACTGTCCAAAGCAATTATTCACAGAGAATTCAATGGTGGCCTTCCTATTGTCCTATGAAATAAGATGTGGTGTTTTTTGAGAAAAAAGCTACAGTATAGGTGATTAACTGTGGGTAGTGATTAGGGTGGATCACTGGGTTGACGCTGAGTTCAATACCCTTCCCTAGAACCTTAGGATGTGGGTCCTCTATACTCTTTATTCTAGTATAGTGGTGATTCCCTATTGTATTAGGCCATGGATCCTCTACCTATGGTAGTGTTGATATGCATGGTATAACTAGCATGAACCTATTTTTATTGATGTTGGACCGATGATGTATATCAGTGTGGTTCTTAGATAGAGATGTGGATACTAGTACTCCCCTGTCGGATTATGTAATGAGTTTCACTTACCCCTCTACTTTGTTAGAGATAGGACTCCCCACATCGCGGGGGATAGATCTCTACGCATATGGTAGTTATATTAGTGATGGTACCCCCATTTCATACCAGGGCATAGGTTCCCCGTATCATTCATGTATCTGGAGACAGCACTCCCCTGTCATGATAGGGTGGGTTCACTACATACGTGTTGTCTAGATAGATTAGGTTCTCCATGTCCTACTAGCTAGTGAGTCCTTAATCTATAGAGTTGGTACTTCCTATCGTGTTAGGTCATGGGTCCTCAATATCTAATGTATAGATAGATTGGGTACTCCCCTATCATGTTAGGGTGAAGGTCCACTATCATTAGTTTTGCAACTCCCCTACCATACCAAGGAGTGGGTCCTTTATCCTAGGGTTGGTAATCTCTATCGTACTAGGGTGCAGGTCCCCCATAGTGATCATGCTGGCAGAGTGGTACTTCTATGGCATACTAGGGTACATATCCTCATCTACATATTTTAACTCCACTATCATATTAAGTTGAAGGTACTCTATCCTTGGAGTGGTACTCCCCTATCGTAGCAGGGTGTGGGTCCTCATCTTCGGAGTATTACTCCCCCATCTTCAAGTAGTGGAGGGGATTGAGTCATCTATTAAAGTTGGATCTCCCTTGGAAATTGAGCACAATTATGAGTATTGGTCTCATTCAATAGCTACTTGTAGTACTTGGTTAGGAGTTAGTACTCCCTTGATGGATTGAGGTGTGGGACACTCCATTCTAGAGCGATAGAGGTTTCATGGGATGGTTAAGAGATAGTACTCCCTCGACTATATGGGAGTGGTGAGGTTTGGGTCCCTCAATTCTATCTCATTAGAGAAGGATTCTTATTGTTAATAGTCTAGAGTATTGTTCCTTCAACTTTGTATAGTAGTGAAGGGTGGTCCTCAACACTTGGGTTCTTATGGACTTGCACAATATTAAGGTTAGTTATGAAAGGACCTTTGGTACTGGGAACAATATTTGAACAAGTGTGATGTTCTTAAAGGAGCATGTTCTCTTGATCATACCATAATTAATGGTAGAGTTATTCTTAAGGTATTGTATCTCTGGGATGGGTTCCATTTGGAATTCTTAAGCTCATGGAGCTTGTCTCCTAGATTTTTTTTACCTTTAGAGCCTTGAGTAGAATCATGTATCTGGCTATGAGGTCAGAACCTCATTAGAATTGGAGTATGAGAAGAGTATAACTAGGTGATTCTAGAATTCCTTGTGGTGTTTTCAAATGTCTAGGAATAAACCCATTATAGATTGAGCTAACTATGCATGTATAGTCAAAGATGGTTTGAGATGGATGTTCTCTCTCAATTGGGTTACCTCTAGCTAGGTTGAGTGGATTTTTTCCTTTCAGTTTCTCCCTTTTATTTTTGGGTTTTTTGGGGCACCAACTGAGTATTATTATACTTACCCCAGCATGGGATTTTCCCACACATGTTGTGTTTTTTGTAGACCATAGGCCTTTCTACAGAGTCCCCATAGGACCTGAGGTAGGCATAGAATAGTGAGATAGACCAACATAGGTGTTTACTGAAGTTAGGATGATGAGATTTCTGAAAGATTAATTTGATAGTGATCTCCTCCTTTTAAACATGTTGGATGCTTTTATAGTTTTTTGTGGGAATGTGTTTTCCACTTTTACTCTTTTAGTACTTCTATTTTACTTTGTTTTGGGGTAGATTTATGCATGAATTTTAGTTTCTAGCTTTTTATATCTATGCACTATTTCATGGAGGTGTTTATGGGTGTGTACTAACAAGTACATTAGGAAAATTCCTACCATCTGTATGATATTAATACTTGGCTCTAGTTACTATCCCCTAGCCTATTGGATGTGAGATTTGAGAGTTGTGTCTTGGTACCTATTGGTATTGGTCGTGACATCAAGATCTTACCATAAATTTGGTTCTCACAAATTAAGTCTAGGATCACCCAAAAATTCTCAACATGATCCTCCTTTATTACATATTATATGAGAATGAAAAAAAAGAAAAAAATTATTCCACGTATAGCCAGAAGGTCTAGTTTATAAGATCCATGAACATGGTGGGGGAATTATTTGTATAAAATGGAATATCTAGGAACTCATAGTGTCAATAGTGACATTAGAATTCCATTTTTGGATTATCAGCTTCACAAACCCTCAAATGATGGAATCCAAACCTAAGATTGATCTTTGAGAAACAAATTAAACCTATAAAATTGTTGAAAAGGTTTACCATCATTAAAAATAGTTTCTTGTTCTTTATAATTACCTAATTCAAGTGATGATAATCAACAAAAAGCCTCAATCTCCCATCTAGATTTTTTATGAACAAAACTGGATCTGCCTAGGGGAAACACCAGGTCTGATAAAACCTTTATCTTCAAAACCTTTCAAATACACCCTCTACTCCCAGATCTTGGTAGGGGCCATTAGATATTCCTTATAATATATTGATTTTATCCCAGGGTGAAAGTTTATATAGAAGTATATATCCTTATTATAACGACCCATACTTTACAAACATTGTTAATACTTCAAAATTGAAGCACACTTATTACAACATATGACAAAACCACAAAGGACCGTATAGGTATAGTGTCTTTAGAAACTGGGAAACATAAACAACTGGTTCATAAATCTTCTACAGTGTCTCCCATTTATTTCATCATATCTAGGGTCCCTTTTAGCATATTCTACTTAATATCCATCGTCCTGACCTGGGGAAAAGAAAACATAAAAGGGTGAGCTCAAATGCTCAGCAAGGGAAAATAAAGGAACTAAAAATCAAATCATATCTTTTTGAAAATCATAACCTTCAAAAGAGATCATAATATCTTAACATGGAATAAATCATAGAAGTGAAAATGAGATCACCATAATCATAACATGAAACTTGAAACTTTGTGGCATGCACACATAATCTTGGAAAATCATTTCTTGTTAGTCATGACTCATTGCCAAGACTATCTTAGTGGACAAAGTCCCTTTCTGAATCGAGTAACCCTCGTTTCAGTCCTGTTTCACTGAACCGGTATAACCTACCGTTCCAGCCCTGTCTATCTCATGAGATATAGAATCTTTACACAATGCATTGGAGGGAGATATAGGTCCCACCCATCTTATAATGAATCTTTTCTTATGTGTGCCACATAATCATAAATCATACATCATCGCATAACCCATGTAATAAATATGGGATTCTTAAACAATATGACATCATAAAACAATTCATATAAGATAAAGGAATTCATAAAAATGTTTCCATCACAACATAATCAAATCTATGTAATAATAGGGATAAAAATAGAACCCTTTTATTATCTTAGATGGAAAATAATTTTGATAAAATACTTGAACTTCATTCTTGAGGAAAATATCCTTTCTACTTCAAAAACATTTTTCCTTTCTTAACATGTCATAAAATTTTAAAATAAAAGAAGTTGATTAAAAATAAACTTGAATACTTGTAAAGGAAGCTTCTTGGAAATAATTTTTTTAGAAATCCATTCATGCCGTATAAGTTAAAAAAAACATTCTTCGTACTTTTGTCGGAAAAGTCAAAAAGTACCTCGTACGAAAAACGACAAAAGATTCCTTTCATACATATTACTAAAAACTCACCGAAGGGTAAAAATGGATTTAAACAATTGTAGGTGGATGGAAATAATATTACATATTGATGAAACATGTATGTGGATGATAAAATACACCCCAGTAAATACTTACGAATAAACAATCTCGGATAAAAATGAGATTGTGATATTTCCCTTACCTTAGGTCCGATTTGCTTTGTACGTGTCTGAAGCTCCTGTATAATGGTTTAAATAATGTTATTGACTTATTCCATAATCATACATATTGATATGATATCATATATGGTCATATTATTAGCTTCTTGTTTGTAATATTTCATTGTTACTTGTTACTCGGGTCTTTATTGCCTTTTGTTCTTATGCGTGTTTTGCCGAATAAATTCTTATTCTTTAAGGTTATATATACCTTATATCCAGAATGGTATTAGTGTAACATATATCATATTTATTCATTCAATTCATTTATATAATTACTATGTAATGATGATCATGTAGAACGAGTCGCATCACATCGTGGAGACTGTATTCCGTACGTACGCACGAGTGATGATATCGTTCCTATGATCGTGGAATTGTATTGGAGTATATATATATTATTTCAGTATCAATATTACTTTATAATAATCATAAATAGTTACTCATTACACCATTATACCCATCCTTGTAAGGTGGTGGTGGAAAATAGATTACACCACGGCGTGGAGACGGTATTCCGTACGTACGCACGCGCGGTGATTTCATTTTTCCGTAGGATGGATAGAAGGTGAATTAGGGTTGTTTCATATTTATAATAACATATCAGTATGTAAGTAATACTTATGTTATTACTTTATCATGAAACAACTAAAGGAGAAGAAGTTGAAGAATAAATAAATTGAAAAGATCGGTAACGGATATTACCTCTTCTTTGGAACGCCTCTTTGAATCCTCCACTTAGGGAACTAAGATTGGTCTTTTAAGAAGACCAGGACCTCTAGGATTATTCTAGGGAAGTGTAGAGGAGAAAATGGCAGGGTTTGGCCGAGCTTGAGTGCTCAAATTCGTGTGAGGAGGAGGGGGAATGAGGTGCCCTTTTATAAGGGAGGAGAGGGGCACCTTAGGAATACCTCAAAATATTATTTTATATTAAAGTCAAAATCGGTTTATAATGGTTCCAAAGGGTCTTATTTCGAAGGTAAAGTGGGGAGGGGTCGAAATCCTATCAAACAATAAGATTTAGACAAGTTTAGGGTATTATTTCAACCTTATCAATTAGATTTAACTCTAAGTTAAATAATTTAACTTTTACCGTGTCTTTTTGTTTTCTTTCACTATATGGTTAATACACTTACTATAACAAGCCAATAGAACCCCAAATTGTTTATTATTAATATATATATCCTTATCTAAGTCATTTGGCCGAACCTTAGATTTTTAGGAATAAAATAACAATTAGTAATATAATATTTGATTTAAAAACTATTTTGTGTCAATTTTGACACAATTTGATATATGATTTTTGTGAAAGTCATAACAGAATTATATGTTCGAACCAAGTTGATTAAATCAACACTAATATATCATAGTAACCTAGAAAATTAGTGGAATTCATAAAAAGTCTCAAATTACATTTATTTGGTTATTTATAACATCAATTATGTCAATATTTCATTAATAAGATAATTACTGCATCATCTTTGTATCATAATAAATGATAATTATTTAATCCCTAAAAATTATAAATAAATTCATATGATTTAGATAATTGTATTAGATTTCTGGAGACTATTCATGTTCGAAGTTTCATGAAGTTTATCACTAGATTAAAATTATTATACTTATATAATTTAAGAAAGTGACATGTTGTCACATTCTTTGGTTTTAATAATAATTAAATTATTTTCATTGAAAAAATTTAATTAAATGAATCTAATCCGACCCTTAGGTGATATGGGTCGACTTTTAGTCATCCAATAGGATTTTTGACATTTCTTAGGGTAATTTTAAAATATTATATTTACCCTTAATTACCCGATTTACCTTTAACTATGGTAAATAAAATTTACCATAATTACTATTCATAATTCCCAAAAATAAAAAGTAGCTTATTAACATAATTTGGACCCACTGATTCCAAATATGTAATCCATTTTTCCAAATTCAATACACAAAAGATGCAGAAATTAAATTAAAATTAATCCCGTTGTCGAAAGAAAACGGGTTTTTCTTTAAAACATTGCAAAAGATTGAATTGATTTAACCTACGAATTCAAGGTAAAATCAATGCTAATGACATAAATTATATTAAATTGTAAAAATATATTCTATTTATACTTTAAAACCATTAAATATTATAATTTAACCACATAAGATATTATGATGAAAAAAGTTGTTTTTAATTAAAATATAGCGTGTTTTTACTATTCATTAAAATATGAAAGTTATCGGAAAAATATCAAAACTTTATCTAATGTAAATTTTTATATCCTGATTCAAATGAAGAATTTTATTTTGTCAAATTGAACATATAAACATGTCAAAAACTAGATTTAATGTGGGTGCGCCATCAAAAGGCGGCAAAACTGCATTTTTTGAAAAATACTTATTTTACCCGAAAAAATTATTTTGTTCTTATAACATGTTCTAGAAATGTGTAAGATGAATAATAATGTTATAAAATTCAAAATTTAGTTAACACTATTCATAACGGCTAGTTTATAACAATATTATAATAATATATCGTTGTTTAGTAAAACTCGGTATTGCGTACAACACAAGCTATCGAGGAAGGTCGCGATTGCGTGTAAAGTAAGCCAAGCAAGTGTGTAGTGAAAGATTCCTTTGATGATATATAAAAAAAATATTACTCATAAAAATCTCGGGTGTTACATTCTACCCCCCTTAAAAATCATTTCGCCCTCGAAATTCGTCACTTTGTAACAAACAGATGAGGATACTTCTCCCTCATCATATCCTCAAGCTCCCATGTAGCTTCTTCTAATTGGTGGTTCCTCCATAAAACTTTCACCAAGCGAGTGGTCTTGTTTCGTAGGACTTTTTCGCTACGATCCAAAATCTCTATCGGATGTTCTTCATAAGAAAGATCTTGCTCCAGCGGTACAACTTCTGAGCTGAGTACATGTGAAGGATCTGGTATGTACTTTCTCATGAGAGATACATGGAACACATCGTGAACTTGAGAGAGATTTGGTGGAAGCGCCCATCGGTAATCTACCTTTCCAACACGATCCAGTATTTCGAAAGGACCGATATATCTAGGGCTCAACTTCCCCTTCTTTCCAAATCTCATAACCCTCTTCCAAGGAGATATTTGTAAGAACACTTTATCGCCCACTTCAAACTCTAGGTCTTTTCTTCGGTTGTCGGCATAACTTTTCTGTCGAATCTGAGCTGCTCTTATGTGTTGTTGAATAGATCTGACCTTTTCTTCCATTTCATCAATGAGATCAGGTCCTAATAGATTTCTTTCCCCAACTTCATCCCAGCAAGTTGGAGTCCTGTATTTCTTTCCATAGAGAGCTTCATAAGGAGCCATCTGAATACTGGAGTGAAAGCTATTATTATAAGAAAATTCCACCAAAGGTAGGTGTTGATCCCAACCTCCTTTGGAATCCATAGAGAAAGCTCTCAACATATCTTCTAGGGTTTGAATTGTTCTTTCAGACTGACCGTCTATCTGGTGATGATAAGCAGTGCTGAAACTCAACTCTGTATCCAGAGTATGCTGAAGACTTCGCCAGAACTTCGAGGTAAATCTCGGATCCCAATCAGATATAATAGAAAGTGGTACTCCATGAAATCTTACCACTTCCTTTACATATATCCTGGCAAGCTGATCTAGAGAGAAATCCTCTCTAATAGCAATGAAGTGTGCAGACTTTGTAAGACGATCAACTATGACCCAAATAGCATTATTGCCTTTGGATGTTTTAGGAAGTCCTGTGACAAAGTCCATAGTGATGTTTTCCCATTTCCATTCGGGTATGGGTAATGGTTGTAACATCCCCTTAGACTTTTGTCTCTCAGCTTTAACTTGTTGACAAACCAAGCATCAAGAGACATATTCAGCAACATCTCTTTTCATGCCATCCCACCAGAAGTACTCTTTCAGGTCCCTATACATCTTCATGCTTCCAGGATGAATAGAGAATGAAGAACTATGAGCCTCATCCAGCAGCTCCTTCTTTAATTCGGGGATGGGAGGAACACAAACCCGATTCCTGAACTTTTTTATCCCATCACAATCAAGGTTGAATTCAGGAACATTTCTCACCTTCTTTTGTAACTCGGCATCTTATTTCTGTGCCTCTTTAATCTTCTCATGTATAGATGGTTGAACATTCATTTGAGAAAGATAATATTTTTCCCCTTACATTATAATTCCAAGATCCATCCTTTGTAAATCCATAAATATTGGATCTTTTGTGATCCTCATCATGGATAAACTAGCATGGTCTTGTCGACTTAATGCATCTGCCACCTTGTTTGCTTTCCCAGGGTGGTAATGGATTGAGCAGTCATAATCCTTAATCAGCTCTAACCATCTTCTTTGACGCATATTCAGCTCTTTTTGTGTGAAAATATACTTTAAACTTTTATGATCAGTATAAATATCACACCTTTCACCATAAAGGTAATGCCTCCAAATCTTTAATGCAAAGATTACCGTAGCCAACTCCAAATCATGTGTTGGGTAATTTTGCTCATGGATTTTCAACTGTCATGAGGCATAAGCTATCACCATATCATTTTGCATAAGAACACACCCCAATCCCTTCTTGGATGCATCACTGTAGATCACAAACCTTTCTCCACTACAAGGCAGTGTGAGCACAGGTGCACTGGATAACCTTCTTTTCAACTCCTTGAAATTCTCTTCACATTCCTCTTTCCAAACAAACTTAACTCCTTTCCGAGTCAACTTGGTGAGTGGATTAGATAATCGTGAAAAATCCTTTACAAAACGTCGATAATATCCATCCAAACCAAGAAAACTTCGGATCTCAGTTACTGTTGTTGGTCTTGACCATCTTTCGATAACCTCTGTTTTTGCCGGATCCACAGATATCCCCTCTTTTGAGATTATGTGACCCAAAAATGCAACTTTTTGAAGCCAAAATTCACACTTGGTAAATTTGGCATAAAGCTTCTCCTTTCTCAGGGTCTTCAATATAATTCTCAAGTGATCTTCATGCTCTTACTTGCTCTTTGAATAGACAAGAATATCGTCTATAAAGACTACCACAAATTGATCAAGATAGTCTCTAAAGACTCTATTCATTAGATCCATGAAGATAGCAGGGTAATTAGTAAGACCAAATGGCATCACTATAAATTCATAGTGTCCATACCTTGTACATAAAGTCGTCTTTGGAATATCCTCCATTTTGACCCTTAATTGATGATACCCTGAACGAAGATCAATCTTAGAAAAGTATTGAGCTCTGCGTAGTTGGTCAAATAAGTCATCAATGCGTGGGAGAGGATATTTGTTCTTGATAGTGATCTTGTTAAGTTCTCGACAATCAATGCAGAGTCTCATTGATCCATCTTTCTTCTTAACAAATAAAAAAGGTGCTCCCCAAGGTGACGCACTAGGGCGTATGAATCCCTTATCAAGATTCTCTTGGAGTTGCTTCTTCAATTCCTGCAACTCAATTGGGGCCATTCTATAAGGTGTCTTTGAAATAGGCAAATCACCCGGTACGAGTTCTATTGAAAACTCAACTTCACGATTTGGTGGAAGACCCGGTAATTCCTCCGGAAAGACATCATCAAACTCCCGTACAATGGGAATATTCTTAATCGTGAGTTTCTCACCAACCATTTGAGATAAATAACCTTCATTTAGTGGAATCAAGACCCATAAGATGGAAAAGATTTCCACTGGAAGGTTATATTCATCCTTTCATCGATAGATGATCGTAGATTGATCTGGAATATGAAATATGACTTCCCTTCTTTGGAAATTGATATGAGCTCCATGTAGAGAAAGCCAATCCATGCCAAGAATTACATCAAATTCCACTAAAGGAAGTATCACAAGATTTGCAGGAAGCACTTTCCCACAAACTTCGATCGGAGAAGAATTATAAACTTTTGATGTGATTGTTGTGCCATTAGGTGTTGTCACAGCTAACTCAACATCTAATTGTTGAGGTAGTACGGTGATACCCTTAGAAAATTTTTCAGAAATAAAAGAGTGGGTGGATCCAGAATCAAATAAAACATTTTCTACTTTAGAGTGGATGGTAAGTGTACCTTTCACCACTTCGTTATCGTACTCCACATCGCTGATAGAAATTGCATGTGATTTTCCTTTGTCTTTAGCCTTAAGATTTTGTTGACGTCGACCATCATCATCAACCCTTGGATTTGGGCATTGATTGACATAATGCCCCATCTCCTTGCACTTGAAACATTGAAGTGTAGTAGGTTCATTCTGTGTATCCCTTCCTTTGTTTACATCATTAGACATCTTCTTCCCATTATCGCGGCATTCAAATGCACGATGACCTTCCTTTCCACATTTGAAACATTTACTTGTCCCTTTAATACAACTCCCTCCATGTTTCTTTCCACACTTTGAGCATAAGGGAAAGCTCATCTTCTTTTCAGTGTGCTCTTTAGATTTTCCTTTGAATTCCATCTTCCTCTTCTTATCAAACCCATGTGACTGATGGGTTACTCCAATCTCCATCTTGACTTTGAGAGCACATCGAACGATTTCCTCGTAGCTATTGAAGTCCCTTATGGCTAACGCCCTTTGAAGACTTGGTTTTAAGCCACTAAAGAATCGATCGATCTTACTCTCAGGTTGGATAATAATACCAGAAGCGTACCTTGAAAGTCTTGTAAAATTTGCTTCATAGGTACCAACAGATTCATCATCCCTTTGCTTCAGTTCAAGAAACTCTTTCTCCATCTTTGTTCGGAGAATACGAGGGAAGTACTTATTGAAAAATAAGTTCTTGAACTCGTCCCATTCCATAGACTCAATTTCATCCCTTTGCCTTGTATTCTTAATAATATTCCACCATTGATCAGCATCTCCTTCCAAACGATACACTGCTAGGATGAATTTATCATGTTCAGAACATTGAAGAACTGAAAATATCTTTTCAGTAGTACTAATCCATTGTTCAGCAACTAATGGATCAGTAGACCCGCTGAAAGATGGTGGACGCTGCCTCATGAAGGATTAAACAGAATGTTGCTCCTTCCTTTGCTCGTTTGGAAGTCCTGCATGATTCATAGCTTGAGAAAGTTGTGTGAGCATGGCTACAAGATTTTTCATTCTAGCTCCCATATCGTTTGGTTGCTCAGGGGGACAATCATTGCATTTCCCATCGCATTCCGCATTAACACGGTTCCTTCGGGTTCCAGCCATTGACTAAAACCAAGAAGAATAGTGTGAGAAACACTAATTATAATAGGAAAACCACATAATCGAGAATAAAATTTCACACTTAAGGTCTTATCCTAGGGTATTCATGGCCATTTCTAAAACACTAAGATTGTGTTCTATGCTTAGACTTATCCTTAGGGTTCTTACTAAGGCTTTCACATCCTAGTTTCCAAAGGTTGACTATACCATTCCTCTGATACCAACTATAACGACCCATACTTTACATACATTGTTAATACTTCAAAATTGAAGCACACTTATTACAACATATGACAAAACCACAAAGGACCGTATAGGTATAGTGTCTTTAGAAACTGGGAAACATAAACAACTGGTTCATAAATCTTCTACAGTGTCTCCCATTTATTTCATCATATCTAGGGTCCCTTTTAGCATATTCTACTTAATATCCATCTTCCTGACCTGGGGAAAAGAAAACATAAAAGGGTGAGCTCAAATGCTCAGCAAGGGAAAATAATGGAACTAAAAATCATATCATATCTTATTGAAAATCATAACCTTCAAAAGAGATCATAATATCTTAACATGGAATAAATCATAGAAGTGAAAATGAGATCACCATAATCATAACATGAAACTTGAAACTTTGTGGCATGCACACATAATCTTGGAAAATCATTTCTTGTTAGTCATGACTCATTTCCAAGACTATCTTAGTGGACAATGTCCCTTTCTGAATCGAGTAACCCTCATTTCAGTCATGTTTCACTGAACCGGTATAAACTACCGTTCCAGCCCTGTCTATCTCATGAGATATAAAATCTTTACCCAATGCATTGGAGGGAGATATAGGTCCCACCCATCTTATAATTAATCCTTTCTTATGTGTTCCACATAATCATAAATCATACATCATCACATAACCCATGTAATAAATATGGGATTCTTAAACAATATGACATCATAAAAAAATTCATATAAGATAAAGGAATTCATAAAAATGTTTCCATCACAACATAATCAAATCGATGTAATAATAGGGATAAAAATAGAACCCTTTTATTATCTTATATGGAAAATAATTTTGATAAAATACTTGAACTTCATTCTTGAGGAAAATATCCTTTCTACTTCAAAAACACTTTTCCTTTCTTAACATGTCATACAATTTTAAAATAAAAGAAGTTGATTAAAAATAAACTTGAATACTTGTAAAGTAAGCTTCTTGGAAATAATTTTTTTAGAAATCCATTCATTCCGTATAAGTTAAAAAAAATACATTCTTCGTACTTTTGTCGGAAAAGTCAAAAGGTACCTCGTACGAAAAACGACAAAAGATTCCTTTCATACATATTACTAAAAACTCACCGAAGGATAAAAATGGATTTAAAAAATTGTAGGTGGATGGAAATAATATTACAGATTTATGAAACATGGATGTGGATGATAAAATACACACCAGTAAATACTTACGAATAAACAATCTCGGATAAAAATGAGATTGTGATATTTCCCTTACCTTAGGTCCGATTTTCTTTGTACGTGTCCGAAGATCCTGTATAATGGTTTAAATAATGTTATTGACTTATTCCAGAATCATACATATTGATATGATATCATATATGGTCATATTCTTAGCTTCTTGTTAGTAATATTTCATTGTTACTTGTTACTCGGGTCTTTATTGCCTTTTGTTCTTATGCGTGTTTTGCCGAATAAATTCTTATTCTTCTTTTAAGGTTATAGATACCTTATATCAAGAATGGTATTAGTGTAACATATATCATATTTATTCATTCAATTCATTTATATAATTACTATGTAATGATGATCATGTAGAACGAGTCGCATCACATTGTGGAGACGGTATTCCGTACGTACGCACGAGTGATGATATCGTTCCTATGATCGTGGAATTGTATTGGAGTATATATATATTATTTCAGTATCAATATTAATTTATAATAATCATAAATAGTTACTCATTACACCATTATACCCATCCTTGTAAGTTGGTGGTGGAAAATAGATTACACCACGGCGTGGAGACGGTATTCCGTACGTACGCACGCGCGGTGATTTCATTTTTCCGTAGGATGGATAGAAGGTGAATTAGGGTTGTTTCATATTTATAATAACATATCAGTATGTAAGTAATACTGATGTTATTAATTTATCATGAAACAACTAAAGGAGAAGAAGTTGAAGAAGAAAGAAATTGAAAAGATCGGTAACGGATATTACCTCTTCTTTGGAACGCCTCTTTGAATCCTCCACTTAGGGAACTAAGATTGGTCTTTGAAGAAGACCAGGACCTCTAGGATTATTCTAGGGAAGTGGAGAGGATAAATGGAAGGTTTTGGCCGAGCTTGAGTGCTCAAATTGGTGTGAGGAGGAGGGGGGAGGAGGTGCCCTTTTATAAGGGAGGAGAGGGGCACCTTAGGAATACCTCAAAATATTATTTTATATTAAAGTCAAAATCGGTTTATAATGGTTCCAAAGGGTCTTATTTCGAAGTTAAAGTGGGGATGGGTCGAAATAATATCCACCAATAAGATTTAGACAAGTTTAGGGTATTATTTTAACCTTATCAATTAGATTTAACTCTAAGTTAAATAATTTAACTTTTACCGTGTCTTTTTGTTCTCTTTCACTATATGGTTAATACACTTACTATAACATGCCAAACGAACCCCAAATTGTTTATTATTAATATATATATCCTTATCTAAGTCATTTGGCCGAACCTTAGATTTTTAGGAATAAAATAACAATTAGTAATATAATATTTGATTTAAAAACTATTTTGTGTCAATTTTGACACTATTTGATATATGATTTTTGTGAAAGTCATAACAGAATTATATGTTCGAACCAAGTTGATTACATCAACACTAATATATCATAGTAACCTATAAAATTAGTGGAATTCATAAAAAGTCTCAAATTACATTTATTTGGGTATTTATAACATCAATTATGTCAATATTTCATTAATAAGATAATTACTGCATCATCTTTGTATCATAATAAATGATAATTATTTAATCCCTAAAAATTATAAATAAATTCCTATGATTTAGATAATTGTATTCTATTTCTTTAGACTATTCATGTTCGAAGTTTCATGAAGTTTATCACTAGATTAAAATTATTATACTTATATAATTTAAGAAAGTGACATGTTGTCACATTCTTTCGTTTTAATAATAATTAAATTATTTTAATTGAAAAAATTTAATTAAATGAATCTAATCCGACCCTTAGGTGATATGGGTCGACTTTTAGTCATCCAATAGGATTTTGACATTTGTTAGGGTAATTTTAAAATATTATATTTACCCTTAATTACCCGATTTACCTTTAACTATGGTAAATAAAATTTACCATAATTACTATTCATAATTCCCAAAAATAAAAAGTAGCTTATTAACATACTTTGGACCCACTGATTCCAAATATGTAATCCATTTTTCCAAATTCAATACACATAAGATGCAAAAATTAAATTAAAATTAATCCCGTTGTCGAAAGAAAACGGGTTTTTCTTTAAAACATTGCAAAAGATTGAATTGATTTAACCTACGAATTCAAGGTAAAATCGATGCTAATGACATACATTATATTAAATGGAAAAAATATATTCTATTTATACTTTAAAACCATTCAATATTATAATTTAACCACATAAGATATTACGATGAAAAAAGTTGTTTTTAATTAAAATATAGCGTGTTTTTACTATTCATTAAAATATGAAAGTTATCGAAAAAATATCAAAACTTTATCTAATGTAAATTTTTATATCCTGATTCAAATGAAGAATTTTATTTTTTTCAAATTGAACATATAAACATGTCAAAAACTAGATTTAATGTGGGTGCGCCATCAAAAGGCGGCAAAACTGCATTTTTTGAAAAATACTTATTTTACCCGAAAAAATTATTTTGTTCTTATAACATGTTCTAGAAATGTGTAAGATGAATAATAATGTTATAAAATTAAAAATTTAGTTAACACTATTCATAACGGCTAGTTTATAACAATATTATAATAATATATCGTTGTTTATTAAAACTCGGTATTGCGTACAACACAAGTTATCGAGGAAGGTCGCGATTGCGTGTAAAGTAAGCCAAGCAAGTGTGTAGTGAAAGATTCCTTTGATGATATATAAAAACAAAATATTACTCATAAAAATCTCGGGTGTTACACTTATAATCGCATCATAATTCACTTTTTACTTCACCCCTACATCACTGTTTTAAACATGTTTTGTATTTAATATGAGAAATATTATCTCAAATCGAACATCCTATTTTATTCAATTATTAAATTTTCATCACTGTTAAAAAGGAAAATTATTCTTTTTTGGTGATTTTCTTGTAGGAGGAGGTGATTTGGAGGGTCGGAGGTGATTCAAAAGGAAAATGGGCCAAAATGCATGGAATCCCAAGGATATATATCTACTATTTTGAACATTTCGAAAAATATGTGGCTCCAAATGGACTGAAATTTTGTAGGAAACTCTATAACTTCATGGGATACAATTAATCTCAAGAAACAGAAGACCAATTAATTCACTAATGGGTCCATCTTAACCAATATGTCTAGGGATAGAATCTGCAAGAAGTCACAGATTGGGTACTTTATTTTGGCCATATCTCATGATTTTATCCTCCACTGGCCTCCAAATTAGACATGGAGACATTAAATATGTTTTCCTACAACTTTTCCCTTTTTTCCACGGTGATATAACACAATTTATGAACCCAAAACTGAGACACAAGTTGTATCTCAAAATCTAGGTTCCCAAAACCACTTCCCATTTTGGCTATAAATTGACACCTTGGGCACCTCATTTTCATGTTCAAAAAAGGAGTGTTTTGATGAAATGTTAGAGTTCCAGATGAGTCCCCTCATCACTTTGGACGTTTGGGAACTTCCTATACTCATAGGTGGAGCTCTTGAAGGAAGTATCCCTTCATCAAGGCCTTTCTCTCCTTCTCATGTTGTAATGTTTATCTTTGTGTAATAAACTTCTTAGTTCCCCTTTTATTTATTCCATTTCTTTTATTATTTTAAATTTTATTCTTCTATTAATCTTTATATTTGATCTGGAAATAAGATATTAGAAATGAGATTGGTTTATACCCTTTTTAAACCTTTGTAAATGCACTTGGTTTCTACGCTGACTACACTGCCCATGGAACTGTAGTTCTTTTTAGTAATCTATCTATCTCTAACCTCCTTCATTCATTTATTTTGAATTAATTAGATAATGTAATTCACTTAATATTATATGTGAATTGAGTTTTTAATTTAATTTAAACTAATCAATCAATTTATTGATTCATGCAAAAAACACATGAGATCAAGAATTGTGTGAATTGTGAGAGGGAAAACTTAATCGATAATTCAAAACCACATGGGATCAATTTTTAGAGTTCAAACATAATCCCTAAAATCAATTAGTACTAATTTACAAAATGGATATGTGCCTTAATTTACCACTTAACATAATCTATCTTTATAACATCAATCAAAGCAAGGTGTGGCGATTGGATGTTTTGAATATAGTCGTGGGTTTAATTCACTTCATCTTTATAGTAAAGTTAATTCTTGTAGGGTTTAGGGGTTAAAAAATTAGGGAATCATAATTTAGTGTAGACTAATTTAGATGATAATTATTAATAAGTAAGTGAAGATGTAGTGTTAGATATATTATTCCTTTCAAAATATTTTCTAAAGAAACATCTTCTTGTTGTTTATTTTTAATCGAACTTTATTTCAAAAATAAAAAAATGTAATCATCTTCCAAAAAACATTTTATAGTTTTATAAATGATAAAAAAACCCATCCTTTTAATTATCTTGTTTATTTTATTTTATTTTATTTTCAAAATACCTTTAATATGTTGTTTTAAATTACTTTCTCCTTTGAGAGATGACCTAGGTTAGCCACTCTACTGCATCTAAAGAACCTAAATTCAAACATCATTTGAAAGAATCCACAATAGTGCCCTTAAAATTGGAATCATTTCTGCAGAGGAAATTAATTATTTCAACCATTTATAGGTATTCCTTTTATTTTTCATTTTTGTCTCTTCTTCTCTTCTTTCTTCCTTCTTTACCAAATCTAAATTTTTCTTCTTCTTTGGTTTTCTTTTTCTTCTTCTTTTTAGACCATCAACTCAAACTTCTCATTTTTATTTTATTATGGTACACTTTTATTCTTTTCATTTTTATTTGACTTATGACATGAACTAATCCTAGAGATCTCTTAGATCATGACCCAAAGATTAAACGTAGCCTTAAGGCTCGAATCAGACAATCTTAGTCTACGGGATGTTTCAACATTCAACCAGTTGAAGAATTCCTCCACTCTAAGAACATTGGAGTTGGAAGCACTTATAAATACAACTTAAAACAATAACAAATGGTTGAAAACAATAACAATGAACTTAATAGAACAATTTTAGAATTGGCCACACCAGATATTAACTATCAACAAAATTTTATTACATACCCAAATCTTGAATTGAACTTTCAACTGAAATTTGGATTAATTCACCTTCTTTCAAAGATTCATGGCTTATCTGGTGAGAACCCAAAAAACACCTTAAATAATTTAATGTGGTTTTCTCAAACCTTAAACCAAGAAATGTATCTGAAGATTAAATCAAACTAAGATCATTCTCATTCTCACTTGATGGAGCTGTTAAAGATTGGGTGCATTATTTATAACCTGAAAATGTAAATTGTTGGAATGATTTTAAACGTCTTTTATTGTAGATATTTTTTTCATAATAAGGAACACTTCTATTCTAAAATAGATCTCAAGAATCAAGCAAACCCAAGTGGAGTCAATGTATGAGTACTAGGAGCGATTCAATAAGTTTTGTGCAAGCTGTCTGCATCACCAAATTAGTGAGAAACTTTTCATCCAATAATTCTATGAAGGACTCACACCTGTAGAGAGAATCATGGAGGATGTCGTAACTAGAGGGGCATTAGTCTACAAAACACAAGTAGATTCACGTGCATTGATCGACAAGATGACACAAAACTCCCAACAATTTGTCAATCGAGGTACACCGCATGTTAGAGAAGTACATCAGGTATGCCCTTCCTCTCTTGAAAAACATTTTATTGATACTAAGTTGGAATAATTTGACACTATGGAGAGGCATATTTATTTGGTTCATAAGATATCCCAACCCACTCTTATGAGGCTGTCTGGAATTTTCACTGAAACAGACCACCTAACTGACTGTTTCCCACAATTACGAGAGTAAGAGGATTGTGAAGCGGTATTCCCTGGGAGACCATATCATAAAAAACAATAGACACATCCAGAAAATAAGTAATATTACTTTGAAAAAACATATAACCAAGGTTGGAAGGATCAATCGAATGTAAGTTATGGCTCTGGACAACAACAATGGACTCCTTTTCAATAAAACTTTCAGCAGCCTCTGCCTTACCAGCAGGGTTTCCTACAACCACAAAGGAGATTTGAAGCCCAAGCATCCAAAAGCTAACAACAATTGAATCCCCCACCCAAGGTAGATTCTAAAACTAATGACCTTTTGAAACAAATTGTTCTTAATCAAAAGAATTTGATTAAGAGTCAATGTTCGGAGATGAGGGAGTTGAAGACTCAAATGAGCCATATTGCCACTGCCCTCCATGAACTTGTAAGTAAAAATTGTAGAAATATACCATAAAAAACTACTCTAAATACTAAGTGTAGTGTTATCTCCATCACATTGATAAGTGGGAAGAAAAAAATGATACATCTACACCTTTTATTCCATTGGGATTCACCTCAATTCTGGGGAAACTGCATTCAAGACCAACTAATGAGTAGCCTAAGGAGGTAGAAATAAATAAGAAAAAAATTGATGAAGTTCCTCCTAAACCCCTTCCCTTTCCAAAAAGGGTTGTAAAAAATAATAATATGGCTAAGGAAGAAATCCAAAAAGATTTTTTGGACACATTCAAGCATGTGTAGATCAACATCCCTCTACTTGACGCCATTAATAAAATCCCAAGGTATGTTAACTTCTTAAAATAACATTATACCAATTGAAGATGCCTCAAGGGAAATGAGAGGATTAATCTTGGAAGTAATGTCTCACACTCATTACACCACCTCTAGTAATGCCAAAAAAGTGAAAGGATCTAGGGGCATTCCCCATATCATGCACCATAGGGTAGTTTCACTTTTCCAATGATTTTTGTGATTTAGGAGCTTCCATAAATGTAATGCCTCAGTCTATATTTTCTTATTTATAGGATGGTTACTTGAAGCCAATGAGAGTAGTGGTGTAGTTGGAAAATAGAGCTACAACATATCTAGTGGGAGTCTTTGAGGATGTACTTGACTGGGTAAGAGACATGATCTTTCCCGCAGATTTCTACATGCTTAACAGGGAGGATGATCAGGTAAGTTCTCATGATCCCATTATATTATGTATTCCCTTCCTAAAAACTTCAAAAACTATCATAAATGTTCATAAGGGTAAACTTTATATGTATCTTGGAGATGAAGTTGTGATATTTGAATTTATGGACTCCATGAAGTACCCCTTAGAGGATCATTATACTCTTGTTATCTCCCATTTTGAACCACCAAGTAAAACCCCATGGATTTTTAATTTCCAATTCTTAGGGAGATTATGAGTATTAGTTCAAGTTTTATGTCTATGATTACTTCCACACCTATTTATAATGTAAAATACTCTCTTATATTTGATTTTTAAATGGATTAATATTATGATTTTGATCATGTTCGATCTGATTATGACATGGTTGTTGAGTATGCTAATGGATATTATGAATTATTCATTGGTTTTGATGATGTCTATTCTGATACTGATGTTATTTGTTCATATATTTTAGTTCCATCAAAGTTTCCATCCATACATCACCCCCCTTCATTGGAGATCAAGCCATTTCCACCAAATCTCAAATACTCATACTTGTTAAGTGGAGAGAGATTGCCTATTATTATCACTAATAATATTCCTTTTAAACATGATGAAAAACTTTTGAATCTTTTGAGGGAGAACATTAGGGAAATCAGGTGGACCTTGGCTGACATATCAGGTATTATCCCCTCTATTTTCATGCATATTATTCTTTTGTAGGATGGGGCTAAACTGGTTAGGAAGCCACAATAGCGACTAAATCCAACACTTTTGGAGGTTGTTAAAAAAGAGGTTGAAAATTTACTCAAGGTAGGTATAATATACCCCATTTTAAATTCCCAGTGGGTGAGTCCTATTCAGGTTGTGCCTAAGAAAATTGGTGTTATTTTGTTAAAATGATATATAGGAGTTAGTTCTGATGAGGGTACAAAACAGATAGCATGAGTGTACTGATTATAGGAAACTAAATCAGTCCACTCGCAAGGACCATTTCCCTCTCCCATTTATTGATCAAATGCTTGAAAGAATAGTTGGGAAGACACATTATTGTTTATTGGATGGATTTTATGGAAATTTTCAGGTTCCAATTGCTTCGAAGGATCCGGAGAAGAAAACATTCACTTGTCCATTTGGTACGTTTTCCTACCGAAGGTCGCTATTTGGACTTTTCAATTCCCAAGGTACCTTCCAGAGATGCAAGGTGAGTATTTTTTTCTGATTTTATTAAGACCTGCATGGTGGTATTTATAGATGATTTTACATTGTATGGTTCCTTATTTAATGATTGTATCTCTAGTTTGGGAAAGGTTTTAAATCATTGTATTGAGAATAATAGGGTCTTGAACTTTGAAAAGTGTCATTTTAAAGAAGATCATGGCATTGTACCTTCCTTCACTTTTCATTGATTTTTTGATAACCCCCATTTCAATGGATGAAAAGGAACCCTTACAAGGCATTTAGGCTTAGAGATTACATAGCCCATAGGATTAAGAGATTACATGACCCAAAGGTATTAGGGAATTCAACCAGACTATAACTACAAGGAACTGCTCCTCCCCAGCATCTTCATCATGATGATAGCGCTCCACCTTCACATGGTTGTCAAGATAGGATTCTCGTTCAAGAATAGGCTGGTCCTGATGGTGTATCCATACCCTCTTATTCATCAAAATCCATTTGGTTCTTCTCTGGTGAGTTCACTTTCTATGAATCATCATCTATGGTTGTTCCTTTTTTTTGTAGAGTCTTTTGGGGGAAACTATGCTGATTATGTGGCCTGAAGGCTTTGAGGTGGCCCAAAGACCTTAAAGGTGTCCTGAAATCCTTACTGACCCAAAGTTCTGGGTGGCCTAAATGCCTTAAGGACTCCAAGACCAAACCAGTTTCCCAAGGTGAATAGTTCCATCTGCTATAATACCTAGCAGTACCTACTACAGTACCCACACAAAACTGCTATAGTGACTACTACAGTACCTAGAATTATGCCTCTACCTGGGTTCGAACATGGGTCTCGTGGATACACTTAAGGAGTCCTCACCAACTGGGATGAGTCTCATGTGCACATGGCGTTGTCTTAGGTAATGTAGTGTTAACACATGGGATAAAGGTTGATAAATCTAAGG
This sequence comes from Viscum album, assembly GCA_963277665.1. NCBI lineage: Eukaryota > Viridiplantae > Streptophyta > Magnoliopsida > Santalales > Viscaceae > Viscum > Viscum album. The sequence goes on from OY728138.1 coordinate 1,334,692,237, forward strand.
TATATATTATTTCATCCTTACCTTATCCTTCATGTGTGTGTGATGTTAGATATTTCCTAGGGTATGGAGGATTTTATCAGTGCTTCATCAATGATTTTAGTAATATTTCTCTTCCTATATCATCATTAATTCAAAAGAATTATAATTTTGTGTTTGATGATTCTTGGAGTACTTCCTTTGATGATCTAAAGAAGTTTATTACCACTCCACCAATCATACATCCCTGATGGTGGGAGCTTCCTTTTGAGCTTTTGTGTGATGGCTCTAACTTCTCAGTCGGAGCTGTCTTATATTATAGAGTGGAGGGACACTCACATGTGATTGCCTATGCATAAAGGACATTGGATTCAGCCCAATCGAACTACCCAACCCTGGAAAAGGAGTTTCTTGCCACCATATTTTCTTTAGATAAATTCCATTCAATTTTATTGGGCTCAAGAATAGTTGTTTCTTCAGACCATGTAGCTCTTAGGTAACTTTTAAAGAATCAAAATGAAAAACCCAGGATTATCTGATGGATTCTTCTTCTTTAAGAATTTTGTATTGAGATAAAGGATAATAAGGGGTCAGATAACTTGGTGGCGGACCACATGAGTTGGCTTACTCACACACTAGAGGCTGACACCTTGGACCAGCTACCCCTTCAAGAAATTATCCCCAATGATAATCATTATTCAATCTCAAGTATGCATCCTTGGTATGCTGATTTAGTGAACTACCTTGTTGCATTTTAAATCCCTACAAATTTAAAGAAACAAGAATTCAAAAAGTTAAAGATTGTTTCATGATTTTATGTATGGGATGATCCATACCTCTGGCACATGTGTAGTGATCAAGTTTTTAGGAGGTGTGTTCCGGATCATGATTTTGAGTTTGCCTTGAATTCTTTTCATATACTTTCTTATGGTGGACACTGTGGCCCTAATGGAAAGCTCATAAAGTATTAGACTCTAGATTATATAGTCCTAGATTATTCTATGATGCTCATGTGTTTTTTAAGTCATGCTCACATTGTCAACACACTGGAAACATTTCTAGCAGACACAAGATTCCCCAACAACCCATATTATTTTGTGAGATTTTTTATTTTTGGGGAATTGATTTTATGGGTTATTTTCCAAGTCCATATGGTTTCTTGTATATTTTGGTTGTTGTTGATTATTTGAGCAAATGGGTGGAGGCCCAGACCACTAGGACTGATGATTCTCATGCTATAGTGGACTTTGTCAAGACTCAAATATTCTATAGTTTTGGAGTTCCAAAGGTTATCATCATTGATTAAGGGAGACACTTCTACAATCAGAATTTGGTTTCCATTTATCGGAAGTATAGGGTGACACACAAAACATCAACACCATACCACCCAAAAACAAATGGTCAGGCTGAGGTTTCAAATCGAGAGTTGAAAAATATTTTAGAGAAAATTGTGCACCTGAATAGGAAGGATTGGAGAAAGTGATTGGATGATGTATTGTGGGAATATAGGACAGAATACAAGACACCCATTGGTATGTACCCATTTCAAATTGTCTTTGGAAAAGTATGTCATCTTCGAGTAGATGTCGAGCATCGGGCATATTGGGCTATAAATAAATGCATCATGTATTTAGACCAAGTTGTAATTCAAAGGAAGATACAAATTCAAGATATTGAGAAGATTTTATTTTCATCATATGAGAACTCTAGGATCTACAAGTAAAGATCAAAAACATCTCATTACAGAATGATCCAACAAAGGGAGTTTCATGTTGGAGAGAATGTCTTACTATATAGTTCATGACTAAAGTTGATGCCTGGTAATTTGTGTTCTATATGGTAAGGTCCTTATATTATATATAATATTTTTTCTTATGGTGTAGTGGACATCACATAAGAGGACACTTGAAGAATATTTACAATCAATGGGAAATGTTTGAAGCAATACATTGAGTGAATTTCTACTGATGTAGTGGATTTCATCACACTGCATGACCCCATCATCACTTGAGAATATAAGGTTGTTTCTAACCCTTTCAATTTTATATTATTTTTCCTATTTAAAATTTTTCATTTCATGTGCACATATCATCTCATGGGTTCACATTAAGGACAATGTGATATTTTACGTGTGGGGGATGAAACCTTTTAGTTTAGTAATTTATATTGTTTTTCTATTTTTCAAAAAAAATGCTTGTTTTTTTAAAAAAAATGTCTTTTTCTGAAAATTTTGAGCTGAAATGATTCTCATCACCATTTTTAAATCCATATAAATAGGTGAAACAATTTATCCCATGAAACTAAGATTAAAGGAATGTTGAAAATGACTTTGTTTCACGTTCAAATACTTAGTAATTTCATCAAAAGTACTCTTAATTTTGAATCTCATGCCACATCTCACAGTCTTTATATTTGAAATCACTTTCCAGTGAGGCTTCTGAACCATTATTTTCATATTCTTTACATTTACCTCACTTCTTGAGAGAACCAAACCATTCTTGATTTAACCATAATTTGATTTTTTTTCCTATCAAAACTTGATGGTTTGAGGTACTTTTGTTTTAAATTATCGAGTCATTTATTTGTTATTAATGCCCCTATTTCCTAATAATCCTTTTTATAATGGACTACCTTGAATATATAATCTATGTATCCCTTAGAAGTCATGAATATCCTGTTATTTTTTCCAAATTACAAGCCAATTTCCCCTATCCAACCAACTCTTAAAGTGAAATTACATAATCTAGTTGAACTTAAGTGTAGGGGAAGTTGTATCGTGTTGTGCTCCAACATTTTCTGATACTTTGGCTGGAAAATTAAATTCATAAGAGATGTTTTTTTTCCTAAAATCATTATATTGAAATTTTCTCCTTTCTATATCTTTCAAGATAAAATAATTTGTACCTTTCCATATCTTCCAATGGAGAAATAAAGTTGTGCCTATCAAAAGATTTAACAAAAAACTATGTTTAAGAAGATTCTAATTTTTGTTTTTGATATGATGAATGGTTTAAACTTTCCATGAGTTTTCAAGATGATGGATTTGAATTTATACTAAGGGGATGGAGGAGGAGACCATATTTAAGTAAAAATTATAATAATGTCAAGCCCTCCTAATTCAACCTCATAATTTTTCACATCTAAATCCTACCAACTAAAATCCATTGAACAACTCTAAAAAGTTATCAGGATAAACATATGTCCTTGATTAACATCGGGTGGAAATGGAGGAATTTATCAAGACTATGATGATCCTTGTATGAGTTTGAATAAGAAATAAATTGCTAAAAAATTGACATTTGTGTGATTTGAGAAATTTAAAGTGAGGTAAGTGTTTTGTGTGCATGGGAGGATAAATGAATTGAGAATATATTGAATGGTATGAATTAAGAACTTGAAATAATTGTTTTTTGAGAATGCGTGATATATTTTGTTTATTATTTTCAAATTTTTGGATCTTAAGAATATGTATTTTAAAATTTGTTTTGATTATATATTTATGTTCTAATTGTCATAATTTTTCTGGAATACATTATTTGTGGTTTTTTCAGGAGTGCAAAAGGGTAAGTGTGAGGGTGTGATCGCATCACGATTCACTACTTTATTTCACCCTTACATCACTATTTTAAACTTGTTTTGTATTTAAAATTAAAAATATTATCTCAAATTAAACATACCATTTTATTAAATTATTAAATATTAATCACTTTTAAAAAAGGAAATTATTCTTTTTAGGTGATTTCATTGTAGGAGGATGTGATCTGGATAGTTGGAGATGATCCAGATGGAAAATATAAAAAACTACATGGAAGCCCAAGGACATTTGTCTACTGTTTTGAACATTTCAAAAAATCAGTTCATCCAAATGGGTTGAGATTTTTATCTTGATCCATAACTTTATTTCATACAATTCATCTCAAGAAAACCAAGCCAAATTAATCCATTAAGGGGGTCATCCAAACCAATCTATCTCGGGGATAGAATCTGCATGAAATCAAAGATTTGGTTCTTTATTTCATCCATATCTCGCACATTCATCCTCCATTAGACTCTAAATTTGACATAGAGACATCTAGGATGTTGGTCTATAACATTTCTCTTTTTTCGAAGAATATATAAGGCCATTTAACAACCCAAAACCAAGACATAATTGGTATCTCAAAATATGGGTGCCCAAAACCACTTCCCATTTTAGATATAAATTGACACCTTGGGAACCTCATTTGCAAGTTTGACCAGGGATTGAAGTGATGCCATTTGGGAGTTCTATATGAGTCTTATCATCTCCTTGTAGGTTCTGGTACTTCCTATTCTCATAGGGCGAGCTCTTGAAGGAAGGATATCTTCATCAATGCCTCCCTCTCCTTCTCATGTTGTAATATTTGCATTTGTGTAACAAACCTCTTAATTACTATTTTATTTCTTCCATTTATCCTATTATTTTAAACTTCTTATATTAATCATTCTATTTGGACTAGAAATAAAAGTGTAGAAACTAGATTAGGTTATACCCTTTCTAAACCTTTGCAAATTCAATTCATTTCTATGATGACTACGTCGTCTATGAAAGAGTGATTCTTTTTAGTAATTTATATACCTATAACCTCCTTTATTAATTTATTTTGAATCAATGAGAAACTATAATTCACTTAATAAGATCTGTGAATTGAGTTTTAATTTAATTGAGACTTAGCAATGAGTTGAATGATTCATGCAAAAACACGCGAGGTTGAGAATTGTGTGAATTGTGAGAGTGCGAACTTAATATGTAATTATAAACTACATGAGATAAATTTTTTGAGTTAAAACATAATCCCTAAACTCAATTAGTCCTAATTTATAGAATTTATATGTGCCTTAATTTACTACTGACCATAATATATCCTTATAACATCAATCAAATCAGGGTGTTTCGATTGCATGTTCCAAAGATAGTCATGGGTTTAATTCGTTTAATCTTTGTGGTAAAGTTAATTCTCATAGAGTTCGGGGGTTAAAAAATTAAGGGATAAAAATTAAGTGAAGATTAATTTAAATGATAATGATTAATAAATAATTTAATAGGTAGAGTTAGATCGATTTTAACTTTTAAAAAAATTTCTAAAAAACATATTCTTGTTGTGTCTTTTTAATCACACTTCATTTCAAAAACAAAGACAAAAAATGAAATATTATTACAGAAAAATTCTTATAGTTTTATAAATAATAAACAACCCCCATCCTTTCAATTAGTGTGTTTATTTTATTTTATTTTATTTTATTTTCAAAATACCTATAATATATTGTTTTAAATTACTTCTTCCTTTGAGATATGACCTAAGTCAACCACTCTATTGCAACTAAATAACCTAAATTCAAACATCATTATAAAGTGCCCATAATAGAACCTTTCACCTTCCATTGAGGTAGTCCTAGAACATCTTAAGGGAAGAATTATATATAATAATTAACCACTGTAGAAATCCATATGCCTAAATATCCTACTACACTAAGGGATAAACTCACCAACTAATGGGTGAAGGATTATAGTTTCCTGATCATGAGGCCCACTTACTCAACCATAAGACCTCTCTCGCCCACTAGGGAGAACCTTTTCCAATCTTCCTGAAGGCTTATAAATTAACTATGATAATACTCAATATGGGCATGCACCATGGAAAACTAGTCTATAACGAAGATTATTTCATAATGTTTCATCATGATGATAAGGATGTCCAACATGAAACTCTCTCCACTGAGTGATAACTCGCACTAATGGTAGATGTGTGATACACTATAATTCCTACCAGTAAAAACCACTAGACATATTTATTGGAATAAGGTATCAAATGGAAGCTCTATATCTCATACATGTTATTTAGAGGTGATGTAATGACTCATTCCTTCTTCGGTAAGTAATGGGGTAAGAGTAGACACAAATAATACCTCAAATCATCTTGTGAGTAACCTGGACATATCTCTATATAGTATGTGTCTTCTCATGGACTCAACCATAATCTATCTAACCCTGGAATGGGCCACCTAGTGCGGGTGTTTGAAGTATCATGCAGCATTTCCCTCCATCAGTAGCTCCTCTTGCCAAATATTTTCCTACTCCTCTACCATCACTACCTCCCAGTGGGCTACCCTGACCACACCTGGGAGATCACTATTCATGATAATACCTCTACCATGGTGTTATATCCACCATCTTCCTACCCAGATCAACTTTTATTTTTTGGAAATCAAAACCCATGTGACCTATCCCATCACATGGATAAAATTTTTTCTCTTTTGGCTGATTGGATCCTTTGTGCGACCCCTATGCTACTGATCCCCATGTCTGGGTCTGGGTATGAGTATCTCTCCTATATTGTGACCCATATGAATAATATAAGAAATATTCTATAGATGACTCAGCCTCATGATAACTAGTACCATATCCAACTGCATGATGTCCCTCTATAATAATCTCTCCATAACCAGAGCCCAGTCTAACTCTCAAATATACATGGGTAGGTATAAGTATACCACAATAGAATTAACGTCTCTTTAAATACCTTGATCAAACATTAGCTTTTATAATAAACCATCTCACGCCATATCGAGTGAGTAACATGTGAAGTCGATAAACCTTATCTTGTAATCAGAGAAAGACATCTCACCCTGTTGTAGATTAAGATGCTCCTCAATCTGAATATAGTGAACGATTGAGGGGTAATACTTGTTGTGTAATAGATTCTGGATGTAACTCCCCAAGATTTCATAGTACGTTATTTCTTCAAATTAATTAAATAACTTGCACTACATGCAACACCGAGTTCTAGCACACCATGACTTACCAAACAAGTCGTTCAAAAGCAGTTATGAATAGTATTAACTAAATTTTCAACTTCATATAATCCTTATAATTTTAGAATCCATATTATGAGTTTCTTAGAAATAATTTAAGAACAAATACATTTTTTCAGATAAAAGAAGTATTTTTCAAAAAAATGCAATTTTACCGCCTTTTAATGGCGAAGCCTTTTTAAATCCAATATTTGAAACTTTTATATATTAAATTTGACAAAATAAACTTCTTATTTAGAATTGGGACATAATAATTTAGTTTCAATAAATTTTTTTTGTTTTTCTGATAACTTTCTTATTTGGGTGAATAGTGAAAAATACAATATTTTAACTGAAAACAACTTTTTAAATAAAAATAATTTATATTGTTAAATAATACATTTTAATGGTTTGGAAGTATAAATAGATTATATTTTTACCATTTAATCCAATGACGGTCATTTTAAGTAATTTCACATTGAAATTGGACATAAACAAGTGTCAAACATTTGGTAGATATTATTTCTTAAAAATACACCTTTTGGTTTTGACAGTGGGAATTAATTTTAATTAATAAATGAAACTTCTATGTTTTTAATTTGGTAAAATAGACTTCATTATTTAATTCTTAAAATCAAAATTATCTTAGGGCAAATTTTTGCAATTTTTCTGAAAACTTTTAATTTTTGATGAATAGTGGAAAACACTGAGTTATAGTTTAAAATCGAATTTTTATTTAACTAATTATTTATTTTAATTAAATTTATTTTAAGTAAAAATAGATACATAATACCTATATAAGTTTAATGTAATTAATTGGAGTCAGTTTATAATAATTTTAGATATATAAAAATTTTATTGAACTTTTCGCCGTCTTTTTCCCACCTCCTAGAAGAATTTGCAAATTCACATAAAACATAATATTACTGCTTCTCTGAGTGTAATTTAGAAAATACAAGAGACATAGTTAATATCAAGAAGTAAAATGTGGTTCAATAAGATATAAATAATTTTTGGTGAATAGTAACTTTTTACTTTTATTTACCACGGTAAAAAGTAAATAGGGTAATTAAGGGTAAAAATGATATTATTATTACCCTAACACATGTCCTAATTCTATTGGATAAGTATAATTCGACCCAAAACAACCTTAGGAATAAAATATGAACATTTTTGGTCCACTTGGATTAGATTAGGACATTTATTATTATTTTATTCAAAGAAGAGTTAAAAGAGTAAAAATCAAAGTTTAATAACTAAAACATTTTTAATATAGGGTTATACATAATATAAATTAGATTATAAATATTAATTAGAAATATAAAAAGAGTTCCTACATAATGGTATTTTTTTATAATTTTTAGACATTAAATAATTTAATTTATTTATGACACAATGGGGATGCAGTAATTACCTAATTAATGAAATATTAAGATAATTGATATTATAAATATCCAAATAAATTTAATTTGAGACTTTTTTGAATTACAATAATTTTCTAGGTTAATATGACATATTAGTTTTTGTTATATGAATTGTATTCGAAGTAATAATGTTGTTATGAATTTATCAAAAACAAAATACCCAATTGTGTCAAAATTTACATAAAAGAGTTTTTAAAATAAATATTATACTATTAATTGATATTATATTTTTAAGAATTTATGCTTCGGTCAAAGGAATTATATAATGATATTTGTTTCATTAATGGACCTCTTGGGGGTTTCTTGGAAGTATATAGTACGTTTATTAACTATATAATATAAAAATACAAAGAGACATGGTAAATGTCAAACTATTTAACTAAGAGTTAAATCTAAAATATAAGGTTACTATAGTGACCCACAATTGTCTAAAACTTATTGGTTGAGTTTTTTTTGACCTATACCCACCTTATACTTTTAATAATATACTTTTGAGCTATTAGAAACCGAATATGAATTTATTATAAATTAATACTTTAAGTTTTTTCTAAAGAGCCCCTCCTCCCCCTTATAAAAGGACACCACTTCTAACCAATTCATCACACCTCTCAAGAATTTTGGATCATCTCAAATCTGCACAATTAATCTCCCTACATCCCTATCCTCCTCCTAGAAGCCTTACCTTAGGCATAAGGCACTTCAAGAGTCCTTTTTGGTTCAAACCAAAAAGAGTTACCCAAATTAAAGGTAACGATTTCTCTTAACTTATTTTCTTTTATTTTACTTCTCCAACCCCTAAACTCTTATTATTATTTTATTTTGTAATAACACCAGTATACTCAATACACTATGATATTTTTATGATATGTATTTGAAAAACACTTACACACACCTCCATCTAATGGGTGAACAACATAATGTTTCTGTGGATGGCAACCAAACGCCTCCCGAAATGATGATTGTTCAATTATATCCTACCACCTCTCATGGTTTCCATTATGATGGAACTATAATTAAATTTGATATTAATGATATTTATTTTATATATAATCTTCTGTAATTCCATTTTATAGCATACCATTATTCATTTCATGTTGTATATATATACGATAATTTCATTTGAGGAAGTGCGGACTACCGCCCCCTCAAAGTGATATGACTCGTTCATACCATACATGAAACATATAAAGGATGGTGTTAATGAACTTAAGTAAAACATATAAGATATTATATTATACTTTAATAATAATATACCTATGTATAATTTAGTTTTGATTCCTTTTAAAATGAAAAATTAAATGGAAGTAGCGTTCGTGCGTAAGTACGGATTACTGTCTCCACGAACGCAATGAGATTCATTTCCCCATCATATCCATTCAAGAGTAACTCTCATTTGATGATTAAAAGTAATTTTTAAGGACTTTATATCATTCAGGATATGAATAAAATACTACCTATCCATAATAAACACAGCTTACGTAATAAATTATATAAATGAAAATGAATCAGTTAACACCTGAAACGACGATAATACTAAAATATTATTAACAAAGCAATATTAAAAGATCATATATGATATCATATTTATGTATATGATTCTTGTATAATTTAATGAAAATGATTTAACTATTATATAGGAGGTTAACCTATGCTCTATCAAGGAAAAGTACAAGGTAAGAGTTTATTTCACAATCTCTTCATTATCCGAGGTTGTTTATACGTAATTATCTACTGGAACCTCTTTATCATCCATATCCATGTTTCTTAAAAATTTATTTCAAAAAATTCTTAATATTTTACATAATATTTGTTAAATTAATTTATACTATTTTTTGGATTTTTATAAGAATCTTATGAAGGAATCTTTCCATCATTTTCCAAACAAGGTCCTTTTTAACCTTTTTGACAGAATTAAGGTAAGAATGTCTTTTTTTAACTTATACGATGGGTGTGGATATTTTCCACCATTATAAAATCTTCGAAGCTTCCCTTACAATATAATAAGAATATTTTCAAATTAAATGTTTTATTTTATAATTATGTGACTTTTAAATGATTTCAAAAAGGGATATATTTCTGTCAAATAGTTTTGATTTCATCTATGTCAACATCCTTTAATGGATTTTAAGATTATTTGAAGTTGATTTATTATGATACAAAACTTCCATATTGTATTGAAGGTTTTGTGATATGTTTGACTGTGGATGTGTTATTTTTATACCATTCATGGTTTATAGAGAAACTATTTACATTTCGTTTGCTAGTTTTAATACGAATGTTTATGTTATGTTTAAACCTGTTTATATGAGGAAAGAATTGGACTTAATAAGTGACGGGTAGAGCCCGTTATAGCTCCTAGATGCATCATTAGGTATCATGAGACAAACTTTTATCTTGGCACTAGGCCTTGACAAAATCCTATATGTAGTCTTGGCACGAGGCCTTGGCTACGTGGTTATGATAGTTTGGAATTATGCATTCCATCATTATGAAAGTGGTTATTGATATTTCATGTGATTATTCCACTAGTAGAATATCCATGTGAATAAGTAAATGGAATTATTTCATTTTATTTTTTCCATATTATGCTGAAGTTCAGGTTTATAAGTCTTTTGTTTTAGTTATACATTGCCTTAAATGTTTATGCTTATTTTTGAAAGTTTCCGCTATATTGTTATCCTTACTGGGAATTTGAGCTCACCCCTTTCTATGTTTTATTTTTCCTAGGATGTGAAGAAGTGTTTTATGAATGACCTTCAGGGATATTATAAGGGGATATGAGTGTGGAGACAAAATGTTTATGTAGTTTTCACTTTATGATGTAATGTAAAATGTATGAACGTATCTAGTGTTTCTAAGGATACTAAACTAATCGGTCTTTCAAGACTTGATCTTCTGTGATCATACCAATGTTATGAAATAATGCACTGACTATAGGTAATTGGGGTCGGGGAATTACAGTTGGTATCAGAGGAAGTTTAGTACAAACCTTGGAAGCTAGATTTAGATAAACTCTGATTAGAGAACATAGACCTAAGATGGACTTTGAGGATTAGTATAGAAGAATTTCCTAGAATTTTGGTATTGTAGAGATTTTGTGAGTTTTCCGAGCAATAAATCTCTGTCTAGATACGAGCAGGTAGAGGCGAATCTGGCACAGATGTACCTAGGGGTAAACCCCGAAAACACCGCTTTGAGCTAGACTCGAATGGGAACTGGTGCACAACAACGGGCCTTGCTGCACTCTTGGTTACGAAACTCCCTGGGGATATTCTTAGGATAATTCTCATTTTCTTTACAAATCATTATGAAGGGTTTATGAGTATATAATTCCTCAATTAAAACATCTTTATGATTATGGATTATATCAATAAACCATTCAATTTACGTTAGGTATTTTAAAAGTTTGGAATTATTCATTGCAATTCATAAACTGACCTAGTATATGCTATTGTATAGAAATGGCGCCCAGTAGAAGGAATGCGAACTCCAGCAATACGTATGATCTAAAGAGTAAGAAGGATCATATATTTCAGAGTATTAATCTAACATTTAGAAGAGAAATAGTCTCCCATATATTCTCAACATATGAAGAAATAGTATCATGTGTTAATAAGATAAGTAAATAATTCTCTGAGTCCTATGGCTTTGAAGGGAAGCAAGAGAAGAAAAGGATAGAAGAGAGAAAGATGGATAAAGGGAAGATGGAAAAGAATAATTTTCCCATATGTGATAACTATGGAAAAAAACACCCTAGAACTTGCCTGAAGGGAGTGGGAGTTTGTTATAAGTGTAGAGAAAAAGGACACCAAGTAGGTGACTGCAAGGGTAAGAAAAAGGTTTCAAATAAACAATGTTTCATCTGCAAGGAGTTGGGACACTACGTGAACTAATTTCCAAATCATCAGAGTATTCCCCAAATGATGCTATTGGATAATAATCAAGTTATGATACTACCACATATGAGGAGGAATGATTAGAGTTCTTATGTTGTTATTATAGAATTATGTCATTTGAGTGTTGTATCAACAATGTACTGGTTATATTAATTATGGAGTATATAAGGATTGTACTGCAGTACTATTTAATTAAGGACTTGAGATTTTTTGGATCCAAGAAAAGTGACTCAATATCTGGTTAAATTTTTGGAAAATATATGGTTGAGAGAAAGTTAAACCATAATATGGTTCTGATACTGAGGTAGTGATTTTGGAATAACACATGATTAATTTGGATAAATTATATTGGATATTCTTGATTACCATAAAACTGATTAATGATTTGTATATTCCGTCATTGTTGGAGTTTACAAAATTTTTGGATAGAAGGAGTATATCCAGTATTCTATAATTAATAAGAGATCATGAATGTAATCAATGAGGTTTTATGGTAATTCAGGATGTTGCAGTGTTTTATAATAATACATTATGAAGGTGTTCACATGTTATTAAATGGAAAAAAGGATCTCCATTGTGTTTACCTTCCTTATAAATTTTGGATTGTGAGTTTGGACAAAAGTATTTTAGATAATTCTAGTTTGAGATTATTTTTGGATTGCCATAAAAGGACAACCCGTAGGTCGGGCGACAACCCGTCGCGTCCGGAAAGGCTGAAAGAATTGAACCCAAAACAGAAGGGAAACAAGGGTGTATCACCTACCACTGGCCCACGTGATGTCCAAGATTGAATACTGTAGTCTTTTAAAAAAATTCTGGTAGATGAATTACAAATTCATTTTTTTTTGAACCCTATACGAATAGGATAAATAGAATATTATCTTTAAGTTATATTATCTTTTAGAGTGAATGATGAGTTTGTGGTAGAAATTAATTAAAGGATGGGACTCTAATTGTCAAGTATATATTTTTCTTCTTCTCATATTCTATAAAGAAATTAATTCTTATACGTTAGTGAAGGGATATTTAATCAAAAAAAATTTATCCTAATACCATATGTTTTGTTGAACCAATGGAATTTTAAATCCTCATAGATTGATGAATTTAAAGCCCTCAATTTTACACTTGTTTGTGATTGATAACCTCAATCACTAACTATAAATATTTACATTTTTCCTCCAATTATGTGTCTCTAATTTCCACCAATTTTCTCCTAATCGATATCATAATTTGGTGGTGACCCTTTCATTTCCCTTCTCCTCTTATTAAGACTAAATTCTATTAACCTAATTTCTGATGTGGGTTTTCCCAAAGGTATTTTCTATTTTCATCCTTTTATTTTCGAAAAATAATTTCAAATTGCGAGAACGCAATTTATTGAAGGAGGGAAGAATGTAACACCCCAAGATTTCATAGTATGTTATTTCTTCAAAGTAATTCAATAACTTGCACTATACTCAACACCAAATTCTAGCGCACCATGACTTACCAAACAAGTCGTTCAAAAGCGGTTGTGAATAGTATTAACTGAATTTTGAACTTTATATAATCCTTATAATTTTAGAATCCATATTATGAGTTTTTTATACATAATGTAAAAACAAATACATTTTTTCATATAAAAGAATTATTTTTCAAAAAATGCAATTTTACCGCCTTTTAATGGTGAATCCTTTTTAAATCCAATATTTGAAACTTTTATATATTCAATTTGATAAAATAAACTTCTTCTTTAGAATCGGGACATAATAATTTAGTTTCAATAAAGTTTTGGTGTTTTTCTGATAACTTTCATATTTGGAGGAATAGTGAAAAATACTATATTTTAACTGAAAACAAATTTTTAAATAAAAATAATTTATATTGTTAAATTAAACATTTTAATGGTTTGGAAGTATTAATAGATTATATTTTTACCATTTAATCCAATGATGGTCATTGTAAGTAATTTCACTTTGAAATTGGAAATAAGCAAGTGTCAAATTTTTGGTAGTTATTATTTCTTAAAAATAAGCCTTTTGGTTTTGACAGTGGGAATTAATTTTAAATTAATAAATGAAACTTCTATGTTTTGAATTTGGTAAAATAGACTTCATTATTGAATTATGAATATCAAAATTATCTTATGGTATATTTTTGGTATTTTTCTGAAAACTTTTAATTTTTGATGAATAGTGAAAAACACTGAGTTATAGTTTAAAACCGTATTTTTATTTAAATAATTATTTATTTTATTTAAATTTATATAATATCAAAATAGATACATAATAACTATATAACTTCAATGTAATTCATTCTAGTCAGTTTATAATAATTTTAGATATATAAAAATTTTATTGAACTTTTCGTCATCTTTTACCCACCTCCTAGGAGAATTTGCAAATTCCCATAAAAATTAATTTTACAGCTTCTGTGAGTGGAATTTCAAAAATCCGAGAGACATGGTTAATATCAATGAGTAAAATGTGGTTCAATAAGATAAAAATAATTTTTGGTGAATAGTAACTTTTTACTTTTATTTACCTTGGTAAAAAGTAAATAGGATAATTAAGGGTAAAAATGATATTACTATTACCCTAACACATGTCCTAATTCTATTGGCTAAGTATAATTCGACCAAAAACAACCTTAGGAATAAAATATGATCTTTTTTGGTCCAATTGGATTAGATTAGGACATTTATTATTATTTAATTTAGAGAAGAGTTAAAAGAGTTAAAATCAAAGTTTAATAACAAAAAAAATTTTAATATAGAGTTATACATAATATAAATTCAATTATAAAAATTCATTAGAAATATAAAAATATTTCATACATAATGGTATTTTATTTATATTTTTTAGACTTTAAATAATTTAATTTATTTATGACACAATGGTGATGCAGTAATTACCTAATTAATGAAATATTAAAATAATTGATATTATAAATATCCAAATAAATGTAATTTGAGATTTTTTATGAATTAAAATAATTTTATAGGTTAATATGACATATTATTATTGGTTATATGAATTTTATTTTAATTAATAATTCTGTTATGAATTTATCAAAAACAAAATACCCAATAGTGTCAAAATTGACCTAAAAGAGTTTTTAAAACTAATATTATATTATTAATTGATATTATATTCCTAAAAATCTAAGGTTCTGATAAAGTACTTATATAATGATATTTTTATCATTAATGGACCATTTTGAGGTCGTTTGGAAGTATATAGTAAGTTTATTCACTATATAATATAAAAATAAAAACAGATATGGTAAATGTCAAACTATTTAACTAAGAGTTAAATCTAAAAGATAAGGTTACTATAGTGACCCTAACTTGTCTAAAACTTATTGGTTGAGTTGCTTTCGACCTATACCCACCTTAGACGTTGAATAATCTACTTTGGAGCCATTAGAAAACGAATATAAATTTATTATAAATTAATATTTTAAGTTTTTTCTAAAAGCCCCTCCTACCCCTTATAAAATGACACCACTTCTAACCAATTACTCACACCTCTCAAACCTTTTTTTTCATCAAACCTATGCTACATTAAGCTCCCTACATCCCTCTACTCCTCCTAGAATCCTTACCTTAGGCAGAAGGCACTTCAAGAGTCATTTTTGGTTGAAACCAAAAAAAGTTACCCAAATTAAAGGTAAAGATTTCTCTTAGCTTATTTTCTTTTATTTTACTTCTCCAACCCCTAAAATCTTCTTATTCTTTTCTTTTGTAACAAAACCAGTATACTAAATATACTAGGATATTTTTATGATAATTATTCTAACTACACTTACACACACCTTTATCTAATGGGTGAAGAACATAATGTTTCTGTGGATGGCAACCAAAAGCCTCACGAAACGATGATTGTTCAATTATCTCCTACCACATCTCATGGGGGCCATTATGATGGAACTATAATTAAATATGATATTAATGATATTTATTTTATATATAAGCTTCTGTAATTCCATTTTTTAGCATACCATTATTCGTTTCATATTGTATATATGTACGATAATTTCATTTGAGGAAGTGCGGACTACCGCCCCCTCAAAGTGATATGACTCGTTCATACCATACATGGAACGTATAAAGGATGTTGTTAATGAACTTAAGAAACAAATATAAGATATTATATTATACTGAAATAATAATATACCTATGTATCATTTGGTTTTGATTTCTTTTAAAATGAAAAATGAAATGGAAGTAGAGTTTATGTGTACGTACGGATTACCGTCTCCACGAACGTGATGCGATTCATTTACCCATCATATCCATTCAAGAATAATTCTCATTTGATGATTAAAAGTAATTTTTAAGGACTTGATATAATTCTGGATATGAATAATATACAACCTATCCATAACAAACACATCTTACGTAACGAAGCATATAAAGGAAAACGAATCAGTTAACACCCGAAACGACGATAATACTAAAATATTATTAACAAATCAATATTAAAAGACCATATATGATATCATATTCATGTATATGATTATTGTATAATTTAATAACAATTATTTAACTATTATACAGGAGGTTAACCTACACTCTATCAAGGAAAAGTACAAGGTAAGCGTTTATTTCACAATCTCTTCATTATTCGAGGTTGTTTATACGTAATTATCTAATGGGACCTCTTTATCATCCACATCCATGTTTCTTAAAAATGTATTTCTAAACATTCTTAATATTTTACAGAATATGGGTTAAAGTCATTTATACCATTTTTTGACTTTTTATAATAATTTTATAAAGGAATCTTTCCATCATTTTCCAAACAAGGTTCTTTTTAACCATTTCGACAAAATTAAGGTAAGAATCTATATTTTTAACTTATATGGAGGGTGAAGCTATTTTCCGCCTTTATAAAATATTTAAATATTCCCTTACAAGATTATAAGAATATTTTCAAAGTAAATATTTCTCTCAAATAGTTTTGATTTCATCTATGTCAACATCCTTTGATGGATTTTAAGCTTATTTGAAGTTGATTTATTATGATACAAAACTTCCATATTATATTGAAGGTTTTGTGATATATTTGACTGTGGATGTGTTATTTTTATACCATTCATGGTTTATGGAGAAATTATTTACATTTCGTATGCTAGTTTTAATACGAATGTTTATGTTATGTTTAAACTTTTTCATATGAGGAATGCATTGGACTTAATAAGTGACAGGTGGAGCCCGCTATAGCTCCTTGATGCATCGGTGGGTCTCATGAGACAAAATAGTGTCTTGGAACGAGGCCTTGAAAAAATATTATTTGTATTCTTGGCATGATGCCTTGGCTACATGGTTATGATAGACTGGCATTATGCATTCCATCATTATGAAAGTGGTTATTGATATTGCATGTGATTATTACACTAGTAGAATATCCATGTGAATAAGTAAATGGAATTATTTCATTTTATTTTTGCCATATTATGCTGAAGTTAAAGTATATAAGGCTTTTGTTTTGGTTATACATTTCCTTAAATGTTTATGATTATTTATGAAAGTTTCCGATATATTGTTATCCTTACTGGGCATTTGAGCTCACCCCTTTCAATGTTTTATTTTTCCCAGTATGTGAAGAAGTATTTTATGAATGTCCTGTAGGGATAGTATAAGGGGATATGAGTGTGGATACAAAATGTTGATGTAGTTTTAACTTTATGATGTAATGTAAAATTTATGAATGTATCTAGTGTTTCCATGGCTACTAAACTAATCGGTCTTTCATTACTTGATATTTTGTGATCATTCAATGTTATGTAATAATGCACCGACTCTGGGTAATTGGGGTTGGGGCATTACACTGGAAGTATAACAATTTGAGCATCACATCATCATGGGACTGTGTGATCAAACTTCACCAGTGACCTGCTACTCCATATAGAAGACTGGTTACAAGAATAATCATTTAATCATCTGAGGTCCAAACAATCCTGAAGACTCATAACACCAACTCAATCCAATCCTATGTCGCCTTAGGGTCTATCTTTCCATGAAATCTTAACTATATTTGACCTAAAACCCATGTAACACAGTAAAACACATTGCCTATTATCACCTATCGACTAGTTAAAGTTCTGATGCTCTCTTAATGTGTATAGCATCACTCCGGCCGAATCCTTGATGATGATACTTTTTAATAGTTGTTTGTTTCTAGTTGATTGTATTCTGATTGGGGGGATTTGTTTGCAGAGCTTATGAAATCATTGATTGATTAAAATTGATTTAAAAAATTTATAAATATTGGGGTGAGTTCATTTTTAGGGAGTTAAGCTTGTGATATCCTAAAGCTTTGATTTATATTGCATTTAAATTAACACCCACTTCACAAGATAACGTTGACTGGAATTCCTAAGTGTTAAGGATTTAATCCAAGCCTTAACTTAACTTAGGGTTCTAATCTCAGTTACTGCTTGTTTATGGTAGTGTATTTATGGTTCCAATAATCCCCGGAAACCACACATTAAACAAAACAATTCATTAATCCATGACATGTTAAGTCCAACATACACAATGTTAATTTTAAGAATATTCATCGATAAAATACTCTCAATCACTTAACATCCCTAAATTTTCACTCACCCCAATAATAGACTTACTCATCCATTAATATAGTAATTAACAAAAAAATGAACTTTAGATTGAATTATAAAGAAAAATAATTGAAGAGGATTCAACTATATTTAAACTATTTTATGAAAATTAATATGAAACTACATAAGGTGGATGAGAATAAGAGATATTGAAGAAGAAACTTTCATTAAAATAGAATTAAAAAGAAAGTGAATCACAAGATTACAACAAAGAAGAACACAAAAGTAAATGAAAACAAAGAGAGGAGGAAAGGTATATCAAGTGAAAACATGAGTATATAAGGTCCTACCAAGCCTTTTTCAAGGATTTCTCAGTGCCAATATCTGCTTCTATCTTTTGAAATTCCAACTCTTTTGAAGGAGAGGGGGGAATGTATTTATAGCCCAAGGAAGTGGACTGTTGGAGTTCCCAATCTGTCCATCCACTTGGCTCGATGATTTGGACATCTAGACAGCAGAATATCGAGATATATCTTTCTTAAAAGTTGTAGAAAATAATCCTGGACGACTTCTCTCAAAATTTTGAGTCATTTGGACCTATGGAAGCAATGTTATGATAGTTTTATTAAACAAAGTTAAACTGTCCATTTCAATCCATACTTTTTTGATGGCCAAAATGTGAATGAATTTTGGAATTGTAATATGACTTACAATCCAAATTCTTTATTCAACAAAGTCATCAAAATATATCTCCTATTTCACACTGCAAAATCTCAACTTGATTTTATGACTAGTTCAGGAGACTTGTCATAAATACTGTATTGATTTTAATTCCCGGCCAGAATGGTGGACTGAGTTTAAATGAATCAATTGGGCACATTTTATTTGGATTTGGGACTTGAAATTTTTATCCAAGACTCCTTACATTTCCCCCAGAACCTTTGATGATAATTAAAGAATTTTAACTTCTATATTGAGCCCAGTAATTCAATCTTAATGGATGGTCCAGTTTCCTCACAGATTATGTGGGCCTTCTTGTGTAGTCCTTATGAGCCTTCAAATGGAAGAATTGGCCCATGATCCCTTATAATGAGAAGTTTTATATTGAATTAGGAATCCTAAAAAACAATAAACACACAATTTGGATTAGTAGGGAGATAGTTATAAATTAAATAGTAAACTAACTCAATTGGACTGCTTCTAAAAATGCTAAAAAATTATACTTAATATTAAAACATTAATATTTCAAACAAATTATGCACATTTCATATAAAATAAGTAAAAGGTGAGTAAATAATAAGTCATGAAAATATTAATAACATCAAATCCCTCACACCCAGTCTTGTGCATGTCCTCATGTGCAACAAATATAAAAACATGAAAAAATCATTTTTACTCACTAACAAATATTAAAACTTTGTTTTCTCCAATCAGGGGAGGTTTAGACTATTTCAATCATCCATATTGAATTACACCTCAAATTTTTACAGAAAAAATGTTCCAAAAACAAATCATTTTTTCATGCTCAAATTTAGAAATGGAAATTGTGGACACTCAAAACTCACACCTCTCAAGATGATAAAATTCATTTGTGGAGGTTCACTCTTTCACCAACCAAAATGATAATATTAGAGTTTGTAAGAGTTCTCAGATTCCAATCTCTATCCAAAGTGCACAAGAATCAAGAGGTATTTTGAAATAGTTTTTCTGTGGCTATGGGATGATAAGAATATAATGTCCAAGAGAGAGAAGAAGAGGGGTAAAACACCAACATGGAAAAAGCAATGCACATTTTTTTTTGAAATGAGACATAAAAGGAAATGGAAACCCATATTTAAAAGGGAATGAAAATGTGAAATAAGACACAAAATTGGAAGGAAATGTAAAGGGAAAGAGAATATAAAATATTTACAAAACACAAAACTTCTCTCAATGACACAAGTGTTCTTTTTTTCTTTTCTTTTTTTCCTTTTTTTTTGAATTTTTAGAAATTTGAACTTGAAAAAGATCTCACACTCATATCCCAACCCATGATTATATTCTCATGACACCAATTGTAATAGTTATAACAAGATAAAAGGCTTAGAAATAGTGATTTCTGACCTACCCAAGACACAACCCATTTTTTTCATTTTTTTATTTTTTTCATCATTCTTTTTTAACACTTGTCAATAACATTTACAAAATTACATAAATAGAAGTGCATTAAATTCCCCAAAACTCACTGAATGACAACCTCTCCCCCACATTGAAATGGATTCCTTCCCTCAATCATATGATAATATAATGAAATCAACAAAGGGTACCCAAAATGAAATCCATTCCCCCACACACTTATATTTCAGAAACATTATGCAATGAAAATCCTTGTTGATATTGGGTGTGAAAGGGTATTGGTATTGTAATGTGGCTATCAAAGAAAAGGTTTTCATTGGCTCAAAGGGGCTCTCAAAAGGAGGATTAATGTATGGTTAATGGGAGGCTATTTGGATATTATAATTCTCATGTGGTTCAGAAAATTCCTCTATCATATTAATGAACACTAAAGCATGAAATTTTACTTGAAGGTACACAAACTCAAGACTCACAAATGGGGTTCAAAAACACACATTTTGAAAATATGGACATAGGTAGCCTTGGCATTAAAGAAAATGGTTGTCCTCACAGGTGGGGAAAATAATTTTCCATATCAAAAAGTGAACATTCAAAATTTTTTGGTTTTGACATAAAATTAATTATCCAACGTCATGATCAAAATAAAAAAAAATTGAGATGAAAACATGTCTATTGACTCCTCAAAAATGTTAGAAAATGTTTCAAAACTGGAATGTGAGTAAGTATAACTCTTGTTTGTTCATTTTTTTTAATTTTTTATGTTTTTTTTGTGTTTTTAAATTACACACCCACACAAAAGAGAAAGAGTAAATAAAAATATGATGAGGAAAGTGGTAAAAAATGAGAATGAGGGTGGAAGAAGAGAGAGAGAGAGAGAGAGAGAGAGAAGGGGAGTTAAAGGAAAAGAGGTTCCCCCTGGTTTGGGTTTGGTAGGTTGTTGTCTCCATCCGGTGGTGGGTCTACTGTGGATCTGATGGAAGTCGATGTGGTTCTAGGAATTTGGGATGTTACCTGAAAAAGAAAAATCATTATTAATCTAATGAAAAACTAAAATGAAATTAAAATTTCATAAAAGTAAAAGAAAACATGTGTTTCCTCCCAAGAATCATTGTATTTATTTGTCTACATCTAGACAGTTGCAGTGGACTACCCATAGTCTGACGGTGGCCATCGTATTCTCTCAACTCTTGTGTGCTTCCATAAAAACATCTCCTTTGGGATTTCTGATTGTTCATTGGATAATTTATCCCCTTCCTTGATGTTTCTCTTGCAATTCAATGGGGTTGGAAAGAGATTAGAAATATCATCTGTTTGGTCTTCAACGTGAGGAATGAATTTATACACAAAGTGATGGCTTTCTATGCTTGGAAATTCAAGAAGATATCTCAATTCTGATGGTTCATTTATGTAAGGTTCAGATAACACGAAACCAGTGTATGAGATCCCAATTTTTTTGACTCATTTATTTCATCACTTACCGGTGTAGAGTAATGAGGATCAGTGGTGTCATAAGACTGAATAAAATTTTCAATATCATTTTTTTCAATGTTGTTCACCAAATAATGGTCAATTTCAACCTCACTAGTTATCACTTTATTAATTAGTGAACAAATCGCACAACCTTCACTCTCATTAGGACAAGATAAACACATTTTTTAGGGTTAACCTCACATATAACAGAATTTTCAGGATCATGGATAGGAAATGATGAATGTTGGATAAAATGATCTGAATCAACAAATGAGGATTCTAGTTCATTTTCCTCATTACCATCCAAGTTGGAGTTGTGGATGTCATATGTGAAAGAGGATTCTAAAGAGTTTTCAAGATCCTTTAGATCATTGGAGTTTTCATTTGTAATGTCAACATCAACTTATCCATTTACTACTTGGTTAATGTGGATGAAATATTCAAAAACTCCTCTATCAGTAGAACAAAAAGGACATGATGGATTGGGATTCAACACACTATTAGAGAGAGTTTCAGAAGAATGGATAGAGATTGCAGATTCATTCTCTGATGGGTATCGCATGGATTGAAAAATATTGAACATGACCAGTTGGTCACTAAATTCCATGGATAAGATGCCCACATGGACATCAATTTTGGTTTTATATGTCATGAGGAATAGTTTTCCTAAAATGAGAGGATATTGGAAATAAGTTGTCTCACCTTCTATATCAAGGATATAGAAGTCAGCTGGGAAGATAAGATCATTGACTCGGACAACGACATCCTCAATTATACCTTTAGGACTAGCAGTGCCTCGATTGGATAATTGAATAAAAAAACTGACACGAGTCTATCGTGGGGTGTGACAAAAACAAATAATATCTAAGTTAAAATTTAGTAAAGTGGTTAACCTAAGTTGTCTCCAGAGAGGAGTGCACAATAATTATATTTGTCACATAAATTTAAGAAATAAGAAAAGGTTGTTTTTTGAAATGGTTTGGGTTGAAAAATAAAGCAATGAATAAAAGAAAGGTTGAACACTAATGGATGAATAGAGTGATGGGGTTAGGGTAGGATTCACTTTTTCAATGTCATCATATTAATAAAGATTATATTCCCTCTCTTCATTTCGAATAACAAATGAAAGACTCCTCGATTGAGTTATTAATCACCCTTAGTTAAAGAAACAAATGATACTCACTCCTATGTGCATGGAAGTTCATAAAAAATCCCTAAACAAATAAGGAAAGTACTGATCCGGTTGTTGCTCCTTATAACTCTAGAAAAAGTTTAACAGTTTCACACACATGCCAACGATTGCTAGACACTAACCACCTAACACAATCTGCTCGATCGAGACAAATTTAACTAGGCGGAGGGAGATTAAAAGTCTTTAACCAAAGCTATTAACAATGAATCCAAAAAACTCAAAACAATATTTCCTTAAGATAATTTGGAAACAATGATAATAGAGGTCGTTCAAAAGAAAAAGAGGATTTTATATTTAAGCACAAAACTCCAACATTAGAAAACTGAAACTCCCCCTTCCCCGATCACTCAAAGGTTTTACCCCTCCATGTGAAGGGTAATAGAGTTGAAAGGGGATAAATAAGGCATTAAAAACAATGGAAAAGAAAATAAACAAAATAAAGAGCCGAAAATTTCTATTTCTTCGTGTCTCGGAAGGAATGGGATGAAGAATGGGATGCTTTGATAGGGTGGAGCTCTCCTCCTTTTATAGCTAGAATTTGTACCCTCTATGTTGATGCATTTTATCCCTAATAAATTATATCTTCATGCGTTGAGACCTTCTTTAATGTTGTTCATAATTATCTTAGGCGTTTCCCCTCAAAATCTTAGTGGATTTGGACTTGTATTCCGATAGTTATGGGAACTTTACTCTGAGCATTTATTTTGTCCAGTCAAAATCTCCAAAACACCAACCCCCAAATTAGTAAGCTTTAATTCCCCCCTTCAATGGCCAATTACCATGTACATTCCTTCATGAAAGATGTTGTAAAACTCCTTGCGCGTCCACCCGCCAAATATCACAACAATTGGGCCCACCAAGAATTATTTATGGACCCACACCAAAAATTAGAATAATTGTAAACAGTTTTCATGAGACAACTTGTGAGCTTCTTTTGAGCTTCCATATGGTCGATTCAGCTTTTGGTCCAAAAATTGAAAATGAATCCCTAGATGTTTAAAATCTGGATGAAAAAGAATATTTCAATTTGGATTAGTGTAGAAGATTTTATAACCAAACTACAAAAAATAATTTAAAACAGTTAAAAATATGAAATGGGCAGTTTTACTATTTAGCTAAAAATAACACCAATGTCGCAAAAATGAAGCAATTCATCCTAGAGTAACAATTTTGTGGGTTTAAAACAATGAAATTCCATGTAAATTTAATTGAAAATATTTTCTCTATCAATTCCCCCACACTTTGCACTTTGACTCCTGGACAAGTAAAAATAAAATCAAATCAAATCCAAAACACATATCAATGAGATCTTCCAAATCCATACTAAGAAACAAAAATATATCATGACTCGTCAAAAAAATTATTTGAAGTTCTAAATTTTAGATTATTTAATATATTTCCACTTAATTTCTTATCCCATTCACACAAAACACCTACCTCAGATGAATTTTCTCTCATCTTACAAATGTAAATGCTCAACAAGGATTTTCTCATCCAAACTCACACAAGAGTCACCATAGGCTTGATAAATTCCTACTTCTCCACCTGATGTAATTCAAGGAAATGTGTTTCTCATGAGAACTTTTCAGGGTTATTCTGTGGCTTTCGATTCGTAGGATATATATGTTAAAAATTCTAAGATCAAAAAAGGAGGTCTTGGCTCTTTTTGAACCAAAATTGCAAGATTCTAATTTTCACTCTAATATGGTCTCCTTCTCTTCAACTTTGTAGAAAATAGGCTCCATCATCATTCAATTATCTCAGCCGAAAAAAATTCAATCTTTTCAAACTTGATTTTTCTTGAAAGCTCCAGATAGGCATTGCTTTTTTTACATCGGAAGCTCCAGAAAGGCACAACTTCTCTTATCATGAAAGCCCCAGAAAAGGCACAACTTTTAAAAAAACGAAATATGCATCAGCTCATCAACATTTTATATTCCACCAAAAGTATCACCAAATGAGGTAGTACATCACAAGTCATCTTCCCTCACACTTATGTTCAACTAGATCATGCAATTTCACATCAAGAGCAGGTTGGATATGGAAAATTGGACTGTAATGTGGCTAACCTAACAGGCTATTCATGGCTACTAGGGGCTACAATGAAGGATAAATTTGAAGGTGGGTCATAATGAAAAGGA
Organism: Viscum album; assembly: GCA_963277665.1. Taxonomy (NCBI): domain Eukaryota; kingdom Viridiplantae; phylum Streptophyta; class Magnoliopsida; order Santalales; family Viscaceae; genus Viscum; species Viscum album. The sequence continues at coordinate 1,334,717,804 of OY728138.1, forward strand.
TTATTTTGAAAAGGGGCTTAAAACCAAATAAACGCCTCAATCATTTAAAACACATGTACCCCAAACCCTCTAGTTTTGAAAGGAATAAATCAAATTCGGGTTTAAGAAAGAATGGTCTGGTTCTCTCCAGAAATGAGGTGAATGAAAATAATATGACAAAAATAGTTTAGAAGCCTCACAAGAAAGTGATAGTCAGTGAAATATGGCATGGGTTTCAAAAATCAATGTACTTTTCCTGAAATTCCAAAATATTTGAATTCGAAACAATGTCATTTCAGCATTCATTTAAGATCAGTTTCATGGAATAGACCGGTTCACTCATTGACATGGGTTTAAAAAATGGTAATGATAATCATTTCAGCTTAGAAGTTTCAAAAACACACCAAAAACTGAAAAAATAAACCCACAAAAATTTGAAAATACACAGTTTTTTTAATTTTTTTATTTTTTTGAAAAACAAACACAAAATGAAAATCCAAAACTACAAAGGTTCCCTCCCCCACACTTAAATAATGAAGTGTACTCAATGAATTCAAATGGATTTAACATGTAAGCCAATTTTAAAATTAGTCACTCATCAATCAAGTGTAAAGGAGAGGTACAACCTGATTTATTTGTAGTGCAACATTGAGTTAAGCTCCTATGTGTTGCACACTAATAACCTATGAAAATGAACAAAAGAAAACCTAAGACATTTATTGAAAAAAATGAAAATAGAAATAGGATGAGAAAAGGAGGATAAATCTTGGTTTAATCCCCCATGTGGGCCTTGGGTTTTGACTGCCTCCAGACGGGTAGTTCCAGTTGGTTATCCGCAATCTGAAGGTGGGTTGAGTTTCTTTTTTATAAACCAACAAAACTTCTTATTCACATCATGTGCTTCATCCTTTTTGTTGAGGACACCATGGGTATAGTATACCAAATCCACCCCTAGTATAATATGATACAATTTCTTGGTGGGGGTAGTACAAAGAATGAGTCCTCATATTTAATGGTTTCCCATTTTACATCCTCTCCTTTATTCTCCAGTGGTTTTTGAAGGTATGATGCATAATTAGAAAAATCAAAGGGAATGTTAGATCATAATTCTATTTGAACAAAGTTAAAGCATGAAGTGTCAATATAAAATTCCTCCCTTTCAAAGTAAGCATCTTGCATCTCTTTTTCCTTAGTAAAATCCACTTGGATTCCCTCTTGAACTCTCTTCAATAAACAATCAACATGTTCGAGGAGCTCCATGTGTTCTTCATCGGGTGCATCATATTTTTCTTCCTCATCCACCAAGGAAATACATGAGTTGTCCGAATCTGAAAATTTCAATCAAGGGTAGGTGATACTCAATTTAGTTTCAATAAAATTATAAGACAATGAGTTAATGAAAATATCACCTCCCTGTGTTTTCTCAGATTCAGTTTCTTCTTCAGTGGGAAGTTCCTCTTGGAGTTGAATTTCACTAGCTTGTGGTAGGCAGTCAAACACCTCAATATTCTCTTAAAATTAAACCATGTTGGTAGTGTATTACTTAAATGATGATGGATCTTCTACATTATGAGGAACTGGGGGATCAAGTAGTTCCTCACACTCCTTCCAGAACTCATCCAGATCTTGTTGATCTCCCATACTTACTTCATAAGGAACATCTTCTTCATCAATCTTCTTCAGCAATGGTTGAGAAGGGACAAATGGATCTTCTTTTAATTCCATCATGGTCTCCCTAGGTTCTTCAACATGAAGTATAAGAGGGTAATCCACTTCCACTAATGGATCAAGTTTAGGTTCAGGATTCTCTTAGGATGTGTGAACGTATTCAATTAGCCATTCCATTTTTCTCTCTAGGTCCTGTATTTCTTCCTGAAGTCCATGAAATTGATCTTTTGTTTGAACTTACTCTTCTTGTTGCACCTCGACCATTTCCAGAAAAAATTCTTGAAAATACTCCTGGATTTCAATTAATTCATTGGTCAATCCCTCCAACACTGGATAATTAAGGTTTTCTTTAAGGTCTTGAATGATATACTTGTATTCATCCTCATTGATTTGGATTCGATCTCCCCTGATCTATTTAGAAAAAAGAGAAACACTATCCTCTATAGACCAAGGTGATTCAATAATTGTTTCATTCACTTGTGGATAATTGTTCTATGAATTAAAGAAAAAATCATTTGAGAACATCATGAAAAAAATTATGTTTTTTTAATTTCAAAAGAGACAATTATTTACAAATGGATTGTTGGCACAACCTCCCCGGAAACGACGACAAGTTTTGACACGATCCTTTCATGGGTTTTGAAAAAAAAAATATCAAAGTTAAAATGTTGTAGATTGGTTAACCTAATATGTCTCCAAAGAGGAGTGCACAACAATTATGTTTGTCACTTAAATTTAAGAAATAAGAAAAGGTTGTTTTTGAAATTGTTTGGGTTGAAAAATAAAGCAAGAAATAAAAAGAAAGGTTGAACACTAATGAATGAATAGAGTGATGGGGTCAGGGTAGGATTTACTTTTTCAATGTCATCATAGTAATAAAGATCATATTCCCTCTCTTTTTTTATAATAACAAATGAAAGACTCCTCGATCGAGTTATTAATCACCCTTGATTAAAGAAACAAATAAGACTCACTCCTATGTGAGTAGAATTTCATAAACAATACCTAAACAACTAAGGTAAGTCCCAATAGAGAATTGTTTCTCCTTAGAAGTCTAGAAAAAGTTTAATAGTTTCACACACATGCCAACGATCGCTAGACACTCACCACCTAACACATTCTACTCGATCGAGACAAATTGCACTAGGTGGAGGGAGATTAAAAGTCTTTAACCAAAGCTATTAAAAATTAATACACCAAAATAAAAAACATGATCACATTAAGATAATTGGGAAATAGTGATAATAGAATTCATTCAAAAGAAAATTAGGATTTTATATTTAAGCACAAAACATCGACATTACAAAAGTAAAAATATCCCTTCCCCGATCACTCAAAGGTTTTACCCCTCCATGTGAAGGGTAATAGAGTTGAAAGGGGATAAATAAAGCATTAGAAAACAATGGAAAAGAAAATAAACAAAAGAAAATGCTGAAAATTTCTCCTTCTTGGTGTCCTGGAAGTAATGGGATGAAGAATGAGATGCTTTGAGAGGGTGGAGCTCTCCTCCTTTTATAGCCAGAAATTGTCCCCTAGATGTTGACACGTTTCATCCCCATTAAATGACATCTTCAAATGTTTACCCCTTGTTTAATGTTTCTCATAATTCTCTTAGGCGTTTCCCCTCAAAATCTCAGCATATTTCACATGTATTCCGAGAGTTATGGTCGTTTTACTCTGAGCATTTATTCTGTCCAGTCAGACTCCAAAACTCCAACCCCCACATTAGAAAGATTTAATGGCCCCTTAAATGGCCAATTACCACGGCCTTCACTTGATGAAAAATTTTATATAACTCTTTGCATGTCCACCCACCGAATATCACAACAATTAGGCCCACCAAGAATTATTTATGGACCCCACACCAAAAATCGGCATAACAATAAACAGTTTTCATGAGACAACTTGTGAACTTTTTTTGAGCTTTCATATGGTTGGTTCATCTTTTGGTACAAAAATAGTAAATGAAGCCCAGGATGTATAGAATCTGAAAAAAAATAATTTTTCAATTTGGATTAGCGTAGAAGATGTTATGGCCAAGCTACATAAATAATTTAAAACAGTTAAAAATATGAAATGGGAATTTTTACTGTTTATCTCATAACAACACCAATATCAATAAAAATTAAGCAATCCATCATAGAGTAACAATTTTTTGGGTTTAAAACAATTAAATTCCATGTAAATTTAATTGAAAATATTTTCTCTATCAAACACCCATTGGGTGAAAGGTACCTAGACCAAGGTTGGAGAAGATGGATTTGGGAATGACATTAATTGGGGCTCCTAAGTCTATGAGTGAATCATCAAATTTTGAACTTCCAATTTGGCATGTAACCATAAATTTCCCTAGATATTTTCACTTTATGGGAATATACTACTGGGTGGAAAGAAATTTAAAGTTCCTAAGTTGCCTATTATGGGTGCACAACTCCTTAAGGAACTTCGCATACTTAGGGATTTGTTTTATGGAATATAAGAGGGGAATGTTGACTTCAACACATCTAAACATGTCGAGCATTTCAGGATCAGGTTCAAAGAACTTCTTTGGCTTAGAAACTTCTTCAAAAAAAGGAATTGGGTTCTTAAGTAGAATAGAAGGAGGTGAGGTAATGACTTTATATTCCTTTTCAAGTTTATTTTTCTTTTCATTTTCTATGTCAACATTTAAAGGGTGTTAGAGGACTTATCTTGAGGCATAGAAATTTGATTTCCTGGTCTAATTGAAATTTCACTTAAATTACCCTTGGGGTTTGGTAATGGGTGAGCTAAGAGTTTGGAATAATTTGATTGTTGTTGCTGGATCAGGTGGGATGCAAGTTGACCAATTTGGGTTTCAATGTTCTTGAGGCTGGAATGGGTGAAGGAGGCAAGATCTTCAACAGCACTTTCCCATTGTTTCTTGGAAGAAGAGGCTTGTCCCAAATTGGGTTTACCTTGATTTTGGTTATTGGGAAAGCGATTGTATTGGTTTGGGAATTGGGAACGCTCACTAGGATGGTGGAATCCAGGAGGAGGATTGGTCCTTTGAGGTTGAGGAACAAAAGGGTAAGGTTTTTGGAAGTTACCAACACCTTGACCATATTGAAACTAGTTTGATATTTGAGGAGGGAATTGAGGGGGATGAGAGATGAGATTCCCATATCTCTGGTTAGAGTTATATGTAGAAGAGAAGGGCTCAGAATGAGGTTGGTTGAAGTTTCTAACAAACTGACCTGATGGTTGAGGGTTGGTATTCCTCTGAGCATATGCTGCATTAAGCTCCATTGGTCCAGATGAATCAGATTTATCCTATTGAAGTTGTGGACATGTGTCTGTTGGATGAGTTGGTCAGTTGCAGATTCCAATGTTTTTGACAGGTCCAAGAAACATTGATTGTGAAGAAGATTAGGTTGGGGCTTTGGATGCCACAGCTAGTTGTTACACAAGACCTGTAAGTTCACTCATCCACTCTGTCATCTTGTTTGGTTCTATTGATTGATTATCTTGGGATTGTTTGAATTGATAATGTTCTTGAGTATGGAATTGTTATGTGTGTGTAGCCATGTTTCTTATGACATCTCTTACAGCTGCAGGAGTTTTATCAACAAGATCACCGCCACTTGCAGCATCAATGAGAGTTCTCTCCATAGCCAATAACCCCTTATAGAAGTATTGGATCAAGTGTTGGTCAAGGATTTGGTGGTTTAGGCATGTTACAATAAGTTTTTTGAACCACTCCCAGTACTCATGTAGTGATTCACTTGGGAATTGATGAATACCACTTATTTCCTTTCAAATGGAAGCAGTACAAGAAGCAAGAAATAATTTTTATAAGAAAAGTCACTTCATGTCATTCCATGTGGTTATGGAACCAAGAGAGAGGTAGTAAAGCCATGACTTGCTGGAGTCAGCTAAGGATAACGGGAATGCTCAGAGTTTGATTTGTTCCTCAGAAACCCCTTGAGGATTCATGGTAGAGCACACCACTTGGAACTCTTTAATGTGGAGATGTGGATCCTCGCTGGCAAGCCTATGGGAGTGAGGAAGAAGATGAATCAAACCCGATTTGAGTTTGAAGTCAGGATCTATGTTGGGATATTGAAAACCAAGAGGTTGGTAATTCAAATCAGGGTCAGTGAGTACTTTAATTCTTTTTCCTTATTATTGGCCATATCTAATTCAATTGGTTGGACAAGGACTGGTTCCTGAATTATTTGATTATCTCTTAGGTTCCTCCTAAGTTAGCGAAGTGTTCGCTCAATTTCAGGGTCAAACAAATCCGAGGGATTGTCTAGGATTCTATGGGGAATTTAGAAAAAATTTGGAAGAAAGAGGAAGACGGGTTTTTATTTGTATTTTTGTTAGTTTTTTATTTTTATGAGAAGGCGGGTTTTTCTTTGTGTTTTTTTTTCAATTTTTTTTTAATTTTATTTTTTTTGGGTTTTTTACAATAAAAAGAAACTAATGATTACTTAATTGCACCATCCTTGGAAATGGAACCATTTTAAATGCTTGGCCTATTGTTTCATATCAATCGGTCAAAGTTTCGATGCTCCGTTAATTTGTATAGCAACACTCGGATCGAATCCTCGGTGATGATACTTTTTAATATTATTTTGTTTCTAGTTGATTGTATTCAGATTCGGGGGGTTTGTTTGCAGAGATTATGAAATGATTGATTGATTAATATTGATTTAACAAATATTTAAAGATTTGGGTGAGTTCATTTTTAGTGAGTTAATCTTGTGATATCCTAGATCTTTGCTTTATATTGCATTTAAATTAACACCCACTTCACAAGATAACGTTGATTGGAATTAAAAAGTGTTAAGGATTTAATCCAAGCCTTAGCTTAACTTAGGGTTCTAATCTCAATTAGAGATTGTTTATGGTAGTGTATTTATGGTTTCAATAATCCATGGAAACCACAGGTTAAACAAAACAAGTCATTAATCCAGGACATGTTAAGTCCAACATACACAATATTAAATAGAAGAATATTTATCGAGAAAATACTCTCAATCCCTTAACATCCCTAAATTTTGACTCACCCCAATAATAGACTTAATCATACATTAATATAGTTCTTAATATGGTAATATATTTTAATGGTGTTGAATTATAAATAGAACAAAAAGAACGGGATAGGAAAAGATTTGTGCGTTGAACACACACACACATGAAGGGTGATCAGAATTAAAAACAAACTTTAGATTGAATTACAAAGTGAAAGAAGTGAAGGGGATTCAACTATATTTAAAATATTTTAAGAACATTAATATGAAACTACAGATTCTGGATGAGAATAAGATATATTGAAGAATAATCTTTCATGAAAACGGAATTACAAAGAAAGAGGCTTACAAGATTAAAAAAAAAGAAGAACACAAAAGTAAATGAAAACAATGAGAGGAGTAAAGGTCGCTCAAATGAAAACTTGAGTGTGTATAGTCCTACCAAGCCTTTGGTAAGGCTTTGGTCGTGCCAATATGTTCTCCCCTCTTCTTAAATGTCAAATATTTTGAAGGAGAGGGGTGAATGTATTTATAGCCCAAGGAAGTGGACTGTTGGCATTCCCAATCTTTACCTCCAATTGGCTCGACGATTTGGACATACAGACAGCCGAATATTTAGATATATCCTTCTTAAAAGTTTTATATAGTAATTTTTTCATATTTCTCTCAAAATTTGGAGTTATTTGAACCTATGGAACCAAAGTTATGGAATTCTGATTAAACAAAGTTAAACTGTCCATTTCAATCCATGCTTTTTCAATTGCCCAAATGTGAATGGATTTTGGAATAGTAAGATGCCATAAAATATTAATTCTTTCATAAAAAAAGTATTCCTCATATATATCTTATTTTACACTGAAAAATATCAGCATGATTTTATGATTAGATCAGGAGACATGTCATGAATACTGTATTGATTTTAATTCCCGGCCATAATGGTGGGTTGAGATTAAATGAATCGGTTGGGCCTTTTATATTTGGATTTGGGCCTTGAAATTTTTATCCAATACTCCTTACATTGTCCCACAAACCTTTGATGAGAATTAAGTAATTTTAACTTCTATATTGATCCCATTAATTCAATCTTCATTTATGGTTCATCTACCTCACATATTCTATGGGCCTTCTTGTGTGGTCCATATGAGCCTTTAAATGGAATAATTAGCCCATGGTCCCCTAAAATTAAATGTTTTATATTGAATTTGGAATCCTAAAAAATAAGAACCACACAATTTGGATCAGTAGGGTGATAGTTATAAATAAAATAGTAAACTGACTCAATTGTACTAATTCTAAAAATGCTCAAAAATTATACTTAGTATTAAAACATTAATATTTCACAAAAAAGTATGCACATTTCATATAAAATAAGTAAAGGGAGTATATAATAATTCATGAAAATATTAATAATATCACACACTTATCATGTGCATATCATCATCATAACATACTAGGTCTATTTAAAGTTGAATAGCTAGTTGGTTGTCTGCCTGAACCACTGAAGGAAGATCCCCACACTGCTAAATAGGTGGTGGCATTGCCCTATTACATCTTGGAAGAAAGTATGCACGATTGGGTCCCTAAAATAAGGTATTATTGCTCGATAAATTATCATCACTATCTAGTATCGTCTTCCTAGATAGATATACTCATTGTGGAATCCTAAAAGTTTCAAGACATACCATGGCCAGATGGGCATATCTGGAGTGTAAACATGATAAGGAAATTAAAGTCAAAAGACTAAATCCTATATGATTCATGTTTCATTGTCCCCATATAATTGATGTCTCGTCATCCCAAGTCAATAGTTTGGTAGTCAGAGTCCTGTAGTATAGATATGTTGGTAACCATACAAACAATGGATTCCCTAATATGAGATCCAAACATGAGATAATCTGAAAATATTTCCAAAGTTCTAAAACCAAACCCCACATAGGTACAACTCCACACAATAACTTGGGGAAACACCCCTATGATACCAATTTTTCATGACTTTACCCACTAGGGTGTGCCTGACCAGTGGTAAGTTGAGTGTGGCTCCCTATTACCACTTCCAATAGGATAGGGGTGGAGATTAGTGATGAGTAGAAAAAAATGAATATCAAAGGACTTGGACAAAGTACTTGTATGCACACACTTAACTATCTCCATGAAATAGTTCATATGAATAAGAAAAATAATGGACATATAGAGTGTACACCATGCATGTAATAACATCTATGAAAACATCATATTATAATAGTCTAATGCAATTTAAAAGGGGAAAAATACACGCCGAACCAAAAATTGGATCCCAACTTAAAAAATAATGGAGAAACAGGGAAATTTTGAAGACATATGTACTCACAATCCCCATGGTCAATCACCACACATAGTTAACACCAAGATCCACTAATCTCCATTAAAACCAAGACCACAAATATCACCTCCAATATGTCTATCATTTACAAAAGACACGACAAGTGTGGGTAAATCCTACAAATGGGTGAGTATATACACTTCCAATAGAAACCTTAAAACAAAATAAAAGTAAGCAACAAAAATTCACAACAGTCGTCTCAACCCATAAGAAAGATGGTATTGAAAAATTCAACATATATGATTATAATGAAACCTAAGTGATGAATAAAGGGTGTTTCTATCTCTATGTACTAGCTAAGAATTATGATTCATCCTATAGCTCCAAAGACCTATCTCTCATGTCCATCACCAAGTTCAACTCCACCCGAATCTATGTAGAGGGTCCCTCTCCTCACAACTGCACTTTACATTCTAGAGATCACCAACTCCTATAGAGGACCGAGTCCCCACTGGATCTCAATAATAGGGGAGTATCACTATGTAGATTGAGGAACTACACCCTATTAATCATGGGTGAGTACTGGATATACCTTTTAAATGAATATGGGGTCCCACACCCTAGTTTTATAGGGGAGTACCAACCCCAACATTTCTCTAGTGATACCACTTTATCACTTCCATTGACCAAGCATCACTGAAGTAAGCATCACACTCGTAACACCTTGCTTTATATATCTAAATCTAAAACAAAGGCTATCATTTTTTTCTTACATGGAAAATAACTTAATATGGGATATTTTTGGTCCAAATACGTGTTCCAAGGAAAGAGATACATTAGGTGGAAGTATCATAAAAAGGGGGGTACATAATATGTACATGGATCACACAGCATGTGACCTCACTTGGCCACATGAGCGTGTGATATCCTTTACATAGCTTGTTTGTACATGTGGTTGTACACGAAAAGTACAAGTAGTCCATGACGTATAACCTCTCATAGACACCTAGGGTGTATCCTCACCAACACATGGCTTGGATGGCCCTATAGTTATACACAACATTTAATTAGAGTACATGGTGTGTCTTGGTAGCCCAAGGGGCATGCTCATGTCATCCCTACCTATGCTCATGTACATAAGACCATTCTCAAGTATATCACCCCATATATGTCTACCTAGTTATTTCTAGGTACACCTGGGTTCTGGTTATGTACTACTATAAGACCATATCCTCTTAACACGGGGTTCCTACTCATGTACTTGGACACATGTCCAAGTCGTACTACATGGTTTATACTCCAAGTATGCAACATGTAGTCCCCAAAACTCTTCATTCTCCCAAAAAGAATAAGGTGTGATGTGTTCTACTACACTAGACACCATGTTATTGGGATTTATGAATGTTAAATCCCTACAAACCACCTAACTTGATATATCTTTCAAAAAACATATTTAATATTTTATCTTATTTTAAATATTATTCTCTTTATTTTAAAAAACATGAGTCCCTTTGATTTATATTTCAATTCTTTGATTTTATTTCTCTCTTGTATATGATCCCTATATCTCACTTGTTTTTTCATTTGAGGGATATTCTTATCTATTTAATTCAGAAATGTTCCTAAAGAAATTTTTTGTTTTTACAATTTTCTTTTAAATCAAAAAATGTTTTCAAAGTAATATGTTCTATAACAGGTTAATTTTATTAAAATTTTACTATTTTAATTTTTTTTCAACATTATATACAATTAGCTTGTTTTTTTCTTGTTTTATATTTTTTTAAAGACTTATATGATCACTTGTGTATATCCTCTATAAATTTTTAAAAGTTTTTTTATCTACCTTGAATTAATATTAATGATGATTAAAACGTTTCTACATATGCTTATCTCTAACAATGTTTTTTATTTGTATTTGAGAAAATTCAATGTGAGGATTAATTTGAATTATTTTTTCACATTTAAAATAAATCATTCTATATTTTTCAATAAAGGAATCAATTAATTTTTATAAACTATTATTTAATAGAATTAGTGTTTTGGAAAACGTATGTACTGATTTTATCTTTTACTCTTTCTTTTCATTCCATTATATTTCTCAGTTATTTCACTTTTCTTCCTCTACTATAAATATATTTGTATATATCTAAAAAAATTTAAACATTCCTATATATCTCTTTGAAATTAATATATTAAGGGATGTTTTGGAAGTTAAGAGATATTTTTAAACCTCATTTTGTTTTTTTACTTATATTTATCAAAATATGTGGAAAATATTTATAAATATCTATTATTAATTTTTCCAAATATATTTCAAAATATCTCTTTATTTTTTCATATAATATTTATTTTTAAGTTTTCATTACCACTAATTGTTTTATTTTTGATAATCACAAAGGGTGTAGAGTTTATATTTAATTTATTTTACTTCAAAGGGAGGTTTTATTTTTTCTTGAACTTAAAAAAGGGGTAATCGATTAAAAAAATAGTTATTTTTTATTGTTTAATAGTTTCAAAAATGGAGGGTTAAATTTTTTACTTTTGTTTGATATATGTAATGTTTTTTTACTTCTTGATTGTATTTAATATTTTGTATACATTAATATCTTTAATACATTTCTATATTTTACACTCATGATTTACCCTTAATATATCTTTTTATGATAAGTGTTTGTGACCATTAAAAAATAGAGATATTGTTGTACCTCTCTCTATAATAGTGTTTTCATGATAAAAAAACACTCATTTATGTTTCTAATAATTTCATTTAAGTAAATTTTAGTCTCATTACTTAGTCTTTTAATCATGTTTTTGATGGAATTAGTGAGGATATTTAAGACTATTAAAAAGAATCTTGAGGATATTTTTGAAGGTTTGGACTAGTATTTTATAATGCCTTAAGATCTTGGAATGAACTTGGAAGAACAATCAAATGCATTATAATAAAGAAAGGGTAGCACCAATTGAATATGGAGAGTTGCAGACTGCACTGGTTAGACAGTTAAATGACATTGGCCAGCCAGTGGTGTTGGAAATAATGATCCATACTATAGGATTCCACCAACTAACTGGTATAGGTATATCAACAATATAGTGGGAGCAAGTGGAGTCAGGTCATCACCAGTAAGCTTACCAGCTAGTCAGTGGGATCGTCAGTCTAGCCTGTGTCTTTAATCCAGATCAGTCAAGGTGCTTTTATTAGAGAGCTTAAAATCTTTGACTTGGCCCATTAAATCCTTAGATTGGCCCAAGGGAGCTCCATATCCTATTAGATCTATACATAGAGACCTAAGTTTTCGTTGATCTCATCAATGAACTTGTGAAGCAAATTTTCAATTCAATCAAATATTTTATCTTGTTGAATCTCTAGTGATCCCAAAGTTACATCAAAGATCCAATCTAAATTATTCTTCAATATCTAAAATGATCTCTTATTAAATATTTTCTCAATATCACATCTCAAATTGTACATATCATTTTGAGATGGTAGGGAGATTCTTTTTAATGGTTTTACATCAATAAAAAATTATTCTTTTCATCTCTTTCTAAAACTGGCTCTCACTACTACAAAAGTGTGGGATGGGTTCCTTGGCTACCGATGAAGTTCCAGATGGTGATCAAAAGGTTCAATTTTGAGGGATGAATTTCTTGATCGCATACGAGATCAAGAGAGTAATAAATCAATCCTCACAACATGATGGGAGGATACTTAGGAAATAATAGTGATATATTTTTGAACTCCTTTATCAAATCATGATTTCTCTATCTTTCAATTTATATTTTTCATTATTAAAATTCAATAAGAATAATATCATAAATTTTAGAAGTCCTTTTTTGAGTATTCTTACTCATTTAATTATAATTGAAATTATATATTTAAAACATGTATTATTTATAAACTTATCACTTTATTGAATTTATTACTTTATCACTATATCTTATCAATATCATTAAATTATTGAATTTATGTTTTTCTTTCACTATAATTTTTAAAAGGAAAAATCATCCCCCTATTTTTATGCACTCTAAATAAAAAATAGTATTAAATGTTTTTTTTTAAATTAAGTTTATAAATTGTTTTCAAAAAATTTATTTTTAATCAATGTATATTTCAAAGTTCGATCATTTTATGATGGAATAAAACTATTCTTTTATTGTTCTTATTTTTCATGGAATTATTTTTTATTGTTGGAATAATACTAGTAAAATTTCATTAGTAGTATAAGTTAACTTGTTTGAAATATGGTTATGTATGAATATTCTCTTACTAAAGAACTAGAAGATAAGTGGATGCCTGATGATATTAAACCCATTGAGCTTTATGAAAAATCCATGGCTGATATACATTGTGTTCTTAACTGAAATTAATTTAATCATGTTTCTAGATGTAAAAATTATGATGAAATATGTAAATTTATAGAAGTCACTCATGATGGAAGAAAAAAATGTTAAATATATTAGATTAGACATGTATAATAAATATTTTGGAAGATTTTATATTATTAAAATTAACTCCATAACTAGTATGTTTATATGGTTTGAAGACTTTTTCAATGGTAAAAAGTATCTTGGTGATGATTTTTTTACAGTAACCATAGTAAAAAAGATACTCTAGGCCTTACTAAGAAATTGGGAACTGAAAGTCACAGCCACACAAGATGAAAATAACGTAAATAAAATGGTAGCCAAAGAAATTATCAGATCCCTAATGACGTATGAAATTACATTGAAGTGAAATCCTGTGAAGGAATCTAATGAATCCAAATATGTAAAGAAAACAATCACATTTAAATATACCAATGAGGATTTCTCTGGAAGTGAAGTTCAAGATTTTTCTAAAATCACTAAGAACAAGAAAAAATTATTCAAGAAAATGAAAGCTTATAATCAAATGAATAATGTGGAATTGGAATTGATATACTATAAATGTAATAAAAAGTTTCACATGGATCCATAATTCCCCATATATAAAAATAAATCTTGAGAAAGCAAAAATGTAATAAGGTTCTAAATTTTACAACCTAGAGTGTAATAGATGACTCTAAGAACTCAACTTCCTCAACCTATTTAAGTGAATTAAGTCTTAAGTACCTTATGAAACATGTTGATAAAGACGTTGAGGTTAGTATCTCTCTTCCCATTTCCACCTCTTCCTCTTCTTATCCCAATTATCCCTTCTTATTCTTCGTGCTCCTTAAGTAACCTTAAGTATAAAGACCTAAAATGCAGTCTTGGTCAACTCAAAAATATTTTTCTTGAATTTTATTCATTATAAAAAGAACTTTATAATAAATACCATAATGTTCTTAATGAAAAAGAACATATTCTAAAAGAAAAAGAATAAATCTTCAAAGGGAAGAATTATCTATGAATTTTATAACTTTACCAAATGTTAATATTATCGAATATACAATCAAAGACCTAAAATACATCTTTAAAAAATCAATCTTGGTGAAAATAATATAAATAAAATTTTGGTCTCTCAAAGACATAGAAAATAATAAGCTGGTCTTGGTTTCTCAAATCATGCAAGCACCTTGAAAAATCCATCTAAAACACATTTATTAAAGGTTTCTCATACGATAAATTTTCTAATTATTATAAAATAATTGGACATTTAATTTATGAATGTGATTATAGGAATAAATTATATGGGAGACAAAAATAAATTCATATTTTATTCAGTATTTCAAAAATAAAATCTTATCTTAAAAAAATATGGATACCTAAATATTTATTGGATGATATTAGCAGACCCAAGTTCATTTGGGTACAAAAAACATTAGTCATTTTATTTTCTAGGAAAATTGTATTCCATGAAAAACCCAAGAAACATTATTAAACCTAGAGAGTGTTTTACTCAAGAAACATGTGTGGAGACCTCTCCAAATTCAATCGAATTGATAAACTAGAAAAAGTTGATGTAAACTTCTATTATAACTCTATGTGCACGATAATTGTTGAAGGTGTCATATATTTTTACTATTTCACTATTATTAATAATTTTTTATTTTTAAAAGTATTAAAACCCAATTTACTAAGTTCTAACTAATATGGGACCACCAAAGTCTCCACAAAGATTTATATCATTTGTATAAGACATGAAATGTGTGGGAAAATACCATTCTTGCATAAATATATACATACCCAGAAGGAATTTTCAAATAACATAAAGGGATTAATAAAAATAATATAGTCAACTCATTCCACATGTCAAGACTGTAAGGAAACCCAACAAAAATATGATCAAAAATAAGAATACCCAATTTTAGAGAGAGAAATCTTGATATTTATATCCAAATAAGAGAGATGATTCTATTCATGACTCTAAGAGATAGTGATGTTATGATCCCATTAGCTCAATGAAACCTCACCAAAATATAATGGAGGACTTGATCCTCACTATAATATTCCTCATATGCGTGAGTACCAACCTTAATGGAGAAATTAACAACTCTGTAGATAGAGTACCTACAACCCAGAAATGTGGGGGATTACCGACTCAACAAGTTTATATGATATAGGGGAGAACCACACCCTATAAAACCCAACCATTATGGGAGTACCAACCCTACAATCAATCTAATGATCACACCTGATCCCTATTGTTAGTAAAGAGTCATGGGAAGAATCATCCCACTCACATCACCTTGCATCATATCTTTGGTGTAAAAATAAATCTATCATCGTGTTATACATGGATTTTTACTCATAATGGACTACTCGTAATGCCCAAATTTGAGTCCCGAAGAAGAATAAATCATAGGTCGAACCTCTTAATAGAAGTACATGACAAGTACCTTTGTGTACATTGGTTGTACTCCCAAGTACAAGCCTACAAATATACCACTTCTCTAATCTTCATGTGGAGGTTCACTAACACAATGTGTCCTTGGAGCCAATGGTGTGCGAGACCACCAAGGGTCCTAGGCATGTAGTCCCTATACATGAAATAGCTATCCAGGTAGGGTCACATGGTGTGTGGGCCTGCAATATGTATGTGTGATATTTAATTCAACTAGAACCAATAGTTGCAATAAAATGAATACTACAAGACATGTGTTCCTATGAAACACATGGCATGTAATTGAGAATTTCATATACAGTAATGTCTGATCTCTTGGATCTTCACAAATCCGCCATTTTCATCAATTCCAACACTAATTTCACTAAATATTCCTCTATGTGTGTAAATCATAGATATACTTCCACCATCAGTCAATTTATTCCCTTCACATCATCATAATAGAAGTTGTCATTGAAGATGATTCTTCTCATACTCCCCAAATTAAGGAAACTGAACTTGATCCATATATTAATCATGTTTCTATCAAATATCCATGATACTATAAGCCCCATGATCAACTCGTTAATTTTAAAAAAAAAATGAAAATGGTGATTTGATTATGATTCAAACCAAATAAGTAAAAGTTAAACTACCACCCATAATGGGACTGACGGTGAAAAACTTGAAGAATAGTGGGATAAATCCAAAGAAACGTCAAAGTGAGAAACATATTTGGCCAATATGGTTCTAGGTAACAATATTTGTTGTAGAAAAAATAATAATGGAGAATAATTCATCATAATAATTCAAATTCAAATTGTAAATTTACTGGGAAATATGGAAATAAGAAGATACTAGGATTCCTAGCAGGTAAAATAATCTAGGCCAGAAATCCAGAATGATAGGGTAGTAAAATCCATAAATAATTTTCCTTGGATCAATGAAGGATTTATCATTGGTGAAAAATATGTTTTTATTAATGTTATTGAATAATCCACTATACTCACCATGCATCCCATCATTCCCCATGATCACATGATGTTGATTGTTGATTCATTCCTCATTTTATCATAAAAGGTATTTCCCTTCGATGAAATATCCATTGCATCTCAATCTATTAGGGTTATGTGGATAACCCTAGATATTTTCTATAAATGGGTCACCACTAGGTTAAAAATTTAAAACAAATAAATTAAATTAATTTATTATATTCTTTTAATCCGTCTATGATAGTTCATCAACATGAAGCCTGATGTGTATGAAACTTATATTGTGCCAAAGGTAAACCATACCTTCTAAATTTAACAGTGGTCTTGTATTTCCTACTATAGAGTCCAATAAATGAGAAAAAACATTTATTATGAAAATATGTGTGTGTTTAGATTAATATATTTAATATTTTTTATATATTAATTTTGGGGTCCTTCTGACACCTGTAACACCATGCTAACTCAAAATAATAACCTAGATATAAATATAGAAATATCTAAATGGTCTAAATAATAAAATTGGCGTCTTTTAACACCCTCATAAGGGTGTTCCTTACTAGGCATGATATATACGACCATCTCATCCTCCCCACTAGGCCTAGGACTCTCATTCATGTCCAATAAGACTAAGGAAACCCACCTTAGGCTACCCAAATCACATCTCACATCCAGAGAACCACCCTAGGTCTCATGTAAACACTACCAACACCTCTTCCCCTTGATGACATAGTTTTAAATAAATCCCAATTCACATAAATAATAAAGTTAATTTTTACTAGGCTTAGGAGGCCTAACACCATATTTCCTTTTTCTCAAAGGAGTTCATAGCCACTATCCCTTTAGTTGGTCCCATGAAAACATGTAGGCATAAACACTCATGAATAAACAAGAATGTGACTTAATGTTTTAGGGACCAGAAACCTCCATCATAGAGTTATAACTCATGATAGGCCTTTCATTCCCTTGAGTATGGATTTCTATTCCTTTTCCAAGATCATACCACCACCCAAACACCCATCCCATGACAAAACATCCAAATAATTAAATATAATGATTTATAATAAATTATTCAATTTAATCCAAATATTTTTATTCACCAAGAACTCCTCATGAATCACCACATCACCAAAACCATATGAAACCTCATTTGTTTATCCTTTTGGGTCTTCCTCTTGCCATTTTGAAAAAAATACCCCTTGAATCGAGACAATTTCATCTTGATTAGATGAAATCATCAACAAAACCCTTACTCAAATCACATTATATCAAAGGGTCGGTGAATAGGAACAAAAAACAGAGAAGGGAATAGAATTACTCAACTAGAATCACAATCAAAATTCTTTTAGAATAAATACATATCATGGTAGATCCAAGAGATTAAGAGAGGGGGAGTTTTCTAAAAGAATAGATCCCCCCTAACATACCTATTTTCCCCTAAATCATGAATGGTTATGACCCCAAAATACTGATATTCCCAAAATTTTAAAAAAACAACCCATGAATTTATCATATTGTAGCAATGATTTTCATGGTGTGAAACATCTATCACATGACCAAGAAACTATGTGACCATGGGGTCCATGGAACAATTATCTCCAAGTATATGGTGTGATCCTTAGACTACATCCATCATGGAATGGCCCCTCCTCAATTGTGATGCAACCTCCCCGAGGTAGAGGGTACATCCCCTAACCTTGACACTATCGTGGCATAACCAGGAGGCCATGACACTATGCCTCACTTACAACCTATTACCCCTGAAATACCTCATCACCCCACTCTCATGATCCTATCATGATGCATCGTCACTATAGGCCATCATGACATGGCCTTGAAATTACATTACAACCTTCTATAACTATTAAAATTCAATATCTTGGTCACCAAAACATTTATCTATCATTCACCTGAGCACTCAAAATAAATTTTGAACATTGATCCATGTCTAAAAACATTTGTAATAGTTTTTTCAATAGTAAAAAACCTAATATGTGTAAAATTATCTAAACATCCCCTAATATGAGACCAAAAAAATAAGATTCACTACAAAAATTAACAACATTGAAATCCATAGGTCATTAAAACTGAAGAGCCTTCAAATTATGATAATGTAAATCAATAAAAAATATTCCTTGGATGTGTTCACCATGAAATAGTTTGACATTCAAAGTTTTGAACATTTTATTGTTTGTTTATGAGATCTAAATTTTATGAAATTAGTCATTCAAAATTGGATTTCTATAAAAAAAATTAGATAAATTTTTTTTACTTTTCCCTTTGAAATTGATGAAATTTTTATGCTATACTAGACTAATATAGATTTTTATTAATAGATTTAAATCCAATTTTGAGTTTCCAAAAATGGATTCTATGTTGTTTAAATTTGGGCTGTAATGTATTATTGAAATTACATCTATATTTGTTAGTTTCTTTGATTTGGCTATAGTGTGTGGACACTTGATGGTGGAATATGTATCTACATATTTCATACTATCATGAGTGTTCTGATTTGGTCTAGAATGTCTTCATGTATGGAACCAAGAAGGATGTTAGTTATTTCTATATTCTTGATGCTTAATATATTTAGTTCTAGGTGATTTGTACTTATAAAGGCTTTATTCCAATCTAAAGTGCCTTATTTAAAGGGTCAACCTATGGAGTGTGTTGTGTGTGTAAATGAGTAAATAATTCTCTGGTGTCTGGTATTTATAATGGTTGAATGTTTAATGGTTATCTATGTGTTGTCGCCTATAGAGTTACTTGAAAGTTATTTTATTGGTGGTTAGAATGATGGATATAGTTGTACTGCTTATTTATGATCCTGGATGATATATTTATTGATTATTATATTGATTTACATATGGACTAGTATCAATGGCGTTATTTTATTAATAATGACCAGTCTTTAGGATTGATTTGTTTTTTATATACAGAAATGAAAAGGAATTATTCTATTAGCTATTGAGTGGTTATTTTGGGCTATAAATGATGCAATGACTAATATTTGGGAGGTAATTATGATACAATAGAAGTTTAGAATCACATAGTTTATTATTTTAGTGTATTTTTGAACAACCACTGATGGAATAATATATTCCTCACTTTGGGGTGCAATCAATTTTTGAAATTGTATTTCTATTTGTTGGTTTTTTTCTTTCAATGTTGTTCTTATGAAAACCTTTTGGTCAGTATCTATTGGTTTCTTGAACTGGTCTAATCTTTTTCAAGGATGGATTTATATAAACTATTTATACCTTTTGGATCCTTGATGTTTCATTACACTGTTCCATGATAATTAGATTTTTTATCCACTTTTTCCAAAATATGTCTGGTTTGAAGAGCCATAATTTTATGGATTATAGTGATAGTATTATTTTATATTGAATTTAGATTAAATCCTTGGCTAGTTTGTTTCCTAACAATGTATGGTTTTATTATCTTGGCATTGTAGTTTTTTCTTTTTTTATGTTTTATGCTTGATTTTCTTCTTATTTAAAGATGAGTCCAATAATGGCATGTATGACCCCATCCTCTTATATTGAATTTTCTTTCTTAATAAAATGGGTCTAGAGTCCTCAGACTCTAGACACTACCTATTTTAATAATATTAATACATTTATTAATGAAACTATCATAATATTAACATATTTATCAATAAATTTAATATAATTAATATTATTTATTCATTTTTAATATTTTTATAATTTATTTATTTTTAATATTTATTCATTTTATAATAAATTAATTCTATAATTTTAAACTTATTATAATATTAATTCATTTAATCATAATATTTACCATGATATTAATAAATTTATTAATTAATTTATTAATAAAATATTTATTATAATATTAATACATTTATTATAATATTATTAATACATTTATCATAATATTAATTCATTTCTCATATTATTAGCACGATTACTAAAACATTAAATACAATTAACATTTTTTATTTTTTTAATATTTTTATTATCAATTGATTTTTAATATTAATTTGTTTTTATTAAAAACTAATTTTGTAATTTTTAACTTATTATAATATTAATACATTTAACCACAATATTTATTATAATATTTTTTTAAGTTGGGGCCAAAGCCTCTTCTTATTATTAAAGCAATGACTTATTTCTATCTAGGTAGAGGGAGACCAAATACAAAGCTTGTATTCTCAAGGACAAGTGGCCCATGAATATGGCATGAAGGCCCTTGGGCTTGAAATCCCTAATTCTAAGCTTGAAAGCCCATTTTTTTGGCCTGAAGGCCCCTCCAATGAATAGTATGGCTACAATACCTGAGCTGCTACAATTATCATGATATCAACACATTTATTTTAATATCAGTGCTACTATCAATCCATTTTTCATTATATTAATGAATTTATTAATACATTTATCATTATATTAACACATTTATTAATACATTATATATAATTAATATTGTTTATTCATTATTATTATTATTTTTGTAATTTATTCATTTTTAATATTTATTCATTTTTATTATAAAGTAATTTTTTAATTTTTAATACCCATTTTTATTGAATTAGTAATTTATTTATCATAATTTTTAAATTTAATTTTAAATATTTAATATTCATTAGTATTTATCAAAGATAAACAGAGCATTGATAAAGGCATACATTATTAGTGCTCATAAAATCCTCTTTATCAATGCTTATTAGTTTGCACTGATAAAGCTAAGACTTCATCAATACTAATTCAATCACAGATAAAAATATTCTTTATTTGAACCTCATGGGAGCATCCAAGTGGTTGTTCCCTCTGGTGGTCTTTTGGGAGGTCTCAGTTTCGAGCTTCCCTGTGTGTAACTAGTTAGGGTTTTCTGTTTATTCCCCCCTCTCCTGACTGCTTTAAAACAAAATTAAAAAAACTCCTTTATCAACACATTTCATCTTAGTACTAATAAAGATAGAGTTTATCAATTTTTTTCTAGCACTACTAAAACCATTTCTCCTATTCTAAAATAACCCTTGTAGGTTGTGTTTCTCACTTGTACCATTCAAGCTCTCATGGAACCCTAACCTTCCAACCACCTCTTTGGAATGTTTTAGATTAATCGACCCACAAAACAAAGTTATATTGTTCATTACTTGTTTTTAAGGATCTTTTAACCGTTATTGCATAGTTTTTCATGATTTTTTTATGTTCTTCTTATCAACTTGAAGTTTTCATAGGACTCATGTACCTCAATTTCCAATGTCATCCCATTCATTTAGTAGGATTAATATTTTCACAAACCACCCCAGGTCAATCCAGAACTATTCACCTGAGTCAATCTATGGAAAGGCTCGAGAGGCGTTCTTGATCCTCCTGGGATGGAAAAAAGCACCAAGGGAATCATTTGAGTGATAAAGGGAATAGCTTCTCCCAATATGAAAATAATTTAAAAAAATAGTGGAATAAAATAACGATAAAACCAACCAAATATGGTTTTTCAAACCTTATATCATTTACATTACAATTAAAGATACAATAGACCAAAGAGAAAACTAAACCAGAAAGACCAAACTAAACCTGGCACCCAAGACGCCTCCATCTGACCCCGAGGGTCACTCTATAATCTAAAATCCAAAATCACTGAAGGCTATTGAGCCAAATATGGAACCTATAGAAAAAACTATAAATAAGAAAACACAATAAACATGAGTATTAAAACTCAGTAGGTAGGCCCGGATAATTCTATACCCAATGCACATTATTTAAATAAAGAAACATTGATTTAAAGGTTTGAAAAAAAATATCAAAAATATAGGTTTTCCACACTTTTGATTTAAAGAATACAAACCATTTCCCTCATTCTTTTAAAACAAGGCTCAATGGAAAAAGGGAAAAGGGGACCAAACAAAAATCATCCATTTTTCCTAATAGTGAAAAATAAAGGGAAATAGTTTCTCTTTAAAAACATCCACTTTGAAACATTTTTATCAAAACCACACATTCAAAATTTTCCAAGATAACACCAAAACAAAGCATAAGGTTCATGATTTCACAAAACAAGGTAAATGGAATCAATGGTACTAGTGTTAGAGGAACACGATAAATCCTAAGAACTTATAATATAAGAAGAACATACTAATACATAAGACCTCATCCCTGGTAGCATGCCACACATGATGATATCAAAACACCCAAATGCTCAGACACCCAAACTCATAACAGACTGAGGGGCCCAATCCCATAGTAATAAACCCATATGTCGGCCTACTAGGGGTCACATGTCAGTGTGTAAACTACCAGTGTAGTAATAGTTCTCAGTAATCCTCATAACTATGTTAGGATCCTATGATATGCTCATAAAGGTGTGTTCCAAACAAGATCAAGCAATAAGCCATATATACACCACCTTACATAACACGCACAAACTGGCACCACCCTAGCCATCTCAAGGAATAGTCCTTGCCTTAAAAATAATAATTATAAAAAGAAGGTATCATACCTATGACACTCTCATCGCATGTCTAACCAAAAAGGCAAGAATCCCTCCTTTGAGGATTTTCCAAACAACCATTTAATAAAAATTTCAAATGGGACTCATGTCATTTTCACCCATCGAACCTTTAATAAAAAACTACACATGGAAAATTTTCAATACCAAACCAATTTATAAATCCACTTTGGAAGCACCAACCACCATTTGAATTTCAAACTATCATTTTCAAAACCAAACCATTTTCAAAACCAAACACACCCTTGGAACCCATTAATCATTACAAACCTCCATTTAAGTCTAAAACATATTTACAAAGGCCAAAGGGGCATTTTGATGTCACAATTATATATATATATATATAACCAAAACATTTTTTACAAAATACAAAACAAACCATAATTTAAAACATAACATTTTATCAAACAAATTTGGTATAAATTCACATTGGCATAAGAAAATAATCATTTCAAAACCTATTTTTAACATGTTCTAAAAACATAAAAACACTGTAATCAACTAATTAAGGGTATTATGAAGCTGTAAATAATGTTTTAAAATTCATTGAAATTAATCAGAGATAAATAAATTTCTTCTAAAAAATTTAAACTTCATTCAAAGGCCAACTGGGCTATTTAGAAAACACATGGTATGTAAAATTCAACAAATACACACTACCCATTCAAAATGAGTAGACCACCTCATTTCTCATAAACAAATATTCTAAGCACAGAACATCACTATTTGGTAACTAAGGGAAGTGTGAAAATCAAGTAAATGATGTAATAATTAATTTAAAGAATAGGTGCAAGAGATCCTACCTCAAAGGAGAACCAAGACAACACCTGGAACTTGAGAGATTTATTGGTGACCACCTTAAATCATGCGGTAAGTCCAATGCACTAAAAATTAAATTATAGAGACTCATAACACATAAAGTCTCTAAATTAGAATGTGTGGAACCAAGCGGTGGGAAGAAAACCCTCACCTCAAATGGTAGAGACAACTCAAAACGATCTGAAACACCTCACCTTCGGAGGTGAACACCAAAACTCACCTGAAGGGGTCCTAAGAGACAAGAAACATGTCAGAAGATGGAGACACTACCAAAAGGAGGGTAATTTTGTGAAGTCACATGCTGGAGAGGGGATTCCAGTAGGGGTGGTGCACCAGAAAGGGGGGTAGCGCCAGTTGGTTGGGTCGCCAGCGCAGGGCAGGTCGCTGGAAGAGGGGACGTTTGGAGGTGTTGCATGCATTAGAATAGGGCTGGCTAGAGGTAGGTGTGTGTTCCAAACCAGGAATAGAGAGGTGAGTCGCATCGCATAGGTGAGGGGGATAGCACTAGAGGAGGTTGCGCCAGCTAGTAGGGGAGGTCACCTGTGAGAGAGGTGCATAGGGGGAGGAGTGCACAACAAGGTTTGATAGGGAGAGATATGCATTGTGGGGAGAGAAAGGGGGGAAGAGGGAGGGGATATTATGAAAAAAAACCTAAAAAATACCTAAATTAATAATAAAAATATAAAATTAAATTATTAAATAATAATTATAATACAAAAAAATGAAGCGGTAAAAACTCAAGGAGATTCCAAACGAATGAAAAATAAAGAGATTACAAAAACACCACTATAAAGAAAAGGATAATCAATGAGATCTGGAGCTCAAAATGGACTCCCTTCTTAGAGTCACCCACCCCCAAAAGTTTAAACACCCCTAGTTGATCGGTCCAAAAGGCATAGAACTTTCACAATGCCCAAACCATCCTTAAAACATGAATACCTTAAACATCCTCAAACAAAACTCATACCATCCACCCAAAAGAACGAACGAATTTCAATCCCCATCTCAGGGAAACCTCCATAAACATACTTTAATGACACCACTAGAACACTCCCCTTCCAACACATACTCAAAGGAATAACATAGAATTAGGTGGATCTATATGAGACTATCCACCACCAAATCGATACTAGTAGTGGAACTAATATACTTACATAGGGAGGCCAGTACAGACTCCCTACCATAGGAAATAGGGTAACACTAAATTCAATGAGACTCATAATGGGTCTCCCCACCATAATAATTAATGAGTTTAAATAAACTCGAAAACCTCCCAACACTAACCAAAACCCCCCAGCATAAGGGGAGGTTATGGAAGGTCCCAATTTAACGAAGCATCAAAACCACAACCGACAACATACCAATAACTTCACACACCTGGTAGAACACAAACTATTCCACACTTAGTTCACACAAACAGGACAGACAAGGCCCTTTTAATAAAGGAATATACCCAATGAGACACAACTACCATAATTTTAAGAAGATGAGGCAATTACACCTCCTCATAACCAAGGAAAACTCTTACACCCAAGCATGTCATAACATGGAAATGAGGTTCCCAGTCCTCCTTCCACCAAATAGAACCAATTAAAATAGAATATCTACACCAAAGGCTTAACTATATCCATATACCATGTCTAGAATATAATTTAGACAAATACCTTCTCACACCATTGGGGTTTTTCTGACTATGCTTCAGCATCACTTTGGGACCTATGGTTGGATCTTAGATAATTGAAGCATATCATTCCTCACAGTCAGTCTTTAGAAACCCCTGAATAGAACACATGGATTAAAATTCCACAAAACACACTTCGAATAAAATATATTTTCTAAAGTTTTCGACAACAACCATCATTATAATTGAAAAAAAATACCACAAAACACCACTAGATGCGACTATTACATCCAAGGAACATTACAAAGAAAAAACCCCAAACTGATCCCAAACATCACCCTACTCCTGAGAGTGAGCTGGGTGACCTTTGAAAAGTTGAGTCTGGATTCATGGAGATTCTTGGAAACACCCTGACAAAACTGCTGCAAGTGACCCTATCATCCACAGGTGTGGCAGATTCTTGGATCATTCAAGCATGATGGCCTCTTATGACCCTTCTTACCACACTGATGACAGATCATGGTGTTGTATTCTGAAGAAGTTGACGGGAGACCTATAGGCCTCTTAATTCCTCTACTAGCACCACTAGTATCAAGATGTTTCCCAATATTTTTACTAGAACCCTCTACACCAATTCTAAAAATTAGAGGATGATTTGCTATCTCAAGCCCTCCTACTAACTCAACTTTAGCACGAAAGGCTTGTCTCACCGCATCAGAGAAATTGGTTAGGTTGAGCTCTACCACCTTCAATTGTAGTTCAAGACAAATCCAAAACTCAAAGTCTTGAGCCTTCATAGGATAATTTGTAACATACCTTGGGTCATACAGAACTAGATCCAAAAAATGTCGATAGAATTCCATCACTGATCCAACACCCTACTAAATACCACACAACTCCATCCTATTTATCACCTTTTTCATCTTAGAAAGGTATTAATGGGTGAACGATGACTTAAATAACTCCTAGGTAATATTTTCATGAGGCTTCCTTCAAGACACAGACTTCCAAAATTTCTAGGTTGGACCTTCAAGCATAAAGGTAAAAAACATTACCTTCAATGACTTAGGAAACGTAAAGAAACTAAATTCCCTCTAAATCCTCTACATCTACTCCTCCACTTAGAGAGGATCCACTGGACCATAAAAGAGTTGAGGATTCAACTTTAAAAACTCAAGGACATAGTTTATGGGTTGATCAACTGGATTGTTTTTTAAAGATGCACCACTCGAAGAAGAACCTTATGGATCCATCAATTCTTCATGGGGGTGGACACTATGAAACAACTAAAGAAGGAACTTTATCAAAACAAATTCATTACCATTTTAAATTCAACTTTTCACAATTCCAAAAAAGAATTTACAAAAAAAATTAGAATTAAGGAAGACCCAAAATGATTCACAAGGGAAAACTAATTTCGATGGGTGACATGGACATATGGTTGGAGGCCATATTCCAATCATGCCCCAACAATGGAGAGTATTATAAGGAAATGTCCTCAACTCCACATGGATTTATATGCCCTATGAGCTCATGGAGTCCACTTTTCCAACTGCCTTTTAATTTCTCAATATAAAACAATTTACAAGAACCAAAAGACACCAATTAACCTAGATATCCCATGGTAACCTGAGGTTCAGAATGAGTAAGGGTTCATGAAGTTCTTCCCATTCTTATATCTTGAGCCCCAACAATCCTACTCCTTCTACCTTAATATCCCCAAATAACAATGGGTGTTCTAAAATAAAAGGTCCAATAAAGATCTGACCTTCTCTGATGCCATTTTTTATGAACCACCCTGAGTCAATCCTGAACTGGTCACTCGATCCAATCCTTGGAAAGTCTCATGAGGCGTCCCCGATCCTTTTGGTCTGGCGACAAGGCCCAAGGTAATCATTAGAGTGAAAAAATGGAATTTTTTATCCCAATATAAAAATACTATAAATAAAAATAGTGGAACAAAAACATGAGAAAACCAACAAAATATGGGTTTGAAAACCTTAAATCATTTACATTAGAATTAAAGATACAATAGAACAAAGAGAAAACAAACCAAAAATACCGAACTAAACCTGACAACCAAGACATCTTCATGTGACCCCAAGGGTCACTCTCCAATCCAAAACCAAACATCGGTCGAGGGGATTGAACTGAAGTCAGAACCTACAACTGAAACTAAAAACAAGAAAATACTATAAGCATGAGTATTAAAACTCATTAGGTTGGTCCGAATAATACTATTCCTAATTCACATTCTTTAAATAAAGAAACATTGATTTATATGTTTGAAATACAATATATAAATATAGTTTTTCTACACTTTTTGTTTAAATGAATACAAACTAGAAATTACAAACCATTGATCTCATGCTTTTAAAACATGGCTCAATGGAAAATGGGAGAAAGAGACCAAACAAAAATCATCCATTTTTCATAATAGTGAATAAAAAAGGGAAATGTTTTCTCTTTCAAAACATCCTCTTTGAAACCTTTTTATCCAAATCACACAGTAAAATTTTTCCAAGATAACACCAAAACCAAGAATAAGGTTCATGATTCTACAAAACAAGGGCAATGGAATCAATGGTACTAGTATTAGAGGAACACAGAAAATCCTAGAAACTCAGAGGATAACCATAACATACTAATACATGAGACCCTATCTACAGTAGCATACCATGCAAGATGAAATCAAAACAACAAAATGCATGCCCAACCTAACTTAGGATAGACCAAGGGGCCCAAACCTATAGTAATAAACCAAGATTTACACCTACTATGGGACACCGGTGAGTGCGTAAACTACAATTAAAGTAATATTTCTTAGTAATTATCATATATATGCTAGGTTCCCGTGCTATGTTCGTAAAGGGGTGTTCCAAACAAGATTATGTAACAAGCCATATATACACCACAACACATAACACACAAAAACTGAAACCAACTCCTCTATCTCAAGAAGTGTTCCTTGCCTTAAAATAATAATTATACAATGGGAGGTCCCATACAGAGTACACTCCCATACCATTTCCAACCAACAAGGAAAGACCCACTCCCAGGAAGGTTTTCCAAACAACCATTTAATAAAAATTCCAAATGGGCCTCATGGGATTTTCACACATCAAACCTTTAATAAAAAACGATACACAAGCCATTTTCAATACCAAACCAATTTAGAAATCCACTTTGGAAACACCAAACACCATTTTAATGTCAAACTATCATTTACAAAACCAAACCATTTTCAAAACCAAACACAACCTTGGAACCCATTAATCATTACAAACCACCATTTAAGTACAAAACAAATTTGTAAAGGCCAGAGGGGAATTTCGATGTTATAAATTTATATTTATTTATATAACCAAAAAATTATTTAAAAAATACCAAAATGAACCATAATTTCAAACAAAACATTTTATCAAACACGTTTGGTATAAATTCACATATTCATAAGAAAATAATCATTTCAAAACCTATTTTTAAGATGTTATAAAAATATAAAAACATTATAATAAACTAATTAAGGGTACTATGAATATCTGAATAATGTTTGAAAATTAATTGAAAAGACTCAAGCATTAATAAATTTCTTCTAAAAATGTTTAAACTGTATACAAAGGCCAATCGGGCTATTTAGCAAACACAAGGTATGTAAAATTCAACAAATACACACTATGCATTTGAAACAAATAATTCTTCCATCTCATTTCTCATAAAATAAATATTTTAATCATGGAACATTAGTATTTGGTAACTAAGGGAGGTTAATAATTTAAGCAAATAATGTAATATTTAATTTAAAGAAGAGGTGAAAGGGATCCTACCTCAAAGGAGAACCAAACCAACACTTGGCACTTGATAGATTTATTGGAGACCACTCAAAATCACACGGTAAAATCTAATTCACTAAAAATTAAATGCTAGAGACTTAGAACACATAAAGGCTCTAAATTAGAATGTGTGAAACCAAGTGGTTGGAAGAAAACTCTCACCTCATGTAGCGCCCCGACCCCAGCTACCCAGAGTCGGTGCATTACTTCGTAACATTGGCATGATCACAAAAGATCAAGTCTCGAAAGACCGATTAGTTTAGTAGCCTTGGAAACACTAGATACATTCATAAGTCTTACATTAAATCATAAAGTGAAAAACTAATAACAAAGTCTTCATAGTCCACACTCATATCCTCTTCTGACTATCCCTGCAGGTCATTCATAAAATACTTCTTCACATCCTAGAAAATATTAAAACATTGAAAGGGGTGAGCTCAGATGCTCAGTAAGGATAACAATATTTCGTAAGCTTTCATAAATAAACATAAAAATTTAAGGCAATGTATAACTAAAACAAAAGCCTTTTAAACTTGAACATCAACATAATATGGAAAAAGTAAAATGAGATAATTCCATTCACTTCTTCACATGGATATTCTACTGGTCGAATAATCACATGGAATATCAATAACCACTTTCATAATGAGGTAATGTATAATGTCGGACATTCTGAAACATTTTTTCAAGGCCTCGGCCAAGACGTCTAAAATGATTAAGGCCTCGGCCAAAATCACAAATCAAATTGGGAAAGGGCCTCGGCCAATTCCACGTCTAGTTGTCTCATGAGACCTACCGATGCATCGAGGAGCTATAGCGGGCTCCACCCGTCACTTATTAAGTCCAATACATTCCTCATATGAATAGGTTTAAACATATCATAAACCATAACATAATTGTATCACATAAAACATGCATAAAGGAAACATAACATTTCCACATTTCAATCACAAGATATCCATACAACACATTGATATAATAAAACTCTTTAAAAACCATTTTCAATACCAAAATAAAAGAAAGTTAAAACTTTGTATTTATTTTTCATTAAAAAAATGATGGCTTGTATAGGAAGCCGAAACTCAAATAAAGGTCACGGCGGCGGAGAAATCGTTGTCGCCGCATATGTACGGAATGAAAAACATTCCCTTTTTGTCGTTTAGTAAAACGCTTCATATAAAAAAGATTCCTTTTGAATAAAAGTAAGAGTCAAAGGGGTTTATACATTGTACAAAAGAAATTTGTGTATAAAACAAAATATGCCTCAATGAATGGAGATTGAGACGAAGTCCTTACAAAGATCATTTTTTTAAAATAAAATAGATATATTATGCGTATTCACTATAGGTACACATAAAAAAAGTAAAAATACAAAATAAGACATAATAATATCATGACATAATTTGAAAGTAGGAGATTAACCCAAATAATGGAAGTTGGGTTAAGAAATTCCCTTACCTTGCCTCTTGTCCTGACTCGACCGTTCGTTAACCTCCTCAAAATCAGGTAACTCTTTTTGATTTGAGCCAAAGGCTTCCTTGAGAAGAGTTCTTCCCAAAGTGAGGATTCTAGGAGTAAGAGGGGGAAGTTGGGAGAGTATTTGGGTAGAGTTTGGCCGAGCCAAATGGCTTGAAAGTGTAAATGAGGTGGGAGAGGTGGGGGCCTTTTATAAGTGGAGAGGAGGGGCACTTTTGGAAAGATTGAAATGTTACATTATTTCACAATGCTTTTCGGATTCTAAAGGTCCCACACTTATATAATTCTAGGATAAGGTGATAAGGTTTCGAAATATCCTCATCCAATAGGCTTTGGACAAGTGTAAGCCTTGGATTTTTCATTATCTTCTCATTTTATTTAAATCGTTAAACAATGAGGTCATCGCTGCATCACAATGATGTCATAACTAATTTAATTTATTTAATGTATAAAAATTATAAAAAAAATACTATGATGTAGGAAATCTTTTTATCTTTCTAATGAATATTTATAGTCAAAATTTGGACTTGTGTAACCCCACTTAAAAACTGTTTTAGTAAAATAACTCATGTTTGTGTCAATTTAATTTTAACATTAAATAAATATATATTAATGTCATTTTCCAACTAAAGTGGCTCCATGGGGTCCCCAAGTTGACCCATGGGTTTTCTTGGTCGGCCATGACTCATCCAATAGAAGTAGGACAAGTTTCATGCTCATCTCATATTATTAAAACATTATTTGTACCTTAAACTACACTAATTACCTCTAATCGCGATTAAGAACTTAAAAGTTACTATTCACCAAAAAATTATTTTAATCTCATTAAACCACATTTTACTTCTTAATGACAACCATGTATGTCAGATTTTTGAAAATAAAATCACAGAAGTGGTAATATTTCATTTAAACGAAAAATCAGTTATTTAACTACCACTTAGTGGTTTCACTATTCATCAAAAATTGAAGTTTTTCAGAACAAGGCCAAAATTTCACCCTAAGCTATAATTGATATTACAAATTCAAAAATGATGACTATTTTACAAAATTCCAAACATATAAGTTGCATTAATTAATTTTATAATTAATTCCCGCTGTTACGACAAATAGTGTGTTTTTAAGAAACAATTTATATCAAAAGATTGGCAATTGTTTATGTCCAATTTCAATGTTAAATTAATTCTAATGACCACCATTGGATAAAATGGTAAAAATATATTCTAATTATACCTTAAAACCACTAAATAGTATAATTTATCACAAAAAATTATTTTGATTAAAAAAGTTGTTTTAAAGTATTTTTCACTATTCATAAAAAATTAGAAGTTCTCAGAAAAATACCAAAAATTCAACATAGGCTAATTTCGATATTCCGAATCCAAAAATGAAGTCCATTTTGAAATATAAAATTTCTATAATTTTAAAAAGTGGTTATTACTATTCATAACGGCTACTTTGATTAGTCGCGGTGTTTTAGAACTCGAAGTTGCGTACAATGCAAGCTATTGCATTATTGAATGAGAAGCGTATCATGGAAGCTCGGGGTGTTACATTCTCCCCTCCTTCAATAAATTGTGTCCTCGCAATTTGAAATTTTTCTTGGAAAATAAAAGGTTGAAAATAGAAAATACCTTTGTGGAAAACCCACATTGGAAATAAGGTTAATAAAATTTAGTCTTAATAAGAGGGAAATGGAAATAAGAAAGTCACCACCAAATTATGATCTTGATAAGGAGAACATTGGTGGCAATTAGAGACATATAATTAGAGGAAAAACGTAAATATTTGTAGGGAGTGATTGAGGTCATCATTCACAATCAACTGTCAAATTGAGGGCCTCAAAGCCTTCAATCTATGTTGATTTAAAAGTTCAACAAGACATAAGGTATTAGGATAACACATTTTTTTTGATTTAATATCCCTTTACTAAAGTTTAAAAATTAATTTATTCATTGAATAAGAGATAGGTATATATATATTTATGATTGACAATTAGAGTTTCAACCTTCAACTCATCTTTCACTCAAAAAGATAATAGAACTCAAAAATATTATACTTATCCTAATTGTATAAGGTTCCAAATTTTAACACATACCATTTAGATTAGAAAAACTATTTTCTAAAAACCAGGGACTTCACGTAGTCCAGTGGTAGGCGATTAATCCCAATCGCAATATGGTTGTGGGTTCGATTCCCACAGCTTTATCCGACGCGATGGGTTGTCACTCGGTCTGCGTGCTTTCCTTTTTATAAATATCCAAAAATAACCTTAAAAATAGTATCAAATGTAAAATATAATCCATTCCAACCATTATAGTTATCCAAAATACTTTTGTCCAACTCACAGTCTAGATTTTATGAGGAAGGTAAACATAGTGAAGCTCCTTTTTTTCCTTCATAACAACATGTGAACACCTTCATCATGTATTCTTTTAAAACACTGCAACATACTGTATTACCATAAATCATTATTGATTACATTCATGATCCCTTATTCCTTATAGAAAACTAGATATACTCCTTCTATCCAAAAATGTATACAAAACATTAATCAGTTTCAAGGATGTTAAGAATATCCAACATAATTTATCCGAATCAATCATGTCTTATTCCAAAATCACTATCTTGGTATTAGAACCATATTATGGTTTATCTTTCTCTCAACCATATATTTTCCAAAAATTTAACCTACTGTGGAGTCACTTTTCTTGGTTCCACACAATCTCAAGTCCTAGATGAAATAGTACTGCAGTACAATCCTTATATACTCCATAATTATTATAACAAGTACATCATTGATACAACACTCAAATTACAAAATTCTTTAATAACAACATAAGAACTCTAATCATTCCTCCTCATCTGTGGTAGTATCATAACTTGATTATTATCCAATAACATCATTTGGGGCATACTCTGATGATTTGAACATTGGTTTGCGTAGTGTCCCCACTCCTTGCAGATGAAGCATTGTACATTTGAAACTTTTTTCTTACCCTTGCAGTCACGCACTCGGTGTCCTTTTTCTCCACACTTATAACAAACTCCCATTCCCTTCAGGCAAATTTCAAGGTGTTTCTTCCCACAGTTATCACATATTGGAAAATTATTCTTTTCCCTCGTCCCTTTATCCATCATTCTCTCTTCCATCCTTTTCTTCTCTTTCATCCCTTCAAATACATAAGACTCAGAGAATTCTCTACTTATCTCATTAACACATGATACTATTTCTTCATATGTTGATAACACATGGGAGAATATTTACCTTCTAAATTTTGGCTTAATACCATGAAAGATATGATCCTTCTTACTCTTTGGATCATACGTATTGATTGAGTTCACATTCCTTCTACTGGGCGCCATTTCTATAAAATGCCATAAACTAGATTAGTTTATGAATCAAAATACATAATTCCATACTTATAAAATACTTAACATAAATTGAACTATTTATGGATATAATCCATAATGATAAAAAGGTTTTCTTTGAGGAAGTATATACTCATAACCGTTCATAGTGGTTTGTAAAGAAAACGAGAATTATCCTAAGCATATCCCCAGGGAGTGTCGTAACCAAGAGTGCAGCAAGGCCCGTTGTCGTGCACCAGTTCCCGTTCGAGTCTAGCTCAAAGCGGTGTTTTCGGGTTTTACCCCTAGGTACATCTGTGCCAGAGCCGCCACTACTTTCTCGTATCCAGACAGGGATGTATTGCTCGGAAAAATCACAAAATCTCTACAATAACAAAATTCTAGGAAGTTCTTCTATACTAATCCTCAAAGTCTATCTTTGGGCTATGTGCTCTAATCAGATTTTATCTAAATCTAGCTTCCAAGGTTAGTACTAAACTGCCTCTGATACCAACTGTAGTGCCCCGGCCCCAGCTACCCAGAGTCGGTGCATTACTTCTTAACATTGGCATGATCACAAAAGATCAAGTCTCGAAAGACCGATTAGTTTAGTAGCCTTGGAAACACTAGATACATTCATAAGTCTTACATTACATCATAAAGTGAAAAACTAATAACAATGTCTTCATAGTCCACACTCATATCCTCTTCTGACTATCCCTGCAGGTCATTCATAAAATACTTCTTCACATCCTGGAAAATATTAAAATATTGAAAGGGGTGAGCTCAGATGCTCAGTAAGGATAACAATATTGCGGAAGCTTTCATAAATAAACATAAAAATTTAAGGCAATGTATAACTAAAACAAAATCCTTTTAAACTTGAACATCAACATAATATGGCAAAAGTAAAATGAGACAATGCCATTCACTTCTTCACATGGATATTCTACTGGTCGAATAATCACATGCAATATCAATAACCACTTTCATAATGAGGTAATGTATAATGCCAGACATTCTGAAACATTTTGTCAAGGCCTCGGCCAAGACGTCTAAAATTATTAAGGCCTCGGCCAAAATCACAAATCAAATTGGGAAAGGGCCTCGGCCAATTCCACGTCTAGTTGTCTCATGAGACCTACCGATGCATCGAGGAGCTATAGCGGGCTCCACCCGTCACTTATTAAGTCCAATACATTCCTCATATGAATAGGTTTAAACATATCATAAACCATAACATAATTGTATCACATAAAACATGCATAAAGGAAACATAACATTTCCACATTTCAATCACAAGATATCCATACAACACATTGATATAATAAAACTCTTTCAAAACCATTTTCAATACCAAAATAAAAGAAAGTTAAAACTTTGTATTTATTTTTCATTAAAAAAATGATGGCTTGTATAGGAAGCCGAAACTCAAATAAAGGTCACGGCGGCGGAGAAGTCGTTGTCGCCGCATATGTACGGAATGAAAAACATTCCCTTTTTGTCGTTTAGTAAAACGCTTCGTATAAAAAAGATTCTTTTTGAATAAAAGTAAAAGTCAAAGGGGTTTATACACTGTACAAAAGAAATTTTTGTATAAAACAAAATATGCCTCAATGAATGGAGATTGAGACGAAGTCCTTACAAAGATCATTTTTTTAAAATAAAATAGATATATTATGTGTATTAACTATAGGTACACATAAAAAAGTAAAAATACAAAATAAGACATAATAATATCATGACATAATTTGAAAGTAGGAGATTAACCCAAAGAATGTAAATTGGGTTAAGAAATTCCCTTACCTTGCCTCTTGTCCTGACTCGACCGTTCGTTAACCTCCTCAAAATCGGGTAACTCTTTTTGATTTGAGCCAAAGGATTCCTTGAGAAGAGTTCTGCCCAAAGTGAGGCATCTAGGAGTAAGAGGGGGAAGTTGGGAGATTATTTGGTCAGAGGTTGGCCGAGCCAAATGGCTTGAAAGTGTAAATGAGGTGGGAGAGGTGGGGGCCTTTTATAAGTGGAGAGGAGGGGCACTTTTGGAAAGATTGAAATGTTACATTATTTCACAATGATTTTCGAATTATAAAGGTCCCACACTTATATAATTCGAGGCTAAGGTGATAATTTTTCTAAATCTCCTCATCCAATAGGCTTTGGACAAGTGTAAGCCTTGGATTTTGCATTATCTTCTCATTTTATTTAAATCGTTAAATAATGAGGTCATCGCTGCATCACAATGATGTCATAAATAATTTAATTTATTTAATGTCTAAAAATTATAAAAAAAATACTATGATGTAGGAAATATATTTAGCTTTCTAATGAAAATTTATAGTCAAAATTTGGACTTTTGTAACCCCACTTAAAAACTGTTTTAGTAAAATAACTCATGTTTGTGTCAATTTAATTTTAACATTAAATAAATATATATTAATGTCATTTTCCAACTAAAGGGACTCCATGGGGTCCCCAAGTTGACCCATGGGTTGTCTTGGTCGTCCATGACTCATCCAACAGGAGTATGACAAGTGTCATGCTCATCTCATATTATTAAAACATTATTTGTACCTTAAACTACACTAATTACCTCTAATCGCGATTAAGAATTTAAAAGTTACTATTCACCAAAAAATTATTTTAATCTCATTGAACCACATTTTACTTCTTAATGACAACCATGTATGTCGGATTTTTGAAAATCAAATCACAGAAGTGGTAATATTTTATTTAAACGAAAAATCAGTTATTTAACTACCACTTAGTGGTTTCACTATTCATCAAAAATTGAAGTTTTTCAGAACAAGGCCAAAATTTCACCCTAAGCTATAATTGATATTCCGAATTCAAAAATGATGTCTATTTTAAAAAATTCCAAACATATAAGT
Organism: Viscum album; assembly: GCA_963277665.1. NCBI lineage: Eukaryota > Viridiplantae > Streptophyta > Magnoliopsida > Santalales > Viscaceae > Viscum > Viscum album. The sequence continues at coordinate 1,334,754,979 of OY728138.1, forward strand.
TGCATTAATTAATTTTATAATTAATTCCCGCTGTTACGACAAATAGCGTGTTTTTAAGAAACAATTTATATCAAAAGATTGGCAATTGTTTATGTCCAATTTCAATGTTAAATTAATTCTAATGACCACCATTGGATAAAATGGTAAAAATATATTCTAATTATACCTTAAAACCACTAAATAGTATAATTTATCACAATAAATTATTTTGATTAAAAAAGTTGTTTTAAAGTATTTTTCACTATTCATAAAAAATTAGAAGTTCTCAGAAAAATACCAAAAATTCAACATAGGCTAATTTCGATATTCCGAATCCAAAAATGAAGTCCATTTTGAAATATAAAATTTCTATAATTTTAAAAAGTGGTTATTACTATTCATAACGGCTACTTTGATTAGTCGTGGTGTTTTAGAACTCGAAGTTGCGTACAATGCAAGCTATTGCATTATTGAATGAGAAGCGTATCATGGAAGCTCGGGGTGTTACATTCTCCCCTCCTTCAATAAATTGCGTCCTCGCAATTTGAAATTTTTCTTGGAAAATAAAAGGTTGAAAATAGAAAATACCTTTGTGGAAAACCCACATCGGAAATAAGGTTAATAAAATTTAGTCTTAATAAGAGGGAAATGGAAATAAGAAAGTCACCACCAAATTATGATCTTGATAAGGAGAACATTGGTGGCAATTAGAGACATATAATTGGAGGAAAAATGTAAATATTTGTAGGGAGTGATTGAGGTCATCATTCACAATCAACTGTCAAATTGAGGGCCTCAAAGCCTTCAATCTATGTTGATTTAAAAGTTCAACAAGACATAAGGTATTAGGATAACACTTTTTTTTTGATTTAATATCCCTTTACTAAAGTTTAAGAATTAATTTATTCATTGAATAAGAGATAGGTATATATATATATATTTATGCTTGACAATTAGAGTTTCAACCTTCAACTCATCTTTCACTCAAAAAGATAATAGAACTCAAAAATATTATACTTATCCTAATTGTATAAGGTTCCAAATTTTAACACATACCATTTAGATTAGAAAAACTATTTTGTAAAAACCAGGCACTTCACGTAGTCCAGTGGTAGGCGATTAATCCCAATCGCACTATGGTTGTGGGTTCGATTCCCACAGCTTTATCCGACGCGATGGGTTGTCACTCGGTCTACGTGCTTTCCTTTTTATAAATATCCAAAAATAACCTTAACAATAGTATCCAATGTAAAATATAATCCATTCCAACCTTTATAGTTATCCAAAATACTTTTGTCCAACTCACAGTCTAGATTTTATGAGGAAGGTAAACATAATGAAGCTCCTTTTTTTCCTGCGTAACAACATGTGAACACCTTCATCATGTATTCTTTTAAAACACTGCAACATACTGTATTACCATAAATCATTATAGATTACATTCATGATCCCTTATTCCTTATAGAAAACTAGATATACTCCTTCTATCCAAAAATGTATACAAAACATTAATCAGTTTCAAGGATGTTAAGAATATCCAACATAATTTATCCGAATCAATCATGTCTTATTCCAAAATCACTATCTTGGTATCAGAACCATATTATGGTTTATCTTTCTCTCAACCATATATTTTCCAAAAATTTAACCTACTGTGGAGTCACTTTTCTTGGTTCCACACAATCTCAAGTCCTAGATGAAATAGTACTGCAGTACAATCCTTATATACTCCATAATTATTATAACAAGTACATCATTGATACAACACTCAAATTACAAAATTCTTTAATAACAACATAAGAACTCTAATCATTCCTCCTCATCTGTGGTAGTATCATAACTTGATCATTATCCAATAACATCATTTGGGGCATACTCTGATGATTTGACCATTGGTTTGTGTAGTGTCCCCACTCCTGGCAGATGAAGCATTGTACATTTGAAACCTTTTTCTTACCCTTGCAGTCACGCACTCGGTGTCCTTTTTCTCCACACTTATAACAAACTCTCATTCCCTTCAGGAAAATTTCAAGGTGTTTCTTCCCACAGTTATCACATATTGGAAAATTCTTATTTTCCCTCGTCCCTTTATCCATCATTCTCTCTTCCATCCTTTTCTTCTCTTTAATCCCTTCAAATCCATAAGACTCAGAGAATTATCTACTTATCTCATTAACACATGATACTATTTCTTCATATGTTGATAACACATGGGAGAATATTTCCCTTCTAAATGTTGGCTTAATACCATGAAAGATATGATCCTTCTTACTCTTTGGATCATACGTATTGATGGAGTTCACATTCCTTCTACTGGGCGCCATTTCTATACAATGCCATAAACTAGATTAGTTTATGAATCAAAATACATAATTCCATACTTATAAAATACTTAACATAAATTGAACTATTTATGGATATAATCCATAATCATAAAAAGGTTTTCTTTGAGGAAGTATATACTCATAATTGTTCATAGTGGTTTGTAAAGAAAACGAGAATTATCCTAAGCATATCCCCCGGGAGTGTCGTAACCAAGAGTGCAGCAAGGCCCGTTGTCGTGCACCAGTTCCCGTTCGAGTCTAGCTCAAAGCGGTGTTTTCGGGTTTTACCCCTAAGTACATTTGTGCCAGAGCCGCCTCTACTTGCTCGTATCCAGACAGGGATATATTGCTCGGAAAACTCACAAAATCTCTACAATAACAAAATTCTAGGAAGTCCTTCTATACTAATCCTCAAAGTCTATCTTTGGGCTATGTGCTCTAATCAGAGTTTATCTAAATCTAGCTTCCAAGGTTAGTACTAAACTGCCTCTGATACCAACTGTAGCGCCCCGACCCCAGCTACCTAGAGTCGGTTCATTACTTCGTAACATTGGCATGATCACAAAAGATCAAGTCTCGAAAGACCGATTAGTTTAGTAGCCTTGGAAACACTAGATACATTCATAAGTCTTACATTACATCATAAAGTGAAAAACTAATAACAAAGTCTTCATAGTCCACACTCATATCCTCTTCTGACTATCCCTGCAGGTCATTCATAAAATACTTCTTCACATCCTGGAAAATATTAAAACATTGAAAGGGGTGAGCTCAGATGCTCAGTAAGGATAACAATATTGCGGAAGCTTTCATAAATAAACATAAAAATTTAAGGCAATGTATAACTAAAACAAAAGCCTTTTAAACTTGAACATCAACATAATATGGCAAATGTAAAATGAGATAATGTCATTCACTTTTTCACATGGATATTCTACTGGTCGAATAATCACATGCAATATCAATAACCACTTTCATAATGAGGGAATGTATAATGCCGGACATTCTGAAACATTTTGTCAAGGCCTCGGCCAAGACGTCTAAAATGATTAAGGCCTCGGCCAAAATCACAAATCAAATTGGGAAAGGGCCTCGGCCAATTCCACGTCTAGTTGTCTTATGAGACCTACCGATGCATCGAGGAGCTATAGCGGGCTCCACCCATCACTTATTAAGTCCAATACATTCCTCATATGAATAGGTTTAAACATATCATAAACCATAACATAATTGTATCACATAAAACATGCATAAAGGAAACATAACATTTCCACATTTCAATCACAAGATATCCATAAAACACATTGATATAATTAAACTCTTTCAAAACCATTTTCAATACCAAAATAAAAGAAAGTTAAAACTTTGTATTTATTTTTCATTAAAAAAAATTATGGCTTGTATAGGAAGCCGAAACTCAAATAAAGGTCACGGCGGCGGAGAAGTCGTTGTCGCCGCATATGTACGGAATGAAAAACATTCCCTTTTTGTCGTTTAGTAAAACGCTTCGTATAAAAAAGATTCCTTTTGAATAAACGTAAAAGTAAAAGGGGTTTATACAATGTACAAAAGAAATTTGTGTATAAAACAAAATATGCCTCAATGAATGGAGATTGAGACGAAGTCCTTACAAAGATCATTTTTTTAAAATAAAATAGATATATTATGTGTATTCACTATAGGTACACATAAAAAAAGTAAAAATACAAAATAAGACATAATAATATCATGAAATAATTTTAAAGTAGGAGATTAACCCAAAGAATGGAAATTGGGTTAACAAATTCCCTTACCTTGCCTCTTGTCCTGACTCGACCGTTCGTTAACCTCCTCAAAATCGGGTAACTCTTTTTGATTTGAGCCAAAGGATTCCTTGAGAAGAGTTATGCCCAAAGTGAGGCGTCTAGGAGTAAGAGGGGGAAGTTGGGAGATTATTTGGGCAGAGGTTGGCCGAGCCAAATGGCTTGAAAGTGTAAATGAGGTGGGAGAGGTGGGGGCCTTTTATAAGTGGAGAGGAGGGGCACTTTTGGAAAGATTGAAATGTTACATTATTTAACAATGATTTTCGGATTCTAAAGGTCCCACACGTATATAATTAGAGGATAAGGTGATAAGGTTTCTAAATATCCTCATCCAATAGGCTTTGGACAAGTGTAAGCCTTGGATCTTTCATTATCTTCTCATTTTATTTAAATCGTTAAATAATGAGGTCATCGCTGCATCACAATGATGTCATAAATAATTTAATATTTTTAATGTCTAAAAATTATAAAAAAATACAATGATGTAGAAAATCTTTTTAGCTTTCTAATGAATATTTATAGTCAAAATATGGACTTGTGTAACCCCACTTAAAAACTATTTTAGTAAAATAACTCATGTTTGTGTCAATTTAATTTTAACATTAAATAAATATATATTAATGTCATTTTCTAACTAAAGTGTCTCCATGGGGTCCCCAAGTTGACCCATGGGTTTTCTTTGTCGGCCATGACTCATCCAATAGGAGTAGGACAAGTTTCATGCTCATCTCATATTATTAAAACATTATTTGTACCTTAAACTACACTAATTACCTCTAATCGCGATTAAGAACTTAAAAGTTACTATTCACCAAAAAATTATTTTAATCTCATTGAACCACATTTTACTTCTTAATAACAACCATGTATGTTGGATTTTTGAAAATCAAATCACAGAAGTAGTAATATTTCATTTAAATGAAAAATCAGTTATTTAACTACCACTTAGTGGTTTCACTATTCATCAAAAATTGAAGTTTTTCAGAACAAGGCCAAAATTTCACCCTAAGCTATAATTGATATTCCGAATTCAAAAATGATGTCTATTTTACAAAATTACAAACATATAAGTTTCATTAATTAATTTTATAATTAATTCCCGCTGTTACGACAAATAGCGTGTTTTTAAGAAACAATTTATTTCAAAAGATTGGCAATTGTTTATGTCCAATTTCAATGTTAAATTAATTCTAATGACCACCATTGGATAAAATGATAAAAATATATTCTAATTATACCTTAAAACCACTAAATAGTATAATTTATCACAATAAATTATTTTGATTAAAAAAGTTGTTTTAAAGTATTTTTCACTATTCATAAAAAATTAGAAGTTCTCAGAAAAATACCAAAAATTCAACATATGATAATTTCAGTATTTCGAATCCAAAAATGAAGTCCATTTTGAAATATAAAATTTCTATAATTTTAAAAAGTGGTTATTACTATTCATAACAGCTACTTTGATTAGTCGCGGTGTTTTAGAACTCGAAGTTGCGTACAATGCAAGCTATTGCATTATTGAATGAGAAGAATATCATGGAAGCTCGGGGTGTTACACCTCAAATGCCGGCGACAACCCGAAATGATCTGAAACACCACGCCTTTGGTGGATAACACTAAAACCCACCTGAAGTGATTCCAAGAGACGAGTTGCATGCCCAGAAGAGGGATACTCCACTGGAGGAGGGGTCTACCATGAAGACACAAGTTGGATAGGGGCTTCCGATAGGGGTGGTGTTTCGGAAGGGGGGAGGTGCTAGCTGGTCACGTCACGCACATAGGGAAGGTCGCTAAAAGAGGTTTCGGCCAGAGGTGATACATGTGTCGAAAGAGGTCTTTCTTGAGGTGGGTGTGTGCGCTGGATAGGGCAACGAGAGGTGAGTCACACTGCATAGGTGAGGGGGAGAGCACTGGAGGAGGTCGCGTCGACCAGCAAGGGAGGTCACCAGTGAGGGAGGTGCACAGGGGGAGGAGTGTGTAGCAAGGGTCGAGAGGGAGAGGGGTGTGATGTGGGAAGAGAAAGGGGGAAGTGGGAGGAGGAGATTAGGGAAATAAACCTTTAAAATATCTAACTTATTAATAAACATAATAATTATAATAACTTATTAAATAATAATTATAATAAACAATAATAAAAAAATAAAAAAATTCTTAATAATAATAATTATTATAACATAATGAAAAAATTAATAATAATCTTATTTTTAATTTTAATAATAATAATATTAATAACAATTTTTATTAATAAAAATGATAATAATAATTTTAATAAGGACAAAAAACAAAACTTTAATTTTTGTCATATCATTTTTTTATTCATTTTATTTATTTGAACACTGGGAATCCACAGAGTCCACACACAGCTCAAGCGACTGTGTGAAAACTATGTAGTAGCTTCTTCCCATTTCAGAAGTGGTCACATGGGTACCTGGGTTGACCGCAGGGTTTCTGCTAACCGTGCAGTGCCTGCACACCATCCTAAAACCCACCACAAATTCCTGATAGTAATAGCAAAAATAATTAATGAAATTATTAAAAATAATAATAATTAATATTCATAAGATTTATAATATTTATAATAATAATAGTAATAATAATAATAATGACAAAAAAGATGATAATAATAATAATAATAATAATCCCAATAATAGTATTATCATTATTTCTATTATTATTAAAACAATACTTTTAATTTGAATGTACTTTTTCTTATTTTATTTTTCAAAGGCGGGCAGGTCGCACGGTTGTCTAGGTGAAGCCGCACAGATTCTAAACTGTGCTTTGCCCATACACTAGATGTCATCAAACCCAAAACAAGAATATTTCAATGAATCTCAAAAATAAATACTATAAATTATTAAAATAGTTAAAATGCAAGGTCGTGATGTGAAAATTTTGATCCATATGTTTTTTTTCTTCCTTATCAATGTAAGTAATTATATATATTTATATATATATATAAATGACTATATATATATATATATTTATTTATTTATTTATATTCATATGTATATATGTTTTTTTAAATGTGTGTTTTTGTGTTTAAAAAAAGGAATAGTTTATGTTTTTTTATTTTCAAATAAGAGAAGATAAATAATTTGAATTTATATGGTGAAATAATTTTGAAAAAAAAAGGTTTCAAATTATTATTGAATATTTTTTATAATCTAAGGAGTTTATATACAACTTGGAATAATAAAATGGTTTTTATTATAAATTTTATTATTTTTAATATATTTAATTGGTTTTATTTTAATTGAGTTGGGAATAGTTTATTACTTATGAATATCTTAGTGAGTTACTTTTCTTATTTCAAGATTACTTAAAATGAGATGGGGCTTGTGTCAATTCCAAAGTTACTAAAAAAGTTGTATAGTGAATTCTAAATAGTTTATTTCACTAGAAACCTAATTGTAAGAATATTTACACTTTATTTTATGGATTATTATATTTTTTTTATAAATATATTTTAGGCATTCCTATTTTATGATTTTTAATATAAATACTTGTTTGCGTTTTCTTAGTGATGTTTCATTAGGAAGTGAATTATTATTTTATTCATGTATTTTAAAATATGATATAATGGAAATGTGTGAGCGATTGCAATGTTTTTTAGAAATCATTAAATTTTTAAAAATTCTTTTATAAATATGTGATTTTATTTTAAATGTGTGTGTTTAAATGTTATACTTATAATATATTTTTTTTAAACTATTAATTTTGACTAAATATGAGTTTTAAATTCATTAAAAAATGGTTTTAAACAAGAAACTTCTTGCTTAAATGGGTAAATGTTAATTATTGTTTGATTTATGTTATAACATGATTTATAAAATTAATGTAAATTAGTTTTTATAAAAATGAGGTGTTTAAAAATAAGATAAATTAAGTTATAATTTTTTTTCTTGTTCAGTAATGTTTATATTGTTTGGTTTTTTCAAAAATTGGGAGTGATTTTGATTATATTACATTTATTTAAAATATGTTTTTTTGGAAAACATTAGGTTTTAATTATTTAAAAAAAATTCTTCATAATCATTTTTTATATAATACCTTTCTTGGTTGCATCTCTATTTTTTTGGGATGGTTAAAATTAACCTTCCATGAGAATGTATACAATGACATGAAGTATTTGAAATACAACCAAAGGGAAACTAATAAGTGGTTGATGACCATACATTCTGTGATACACAACAATGAAGTCAAACTATAATATTTTGTAATGGGACATCAGGCCACAGGCCCTTTGGGCCATGTAAGGGTTCCCTCTTATCCCTTAAAATAGGGTTTATCACGAAATAAAATAAAATAAAATACTTTATGTGTAGTTATTTTTATTTGAAATATTAATATTGTTGAACCAAATATAATGGTTATGAATAAAAAATTTAAGGATTCAAATATTATGATAAAACTTTATGAGGATGATATTAGAGAACATATTAATTTTTCAATAGAGTGTGTATATGACCCTTCTCAAATTAGGTGTCTTTGTTTATCAATTTTTTATTAAAGATGGTTTTTTAAAGGATTTAGAAGAAACATGTTCTTTATTTAAATAGATCAAAGTTATAAATATTGGACTAATCATGGTAAAGGAATGAATGTATCTAGTGACTAGGATAAAACTATGATTTATAGATCATCTGATGTGAGTACAACTATAAATGATGATTGATATTGTATTAAAAAATGTCAATGAAAGTTGAAGATTAATTTCAAGATTTACCAAATCAGTTTGAGAAGCTAAAGAGATGTGTAAAGATTTCACTTTATATTGATTTTACTAAACATAATACATTTTCATTTTAACTGACGCAATATAATTTGAAAATTAGTATTGTATGAAATGAGACTATCTTTACAGAACTACTTACTCTATTGAATTATATACTACCAAGATAATGTTCTTTCTTTTCAAAAATATGACACTGAAAGATTGGTATATTCAGTAGAAGTGATATCTAAAAGAATAAATGAATGTTCAAATGATTGTATATTGTTTCTCAATGGCTACAAATCACTTACAAAATTCCTTAAGTGTAGTGTATCTCAGTACAATAAAGTTAAATAAACTCTTTTTAATGTTGTATGGTACATTCCAATCATTCCAAGGTTTAGATTCCCATATGTAACTGAGTAAGCTACAATGAAATTAGCATAGAACATAGAAAAAAAAATTAAATATGGAAAACATTATCACCTATTAGACTCTCCTTAGTTGAAGAAAATTGATTATGAGTATCCAAAATTTGTAAAAGAACTTAGAATCCTCATCCTTTCACTATCTATAGAGAGAATGAATCCTTCTGGTGTAAAAATTATCACTCATAGTATATGTCCAGTTATATTGATAAATTATAACTTTGCCACATGGTTTTTAATTAATCGCAAATATATTATATTATCTCTACTTATATCAGGACCAAAATAATTGGGTAATGATATTGATGTTTATTTGGATCCATTGACCAAAGATTTGAAATTAATGTGGGATTTAGGTGTTGGGTAATATGATGCTCATAAAAATAAATAATTCACTTTGAGATCATATAGTATGGGATGATAAATGATTTTCCCACTTATATAAATTTGTTAGGATATATATTAAAATGAATTTTACGGTGTCCCATTTGTGATTATGATACAAAATTTATTAGGTTAAAATATTCCTTGAAGACTGTGTTTTTAGGGTATCCAAATTTTTTACCCTGATAAAAAAATACCAATCTTGGATGAAATCATTTACTGGGAATTTAGAAGATGGTACAATAGTGTCTCTATTAATTAGTGATCAATTGTTTGAGGAAAAAAATGGTATTGTCACTTTTTTGTATACTCTTCAAAAGGCCTTATGAAAATGAGTCGGAAAAATAGATCAAGTTTTCTGAATGGTCATACTAGTATTGTTTATATGTTAGTAATTTTTATGATTTCATGCATATAGAAAATAATGTATGTGATAATGTTAGTATAACTTAACTAAATTCACATAATAAAACAAAAGATAAAATTAAGGATAGGTTAGACCTAATTTTTAGGTTAATAAGGGGAGAGTTGGAAATAGTAAAGGGTGAAAGATATAATTTTATTCCCCTAGAGGCTTACACTCTTTCAAGGTAAGAGTGATTTTTTTTTACTTTTTAAATGGTGTAAGGGTTCTATGTGGGTATTCATAAAATATGAATAATATAATTTTGATGACTAATTTGAAATTAAAGGTATTTAATTAAAAAAAATTCCTTGTCTTGATGCAATATTTTCTGTTCATGTCTTTACATTTCATTCTCTCTAAAAAACTTTGACATGCATTAACTGGGATTTTCTTCCTTTTCAAAGCAATATAAACTAAACTTATAGGCCTAATGATGATTAAAACTATGTAAAAAAGATTTTTTTTCATATTTAGTAAATTTCATATGTTCTTACCAAAATAATTCTTTGATATAATGGTTCCATTGATGGTTCAATTGGTTAGAGAGATCTGACTTTGTGGTTATGTATATTACAGATAGATTCATCCCATTAAACGATAAATGGATATTTTGAAAGGGTATGTCAAAAATAGGATTTAATCAGAATTTTGTATTATGTAGAGATATATTGTTCAGGAAGGATTTGAATTATATATTGACTGCCTATCCAATGTGGATAACATTGGTCTCCCAAAATCTCATCATAGAAGGTGCCTTATGGGTGAAGGAATTTTCAAAAGAGATATTTAAATTTCCATTATAGATCAGTATTAGGTTTACCTTTATGTATTATATAACAATATAGTGTTTATTCCATATGATGAAACCCAAAAATTAATTCTTATACATTTTAATCAATTAAGTCTTGAACATTACATATTTAATACACATAATCAATAGTTATAGGATGATTTCAAAACCAAATTTTTTATGATTTGTCTAAAAATTCATAATCAATTTCAGGGTGACTTCAATGGATAGTCAGAGGACCAAGTGTACATTTATTATCTTACAATGGTCGTGTAATTAAGGTTAATATATTATATACAAAGGAGCATGATGAACACAGTATGATGCAGACTAGTGGAGTTACTCATATGGAAGAAGTGATGCATGCATCTTTTACCAAGGAAATACATCCAATTTACATGAATATTTCATACTTTGTCATCATAAAAAATATGAGAGTTTTATTATACAATATTTTAAGTGTTGTTTTTTCAATGAATAGAGTTGGACAATAGGAGTGTAGTTAAAATTGATGAATTTGGATTTTTGAAAGTGAATTTTAGTAAGGAAGGGCACAAGGATGAACCATTCATAATGTCATTAAAGGTAGTATAATAATTTTATGTCTTAGATCCTATATATAGAAATTGTTCAATTATTATATTGTTGTCTAAAAAAACTACAAGGTAAAATGAAAATTCAATTAAGGATGACCCTTTAACAGGGACATCATAATCATATTACAGTAGTACTAATATAGATAGTGCCTTTTATGTTATAGAGGACCACATGGAGGGGATTTTTATAGTCAATAGAGATGCCAAATTCATTCAACCTTTAAAGAAAAAAGAGATATTTCATTGAAAAAGTTAATTTTTTCGATATGCAATGAATTTCATCATAATATTAAGTGTGTTCATTACTATATTTATATACTTTAAATTAAATTTTTCACTAATTCTATAGATAATGGATTATCCACAAGATGACATGACCAATCCTAAGGAGCATAATATTTACAATGTTTAAACTAATGAAATGTTACAAGTTGAACAACATATGGTTGAAAAAATATAGTATCATCACAACATGATAGTCTTAACAAAAATTATTAATCCAGTAAGAAAATTTCTAAAATTTTAGGTTATATGGAATGAATATTATAATACCACATCGACCTGGAACACTCAATTAGTTCTTAGACTGGAATTATCCACTTGAACTAGGAATGACTCCTCATTTTCTAGATGTTTCCAACTAGTAGTGACGGTCAAGGGTATTACTGTGGGGAGACTATATCCTCATATTAGAGAATAACATAGTGTAAAGATAAAAAAACATCATGCATAAACAATAATCAAAGTACATGAAATAAATAAATACAACATGTTATATCAAAATGAAATGCGAGAGAATACAATCATACATACACCTGGACATATCGGGATACAACAACTGATCACCCACTGGACAGATCAAAGGTACAAAATAAATAAAATAATAAAATATTAAGGGCTCAACTACCATCCTTGATCCTTGCCACATCTTGGTCTTTGAATCCCATCTGAGTTATCCCACATGATCATGAAACCTTGAGACTATTTCCATTTAGAACATGTGAATGGGGAAGTATACTTGGGTTCCCAAGTCCCATTTCCACCTAAGAAGGGTGTGAGTGTAACTTGGTAGGGAACCACCAATATGGTCACATACATAACTAGTAAATGTAGTGTATGTGAAGAAGATGTGATCATATGAAAAATAAAATAACTATGGAAGCATAAATAAATAAACATCATAGATCCTCAAGTTCTAAAATGACACCCAAGATAGATTATACCTACTTCAGCTAATTCTATAGTGTCTCTGAGTATGTCACATTAATCACCTAGGGGAACCAACTATTATTCTAGAACTAGTACTTGAAAAAAAAACTGGCTTCATCTATTGTGAGAGTGCCTCTAATCATACATAACCACCCAATGGAAATATACCCATACCTAAATCATAATGAGCCAACCAAGAAAGATATACCCATCCTCAGAACATATACAGCCATATGGGGGAAATATACTCATCCCTAAAACATAATTGTAGGGTCCTAAAAAATTCCACCAAGGGGATAAAATACACCCACAAATGCTCTACAGAAGGAAGAAAGTACTTCTATAAGTCTACAAAGGTGAATGAAATCAAATTGAGTTGAAATTATTTGAAGGAACATGAAGGAATTAAAGTATTCACGGTTTTTTAAGTAGTATGCTTACCATCACTAGGAAAGGTACACGGAGTGGTTGGATCGTGAACCGCCTGGTATGCGAAAAGATCCAAGAACCGCAGGCCCGCGAAGTGATGGACAGCGAGCAATGTAGACCACAAACCACATCACTGAAGAAATTGTGCACACAAATCCAATCTATGTACCATGTTGCGAACTCATCATTTCATGGACAAAGAGAATCAGTAGAGTTCCACAAACCATTATCATGAACCGAAGCCTCTTTAAACCCTGATTGACTGAGTCTTCTGTGGGTCAGGATATTTCTCCAATGGGCCTCCGCAAATGGTGTCGCGTGCCCAATAGATATGATTGTTCTGATTATCTATAAAAATAGCACAGTATAAGTATGGAAGACACACCCAGAGGGGGTGTATAGACAGAAGGACGGATGACAAAATCTTAAGGGAGACTTAGATGATGCACTCCGGCTTCCGTCTTGTTTCATCAACATAGCCTATACCTCGAACCACCCCTTCTGCAGGTACAGGTGGTCACAAACAATAAAATAGGGTAATTGAATAATGATAATAATAGAACTTCAAACCTAAGTGTTTAACCTTTAACCAAAGGCTTATTGTGGATGAACTCCCCATGAACAGTGATCCCTCGGACCCTCCTTCAATATGGTGTTCTGTGTAGCGTACCACTTCTTGGACTGAACCCAGCGCCATGTATGACATTGGTACGTGGATGGAACCCAAAGCGGAATGATGGGTCGTATACGACTATGGTACGTGGTTGCCTATACCCATGCCCACATACCATGGTGGTACGTAGACAACCCCTTTGCCCGCATACCACCATGGTATGTGGAGCCTCCCCCATCCCGCATAATAAGTCAGTACGTGGAATGGGGATTTTTCGGGTATTCTTCCTTCTGGTTCAAACCTCACCCCTACAGTACCATCCAGTCCTCTATGATCCCTCCACTAACCAGTCCTCCAACATTAGTCCAAAGCCTCCTCCAAATCCACCGGACCCATATGATCAGACTATCGGGTGCATTAGCGCACCCCATTGAGTCTGCATACCCATGGTAAGTGGAGTCATTAAGGATCTCCCCACAATGGTATTGTCTTTGAAAATTCCTATAAGGATACATTCCCATGGTAACCCATAGGCCAACCTTTGGATGCTGACGTGAACCACCCCATTCTAGGGATTAAGGGTGACCACTTTCTTTTCCATTCAATGAGGAATAATGATCATTTGAAGGGATTATGATCACTCCCCCCTATGACAAGGATAAAACTCCTCCCCTTACCAAAACATGCTCTGGGCCCTCCCACTGAGGTAAGTCCCCAATTTTCCAGGGCAGAGTCGCATGATCTTTAATTTCATCTCACATTAAAGGGTCTGTTGCTCTGCGCCCTCTCCCACGGTCTCCCCGGCCTCTTCCATTGTGAGCTCTCCATCCCCTAACAACAGGGGAGCAGGCATGTTCATTATTGAATCTTTCACATACTCTTGTTTTCACACCGATCATGAATCATGTGGGCTTAGAGTTTTTTGAGGATTACAACATCTACATGATTCTAAACTATGATAATTCTAATTCCTCTCCTGATGATACGTAGGAATCCCTCCTTGTGGGACTCATCCTAGCATCAAGTCACCTTCTATCCCCCTGGATGACGATGAACTCTACATAACCTTATATTATGGATCAAGTCAGCATCACCTCTATATCATCAAATATATGCATGTTTACGACAATCTTGCAAACTAAGGGTAGCATGTGGACACACTTTTCAAGAATGAACCAAGGATTCACAAACATATGAACATGACTTAAATCAATAAAAGTGTCCTAGAAAAAGCAAAAATCCTCCCCCAAAAGGGTACGGTGAGCCTAAAATCCTATCCTCTTGACCAATGGATTCCTTAAGTCTCGTTGGCTCAATCGTCAGCCAACGAGCGCCAGTATTTGGAAAGTAGGTCCATGAATCATGGATATCAGGGACATTGGGCATTCTTGGCTCCATGAATAAAATTGTTGGAGACCATTCAAGGAAGTTAAATCTGAGAAGGACCAATTGCATGAGTTCTTGAACCCCACGCAATCTCCCTCTGGGACCAATAGTTCCTACAAGGTTAATTCAACCTTATTTAAAAGATAATGACGTTGAATGGGTCAAAACAAAGGAATGGTAAATTTGACGAGGACTTGTATCTATAGAAAATGGGATGGGTGATGATCGTTGTCAAACCATTTCTACACCCCCCGTAAATGTGCCACCTCATAGGTAGGACAAAAATAGTGAACCCGACATGAATCCTTAACCAAGGTGGTAGTTCTACCCTAATGATAAAAGAAAAAAGGATATTGCACATCAAAACATTTTTTCCACCCCGTTATGTGAAAAACATGCCACCTTTGAGGCAGAACAAAAATGGTGAACCTGACATGAATCCTTAACCAAGGTGGCGTTCTACCCCAATGATAAAAGACAAAAGGATACTGTACATAGAACAATTTTGTTCACCCCGGTACACGCAAAATGTGCCACCTTGGTGGCGGAACAAAAATGGGGAACCCTATGTGAATCCTTGACCAAGGTGTTAGTCTCACCCCACTCAGGCCCCTTCACCCCACAGCAAAAGAAAAGGGGAAGGGGGGCAAGCTGAATCTCCAAATATGTGTATGTTTAATGAAATTCTACTTTGATGGCGTTTTGTGGTCTGTATGTCATATATGTATATTTCAAGTTCTTAAAGATCAACCTTCGATCCAAATGACATCCCAACAACCCATGTAGACGCGCAAATAAGCGATCCCGTAGGTGGTCAGGGCTCCAACAAAGAGCAGGACCCCCTTGCCTACCCAGTGTCTCTAATGCTGGGTATCCAATATGCAGATCAAATAGTACCACCAAAATGGTACTCTCCCCATGATGGAGGCTTCAAGACAAGCCCTCCAGACTGAAAAGGTGCGCCAGCCACCTCTTCAACCGTTTCCAGTACCCTAGCATAAGGCGACCCCTGTGGTCATCTCAAATCGTTTCAGGAGCCTACCCCTAGAACATGAAAATGAGTACCTCTCTTATCCCAGGGAGGCAGATGAAGTCAATGCTGATGACTTTATCTCAACTACACAGGGGTCCTACCCATGCACCCCCACCAGAGAGCGTCACCACCGACACCTGATGACCAAGCCTCCTCCTACCGAGGAGGACCTTGTGCCAAGGGAACTTGCGAGATTCTAGGAGACTTGGGCCCCTCGGACTACCCACCAATGGAAAATAATATATAATCAAGAACATGTTATCACCCTGGTTCCTGATGAGCATCTCCATTATACTAATGTGGTGGCATTCAATAGGAAGACTGATGACCCTACCCCCTCCACTCAAGACCGCAACAAAAATATGATGGCATAATACGAGCACATGCACCTTATTACTAATGATCGTCGGTCCCATAATGCAGACAAAGCGGAAAACTACAGGCAGATGTTGATATCTGTCGAGCCACAAAAATCCCGCCATCCAAATAGGGCGGCACTCAGCTACATGTAGGCACAAACACCTATTGATTCATTTGAAGCTAGCCATCTAAATAGGGTAGCAACAGGCTATACACAGAAAAAAATACCTACTAATGCATATCAAGCCCATCATCAAAATAGGGTGGCAACCAAATACGAGCAGAGTCAAATTCTTGTAGATACATACAAATCCCATGAGAAAAATACAGCGACAAGTGAGTAAATGAAAATCCCTGATCAAGAATAAGAAGACCACCAATCAAATATGGTGGAAACCGGATAAGAAAACTGGCGACAAACTCTATCCTCTATCCTGGCACAGGAGAACTTCCAGTATCTACTGGAAACTCATGGAGGACCAGAGCAGGCACAAAATCCTGCTCTGATATCAGAATGGGCCTTCATACCCATTCCAGCCTAATATGTATCCTAACACATCTTGGAAATGATATAAGATCATATGTTGATTCCAGACCATATCCTCCAAACATGCCAAGATAGCATTGCATCGGTGGAAAAGGTACGAAATCAGGCACACGATCTAGTTTCCTCGAATGGAATGACTCACTCTAAAAATGAGTTAGTCACTCTAGAGAAGTTACTCATCCATGATCCAGTCTAGGAGGGTTGATAGAAATATCCAACGAAATACAGACAGCCGGATCGGGAACAAATACACATTCCAATTGGGGGACACTGGTCCAACAAGGTGGCCACTCTAGAGAAGGCATATATCCCTACCAAAACTCAAGATGCTCATTGGAGTATCCTCACGACATCACGGGACCTGACAGGACAGGGACCCATATATGAAGGCCATTACCAACAGCAGATGGCCCCATATTCTCACAAGAGAGTGCCCAAAAATGAAAAATTCCAAAGGCAATTGGAAAATGAAGATCACATACATGATCATGTTTGGCTGGAAGTTGGGGTTCTTGATTCCCTCAAACATATATCAACATAGGATCAAGAACCTGTCATTCCATTACCAAATTATGGAAGTGGTAGTAGCAGTTGCGAAGGTCCTCCCCATAATATTGCTTCCAGCTGCTCTGAAGGTCCTCCACAGAGCACCCAAGGGGACTTACTTTGTGGGTCAAGAATGATCTATCACAAGATATTATCTCCTGATGCACATTGGGGTACCCCTCTCCTCGCCCTGAATATTAGACAACAAGAAGGTCCTCCCCTTGATATCGTTCACCCTAATGGTCCTCCCCAGTGTATACACTATAGATATTCTTCTCCCTATTATTGGACATCAAGTCATGATGTAGTCCTCACCATGATGACAGTCATTGCGAAGGCCCTCCCCGAAATGACCGTTACTATGAAGGACCTCCATATAGTAACTCCAAGCAATGAGAAGGTCCTCCCCTCATTGTAGTGCATCCAAAATTCCCTCACAAAGAAGTACACTACATAAATTCTCCCCGAAACTAGGTATCAAGTCATGATGGTAGACCTTGTCAGGATGACTATCATTGCGAAAGCCCTCCCCTCAATGATGGTTGCTATGAAGTTCCTCCCCTCAGTGAAATCAAGAAGAAATAAGGTCCTCCCCTTGCTATATCCCACCCTCAAGGTCCTCTTCAAGGTATATTCCATATGGAAAATTCCCTTGGTCAGTCATCAAGTTGCAATAGTATCCCTCGCCATTGCAGCACCAACTGCGGAGGTCCACCTTGCAATCGAAATTTGTGCTTTCAAGAAGTTCCTCCCATTTCTGGAACAAATATGAGAAATCCCTCCTATGTTGAGGTTCTCAGAAATTAGTTAGACACATTGGTCCCTCCATCTATAACAAGTGGTATTATTTCTCAACCAGAGGATGGCTTGGGGATATACTCATCTTCTGAGCCACCCCCACACCATCCTCAAATCAATAAGGCTCCCACTTTCCAAATTGATTGGAACAAAATTATTAAGAAGTAGTCAAACTGGTCATATCAAGTAGAGGATCCTTCAGAAGAACAACAGCAATATATATTGCTTGTGAGAAGACAGCTAGCTAAGGATAATATACTGGTGATGTATTATCATATGGCCACTTCTCACTTCAACATACCATAAGAGTTGTCTGGGGAATGAACGCATTACATTCACCTAAATATATGGAAGACACTTTGAAATATGAAAGAAAACTCTATACCCTATGAAAGGTATGCAGACCATGTCATCGCGATAGGGGAGCTTCGCTGTATAATCAGCCTAGAAGCCCTCTTGTCCACAAGGCAACCACAATCCGAAAGGTGAAAGAAAAACCTTGAACTTTCCTACCTCCATGCACTACATAAGTTGCGTAACATCATTGATAATTCCCCAGCTGGATTTCACATTTGGTTATGGGGAGAACATGGAGATCTACACTTCACCCCATGTCTGGCCCAGCAGGCCCCATTGGAAATGACATCATGCAATGTCATCTCCTAGAGGAAACAATCATGTGAAACCCCTTCTCAGGAAATATGGGATACTCAACAAAAACTGGTCTGAAGTAAGTCTCAAAAGCATCGGGGCAGAAAAGATCAAGCCATTGAAAAGCTTTTGAGTTATCCAACTAGGAACATCCAGTATGCTTCCCGCCTAAGGAAATCCAACCAGCAAGAATTGATCGCGTCTTTAAAAGAACATAGACACTGTGTAGACCCAATGCCATGCTCGGATTACACCCATGCGAGATTATGTTAAAGTAAAAGGGTGAAAATAGCGGCGGATATCGCCCCGATATAGGAACAACCCCATCCCACAAGCCTGGGGGAATTTTTAAATCAAAATTCCCCCATAATACCATCAAATCTAGGTTGTAGTGCATCAATAAGAGAATGGGAACATCCCTATCCTATAGGGATGGGGGAATTTTTACCTAAAATCCATGTACAACGAATGTCTATATTCCACCGTCTAGGAAGAACGATGGACAGAGGAGTTACCCAATCCACCCCTTCTCGTGGTTCGCACCCTCTGAGATAAAGGTGTGTTATAAGGTCAGACCAGGGCTCCCTTTGGGTCAATATTCTGCAAGAAACCTAAAGAATATTATAGAATGGATGGAGGAATTCCAATAAAGGATACAGGAATCCTTCCTACCATTCGGCACCGGGTACACCACCCTTAATTTGGTATGCCTCAGCGAATGTGGTAAACTTAAACCCCATGGATCTCACCAGAAATGACGTAGGGGGAGAGGATGTGAAAGAACATGGTTCCCCCCAAAGTAATTCCATGCCAAACCTGATGGTGTGCATACCTGGAACCAGAGGGTAGTCATAAATCTAGGTGCCTCTCAGTCAATCCGACATTACCTCCCATGTGAAACCCCAAAAAGGAGAATAAAAAATCCTAGGTTGTTTATGACTCACCTTATCCTACCCCTGAGAGTGCATCACTCACCCTTGAGTAATTGTTTTCCAATCATAAGGAAGAAATGAAAGAGATCAGGTGAATTAATGATGAGTTGCGTCGAGGGATCTATCTCTTTGGATGTCTTCCCCCCATAGAATGTCAGCAGGTGCTCCCAAAAGAGGTTACCATGCCACAGACACTCATTCCTATGAATAAATCCAAGATCGTAGGATCGTTCAACCTGGCCTCGAAAGGACATCAATAATTCCCCGTATTGGGAAGGCATCCGGAATATAACCAGGTAAACCCACAAATGATACCCCCAGCTGGGTATCCACCCCAAATTCTAGCAGTTTCGGCACGCCTAGTCTCAGCCACTTCTGCACCAACTCAAGCTCAATCCCAAGAGGATATACATTGAGGGATTTTAAATAGTGTCAAGCAGCTAACAGCTCTACTAGAAGCCACAGAGGGGTGGTGCACTCCGATACAACTAGAGCGCAAACCCTACCCCGAGTGGGTGCGCAATGTCCCACAACCACCAAACTTCGGGAACCCCATATTCCCAGTATTCAATGGCTTAGGGTACCTAGAACAACATTTGATGCACTATTCCTTTTACTGTAACCCCATGATGGGCACTCTAGAGTAGCAAGAATCCGTAAAACTCTGGTGCTTTCTACGAACACTGCAGGGCTCAGCTTTCATATGGTATACTAGCCTACCAGCCAATTCAATAACAGGTTGGGAGGACCTCCAGAGATAGTTTCTATTCCAATTCAATTCGACACTACCCAAGATGACAGTCAGTGATCTCATGAACTACAAACAATGAGAGAGATAAAGAGTCTCAGACTTCATTTCCATATAGAATGGCCTAACATATTCCCTGAACCGGCCACTCCTACAGGATGAGATGCTCAGCATGTGCATCGATAACCTTCAAGATGAATTGCGAACACCGCTCATCCCGGTGAAGTACACCAGTGGGTTTAGAGACTTCTCTTCCATTGCTCAAAGGATAGAAGTCTCCTTGAAACAGACCAACCTTAAGTCCTGAATGGTCCCATCATCCCCCAGGGAAAAGAAAGGGAAAAGCTTAAGCGGCTTCTATCATTCTTAAGGCACCATCGGCACCATCTCCAGTTACGAGGCCCCCACTACATCGTGTGGGGCCCCATGGATGCCAATAGCCACCCCTACTTTGGAAAGATGAGAGACAGGGTGATAAAAGAAATCATTTTTAAGAATTAAGAAATAAATTTTATTCATTCCGAGACGACTAGGTCCAAGACTATTTAACAGCCTCCAAGAATTGTAAATTTCTCTAGCTACCAGAGCCAAAGAGAGATGATGAAGTGGGTATCGAAGAGAATCCAAATTATTGTCCATGTCACAGGATACTAGGACACCCCATCCAAGAATTATTTTTTTCAAAGATCACCAAAAAATATGGTGGATTATGGGTAAGTCAAGTTGGACCCACCACTAGCACAAGTGGCATGTGTTTCCACCTCAGACTCAAGAGAATAAGAGAAGTGGAAAACAGTTCCCAGTAATAAGGATAAAAATGTCAACAATTGGATGACTTGGAAGACTGTTAACCTAGTCCATGGAATCCTCCAGGCATAGTTGAAACAACCAATTATTCCTCCAAAGCTCCTAATATAGAATGATCATCCTCCTCAGCCATGCAGTCCTCCAAAGGCCGGAAGGGCGGAATGAAAGAGAAAGAAGATGAGCTGACACCAAATCCAAAGATAGTATTGACACTTCCAAAATTCATGCTAATAGTCTCAGTACAATGTGCACCACCCCACAAAATAGTACAATGGGCACTGCCCCACAAAATGGCACCATCAAAAGGAGACAGTCAAACAAAAACTGTGTCAGATCAAGAACTGATCTTTGGCTCCATTAATATCATTCACTTGATGGACCCCTTCTCTGATGAAGAATATGACCACAAACCTGAATACCCTGATCCCAATTGGAGAGTTGGAGGAAGAGGCCACAGAGGCTAGAGTTTTTCTAGAATGCATGATCGTGGCAGGAGTCAAATTCCCAGCCATGCCACAAGTCAAATCGTTAACATCATGGAAACTCACGGAAGGACCCTCCGACAGACACAACAATAACCGGAATGCTCCTTAACCCCTGTTGGAATAAATCCAAGCCCAATTATCTTGGAATATCCATTAGGATAAGAACAAATATTAAACCATCCAAGGTATACAGGCAGACTAGTTTGGTCAAATGTGCAAAGGATTGCAGCACTGCTGGCCACTGTTATAGAGGTCAACCATCTACATCCAAAGCTCAAACCCCTAAAGTGTCTGGGAAAGAGAAACCTCTATCTGGGAAGATACAACCTTTAGAGTAGGAGTATGATATTCTAAATCATTTGGCTTCTGTACCAGAAAATATTTCAATCCTAGATGTGTTAGCCTATCCACAGATCTTAAGGAGGCACACATCAAAGCCTTACTAAGTCACCATGAGTTCAAGGTCGAAGTAGCAGTGGAAAAATTCTACCAAATGGAGACCGGTCTAGAAGAGTGTCACGTCTTCATCTCTTTCACAGATATGGATGAATATTCCATCATGTAAGGGCACATCAAACCCTTATATGTGATCAGCAAGACAAATGGAATTGATGTTTGAAGGATTTTCATTGACAACGGCTCAGGAGTCAATGTCATTCAAATACAAATGCTTCGTCGATTGGGATATGATGAAGATAGCTTGACACCCTACACTAAAATTCTGTTGAGATATGAAAAAAGAAAGAAGAAACTATTGGGATGAATCAAGCTCAAAACCTAGCTCGGAGATCTCATTTCAGATTCTGAGTTCCTAGTAGTGAATAAAAGTACGAATTTCAACGTCTTGTTAGGGAGGCCTTTGCTACATCAACAAGCTGAAATTCCATCCTCATACCATCAGTGCATCAAATATCGTACTAATGGAAAAAATGAGGCATTTCACACCGATAAATCCCCATTTGAGTCTTGTGAATCACATTATATCAATGTTGGGTTCTATGATTCAGAATAAAAACATCTTTCATACAATGATGTTGATTGGATCAACGCCCTGAATACATTGGAGATGGCCCCCGCCGACCTCCTCCTGCAACTTGGGGAAGAGTACGCACTACCCATAAACCAAGTTGAATGCATAAATGAAAGCCCGGGTGCAGAATCAATTGTCTACATGGTTTCTGTTACGACCACCAAGTCCAAAGATACGAAAAAATGGGATGACTCCCATGTTGTCAGGAAAATCCCTATCTAAGATTCTCTCGGCCCATCCATGGGACATCAAACTGCCCTTGCTTCACACACTAAGGAAAAATATGATTTCTCTTCCAACATTAGAGAGTTCTTCACAAAAATATTTTCTCCATCAGAAGATGATGAAGATGATGAAGATGGTGAAGATGAAGAAGATTAAGAAGATGAAGATGAAGAAGACCTCAAAGATTACCCTCTTTCATTCAAAGAAGGTGTCTCCACTATAATCGATGAACTTTAGGAGATAAACCTGGGCATTGAAAACAACCTGAGACCCACTCTGATTAGTGTGGCTATTCCTATCGAGGAGAAGGATTCATATACATCCTTCCTAAAGAAGAATCGGTATGTGTTTCCCTATAATTACACATAAATGTCAGGCCTCGATCCTTAGGTCACCCCCCATCACCTAGACTTACCAGAAGATCACCGCGGCTATAAGCAGGCATCCAGAAGGACCCACCCAATGCATTCTTCCAAAATAGAGGCTAAAGTTAACAAGATGATCAAAGCCAACTTCATATGGGAGGTCCAATATCTGATATGGTTGGCAAACATAGGTCATGTCAAAAAGAAGAATGGAAAGATTAGAATTTTCATTGACTTCTAGGACCTTAATCGGCATTACCCAATAGACGACTTCCTGGTCCCAATCACAGAATTTTTTATCAATGCGATAGACAGATATGAAGCCCTCTCTTTCATGGATGACTATTTTAGTTACAATCAAATATGTATGGCCTAAGGAGATGAAGAAGATACTGCTTTTAGGGCCCCTCAAGGAGTGTTCGATAATAAAGTGATGCCCTTTGGTCTAAAGAATGTTGTCACCACATATCAGAATGACATGCATCGCATCTTCAAGAACTTCTTGGGAAAATTCATCAAGTGTTATGTTGATGACCTGGTGGTTAAATCACGATAGCACTAGAACCACCTGTCTGATCTTGAAACTATCTTCAACAAATTGCGATAACACAGTTTAAAGATGAATCCCCTTAAATTCACTTTTGGCATTAACTCAGAAAAATTCTTTGACTTCAACGTACACCATTGTGGTATCAAAGTCGACCCCAAGAAGACAAAATCCATATTTTGAATGTCCCCACCTTGCAACCCCACTGAGTTGAGAGGTTTCTAGGGGCACAACAACTACATTTTGTGCTTCATATCCATCCTAGTTGGTAAATGTTTCCCTTTCACCAGGCTCATGAAGAAAAGAGTTATGTATGAGTGGGATAATGATTTTTAAGAATCGTTTGACAACATTAAAAGATATATCCTAATCCCACAAGTGCTCATGTCTCCAATTGAGGGGAGACCACTCATTTTATATGTAACTTCCCTAGAATGGTCATTAAGAGCCTTCCTCACATAGAATAATGAGGATGGCAGTGAGAAAAACCTATATTACCTAATACAGACAATGATGAATGCTGAAACTAGGTATTATAAAATTGAAAAGAACTGCCTAGCCCTAATCTTCCCAGTTCATAAGATCATGCATTACCCGCAGCACCATGAGGTCCACCTGGTATCCTATTGCAACTCGATCAAATATATCCTCAACTGTACCATGATAAATGGGCGCCTATCACGATGGGCGGTCATCCTAAAACAGTTTGACATACAATACATGCCCCAGAAGGCCATAAAAGGATAGGAATTAGTAGACTTCCTGGTCGATCACCCTTCAAAAGAAACAGCACCATTGGATGTTATACTTCCAAATGAAAAAGTTTTTTCTGTTCGGGAGGACCCACGGACATGGAAAATGTAATTATATGGTGCTTCCTGAAACCCGGAAAAAAAAGGATGAGGGATACCAAGTTCAAAAAAGTGGGGTTAGGATTCATACTCATATCTCCCGAAAATAACATCTTGCCTTAATCTTTCTTGCTTTTGGAAGGCTGTACAAACAATGAAGCGGAGTATCAGGCCCACATTGAAGGCCTAGAATTGGGACTCCATGTGCAAGATAAACACCTAAAAATAAAGGTTTATTCGGAGCTAGTCATCAAATAGGTCAACAGTGACTATGCTATCAAGAAAGAAGTATTAGTTCCCTTGATGAACCATGTTCGAGCACTGATGGCAGAATTACCAACAGAACCAATGTTGACCTATTTCCCTGATCACAGAATACTCAAGGTGACGCTTTGGAAAATGCAGCCATAGCCTTGGATGACCCCGACCAGATGAAACATTCATTATCATTTCTCATCATCGGATGGTCTTTCCATTCATTTAGAGTGATATAGAGGAAATCGATGAAATTAGCCTCATTTATGTGCCTTATGGTCATACCACCGGTTGATTGAATCCTATTGAAAATTGCCTTCAGAAAGTGGAACTCCCACCAGATAGGGTTGAAAGGGAGTAGATCTGAAGACAGGCATTCAATTTTACCTTGTACAATGGGGTAAACCAAGAAATGGTTCTCTACAAATAAGGCCTTGACGGGGTCCTTCTCAGGTGCATTAATGGAGAATAAAATGTTGCCATCATGAAAGAGGTGCATGTCGAAGATTGTGAAGCACACTAATCAGTAACCAATCTCTCACACAAAATTTGAAGGCTTGGGTATTACTTACCCACTATGATACATGATTGTGCCATATTCACCAAGAAGTTCCATTCCTATTAAGTTGATGAAAATTTCATACACCGCCCCACCAGATTTACTTTATAAATCTAAGTACTCCTAGACATTCATCTCCTGGGGGATGGATGTTGTGGGACTATATCCTCACGCTACAGCCAAACGGTTCAAATTCATACTCACAACGACTGACTTCTTTTCCAAAGGGGCCAAGCCATACCCCTTAAAGAAGTCAGAGCAAAAAAACATTCTCTTCATTTTGAATGCCAACATCATTACCAGGTTTGGGGTCCCTCATACTATTTTGACGGACAATGGAACCAACTTTTTATCTGTTGAGTTGGACAACCTATAACAGGAGTATAGAATTAAATACAATCATTCATCCAGTTACAACGCAGTGGTCAATGGGAAGATAGAGGCTTTCAACAAGAATATTTCCAATATAATTCAAAATATGGTTGAGAAGGATAAGAAATTGTGTCCAGACAAGCTCATTCATGCTTTGTGGGCTTTCAAGACCACTACCTGCACAACCACCCAGGCAACCCTAAACTCACTAGTATATGGGGTAGAAGAGGTTTTTCCTATCGAATTCCAAGTTCCATAACTTCGTGAGGCCATTTTTGATCAACTTTCCAGGGATGATCAATCTTAGAGACAGTTTGGTGAACTAGAGTAGCTAGACGAAAAAAGGCTACACACTCTACACCATTTGGAAATCTACCAAAATCGGATTGCATGAGCCTTCAACAAAAAGTTTCTCCTTTGATATTTCCTCGAATGAGAAATGGTGTTAGTCCTCAGAACCCCGATGATACTTAGGAAGAATCCCCAAAGGCTTGAACCAAAGTGGTAAGGACCATACATCATACATAGGGTCTATTTCAATGGAGTATACGCCCTGATATCAGTAGATGGACAGCTCATCAGGGCTCCTACAAATGCGAAGTTCTTGAAGAAATATTTTGCATAACAGAAATACCATGCCAATAGTCTGAGATCTATGACCCTAAAATATGATAAAATAATTAATCTGATGTTTTGGTCCAAACTCTAAGACCTTAAACTATGAGTAAATAATGTCTCTAATGTTTCGGTCCAAACTCTAATACCTTAGACTATGAGTCATCACCCTTTCCACATGACGTTAAACTATAAGGAAATAATCCTTGGAACAAGACAATAAACTGCATAATCACATATAGAACTACGTACATATTGATTCCTTCCCTCAAAGGATACGTAGTGACACCTCGATCCTCGATCCCGACCTAGCTCGCCATCAAAAAAATGACTCCATCATGCCCCCTATCTGCCCATATTTGTAAGGGAAACCCTTATCACTCCTTGTTTCTCACGTTGATTATTACTCATGTGACATTACGATTAGTGGTAGGGATTATCTTATGAAATCCAACTATAGAGTAACATGGTAGACCTAGAAACCGTGATGGATAGAATGAAAATTCCCCTACCCCTTGGACCGGTCCAAATTGGTACAAGGTACATACAGAACTACATATATATTGATTCCTACCCTTGAGGAATATGTAGCGATGCCTCAATCCTCGATCTTGGCCCAGCCCCACCAAGAAATAAACCAAAAACTCCCCCATCATATTCTTCACCTCCCCGCACTTGTGGAGAAGACTCTGTGACCACTCCTTGTTTCTCACATCGAGTATAACTCACGTAAGCTTAGGATCAATGTTGAGAATTCACTTACTCAAATAAATCATTGGGGAATATGGCAGGCTTGGCACCCATTTCAAGTGAAACCAAAATTCCCTCACATGTCCTCAGACATGGACTAGGCCAAATTGGTAAAGGGAACTTTCAAAAATACATGTGGAATGATTCCTACCCTCACAGGATATGTAGTGATGCCTCGATATTCAATCTTTTCCCAACCATCATCATAAAAAAATGACCTCAAGTTTCCCTACACATCGAGAAAAAGTATGTAGGGAAAATTCAAAACTACGTGTGGCTTGATTCCTGCCCACACAGGATACGTAGTGATGCTTGGATTCAGCATCCTGGCCCAGCCACCAAAACAATTCCCCTTTCCCCCATATGTAGGTTAGACTTGTACAGGGAGTCCATTAAAGGTCATGTAGCATGAAAATAAACTATGAAATTCTTTAAGAGTTATGTGTGGGCCAGTCCTCGGTATTATGAGATTCCGCACAAGCCTCTCAGTCATGATAAGTCAAAGGATCATGATTCCCCCTATACATATGGGTCAGACCTATGTGGAATCTCCAAGTAGTTCATGGTTAATCATGATTCGGGTATTCTCACATTCCTAGGCACATCTTTCAAATTTTTCACACTCCATACCTCGGAAAAATTGGATCCTCAGAATCATTCAAGGCCATCTAAGATGGAATTCAAGTGTCTCGTAGACACCTTTTCTTGACTATTCCCATTATGCCCTGATGGATCTGTATATGTAGCCCAAAAAAATGGCCATCAATCAAAGGAAAATTCATCCCTGGGAGAATCCTCTCCTATCTTAGTACGCCCAGTGGCTTCTAAGCCCCATGTCATCCCTCGTGATTCAATTTTTCCCTGGGACTATGGTTTACACCTTCTATCATCACTCATGTCTAAGGAACACCAGAACATCCTGATTGTGATTAACCTAAAACTATTTAAGATATTTATGACAGTATAATTGCCCTCACTACATGACTCTAAACTACATAGCATCACATCCTCACCACACGACGTCAAACTACAAGGCAAAGATCATCCTTGTTTTATGATGTTAAACTGCATAACAATGGTTTAAGTCCAAAAATGTCCTCTAATGGTAATTTTTTTATTCCAAAGCAATAACATGGAATCCTAGTAATCCCTTATTTCTCACACCAATCATAGATCATGTGATCTAAGGGATTTCAGTGAGATATCCACTATGGAATTATGGAAAACAGTCAAAGAATTTGATCCTAGTAGAATGACCCTAAAATTCATGTCATGATTCCATCACCCGAGAGGAACCCCATGTCCTAGTCATGTGACATTAGATAACTAGGTATCCGAAATATGTATCTAATTCCTCACCCTGCGTATGAGTCAGATCTACTTAAGGGACACCTGATTCCATGATTAAATTGCAGCCCAAATGTCCCCAATATGTTTGGATACACTCATACCGTACCCCAAACTCCATGCATTGAGTGATTTTGAATCCCCATAACCCTCCAAGGACATCTGGGATAGAAGTACAGTGTCCTATGGACACCTTTCCTTGACTATGAACATCATGACCTAGTGGATTTGTCTATGTTTCCCAAAAAAATGGACATCAATCAAAGGAAAATTTATCCCCATGAGATTTCTCTCCTATCTTAGTATGCCCAATGGATTCCAAGCCTCATCCCAACCCTCCTGATTCAATGGACCTCAAATTCATGGTTTTCAATTTCCTCCTTACACATATCCTGGATATATTAGAGCATACGGGCCCGATTCATCTTTGGTCCCTTTAGAATATTCTAATGATATCCCATTCATATGTGTGAAGTTGATCTGCATACAATGGAAGAGTGCCCCCAATCGTTTCTGGGTTTCCCTAAAGAAGTTCAGTTAAAAATTCCACTTTTTGTATTCAGGAGTACTGTTGGTCGAAGGTCACATATCATGTTTAGAAAATTCCCAGTCTTCATAATCCTCAGTGTCCATCAGAGACGGAAGGCCAGTGTCCTACAAACACCTTTTCTTGACTATGCATATCATGCCTTGGTGGCTCTGTATATATTTCTCACAAAAATGGATGTCAATCAAAGGTAAATTCATCCCTAGGAGAGTCATTTCTAGCTTCCATACACTAAAATGACATTCATGTCTTGTCACACCCCCAAATTTGGAAAACTCCTGGATGATATATTATGTACCTCCTTCTTTCCAAGTTCCCCTAACAAAAAAAAGACTCTTAACTGAACTAACCATTCACCAGCTCTCTCTCACACAAGTAAGAAATGCGTAGGAATAGTTTCCCACTCAAATCTGATATGAATGTTCCTAATGTTTTCATACAACACTACCTAGGCCATCCACCCACTGTTGCTCCCAAATTCAAAATAATGCAGATCCCATTAGGCCATCAGAAATGAATGTCTAGTGTCCTGTAGACACCTTTGATTGACTATGCACATCATTCCCTAGTGGATCTACATATGTCACCCACAAAAACAACTGCCAATAAAAGGAAAATTCATCCCTAAGTGATTCATTTCCTACCTCCGTATGCCTAAAGTTTCTTCTGAGCCTCATGAAAGTCAAAAAATCACAAATATGGGATCAAGAAAAATCCATAATCTATGTCTAATGGATACTATAACATTCCCAGCTAACGGTACCAAGTCAGGGTCCTGTCCTGTTAAGTGTGGTCAAAGATGTTCGACCAAAAACATCAGTAATAAGTTTGATTGGAAAGACTATGAACTGCCAGTGAAGAATAAGCCATAATTTCTAGAGGAAAAATATATACAGGGCACCTATGGGAAAAATTCAAGTATCGGTTTGTTAAAAAAGGGAAAAATTGAGCCATCAGAAAATGTGTAAAGCTTGTTAGGTTGAAAACCCATGAAGGGTGGCCTAAGAAAAATCCATATTATGCAAAACCAAGTTATGCCCGCTAAGACCATACCAAGCAGGATTAGCCAAAAATTAGGTAATATAAAAAAGTCATAAAAGTCTATGAGGGTTTCCATGAAATCAAAGAAATAGTCGAACTATAATCATTGAGTCACATGGTTCAAGCAAAAATTAGACCTCAATTCAATTATTTTAGTTTAATGATTTCAAGTTATGGTTTAAAATTAATTCCTGATTGAAATGATGTCAAAATGACTAGAAAAGGAAAAGAGAGATAATTTAGAGGCAAATCAATTCCATCATATTCCATAAAAATATATGGTGGGAATCCATAGCCTAGAGCCTCTCCTGGTGAGAAAGACAGGACCTTTACATGAAAGGTTCAGCAGAGTCGCAAAGTTGCATCAACGATTGGTGAGACTCCTCAATGGCTTGTCAAATCTTCAATAAATTCGCACTCTCGACTTCTACACTAGTCCATAGTACCTATGTTTCCCTCATGGATTGTAGTTCGGTTCACTCTCCCTATTTTATTTTCCATCTCCCCTCCTCAAAAGTGGTTGTGGCCCGGGACCACTCTTATTTGAGTTACTCCATCTTCTGGATTTGTTTCTCCACTTCCTGGTCAAGCTGTTTCATCAAATAATCCTACTTCATGAGTTCATTTTTGTAACTTCACAACCGTTCCGACATGATTGGTATCTTTTTCAATGAGAATTTTTCATGTAGCATCTAGATAAGTTGTCGGATCTTCCATGGAGAGTTGATATTCAAGTGCACCATTTGCTTCTTGAGTAGCAACTACCTATCTTACTATATCATAAATTCCATGATATTTGAATCCACTGAAGCCCAGGACCACAAACTAGCAGTGTAGCTTTGGAAACTTCACTAGCTTCTCATCCAATAGAGTCTCGGAGATTAGTCTCCAAATGTTCCTCCACACCTTTTTTCGAGTGGGATGAAGATAGACTAGGCTTCCTCGATCAGTCTCATAATCACTCCCTGATGATGAAATATATTCAGGAATGAACATCACCAGAGAGGGACTTGACTCAGAGGCTATAGCACAGCTTGACCCTGCAACAGCCTCGTCTCTGTTAACGGTAATAGATGACAAGGTAGGGGCATCCGCCACCACTACTAAGGCTTGTGGTGGTGGTTTTGGGGATAGAGGAGATACAAATTCAATACCTCCCACCCCTGTAGTGGTACCGCTATCTAAAATAGGTGACGTTGCATCTTCAATCATTAATGGTGCCCCGTGGATAAGAGGGAATACTAAAGACCCAAGTCCATGCTTGTCCTAAATAGTAACCTTCTAGGAGGCCTTCAATAGGTTATCAGTTAATATGAGGCATGAAGGGATGATCAGTCTAGATAAGGATAATGGTCATGGAATCCTGGGGCAGAAAACATAACCCCTCTAAGAATTGGAAAAAAGGGAATGATAGACCACTCCAAATTTTTAGGGGACAGAACATCAGCCTCCCTGATTATGACTTCACTGAAGCCACTATGTTAAGATGAAACATTATTCTCTAGATTGACTCCCTCTATAGGGTCAAAGGCTTATCGATCAATATTGTTTGGTTCCTCGACATTCGAAGCCCCTCTAAGATCTAGCAAGGCCTAGGGATCATCATCGGACTTGGACCATGCCATAAAGACTACCTTGTCTCTCTCTATGAGAGTGAGCTCAGCACAGTCAAGTGAGCCTGTAACTTATGAATGTGTTTCCAATGTTGGGGTAGAGATTGTTCAAGCAAGATCGGCAGCACCCCTAGTCTCTTCAAATGGGCCTGCTTCCTTATTACGATCAGCCGCGGTAGATGGTGACCCTTCATCTACCCTAAGAGGGATAGAATCTATAGATGCCTGAGTAGTTGTCGTCTGGTCACCAATAGGCCTTGCATCAAAGTACATGTATGTACTAGTAAGTTGGCCAGGTAAAGGTACTTTGTTCATTCACCTGGTAAAAAAGGCAATTACTTGTTATCACTCATCGAATACACTTGGACAGTTGAGAGTATTTCTTGCGTTTCTTTGACTACTGGGGGGTGCTCTGGAATAAGATCACCAAGAGGAGTTGGAGGAGGAAACGCTCAGGAAGGGTCTAGAATAAACACTTCCATATGTTCTTGGGCTCCAAGGGATCCTTCGGCAGTACCCCCTACCATTGAGGGGGCGTACTCCCTAGCCACAGTACCTATGGGAGAATAATTTGGGGAAAAAGTCATTTCTCGAGACCCAATAGGCCCCTTAAAAATATAAGGAAAGGCTTCATTAACTTTTCAATAAAACAATTTAAGGCCAAAGTTTGTATATAAGACCTCTCCTATAGGCCATGGGAATACCTCCATAAACACCACACAGTCTGACAAGTAACACATCTCCACAGGAGTGTGAAGGCACTTACCTATTTTAGTCAAGTAAGTTGCCAACTCATCAGGCTCTTCATTGGATGAAATATAGGTAGGAGCAATGGCTCCCCCAAAAACCAGAATATACAAGAGTTATCTCTGAAGAAACCTCCATATATATTCATCTGAAGCACTCTTCCTCAATTCATCCTAGAATCTCCAAGCCTCTGAAAATGTGGTTGTAATTGGAATGGATAGTGCTGGAAGGATAGTACAGGGGATCGTAGAAGGTTTTGAAAACCGAAAACGTTTCCTAGGTGTCTTTGAAAACTCAAGATCTCGAGAAGAGGAGTGTTTATAATACGATGGAAGAAAGTAAGAAACTTTCTCTATGGCAGCTGTAGTAGGAAATCCAATGACATTGCCACCCTCAACAATAGTTTCTGGTCACAGTATGGAAAGTACCCAATGTGATTACTTATGACTACCACTTTGACATTGAATGAGGGTCTCAAGGTTCTTAAGATAGCTACTCACCCTATATGGATTCCCATCGAAAGATATGTCAGTCGGTGCTGACACATTGCCAATTTCAGTAAGGGCCACTTCCCTAGACTGGAGGGCCTCCATAAATCATGGGGGGACCGATCACAGGTAGATGAATGACCTTTCAAGAGGTCCCATTTCTTCCAGGCCACAAGAAAATCATACTCGGAAGGAATGGATGATGAATTCCTGGAAAAAGCTCCAGTAGCTTGTTCGGCCACCCGTGAGGTCATAACCCCATCTTTCAAAACTTTACTGGAGTGTACGAATAGACCTTCAGAAGACTTTTCCCAGTTGAGAGTATTCAGAAACTCTCTTTTTCTTCCCCTTTCCTTTCACCTTGGATTCCTTTGAAGTTTTCACAATAGGCACTAGGTTGGCCAATTGGACATTGGGATATCACTTAACCCAGGCCTCGACATAATTCTTAGTAAGAAAGGGCATGGAATCTACAGAATCTGAATGTATGTCCTAGCTCTGGGTGTCCTCCCAAGTAAACATCATCCATAATTTGTGGGCTATCATCAAGTGCTTCTCCTAACAAACACTGTTTAGAGAAGGGGGACACAAATTCTGAATGAAGTTTAATTGTCGAATAAATCTACAGGGTTCATATCCCTCTCAAATAATTTACCCTCTGATATGGGCAACCAAGATGCCTTCTCATAGAGAAAAGAAGTAAACTTGGTTGATAAAGTCTTTAGATGGATTATTTTTAATAGTATAAGTAGGTAAATCATAAGGGTGGTAAGAGAAACATTCCTAAACATTGATACAAGCCATTAAGTCTTGCTCATTCCTTTTAGTTGGCCCCTCTTACTTATCCTATGAATACCAAGCCACTGGCATGACCCCGCTGGTGCTTTGAAGGTAGAGTAGGAGGGTAGAATGCAGAATTGGTAGGGAATTGATGAAAGAACAACCCCCTACATGGGCTCTTATCCAGCCCCAAATAATTTGAAAATGGATAACCATCCGGTAGGGTGACCCCCATTCACTGATTTGGCCGAGAAGGTGGTATATCTTGGCCAACATGGGGATAGCCAAATTGATTCATTTTCCAGTGGCCAACTGAGCGGCCACGATAAAGGTTTAGGTTCTTACACTACCATATTCCTGCACTGGTTGGAGCCACCCACTCAAGAACATGTCCAAGAAAGATTCTAGTCGAAATAACTAATCAACATTAGGGTTGATCCTCTATCCCCATTTTCAAAAATCCACCTCTTCTAAGGTGGTCCAGTAAGTAACCACTCGCCTTTGGGTGGCTTTGGTTAGACAAGTCCAGGTCTCCGTGGATCATGTTCGAGACTAGTGTGCTTAGAAAAATCACCAAACCAGTCATCAAACGGAACTTCCTACTTTGGACAGGGATCACTTTCCTTCAGAAGTTTCTTCCCTTGGATGATGAGTTTCCTGGCCAAAAGGGGGATTCTTTCCTCATCATCCCAAATAGTAGAGTGAGGAATAAATTCATCATACATGTCCCGAATGATAGGGACTCCCGAAATCAGCCGGATGTCCCAAAGTCTGATACCAACCTCCCCATGGGTCATATGGAATGTTTTGGTATCTGGACTCCACCTGATTAAGAGCTATGAAATAAGGGTAGTACGATGATGGGTGTGTGTCTGAGAAACCTAGGCGGCCTCGTATAGTCCCACAACTTTTAGCTCGGCTCATAATTCTTCACAACTTTGGAGAACCCAAAAGGGCCACCCCCAGTCCAAGCCAAACGAACCTCTAGGAAGAAGGTCATGTCAAGATGACCAACCATGCTGCTCATTCATTGTATCCTTCCCCACGATGCTCTGGTAGTTGTGGGTTGTCTTATTAGGCTTTTACTTCACCCCCTCTAAGGTTAGAGGTGCGTAGGGAAGAAAAGGCCCAGAGGTATAATCTCTTTGAAGGTACCTCCCCTTGGAAGAAATAAAATCCTTCAGAATAGAAGTATTAATTATCCAGGCAGTGGGTTGATCAATTGGGTTTGGTGATAGGATCATTGTGTCAGAAAAAAGGCCAAACCTGTAATAAGGAAGCATGTCTGAGACTGGGTACTCCTATTGACCCACTATTAACATATTTTCAAGGGATTGGTGAAATGTAATGACAAGAGTTTTTATGTCAACCAAATCCATCATATCCTTCAATCTTTTGTCAACAGTAGAAAGAGTGGCCTCAATAGTAGCCTCAGAAGAAGCAGTGATGTCAGCAGCAGCCTATGAATCATCCATTGTAGCCTACACAGGAAGATCCAAAAACTAATGAAAGGTCATTCCAATAAAAAAAAATTGACAAACACTACAGAATAGTGGTTAAAGGACTCAAAATATGTTCACATAAAGCTCTGTGTATGGATTCTAGAAATGGTATGTGGTAGCCACATCTTACATACTGCATGATACGCGGAAGTAAACCCCATCTACAGTTACGGTA
Source organism: Viscum album (assembly GCA_963277665.1). Classification (NCBI taxonomy): domain Eukaryota; kingdom Viridiplantae; phylum Streptophyta; class Magnoliopsida; order Santalales; family Viscaceae; genus Viscum; species Viscum album. The sequence goes on from OY728138.1 coordinate 1,334,790,761, forward strand.
TGTGGTCCCATTCCACCACGTATAGCTATGGTACACGAACCATCCATGAGGAATTGGACCAAAGATCATTGGTCGGTGAATAGAAAGGTTCTCATAAATAGGATACCGTGAACCTAGGCTTTGATTAAGTTCATGTTCAAAAAGTGTGGTTAAAGTTTAAGTTCAGATTATTAAAATTCTTAAGTCTGGTTAGATGATCCAAGTGTGGTGTGCGGACAAGCCATCTACGTAGCATTCTCCCATATGTAATCTAGATTTTAAGCCTTAAAATTCCACAGTCCCATTCGCGAAACCCAAAACATGTTACGCGGATAGAGAAATGGTGAGGAAATCAGTTGACGGAACATACAGAGTAGATCTCGAACGGGATTTTTGCAATGAGCACCGTACGCAAGAGAAAAAAAGTCAAGGAAATAAAGATTACTTTACACCTGATAAACGGTAAAATAAAAATGACATGATCCCCTATATATAGGTGTGGTCCCATCCTATCGGTTCCATCTGTTTTATTGCGAACCATTTCATTTCAGGACCACTTTTGTATCAGAATAGTCCCATTTTTGTTCTAAATGGTCACCATTCCTATGGGGGGAATTTGTAGGGTCCTGAAAATTCCTCCAGGGGGAGAAAATACACGCACAAATACTTTGAATAAGGAAGCAAGTACTTATACAAGTCTAGAAAGGTGAATGGACTCAAATTGAGTTTCAATTGTTTGAAGGAACTTGAAGAAATTCAATTTTTCAAGGTTTTATAAGTGTCCTGCATACCATCACTGGGAAAGGTATGTGGAGCAGTTGGATCGCGAACCACCAGGCATGAGAAACGATCTACAAACCGCTGGCCTGTGAAGCGATGGCCAAGGAGCAAGACAGACCACGAACTGCGTCACCGAAGGAACTGTGCACATGAAGAAAATATGTGTACGGTGCCACAAACTCATCAGTTCTTGGATGAAGAAAATCAGTAGGGTTCCATGAACCATTATCAGGAACTGAATCCTCCACAAACCCTGGTTGACCGAGTCTCCCGCAGGTCAGGATATTGCTTGAATGGGCCTCTACAAATGTTGTCGTGTGCCCAATAGATATGATTGCTCTGATGCACTATAAAAGGCGCACAGTATAAGTACATAAGACACACATAGAGGTATATAGAAAGAGAGAAGTACATATGATGAAATCTTGAGGGAGACTTAAAGGCTGCACTCTGGTTTCTGTCATGTTTCATCGATGAAGCCCGAACTGCGAACCAATCCCTCCATAGGTACAGATATCTGCGAACCATAAAATGGGGGAATTGAATAATAATAATAGAACTGTGAACCTAACTAGTGAACCAAAAACTAATGGCTTCTCATGGATGAATTAAAGTCACTATTGTGGGTTCTTTCAAATGATTTTCGGTTTCGGGTTACTTAGGTGCAGCAGAGTGGCTGACCAAGGTCTTCTCTCAAAGGAGGAAGGGAATTAGAAAAAATTCTTAAAGGTATTCTAAAAAATAAAATAAAAGAGAATAAAAACACTACATGAAAGTATGGGGGTTGTTTATAGTTTATAAATCTAGAAGAATATTTCTGTAATAAGATTGTATTTTTTTTGTTTTTTGTTTTCAAATGAAGCTTGATTAAAATGACACAATAAGAAGATGTTTTTTTAGAAAATATTTAGAAGACGTAATCGATATAACCCAACCTATTCACTCAATTATTTTTCATTATCATTTAAATTAACATCCACTCAATTATAATCCCCTAATTTTTTAACCCTCGAACCCTATGGGAGTTAACTTAACCACAATGATAAAATTATTTAAACCCTAGGCTAGCTTCAGAACACACAATCGCAGTACCCTGATTTGATTGATGTTCTAAGGTTAGATTATGGTTGGTGGTTAATTAGATCACATATCCATTCTAGAAATGAGTATTAATTTATTTATGTAATATATTTGAACTCTACAAACTTATCTTGTGTGTTCTTGTATTACTGATTAAGTTCGCACTCTCACAATTTACACAAAATCTTAACCTCACATGTTTTTGCGTTAATTGTTCAATTGCTTAATCTGTTTTTTATAATAAAAAAACTCATTTAATGAATCATATTAAGTGAATTATAGTATATCATTGATTCAAAATAAATGAATGAATAAGGTAAGAGGTAGATCTATTACTAAAAAGAGCTATTCTTCCATGGGCGGTGTAGTCATTGTGGAGACGTTTTGCATGAGCAAAGGATTGAAAGGGTAGAACCCATTATCATCTCCAATATTGATTTCAACCCAATTAGAAAGACTAATATTAGAACAAAAGGAAAAAACATATAATATTAATTGAATAAAATTTCAAATTACTAGCATGAAATCAAAGAAATACAAATAGGAGGTGGGAAAGGAGAGCCTTTTTGGAAGACATGTTCACACAAGGCCTTACTTCTTATAAGAGTTTTGAGGGGCTCCCAAGAGACACCCTTTCATCTAAACCTTCCCAATTCCTTGAAAAGACCTCCCAAAGAGTGAAAAACCTATTTAAATAGAGTTTTGAGGGCTAGGGTTACATAACCTTTTTATGTGTGAAATGAAAACTCGTCCAAATATTTTATTCCAAGTTTCACCGCATATTTAACATCCAAAACTCGAGAATTGGTCGGCCTTATTGAAGTCTGATTTGTTCCTAATTATGTCTTCGGGATTACCTCCAACTTTGGTCTCTATCCAAGTTCATATGAATAATATACATCCCAAATAGTGAAGTGGTTTCCAATATGGATGGTTTTGTCCAACTTTGTCTTCATGGCCCATTTACTCCACTAAAATGAATGATAAAACTCTCATGTACTAAATAGAATTTGTATCCAATTAAGTTAGGAACACAGTTACAAAATTTTAAGTCAAAATATTTTACATAAAAATATTTATGCCCAAAATACTATAGTGCATTTTAAAAGGGTAAAACTGACATTTTCATCAAATTTGCAAATGAATGATCTAATCGCAAATATTTTATAATTGATCATATTTAGCATAATGTGAGGAAATTATATCATTTATTATCAATAAAATATTAAATAAATTTTTTTATCAATGAACTCCATGTGAATGATGATCCCCCAGACCCTCCTTCAATATGGTGCTCCACATAGCGTACCGCTATGTGGACTGAACTTGGCATCGCGTACTACATCGGTACATGGATGGAAAACAAAGTAGCATAGTGGGGCACGTGCCACAATGTTACATGGTAGCCTATACATATTCTCACGTACCGTAGTGGTATAGGGATAGCCCCTTTTCTCTCATTCCACCATGGTATGTGGAGCCTTCCCTATCCTGCATAAAAGGTCAGCACATGGAATTGGGTGTTTTCGGGTATTGTTCCTTCCGGTTCTAACCTCACCACTCAACTAATGTCCAGTACTCCATGATCCCTCTGCTAACCAATCCTCCAGAATTTGGCCAAATCCTCATCTAAAGTTCCCAGACCCATATGATCAGACTATCGGGTGCATCAGTCCGCCCCATTGAGTCTACATACCCATGGTAAACAGAGTCCCGAAGGCTCTCCCAAAAATGGTTTGTTCTTTAGGAATTCTTGTGTGACTACATTACCATGGTAACCCTGAGTCCAACCTGGGGATACCGACGTGAACCTCCATGTTCTAGGGATTAAGGGTGATCACTTGCTTTTCCATTCAATGAGGAATAGTGATCAGTCAAAAGGGTTACTTTCGCTCCCCCCTTTGACAAGGAAGAAACTCCTCCCCTTCCCAGAACTTGGTCTGGGGCCCTCCCACTGAGGTAATTTCCCAATTTTCCAAGGCAGGGTCACATGACCTTTAATTTCATCTCACATTAAAGGGTTCCTTGCTCTGCACCCCCGCCCACAGTCACCCCGGCCTCTTTCGCTGCAGGCTCTCCCTCCCCCTCCAATAGGGGAGGAGGAATATGAATTGTTGAATATTTCACATCCTCTGGTTTATCACACCAAGAATGACTCATGTGGGCTTAGAGGTTTGTGAGGATTACAACATCCACATGATTATGAACTACAATAATTTTGATTCTTCTCTTGACGATATGTAGGAAGCCCTCCTTGTGGGCCTGATCCCAGCATCAAGTCACGTTCCGTCCCCCCTAGATGATGATAAACTCCAGAGCACCTTATAATATGTCTCATGTAAACATCACCTCTTTAGCATAAAATATATGCATTCTTACGATGATCTTGAAAACTAAGGGTATCCTATGGAGACACTCTTCGGGAATGAACCAAGGATTCACGAACATTTGAACACGACTTAAATCTGTAATAGACTCTTAGAACAGGCAACAAGCCTCCCTTGAAAGGGTGTGGTGAGGCTGACCTTCCATCCTCTTGACCAATGGAGACATTAAGTGTTGTTGGCCAAATCTTCATCTAACAAGAGCCTTCCTTTGGAAAGAAGGTCCATGAATCATGGATACCAGGGCCTTTGGGAATTCTTGGCTCCACAAATGAACCCCTTGGAGACCATCTGAGGAAGTTATATCTGAGAAGGACTAATTCCATGAGTGCTTGAACCCCACACAATCACCCACTGGGACCAACAGTTCTTGCAGGGTTAATTCAACCTTCTTTAAAGGATAATGATGCTAAACGGGTCGAAACAACGGAATGGTAAATTCGACGAGGACCCATATCTATAGAAAAAAGTACGGGTGATGATCCTCATCGAACCATTTTCGCACCGCCCATAAACGCGCCACCTCATAGGCGGAACAATAATCTATATACCTAGGGGTTGTATCCCCTACCTAGAACTAGGTACATACCTTTGTTACCTAGGGGTCACATCCTACCTTAAGTACCAGAACCCTCATTCATTTATATGTAGAAAACATACACCTAGATATGTATCTCACTTTGAACCTCAAAAATAACATATTTTTATATAAAACATACACCACATATATTCATGCAATTCCCTTCCCATAATATCATGTCATAGTAAACATTTTTTCTACTCACCTGAACCTAACATACACCTCATAATAATAATAATAATAATAATAATAATAATAATAATAATAATAATAATTTCATCGGTGGGCCACCAACCCAACCCATATCATATAGTTGATTTTTCACTCTAATGTATAGAATGTGCCTACAATTCTAGCCCTAACTAGATCAAAACATTGATTTATGTTTTAAAGTGACATATAAAATCATTAATAACCATTCCCCCACTAACCTTCTTAATGGTTTTGTATCATGGGGGAACTCTCTAGGGTACCCTATGTCACAAAATAGCATAGACACCATATATGGGCTCCTAAATATAAATATTCTCTCTTGGGAAATCAACCATAACTCAGAGGTAATAGATTCCCTCGAAATAGTAAAAATAATTTTCTAGCCTCAATGGCCACATTGAATAAGCCACCCTAGCATCACACTAGAGGGATGGCATAAAACCATCCAAAATTACAAGGTCATGCTTGGTCAGTCCTCGCACATCCAACCAAACCATATCCTATCATAGGGAACACCCACCCAGGTAATCACATACCATTGGGGAATTAACACTCATGCCACACTCATCTCAACGAACTTGAGGCCTTTAATGTGTCTTAGGGAGTGGACTAAGGCACTAATATGAGGTCCTTTGTGTCTCACTCATTTTATCTTAACTACACCCCTTGGTATTCCTACATATCAAGGAATATATTTATAACCATGGCCTCAACCATCAGTGGATGAGGTATCAAGCCAATGAAAAAGATCCATTGTGACCTTGAAACTTTGTTCATTTCAAGGAAATTCATTTAAATAAAAAAAATTTAATTTCATTCTCACACAAGTGGTGAGAACACATATTAAATGTCACATAAATAGAATGAATAATACTAAAGGGGTATGTTCAAGGACAACCTACATCATTTTTGAGTTGAATTTTTTTAAATGAATCCCCACCATCCTCGCTCAAGCTCATCCAATCCCAATCATCCATCTTCCATTGATACATAGATCTAACTCAATCCAAAAATTGAAATTAATAAATTATAACCAATTATAATCAACTGATAAATTCATGATCATTTTTCAAATCAATTTAAAATATGAATAATTCATAATAAATCATTGAGAAACACCATCACATTGAAACTATGACCAACCACCCATGAAAGGTCCATGGTGCACTCCCACCATCATTCTAAACAAAAGACTTATAAACTGACACCCATGCATTAGATAATTTAATTTAATTTAATAAAAAGCCATAAAATCATATAGTGATGAATCTCCATGGATAATGCATGCCATGACATGTATTAATCCTCTTGGCACTCCCTTTATCCAAGACACATAAAATCCCAAACATATCAGGGTGATTTCACCATGATCTGGTTGAATCTTCTCAAAAACATAAACCAAAATCACCAAAATTATAGGATAAGAGACTAAAGAAGAAATTTTTAAGAATAGAGGGAGATATCACCTTAAAAAATCTAAAAAATCTCTATCATGCCAACCACATTCAATGGGGAAATAAAATGAATAAGGAGAGTGTGGATCTTACTTGATCTCCCTTTGTTCAACCACAAGTGAGGGAGAATAGAATGGGATGAATTTAAATATAATAGGATAAAAGTGGAATTTTAAATGTTTAAATCAAATAGGGTATGGTCACTATAACATGAACCATAATGTATCCCCTTACTTCTCATCATTTTAGATAGTAGCACCACCCAGGCCTATTTTAGTTATTCTAGATAAAGTGCCCAGCCACCACATCATAGACCCATTCTCCTCACTATTTTACACTAATCCAAACCCAATTAAATTGGCATTTCACTTGCCTATTTTTCATATGGAGAAACCATAGGTGCCACACCCATACAGTGTAAAACTCCATAAAATAAAATCATTTTTCCTTGGTTGTTTCCCATAGGTAAGAGCACCAAGGTTCTATGCCTAAAAAACACCTAACTCATGGGAACTATGTTGTGGTGGGGTTTCCTAAGAATCACACCCATCCAATAGCTCTATGCCCCTGGATTGAGGATTTCTACCTCCACCATAGTGATACCTACATCATTTTGATCCTCATATATAATAATTACAAGTCTTGATATCCATGTGATCATCTTAGGAAAACCACCCAAGCACCACACCGAAGGGCCCCCCTCTAGGTCATTTTTGTTGAAAAATTCTTAGTGAAATGGGATTTTCCCCCTATAAATTTCCCAAAAATTCCTTTTCTAGGAACAATATTCAACCAATTGAAAAACTATTGAGCACCATGCTCACCCAGGCATAACACTCCTCCTCCATGGAGATCCATATATTGCGGTTCTCCCCATAGTGGAGAACCTGTAGATAAAATAGCTACAGGTCCACCCACACTTTCTTAGATAATCCCTCAATCACTTGTAACACCTTTTGGGTCTCAATAAAATTCCAAAAAAAATATTCATTAGATGAAACAAACCTCATAATGCTAATCTGAGTCTCATTTATCTAACAAACCTCACTTTAGAAATCAAAAATTCAAATTACCTTAAATTTTACAACATGAGAAGGGAGGTGGGTTTAAAACCACCCCAATATAACATTTATCAAACCTGAGAATCCTTAATGGACCTTAAACATTAATCTTGACCTATCCTATTCACCAATTTATGATCAAATTGTCACATTATATATTCATGTTTTGAACAATCTTATACTATATAACTCTTAAAACCAAGGAACACTATTCATAAAAAAAATAATCCATTCACTCATCATTATTTCCAATACTAATATGGTTCTTAAATAAATCCATCTATACCAATACTCCATGTTCCACCAATAAATTTATCATTGGAATCATGGTGCTCCTCACCATAAGTTTCAACTCATAAGGGCCAATTCTAAACCATGGTTCTCTCTGCCATTAAAATCACCTACTGAAACATATTTACCATGGTCCAACACCCCGCTGAGTGTATTTTTTATCTCCCTATACCCAATTACATGTAAAAACATTGATCAGACCTCATATGTTTGAATATTCATAAAAACTCTTGGCTGGACCATTAGAAATTCTATCTCATCTCCCTGTCATGATGCATTAACCACCCGGGACATCTTGAGATCATCCCAACAACCATACCAATGTATAAACCCAATATTCAGTTTAATTTCATGGTTAGTTCTTCAACCAAAAAATCTGTCATCAAACTCTCAACATGATCACTGACATACCATAAATATGACCCATGATTGGATTACAACAAAGCTATCCAGATCTAGGTGATAATTTAGAGACTTCATTCAACACCACATATTCATCCTAATTCTGCTATTTACCAAGGAACTAGATCACATCCAATTTTTCTTCTCACCCAGATCCAAAATCCACCTCGACCATCCAATGACTGATCTCATAACACCCACGATCCTAGCCTCACAAGGGTAATTCTTCCATATCCCATGTTCTATCCATTACCACATGAAATGACTGGACATGTTCATCTCACTCATAAATGACCACTAACATGGTACATCAATTCCTACTCCCTCTCAACTCACTAGGATCGTCATCTTCAACACCCATTGAAATTCATCCATAATGAGGGTTACTCCATCCAATGTCCAATGGTTCACTCTCCATTATATGGTTTTTCTTATGTCACTCCATGCGTGAAACCTCAATAGGTTCCAACCACATGTCTCCCTAATAGTACTTTTCAAGGCACCCGCTCATGTTGACCATGCCATGCCACCTAGATCTATCTTCTTTGTCTACTCCACCATAGAGGGATATTTCTCATTTCCCCAAAACCATTGAGAAACCATTTTTATAATAATTTCATAAAAACCATCAATCCTGAACTCATACATGGTCACTCTCTAATTTACAACTCGATGACACCAGGCATAATCAGTTCATGCTATTTTAATTTTATCCAAACCAATGAGTGTGTGTTACAGTACCACCCAATAGTAGAATATGAATCATGATACAATGATTCATACATCATCAAACCAAGGTTCACATACCTAAAAAATTAACCATGCACAATATCAATTCAATATCATATATCCCAAAGCACCCTTAATGCTCCTCTTCAAAATCAGGAATTTCACTTATGTCACAGTCTACCACTTGATCACCCACTGACTGAAATCATATCAAAAGGAACAGAGTATACCCAAACTCTATCAATCCTAGATCCAACCACCTAGGATCATGATCTTCTATCTCATTGAGAACCACACCTAAAGTCACTTTGGCTAGGCATCCTGTCGATCCTACCCATTGAAACTAAACTTTGATAATAAATCCCATCAAGTTCTTTTCATCACAAAAAAACCCAAGACACCTCCATCCCTATATGAAATAAACAGCAGCACATCCCATGCATCAATTTCACATCCCAAAGGATATAACCCATCCTTATGTAAAAAAAGGAACTCAAAAATCATGTATTAATTTTACATCCCAAAGCATATAACCCATCCTTATATAGAAAAAGGAACTCAAACACCTAGGATAACCTCCCTATTGGTTTTATATCTAATACTTCAATGGCACTAGGTTATCCTACTTAGCCAATAAACCACATATCACCTTGGTCACAACTCATAGGAAAAACCTTACTATTCTCATCCCCAATATCACCCAGCATCTAACATTACAAAACAATCACTCTAAGGTCACACACACACACACACACACACACATATATATATATATTAATATATATATATATCCAAAATCACATGCCAAGACATCATCCTACTATGGAACTGATCCTCACCAAGAATCTACATATGAGACTACTCCCTTGAGAACTAAAATCTCATCCAGGTACACATATACCTATACATAATGATATCATTCCATGATGATTCATATTGAAGAAACCATAACCATACAGTTTGATTAAGTATAATTCCACCAAGTATGCCTATGGGATAACACAATATAGTTTTTTTATGACACCATAAATAACGAAACCTATTAAATTTTGGAACCAATACTAAAATCACACACAAGGGGTCCTTCATTGAGGCATGTAATTCTCATATTGACCCACTAAGGGTAACTATACATCATTTACAAGAGGGACTACATTTTCATCATTAAGGATCATCCCTCCATATAATTCACATGACCTTTCATCATAATAAAATTTAACATGGTCTTGTTGAGTAGAATTCCACCACTATGCTATACAGAGGAACTTCATATAAGTTTGTCTTGACACTTTAAATATTCAAACCCTATCATATATGATATCAATACATGTACATGAATTTCATGTGATTATTATGTGTTGAACATGATGCATGTAAACAGACTTATTTCAAATGGTCTAATATAAAATAAACAATAAAATATAAATCTCTAATAAATAATGTGAGCATCAATTCTTGAAATAATCAACTCAACTATAATATCAAAAACCAAGAACAATAATCCCATATACCTGGTAATGAATACTTTCCATTGGAAAATGTGGTCATGACATACCAGTTTGACATCCACCTCAAGATCTATCACCTTCCTAGTCCTTTTATTCCATATCCTCAAATTGTAATGAAAATAAAATTTCAGATACCACTTTTTATGCCTCATCACCCCATACCACTCAACTAGTTTATGGACTGGTGGTCACCACATAACCTTAGGCATGCCTTCTCAAACACCAAAGGCTACTAACTATAAGTGAAGGTCTAGGGTACTACCATGGAGAGACTATACCCTCATATTAGAGTAGAAAAAATAAAAAATAACCAAAAATTATCTATAAACAATAATCAGAGTCTGTGAAAGTAATAAGTACAACATGTTATATAAAAATGGAATGCAAAAGCATATAGTCATAAAGACACACAGTCATATGAGTATACATCTACCAATCACCCACCAGACTGATCATTTTTGTAATATAATTAAATTAATAAAATAAAGGTGGATCCACTACTATCCCCAAGCCTCATCACATCCTAGACTATAAACCCCATCCAAGATATACCACTCAATTATACAACATTGGGACTCTACTCAACCTAAACCTGGGAACAGTGAAGTCTACTCAGGAACACAATTTCCATGACTTGAAAAGAAGGGAGTGAGTATAACTCTTTCTGGAACCACTAATAGGGTCATGAACATAACTAGTAAATGCAGTGCATGTTCATGTGATATACTCACCGGAATAATAAAATAATTAAAGAATCATAAATAAATAAACATCATTGATCCTTAGGTTCTAACATTCATTTGGTATTAACTATGCTTACTTAAACCAATGTCGAAGTGTCTTTGATCATGTCACATTAATCATGTAAGGGAACCAATTCCTACCCATGAACCAGTACACAAACATCAAACTTTCTTTGGCCAGTGTTGAAGTGTATCTAGATATAAGTAACCACTCAGGGGAAATATACCCATCCTCAAAATTATAAGAGACACCCCAGGAAAATATACCCACCATGGAACATAATTCATACACCTAAGGGGTCAAATCCCCTACTCCAAACCATGTACAAGCCTCAATTACCCATAATTCTCATCCGTCCCTCGACACCCAAACCCTTATTCACATATATACTGAAAACATATGCTCGAGGGAATAGATCACTCATAACATTAGACATATTATATATGTATAAAAAATATACATTACATATACATAGGGCACACCCTTCCCAAAACCTCATGTAAAAACACATGGTTTGGCCACTCTCTTGAACCATCAAATGCCTCGTAATGATAATAATAATAACCCAAGTGGGACACCATCCCAACCCATCTCATATAACCAAGGTTGACCTCTCCAGTGCACAAACTGTCTCTGCCACTACATACCTTCTAGGTTCACATAATCAATTCAGGTTCTAAGGTAACACCTATAATCATCATTACTTATTCCCCCATTAACCCTATCAAGAGTTTCATAGAATAGGGACACCCACTAAGGGACCCAAGGTCACACAATAGTCTCGAAAATCTATATGGTCCCCTCAATATAAATCTCATCTATCGGGTTGACACCCATCACTCAAACAGTATAACATCCTTCATTATAGTCATAATCTAGTTATATCCTCACTAACCTCATAAGATAATCCACACTAGTATCTCTCAAGATAGATGGCATAAATCCCATCATAATTTCCAAGGTCATTAGAGGTTATCCATCACACATCTGACCTAACCATAGTTTATCCAAGTGTGCATCCACCTAGGTAATCACAACTCAATGGGGGAGGAATACTCATCTCATTCTCATCTCATATGTTTCAAAGGATTTAAGTTTCCTCAGAGTCCCAATATAGCATACTCCATCCATTCATTCCCATTCATCACTTGCCCCTTCCCAATGGGAAAAATGTATTAATCCAAGGTCCTATTGGTCTTTATCATTTTATTTTAATGACTTCACTCAGGGTTTGTATATATCAATTCGTATATTTATAACCAATCCCTTAACCATCGATTACTGAAGCCTCAAGCCAATTCAAAAGTTTCATCATGGCCTTGAAACTTTATTCATTTCATGGAACTTAATTTAAATTAAATAATTAATTTGATTTAATAATCCATCTCATGTAGGTGGAGAGACCACATATAAAATTCCACATAAAATAAATAAATAACACCAATGGGGTATTCTCAATGACCACCTAACTCATTTCAAATATACCATTCTTTGAGACAAACCTCGACCATCCTCACCTAAACTCCTCCAACCCCAACCGATAATTATCTATCGATGAGGCTCTAACATAATCCAAACATTGAAATTAATTAATGAAAACCAATTATAAATAATTAATAAATTAATTATCAATTTCCAAATAAATTTAAAATAGGAAAAATCATAATAACTCACCGAGCAGCCTCATCAAACCAAAAATGTGACCAGCCACCGTAGAAGGTTTGTGGAACACTCCTACCATAAATTTATGAACAATACTAATAAAACAACACTTTTTAGTTGACTAATTAAATTTAATCTAATAAAATACCATAAAAAAATTCACATGGTGACATACCTATAAGGAAACAGCATGTCAGAGCCTGTGTTCTTCCTCTTGAGATGTCCTCTATACAAGAAACACCAAATCTCTAATATATTAAGTTTATTTAATAAATCTATAGTGGAATAATCTTAAAATCCAAAACCAAAATCTCCCAAATCTATGTATAATAAAGGGGAAAAAGAAAGGATAAATAAGAGAGAGATATCACACCTCTAAATGCTAAAAAAATATTATTATACCCACCCTATTTAAAGGGGGGCCAAAAGGAATAAATAGAAAAGGGAGCTCACCCAAACTCCCTTGGTCTGACCATAGATGAGGGAGAATAAAGGAGGAGATATATGGATTTAAACCCTAATTGGGAAAATATGAATTTTAAAATTTAAAAAAAAACTGAGAAGGGGCACAATGTCAAAGCCCTATCATTCTCACTATTTCGAACAACAACACCACCCAATCCCGCAAGCCTTATTCTATAAAACATTCCCAACCACTATGACATAGGCCCCTTATCCTCACCATTTTCCACTATTCCATGACCAAAAAATTGGAGTTTCAGCTACCCATTTCACATAGGGAACGACCCCAAACACCACACCCATTCTGGGAAAAAACACCCTCTAAGAAAAATGTTTTTCCCATATCATTTCACATAGAGGAGAGATTTTGGTTTCCATTCCCACTGAATCACCAATCTCATCGGCTTTATGAAATGGTGGGGTTTTCTAAAAAATTTTGGGACAACTTTGTGTATGAAGATTGTATTCATTGTCAATAGTTGTCAATGCTGGTCAAAATGAAGAAGGAGATAAAGAAGGACTCCAAAGTTAATAAATATTGGATGAAGTGAGGATACCTAGAGAATTGTTATGATATCATAGCATTGAATGTCATACTTGGTAAATTCTCTATGAATTAATTCATATGATTGTTGAACTGATCCTAAGTTCAAAGAACTTGTGTCAAAGTTGACACATTGTTTACAACAATGAAGAATGGCAAGGTATCATCCATCTGAGGATGATTGAAGAAGAATGGGGATTTAAAAAATACAATGCAATGCTTCACGATTGCATGAGAACCATGCAAGGGTTTACTTGTGGAAAATAACCATATGATTTGAATGAAGTATAGAATGATGACTGAAGAAGAAGAGAGAGTTTGGAAGGGCTTGGCATTCTATGAAGGTCATGAATTACACATTGCCTTGAAATCAGATGATTGTTGCACTATTCTATGTATAAATGGTGATACAGTGTCTGCAACATTGAAGGTATTTGAATAATCTTCAAGGCTCCACTTTTGGATGAAGTGAGATGATTGGAGTTCTTTGTAATTAACACTCTAAAAGGCATTGAGGATTTGAAGTGAGGATGAAGAAGTACTTTGGAATTCATATTCCAAAAAGAATAGAGAAAATCAGACGATGTTTTGCTAATTTGTATTTCACAAATATCATAAGTTAGGAGAACTTGTGATGCAAGCCTTATAAAGGAAAGGGGGATAAATGATGATTCCAATCATATATAGTTTTGATTGGACGGAATGATGCTGCTAGAAGATGGGATGTTTCAGTACTTCCCATTGTAACTCTGATGATGCTAAAGCAGATCTATCAAAGGATATATATCATGATAGTGGAGTTCATGATGAAAGTTGAAGAATGGTTATGGGAAGCAGTGGAGAGAGAAATGAAAAAGCAATGGACAATCTGGGGGCGGCATAAAATCACAGTTTAAGGTGGTGTTGTTTTCCAGTGTTTTCCAAATTTTAGGGCCTGAAAAATGGGAGATGAAGATGTGTTTTTGGCACTGGATATAGCACACAAGATTGAAAATGGTTTATATTTTTTGCACGCAAGACATTATTCAAGGCCATAACATTGAAAAATGGAAATGGTATGGAGTGTGCGGAAATTCTGGCGAGTTGTGCGAAAAAATAAAGTGGTGCGCGAAATAGTAACGGGTTGCATGAAAAATCAGCGGGATGTGTGCAAAATAAAAAGGTTGTGTGAAATATATGAGGGTTGCGTGAAATATCATTAGGATGCGTAGAAAGGGAATACTGTGCGAAATATTGGTGCGGTGCACGAAATAGAGGAATGAAGTTTTTTGCGCAAAAGGTGTTTCGAGATCAGAAGCTCGAAAATTGGCAAAGGCATAAAATGCGCGAAATATTTGATCATTGTGTGAAATACGATGTCGCGCGAAAGGTTGAGTTTGCGCGCAATATGGAATGCGGTGTGGAATTTTGTGTGCAATTGGTGCTTCATGCTTAGAAGGATGAAAAATGGAAAAGTCCTAAGGTGCTCTAAATATCCAGGAAGGTGTGCATAATCTAAATAAGTGAGAGACAGTTTTACCCGTAGGAAGGGTTTTTACGCGCATGTTCAAAAATGCCTATAAATATGAGGTGAACCCCTATAATTTTTAGAGACTCAACACATAGACAAATACCGACCTCTGGCGTGCAGAAAAATTGAAGTATAGAGTATTGCGCGAAAAGAAGAAGTATTGCACGAAAAGGGAAGTTCTGCACGAAAAAGAAGAGTTGCGCGAAAATGGTTTTCCGCGCCAAAAGGTTGTTTTATGTGCAAGGTTTGAATTTTACGCACAAGACACCTAGAAGGGTGCGCAAAAAAATTGGGGGTCCTGCGAGCCTTTGATAGGGGAATTTCCCTCTCAAAGTAGCTTTTTGATGAAGAAATAACTGTGAACCATTTGGTTTCATAAAGAGAAATTGAACCGCACTGACATGACAGTGGTTTATCACCCATGTTGTACCTTGCAAAGTAAAGAAGAACAAGATGTGAAATCAAACTCACATCTGCACAAAGGAAGAAGGTAGTATACCGATACACTTATGTGTTGGTATTGAGTACTGAAGAAAGAGATTAAGACACTGCATTGCCATTCCATATTCTACTGTGTCAAAGAAAAGGAAGAGAAGAAGAAGAATAACAGAGTATGCCCAATTGAATGCTGACAATTGTTTAGGGCAGTTAAATTCATATGATGCTATGTGAGTGGATACTCAGTGTCTGAATAATCACATTGGTGTATTTGATTCTAGCCAAGAAGAGATAATATGTTTTAGTGCAGTTGGTTGTTGCACTAAGAAGAAGGAAAAATAATTATAGTGCAGTTTGTGTTGCACTAGTGAAGAAGAGACTGAAAGAAAGAAGAATTGCTTGCCTACTGCTTTGTAAGTAATCAAGTGAAGAGCAATAAAGAAGACCAAGAGCAGAACCTAACTTATCAATATGGAAGAATACTATCTCCATAAGCAGTATAAAGAACCATCTGGAGGCTGTAAGTTGGACTAGGTCATCACCAGTACAAGGAAGAGGATTGTTTCCCACCCCCCTCTAAAGGGTAGGGACGCACACTGGCTAGAGGATTGTTTTCCTGGATACTCCACTATAATTGCATATCACATCATAGTAGATAATCCATGCACTGGTCATACCCATGCATGGCAAGGACGTAGCTACTCTTATTGAGTGGTGAACCTTGTAGAAATATTGTGTGCATATTTTTACTTCTTTCTATTATTTCATGTGACAGGGAAAATAGAATAAGAGAATCAAGATCCTAACAGGTCAATAGGTACAGGGATAAAAGTTTAAATTGGTATTAAAAGTCCCCAACACTGATTCACCCCCCTCTCAGTGTTAGGTATATCCCAAACTGGTCCTCTCAATTGGTATCAGAGCCAGGTTCACCTCTGTTGGATTCTCTATAGTGAAGTAATTCTCTTTTGAAGATTTGAGTTCCCTTCCTGATTCAACAATGAAGAGCATTATTGGTGAATATTAAATTACCTCTGATCAAAAGGCTATCTCTACCAAGACCATGATGAATAGGAAAAAGAAAGAGAAGAGAAAATTAAATAAGAATTCCCTCTTATCTAAAGAAGAGGAAACATCTGGTTCTCCATATCTAGATGACATTGAAGACACCCTATATTTTGAAAGTAATGAGAATGTGGCTCAATTCCCCACCAATAAGATAGACAACCTTCCTACCTCAACTGGTCAGGAGGTGTGTGTTAGTACATTTGGAAATTATCCTCATTATGAAAATTCTAGCACAAGTGGTTATGAACAATCTACAACATCTTAAGAAATATTAGTTGATAGATTAAGAATGATTCTGCATAGTATTCATGAAGAGGGTGCATCCCTTGTTTGTGGAGTATTTCAATGCATGCAGGAAAATATCACTCAGCTAGAAGAAGAAACTGATGTTTTGGAGAAAGGCTTATAAGAAAAAATTGTTGAATGTCTAAAGCTCTCTAGACAGGTTGGAGCCTTTGAAGAAACCAAGAGGGAATTTGAAGAATGTTCTTCAAAGTGGCTCAAAGAAGTTGAATAAAAGCAGGGAGTCAACAAGACTCTAGAAGAAAAGATCCATGCACTTAAAGAAGAGCTGAAAACGAGCAATGATGTCAAGGAGTTATATTTGGAATAAGACTCCAAGAAGATCAAAGAATTTGACTCTTTGTTACAAAACAAAGTAAAGATGCATGAAGATGAAGTATAAAGATTAAATAATACTTGTGAAGAGAATATAACCATGATTGAAGACCAAGAATTCATCCTCAATATGAGATGTCTAGAATTTGAAGTTCAGTTGACCAATCTTGAGAAGACACATATTGAGTCTTCACAAAAGAAGATAACAGTTGCTACCAATACACAATGTTCACTGGAGGATTCTACTGTCAAAAGACCTCCAACATGTGATAAGAAGATCATGGATTCACACATTGATCTATCACAAGCAGCTATGAAAGTAAAGGTACTATCCATACCAACTTGTACTAATTTTTCTAAAATTGTTTCTACAAAAAGTGCAGGTTGGAAGAAAAATTATATACAAGTATGGATGAAGAAAGGTGAGAAGAAACCTACCACCATGGATACGGTGGATAAGGGAAAGAGTGTGGAAGATAGATCCCCATAGAAAGCACAACCTACCAAGAATAAGACTCAGCAACCTTATCAAGGATATGAAAATAAGTCAAGGTTTGTTGTTCAATGATCGTGTTGTAATAGGTTTGGGCATTGTGCACTAGATTTTTTGTACAACCCTTTAAAAGTAAAAGCACAAGGAAATCCCATCTCAAGGGGGAGAAATCCAGATAAGAAGAAGCAACATCCATAGATCCAGAAACATCTATATACTGCAAATAGATTTGGAATACTGGACAACATCTGTGATGTATGCAATAAGAGTGGTCATATGAATGGTGCATGTTCATATAAGAAAAGAAGACCATAGAAGCTAGGAAAGAATGAAGAAGCATCCTTGGGAAGAAATCAGACGAACAATGTGAAAACAAATTCTCCCAAGAAGATTTCAAGAAAGAAAATTTAGAAGACCTTGGATTCTAAATCCAAGAAGTTGAAGAGTGGTGCATCCAAAATAACTACTAAGAAGGATGCCACTCAGAAGAAACCATGTAGTAGATCCAATCATGATGCCTCAGTCCCTAATGATATACTGGTGGTTTGGCCAGAAGATTTGGAAAGAATGAGAAAGATGGAAGATGAACAGGCTAAGGCTAGTGCTAAATACAAAAAGAAGATTCTACATGAAGACAATGAAGTTCTGTGTGTGAGGTGCAATAAGGATGGTCATACTGTTAGAAAGTGCTTTGAATTTATTCCATCCCAACAAGAAATCTTGAAGAGGATAAAAGTTACACTGGGAGATTCTAGTTCATGGAAAGCTCTTGAAGAAAGAATATTCACACACAAAGAGATAGAAGAAGTATTGAGATCCACACAGCCACATTCAAAATTAGAGATCAAATGTGAAAGTGTGAGGAGTGGAGAAAATGGAGCATCTAGGTTGAGAAAATCATCTCATCCTTCCTGCTCACACTGAAGAAGCATGGAAGACCCATATTATTCCCTTAAATCTTTGGGTATTGTATTTGTTATGATAATATAGGGAATTGAAGTTGAAGCAAGATCTCAGGTGGAGAACCTAAGATTTAGTGATGAGAAGTGTTCCCTTGAGGGGGAGACATGTGAATAAGTTACTAGAGTCATTATCTCAATCAGTATCAACATCAGTTGGTATAAAACTCAATTACTCTGAATATTGTCTGAAGATCATGTCATTGTAAAAGGTATGTCATCTCTTTACTTCTCATCCTGGTTACTCAAAGTAAAAATTATTTTACAAAGGGGTAGTAACTAAAAATTAATCAGTTACATAAGAAGAGTGAAAGTGCCCCAATGCCACTTATCATTCCAATTGCACTTGAATGTTTTTGATCTGTTTGTTGTAGTGAGTGCAGGAATTTTAGGTTGATTATTTCTTATAACAATTAATATATTCAGCCTGGAATGAAAGTAGAGAACCCTTGAAGACAAGTGTATGAGTTCTCATCTCATGAGGTGTAATATTCAGTGGGTAATGGACAACTTTGTTGTCTAAATCAAATCCTCTTATTTTCTACACTGAGCATTGCTCAAGTAGACTTAGAGTGAAATGATTGATGGCACTTTTCTTAAGTATGGAATGATACCCTCTCTACCATGAACTTTTTATTTCTTGTCAATAAGGGGGAGAGAAATGAAATGAATGTCTAGGGGAGAGACAGAAGTAAAGGGGAGAGATAAGATTCTCATTTTGATATTGACACATTCATTTGAGGAGACTTTAAGGTATTGATAACAAAATAAAAAGGGTGAGATTATTGGGACAACTTTGTGTATAAAGATTTTATTTGTTGTCAATAGTTTCCAATGCTGGTCAAAATGAATAAGGAGATAAATAAGGACTCCAAATTTAATAGAGATTGGATGAAGTGATGATGCCTAGAGAATTGTTATGATATCATAGCATTGAATGTAATACTTGGGAAATTCTCTATGAAGGAATTCAGAAGATTGTTGAACTGATCCTAAGTTCAAAGAACTTATGTCAAAGGTGACACATTGTTTACAACAATGAAGAATGGAAAGGTATCATCCATATGAGGATGATTGAAGAAGAATGGGGATTTAAAGAAGACCATGCAATGCTTCATGATTGCATGAGAACCATGCAAGGGTTTACTTTTGGAAAAGAACCATATGATTTGAATGAAGTAGATAATGATGACTGAAGAAGAATAGATAGTTTGGAAGGGCTTGGCATTCTATGAAGGTTATGAATTACACATTTCCTTGAAATCAGATGATTGTTACATTGTTCTTAAAGTTCCAAATACATGTATCAAAGGTGATACAGTGTCTGCAACATTGAAGGTATTTGAAGAAGATTAAAGCCTCCACTTTTGGATAAAGATAGATGATTGGAGTTCTTTGGAATTAACACTCCAAAAGGCATTGAGGATTTGAAGTGAGGATGAAGAAGTACTTTGGATTTCATATTCCAAAAAGAATAGACAAAATCAGACGATGCTTTACTTATTTTTATTTCACAAATATCATAAGTTAGGAGAACTTATGATGCAAGCCTTATAAAAAAAGGGGGAGAAATGATGATGTCAATCATATATAGTTTTGATTGGAAGGAATGATGCTGCTGGATGATGGGATGTTTCAATACTTCTCATTGTAACTCTGACGATGCTAAAGTTGATCTATCAAAGGATATATATCACGATAGTAGAGTTCATGATGAAAACTGAAGAATGGTTATGGGAAGCATCGAAGAGAGAAATGACAAAGCAATGGACAATCTGGGGGTGGCATAAAAGCACAGTTTAAGGTGGCGTTGTTTTCCAGTGTTTGCCAAATTTTAGGGCCTGAAAAACGGGAGATGAAGATGTGTTTTTGGCACTGGGTAGAGCACACAAGATTGAAGACGGTTTAGATTTTTGCACGCAAGACATTATTCAAGGCCAGAACATTGAAAAATGGAAAAGGTATGGAGTGCGTGGAAATTCTGGTGAGTTTCACAAAAAAATAAAGTGGTTCGCTAAATAATAGCAGGTTGCATGAAAAATCAGCGGGATGCATGCAAAATAAAAAGGTTTCACAAAATATATGCGGGTTACGCGAAATATCATCAAGATGCGCGGAAAAGGAATATTGCGTGAAATATTGGTGAAGTGTGTGAAATAGAGGAATGAATTTTTTCACCCAAAATGTGTTTCGAGATCAGAAGCTCGAAAATTGGCAAAGGCATGAAATGCATGAAATATTCGATCATTGCGTGAAATACGATGTCGCGCAAATGGTTGAGTTTTCACGCAATATGGAATGCAGTGTGGAATTTTGCATGCAATTGTGCTTCATGCTTAGAAGGATGAAAAATGGAAAAGTCCTGATGTGCACAAAATATCTAGGAAGGTGTGCGTAATCTAAATAAGTGAGAGACAGTTTTACGCGCAGGAAGGGGTTTTATGCGCATGGTCAAAATGCCTATAAATATGAGGTGAACCCCTCTCCTTTTTTGAGACTCGACACATAGACAAATCCTGAGCTCTAGCGCGTGGAAAAATTGAAGTATAGAGTATTGTGTGAAAAGAAGAAGTGTTGCATGAAAAAGGGATGTTCTGCATGAAAAAGAAGAGTTGCGCAAAAAGGGGTTTTCACGCCAAAATGTGGTTTTACGCGCAAGG
Source organism: Viscum album (assembly GCA_963277665.1). Lineage (NCBI taxonomy): Eukaryota > Viridiplantae > Streptophyta > Magnoliopsida > Santalales > Viscaceae > Viscum > Viscum album. The sequence goes on from OY728138.1 coordinate 1,334,812,380, forward strand.
TTTGAATTTTACGCGCAAGTCACCTAGAAGGGTGCGTGAAAAATTTAGGGGTCCCGCGAGCCTTCGATAGGTGCATTGCCCTCTCGAAGCAGATTTGTGATGAAGAAATGGCTATGAACCATTTGGTTTCACAAAGAGAAATTGAACCGCACTGACACGACAGAGGTTTATCACCCACGTTGTACCTTCCGAAGAAAAGAAGAACTAGACGTGCAATCAAACTCGCATCTGCACAAAGGAAGAAGGTAGTATATCGACAAACTTACGTGTTGGTATTGAGAAATAAATAAAGAGATTAAGGCACTGCAGTGCCATTCCATATTATACTGTGTCAAAGAAAAGTAAGAGAAGAAGAAGAATAACAGAGTATGCCCAATTGAATGCTGACAATTTTTCAGGGTAGTTAAATTCAGATGATGCTATGTGAGTGGATCCGCAGTGTCTGAATAATCACATTGGTGTATGTGATTCCAGCCAAGAAGAGAGAAGATGTTTTAGTGCAGTTGGTTGTTTCACTAAGAAGAAGTAAAAATAAGTATAGTGCAGTTAGTGTTGCACTAGCGAAGAAGAGAAAGAAAGCAAGTAGAATTGCTTTCATACCGCTTTGCAAGTAATCAAGTGAAGAGAACTAAAGAATACCAAGAGAAGAACCTACCTTATAAATAAGGAAGAAGACTGTCTCCATAGGCAGTATAAAGAACCATCTAGAGGCTATAAGTTGGACTAGGTCATCACCAGTCCAGGGAAGAGGATTGTTTCCCACCCCCCTCCAAAGTGTAGGGACTCACATTGGCAAGAGGATTGTTTTCCTAGATACTTCACTGTAATTACATATCACATCATAGTAGAGAATCCATGCATTGGTCATACCCATGCATGGAAAGGACGTAGCTACTCTTATTTAGTGGTGAACCATGTAAAAATATCGTGTGCATATTTTTACTTCTTTATATTATTGCATGCGACAGGGAAAATAGAATAAGAGAATCAAGATCCTAATGGGTCAAGAGGTATAGGGATAAAAGTTGAAATTGGTATTAAAAGTCCCCAACACTGATTCACCCCCCTTCTCAGTATTAGGTATACCCCAAACTGGTCCTCTCAAAAATCACACCCATCCAAAAGATCCATTCCCTGAACCTATGAATTTCAACCTCCACTATAGTGATCCCTATGCCATAGTGATCCCTATTTCTGACAAGGAAAAGCACCATGTGACACACTCTTTCCCAAGAAAAAACACTTGGGAACATACCAAAGGGCCTCCCTCCTGGTCATTTTCCACACAAAACACCTAGTGAAACATGTGTTTTCCCAAAACTATTTTCTAATAGGGACCTCACCAAGAACCATGATCAATCAAGCACAAAAAACCTAAGCACCACACTCACTTATGTTTAGTGCACCTCCATCATAATGATCCCTACACTATGGTTCTTCCTATGGTGGAGCACATGTAGATAAAATGGCCACATGTCTACTTGACTTTACTTTGATACCCCCGCGAGCACCCAAAACACCTCTTGTAACTCAATCTAATTCAACAAAACATCTCTTTGAGATTTTTCAAATCAAAAAAAAACTCTAATTCGAGACCAATTTCTAAAAAAAACCTCACTCAGAAAATCAAAAAATCAAATTCCATAGTAATTTCGAAACATGAAAAGGGATGGTTTTTTACACATACAATCACCCCATTGGCCCCACTAAATCCATTTTCATTACTTAAATTAGGTAAACTACTCAAATTAATGTTTTGATTTATGCAGACATGTGGAATAGTTTTTCTCCTATATTAAGGAAAATAATTTTTGAAGAAATTAGGGTATCATAATGATATATTTTTTTCTATTTTTTTCAAAAATAAAATAATGATACATTGATTTAATCTTAATTATTTTTTATAGAGTGCATTTTATTAGATAATTACTTAATAAATTTTGAATTAAATCCCACATAAAATTCTTATAAATCCATTCAAACACTTCTTAAAAACATAATATTATTGACTTGAGGTGAAGTTAAGCCCATACTCACCAGCTATATAGGCCCACATGATAAACTAAGAAACATGGGATGTTTTTGTTAGTCTTTATGGAGAGGAATCATTTCAATTACCTTGTAATTGGTAATATTTTATCTAAAATTAAATTTATTAATCAATTTTATTTGTATTTTTTAATTTATGAAACAAAAAATAAGTGTTTAAAAGAAGCAGTATGTTTTAAAAACAATGTACCCATTCCATAAATTAGGGATTGGGTATGCTTCACTTGAAAATAAGGTATGTATTTTAAATATATAGTGAAACTTTTATGTGATATGAAAAAACATAATGATGCTCTGTTATATATATACATATATATATATATATATATTGATGAATAAAAATCTAAATCCACTTCCACCCCATTTCATGTGCTAGTATGACATAATAGGAATTTGTTATGCTTTATAAAAATATTACATGATAATAAATACTTAATTTCCTATATTTTTTATATGGTTTATACATAATAATTTTCAGTAGGTTCACCTGATGAATTACTACTTTTAGTGGATTTGGATCATCTAAAAAGATATTTCCATGATTGAGGTATAGATTTCATAGGGTCCCCTCAATAATGTTTTGATAATGAAAAGACACAATGGGATGTAAATGAGTGAATAAAAGAAATTCCAGAAAAAATGGATTCTCTAAGAGAAAAAATTTAATCAGAAGTTTGGTTTGATAGAATAATTTCATAAAATGGATCAATGAGAAGAAAAAACATATCCACAAACACTACATGAAGAGCCAAACCCTTGGCTTTAAGGTTAATCCACATATCTCCCTATTATGATGGGTACGATGCACAATATCCAAGGATATGTTATATATAACAAAAAAAATCCAAAGGGTCATGTGAGAGTGGGGATTCATGTAGTTCATGATCTGAGAACTAATCTACCTATCCCCTTTAATGATATAGATATCCAAATTTTCAAACTTGCAATTGGAAATTTTGTATAGTGGTCATTAAATCTTATAAATATACAATATGATAACATGGAATGTCCATTCCAATTTATTTTCTATGTAAAACCCTTAAAATTAATGAAAAATTTTCTAAACAAAGGTAAATTAGTATATATGGAGAAATAAAAGGGTAAATGGAAGGTTGAGTTAATAAAATCTGGAGCATAAACCAATAAATTAAAAGTATATTCTCAAAGTACCTTTACCCTACCAATTATACTACTTAATTTATTAACATTACAAGTTCATGCAGATACAATGTTCAAAGATCAAATTTTTCCCATATTTAATTTTAAGGAAAAAATTATTGAGAGGCTATTATAGACCTGGTTTTTCTTGAGAATGTAAATGAAATTATCAAGTATGAATGATTGGGATCCTCAGTTGTGGATTTATACATGAGATCCATTTTTATAATAAGTTTATCTAATAATTTATCTATTATATTAATTATAGTTAAAATAATATTCATATTTTATTCAAGCGTATATATCACAACTACGTAAAGAGAAAACCATGTGAAGAATTTTTTGGATTAATTAGTCCATGCGTCACTTTTGCACAAGATTTTTCAATGGAAGAAGAATAAATTTAAAAAAACATAGCTTCTAGTTATAGTGTTTGAAAAGAGAATAATAGATGAGAGGATGTTATCAATATTTATAATGCATGGTTAAAACAATATAATCTAATAATATAAAATATATTTTCATTTATTTCATTACTTATTCCTATTTTAGGATAAACTAGATTATCATTATGATCAGTTTAGATACTAAAAAGATTTATTTTTTGGATCCAAAGCATGGATATCCAATAAATCAACCACACAGGAAGTCTTATATGAATTTTTAATACGTTAAATTCAATATTTTACAAATAAAATTCAAATTATACATTTTATATTATATTTTTGTAGAACAATTATGATAGGGAACTGTTTATTTACATTCAAAATAATGGTATGAGGACAACCAATGCATATAAGAAGCCTGTGAATTTCTAAAACTCATTAAGTATTAGGGTATATATAATAATATTTCACTATAAAAACATATATCAAAATAGTTTAATTATTTTTATCAATGTTTTTTCAGTTTATAAAAAAATTAATGACAACGATTGTGGTTATTAAATTTTTAAATTTATAAAAGATATCATATTTCATCAAAAAACTAGCATCCCTAATGAGGTATTTATGAAGGTAATTACAATTTAAATTAAAATATTTTTCAATATTTTTTTTATATATGTTTCCAATGATATTAGGAATTTCATGAGTTCATGTATTCAAAAGAGTAAGTATATTTCATTATAAATGAGTGGGAAACTCACATGGTGTCAGAATGTTTGCACACATCATGAAGAGGTAATTTATTATCATGTTTGTAATTTTTTTATTTCATATAAATAATTAATATTTGGTTTATTTATTTTATAATTAGTTAATTTTATTATTATTTCCAATTAGATAATTTTATAGTGAATTTAAAATAAATAGTATTTTTTCTTAGAAGGAATAATATAGAATATATGGAGTTTTTTTTAGTTAAGGATTATACAATTATGTTATGAATGTGATATCAAGATCCCAAGTTATTTCAAAAGTTTTTTTCTCAATATTTAGGCTCATTTACAATTTAGGATAAATATTTATAATTCATTTTTAATGTGTAGGAATTAATATGGCATCAATATGACACATGGTGTGACTAGATTGACTGAAAGTGGATGTTTTTAATTTAAAAGTGACATTTTTTATAAAAAAAGCATCACATACTCAAGACCAAGAAAATGAATTCTTATTTTCTTGATAATTTATGAAAAAATTATGATTTATTTTTAATTGATAGAAATCAATTGCATGTCAATCTAACACAAGGTGTGTCCAAATTGACACAAAGTGTGTGTTTTAAATATAAAAGTGACATTTTAGTCTAAAAGACACATTATATACTCAAAATTGATAAAATATTGTCATATTTTATTGATAATTTAGAGAAAAAAATCATGATTAATTTGTGGCATGTAGGATTTCATCTCACATCAATCTGACACATTGTGTGGTCAAATTAGCTAAAAGTGCATGTTTTCAATTTAAAAGTGTCATTTTAAGCCAAAACATGTGTCACATAATCAGAACTGATAAAACCTACACTTATTGTATTGATAATTTAGTAAATAGATTGATAATTAATTTTTTACATGTAATAATTAACTTGAATTTAATTTGACATGCAGTGTGGCCCGTATGACTAAAAGTGCTTGTTTTCATTTAAAAGTGACATTTTAGTTCAAAGTGCACATCACAAAATCAAAACCTAGAAAACATGCTTAGACTTCCTCAATAATTTATAAAAATTATTCAGGATTTATTTTTAATGTGTATTAATTAACCTCTCATTTGTCTAGCACATGGTATGTCCATATTGACTAAAAGCACATGTTTTCTGTTTAAATCTCGCATTTTAAGCTAAAAAACATCACATACTCAAAACCAAGAAATGTGATTTTATTTCCTTGATACATTAGGATAATTATTTTTAATTATTTTTTGATTTATAGGTATTAAACTCACATCAATCTGACCTAGGGTGTGTCCAAATTGACTAAAAGTCTATGTTTTCAGTTTAAAACTAACATTTTAGTCCAAAACCCATGTTACATACTCCAAGACAATAAAATAAACTCGAATTTTATATTATATAGAAATTGTATTAGATTCACTTATGATGTGTATGAATTCACTTCACATAAATCTGACACATGATGTGGTTTGTATGACTAAAAATGTGTGTTTTCCGTTTAAAATTGACATTTTAAGCTAAAACATGCGTCACATACTCAAAAATAATCAAACATGATTGGATATCTTGATAATTTATAAAAAAATATTTTTATTTTATTTTTGATATGTTATAATCAATTAAACATCAATCTAATATATGATGTGGTAGAATTGACTCAAAGTTTGTGTTTTCAGTTTAAAAGTGACATTTTAGTCCAAAATATGAATCACATACTCAAATTTAAGAAAAAATGCTTGGATTATCTTGATAATTTAGGGAAAATTATTGATTCATTTTTAAAGTATAGGAATCAACGGCACAATAATCTAATACATTGTGTGTCCATTATAACTCAAAGTGTGTTTTTTAGCAAAAAAGAAACATTTTAGCTTACAATGTGCATCACATATTAAAAAACAAGAAAACAATATAATATTTTTTAAATTATTTAGTAAAATGATTCATGATTTATTTTTTATGTATAGGAATTAACCACAAACTAATTTAACACACGGTGTGCCCATATTGACTCAAAGTGCATGTTTTTAATTTAAAAGTGACATATTTTTCAAAAACACACATCACATACTAAAAATTGAGAAAATATTCTCATATTTTCTTGATACATTAGGAAAATGATCCTTGATTCATTTTTTATATGTAGGAATTAACCTCAATTTGGTCTAATAGATGGTGTATTCTGATTAACTAGTGTATGTTTTTAGTTTAAAATAGACATTTTAATCCCAAATGTGCATCACTTTCCATAACTAAGAAAACACACTTTTATTATCCTTTTACTCTATTAAAAATATCAATACTTAATTTTTTATTTGTATGAATTAACCTTAATTCAATCCTACATATAGTGAATCCAGTATGATTGAACATACTTATTTTAATTTAAAAATGATATTTTAGTTCAAAATTTATATCATATATTCAAAACCTATAAACTTATCCCATGTTATCTTAATACTTTAGGAAAATGATCTAAAAAAATTAATTTTGATGTTTGGGAAATAATTATATGTCAATCGGACACACAGTGTGACTAGATTGATTAAAAATGTGTGTTTTTAGTTTAAAAGTAACATTTTAAACCTAAACATGTGTCGTATACCCCATATCATGAAAACATGCTCAAATTTTCTTGATATATAATCAAATGACTTGTAATTCATTTTTTATGCATAGAAATTAACCTCATGTAAATCTGACACAGAGTGTGTCCTGATTGACTAAAAGTGTATGGTTTAAATTTAAAAGTGATATTTTAGTCCAAAAAGTGTGTTAAATGCTCAAAAATAGGAAAACAAACTCATATTGTCTTGATACTTTATGAAAACTATCTATAATTCATTTTTTATGATTTAATTGCATTTCAATCAGACACACAGTGTGACTGTTATGACTAAAAGTTCATGTTTTCAATTTAAAAGTGAAATTTTAAGCCAACACATGCATCACATACTCAAAACTAAGAAAACATGCTTTAATTGTCTTGATACACTAGTAAAAATATATGTTATTTATTTTTTGAATATTATTAATCATCCACACATCAATCTGATGCATTGTGTAGCCGAAGTTTCTTAAAGTATGTGTTTTTAGTTTAAAAGCTCCATTTTAGTCAAAAATGTGCATCACATACTCAAATCTGATAAAACATACACATATTGTCTAAAAGATTTATTAAAATGATCCAATATTCATTTGTGACATTTAGGAATAAAATTCACATAAATCTAACACATGACATGGTCAGTATAACTCAAAGTGCATGTTTTTAGTATAAAAGTAACATTTTAGATCACAACATGAATCACATAGTCAGAACTGAGAAAACATACTTGTATTATTATGATGATTTAGAAAAATGAGTTTTTGATTCATTTTTTACATGTAGTAATTAACTTCACATCAATCTATTTCACGGTGCGACCAAATTGACTAGAAGTTTATGTTTTTAATTTAAAAGTTATGTTTTAGTCTGAAATGCAGGTCACGTACTCAAAACTAAGAAAATGCACTCAAATTTTCTTGATAATTTATGAAAAATATCCTTTATTCTTTTTTTATGTGTATTAATTAACCTCAAGTAAATCTATCGAATTGTGTATCTTATATGATTTAAAATTCATGTTTTCATTTAAAAAATATATTTTATCTCAAAACATGCATCACATACTCAAAAATAAGAAAACATGCTTAAATTATGTTTATATTTTATGAAAAATATCAATGATTCATTTTTTACATAAAATAATTATTCACACATAAATTTTACACACAGTGAGGTAAATATAATTAAATTTTTTTTTCATTTAAAAGTGACAATTTAGTAAAAAAACATATCACATACTCAGAATTATCAAAGACACTCATATTATCTTAATACTTTCGTAAAATGATCCATGAATCATTTTTTGCATTTAAAAATTAACCACACCTAAATTTGACACACGGTGTGTCCATATTGAATAAAGTATAAGTTTTTAGTATAAAAGTGACATTTTAATTCAAATCACATTCTACATACTATAAACCAATAAAACACACTCATATTTTATTTACACTTTTGGAAAATGTATTGTAATTAATTTTTGATGTGTAGGAATTAACCTCACATTAATTTGACACATGGTGTGACCAGATTGACTGAAAGTGTATTTTTCAGTTTAAAAGTTATATTTTTGTCCAAAACGTGAATCAAATACTCAAAACTGAAAAATAGAACATATTATCTTGATAATTTAAAGAAGATTCCTGATTTATTTTCTCAATTTAGGAATCAACCACATGTCAATCAAATACACTATGTGGCTTAATTGATTCAAAGTGTGAGTGTTTTATTTAAAAGTGATATTTTAGTCCAAAACACATGTCACATACTCAAATCCAAGAAAGTGTGCTCGAACTATCTTGATAATTTAAGAAAATGGTTTTTGATTCATTGGTAATCTATAGAAATTGATCGTACATTAATATGAGACATGATGTGGCTGGTAGGACTCAAAGTGCATATTTTCAGTATAAAAGTAATATTTTAGCTCACAGTGTGTGCCACATTGTAAAAAATGAGAAAGCATGATTGTATTGTATTTATACCTTAGTACAATTATCCATGATTCATTTGTGATGTATATTAATTTATCTAAAATCAATCTGATACATGGTGTTCCAAATTGATTGAATGTGTGTGTTTTCAGTTTAAAATTCACATTTTAGTCTAAAACCTGAATCACATACTCAAATTTGATAAAATTCACTCATATTATCTTTATAATTTTAATAAATATCTTTGACTCATTTTTGATTTGTAATAATTAACTAAAATTAAATCCAACACATGGTGTGTCTAGTATTAATGAAAGTGTGTGTTTTCATTTAAAAAAGATATTTTAGTTCAAAACATGCATCGCACACTTAAAAATAACAAAATACACTCAAATTATCTCTACATTTATTAAAAATATCAATAATTCATTTATTACATGTATGACTTAGCCAAACATAAATCTGACATGTTGTTTGGCCATTATGACTCAAAGTGCGTGTTTTTAGTATAAAAGACACATTTTAGCTCACAACACTTGTCACATAGTCCAAACCAAAAAAATTAACATGTATTGTCTTGATACATTAGATAAATTATCCTTGATTTATTTTTTATATGTAGGAATTAAACACACATCAATCTTACACACAGTGTTTCTGTATTGAATGAAAGTGCATGTTTTCAGTTTTAAAGTGACATTCTATTCTAAAACACATATAATATACTCAAAAAACAAGAAAATACACTCAAATTGAATTGATTATTTTTAAAAAAATTCAATGATTTATTTTTGGGGTGTATAAGTTAACCTCAAGTCAATCTGACATAAGGTGTGGGCAGTATGACCAAAAGTTCATGTTTTCATTTAAAAATGACATTTTGGTTCAAAATATGCATCGTATATACAAAACCAATTAAATTCACTCATATTTTCTTTATATTTTAGTAATAAGATTGATCATTCACATTTTATTTTTAGTAATTAATTGCATATAAATCCAACTCACAGTGTGTCTGGTATGATTTAAAGTGTGTGTTTTCATTTGAAAGTGACATTTTAATTCAAAAGATGTGTCAAATAATCAAAACCAATAAAAAAATATTAATTGTATTGATAATTTATAATAGTGATTCACTATTTATTTTTGATGTGGAATAATCAACCATGCATCAATCTAACACATAGATTGACCGATATGACTCAAAGTGTGTGTTTTCAACATAAAAGTAACATTTTAACTCATAACATGGATCATATAGTCAAAATCAAGAAAATGAACTCATATTTTTATAATATTTTAGAAAAATAACTAATTATTCATTTTTTAATTGTATATAGTAACTACATATCATTCCAATTTAAATTAATTAGGGATTATATAACATTTCAATTATTATTTATTATTAATTTTTATATATGATTACTAAAATATGAATTTTTTTATTACAAACACATGTTTCTTTTATATGAGGTTTGGTTGATCATTGGATAAGGATTTATATGATATTTTTGTTTTTTTATTGGTTGTAATTATCGATTATGGTGAATTTTACATCAATATAATTTCATTATAATGAAATTATTTAATGTAATATTTGTATTTAAATAATGGTGAGATATAAATTTAAATTGTTTTTTGTATTTAATATAATAGTTTTAATACCATTTAAATTATTTTTTATATTTTTTATCAGATACCAAAGATTTCTTCTTATATATCAGGTACCACTTTGTAGTATCTAGTATTGGCCTTTATCAATGCTAGGTGTAGCGCTCATGAAGGCCCTTTTATCAGCCCTAACTGTACTGCTGATAAAATGGGCCTTTCTTTTCACTAAAAAATGAGATAATAAAGGAGACCTTTATCTGCACTAAAAAAACTTTAATAAGGGATACTTTTATCATCACTAGAATATATGCTGATAAAATCCACATTTATTATCATTTGTTAGAACTAATAAAGGAGGAATTTATCAATGCAGATAAATGATGTGGCACTATTTTATCACACTTTTCTGCATCTATTTTGATGAATTAAATGATTCTATTATGAAAATTGATCTTATGATAGATAATCATTTAATATGGAATGAATCTTTTTGGATTTTATGTTTATTGAGTTTTGTAATCAAATTTCCTTTTTTAACTACTCAATTGATTAAAATTCCCGGTGTTAATCTTCTTTATCTATGAACTATAAAATGTTTCTTAATGACAGTTTCATTTATAGTTAATTTGAAAATCTCTATAACTTTAGGTTATTGTGGTGTAAATATGTTAGTCTATTGGATCAACCATATGTTCAAATGAATTAACTATTTGGGTAAAAAATGATGAAATATAGAAATGCCTGGTCAAGAAACGAAAAAAAGAGTAAAATGTATGTACTTATTATTCAAAGTCAATAATCTGGTTCTATTGTATGTTGGAACTGGTGTAGGAACATTTGAAAGTTGTATTCTGTGATGACCCTATAGTTGGAATTTTCTGATGCCACCACCTTTCACCTGTTCATATTTGGAGTTTCTGGTTGTCGTGGCTGAATATGAAGGACCTACCTTTGCTAAAGATGGTGAATCCTCTGATGTCTATGTGTACATGGGATTCCCGATATGAAGAGGGTTGCAAACTAAACTAAGCCCTAGGAATATGAAACTGATGAAAATCCCAGTATCTGGATTCTTATTCAGTATCACCTATTAAGAAATCCAAGGTCTTCACTCAAACATATTAAAATTCAGTCCAAGCCACTGCTGAAGAATCTACATTCACATCCTTGGATGAAGATAAATGATTCTCCTCCCATGATCATTTGACACTATTTTTTAATATTATAGGATTTTTTTTATAATTGATCATGTATTTCGTGATATCCAGGCATGTTCTAAACAATCACGCTCGAGGTATCATTCTTCTAGGCCATGTGATGCCTCTGACACACAATAATTAAAATTTGGTGGTAGGATGGGTTGGGAATCATAAACAAGGGTCCAATTGGCTACATCAACCAATTGAATACATCATCCAATCAGATACATTAGACAATTGGCTATGTGGGACCAATCAGCTACATGGGGATTTAGTTATGTGACACCAAACAGCTATGTTAGGGGAATTAGCTATGTGGATAATCACATACATAGATATAATGCCTACATGGTGAATCAGCTATGTAGTTTCAAATGTATACATTGATATTCAGTTAAGTCAATAATTTGGCTATGTGAATAAAATTGGGTTCATTGTTAATTCCGACACAAGTTTGATACATTGGATAGAGGGAATTCTTCCTTTCTAAACTTACATGTGGTTACCATCCAAGAAGTTCTACCAAGATCAAAATTCTATGACTGAATTTGGGGTACATAGTAGATGTATTATTTTCTGGAAGTAGGTTTTTTCAGGGATAAAGTAGGAAAGTTCATAATTTTCTATTTATATTGATAAAAGTGAGATTTAAAAGAAGGAAAAGGGGGTACGACATCCTGATACACAAATGACCATAGCCACTTTTTGATGGAGTGACCAAGGAGGAGGCACACTGAGCCACTCAATCTAGTAGTTCCGTAAAAAGTATTTGAATCCCTTTCCGGGGTCTTTCTTGTTTTTATTTTTTTCTTCCATTACTTTATTTTTCAATCACTTTTTGATATATATAATATTTGTATTATAATGTTCATTTAAACTCAATTTTGGGAATGATATTGAGATTGTGAGTATATTAACTTCATTCAAATATCAAGTGTGACTATAACCTACCCTTTTTCTACTATTCAAGTAATAAATGTCCTTTAATTTCCAAAATTATGTGAGTAATTCCTAGATTTATTGGTCTCTATTGACTTGTTATTTTGAAGTATTTATGAGTAGAGGACATTCCATGCAAGTTTAATTCATCTGGTTTCTTCATTGAGTGGATTAGTGGACTTTGTGGATGAGAAAATAGAGAATATATTTATCTACATGTTTTCAATTAAAAATAACTAGTCAAACTCATTTCACCAAATCCAATCACACTTGTCCATGAATGAAGGTAGAAAAAAGAATAAAAATATATATATAATAGAATAAAAAAACTAGACAATAAAATTATCATGTTCATCTTTTGGAATACTCCCTATAATCCTATGATCTATACACTCTACACTCGCACTTTTGTTGTTGTTTGTTCCCCAAACTTCATTCCATTGACTTCAGCACCACCATAGCACTCATTGCAGCTCAATTTATTTTATTTTATTGTTTTTTATTTTTCTTGGTCCAACACAATACACCTTCTAAGGAATTCCTTCCTTGTGGAATGACCCCTACTCACTACTACACTAGTATTAATTAGGTTTTATAAATATTTAATTTTTCTTCAAACTATTAATTAACTAGGCCCAAAACAAATTTTGGTAACATTTCCAAGGAAGGGAATGAGTAACCAAGTAGACAAAAAACTCAAAACAAAAAAATACTAAAAAAGGTAATGAATACAAACTAGTTCATCATTTGAAAAACTAAGTAATTTCATACCTAAAATAAATAAACATATGAGTGATTTAAAAATAAAGAATAAATTTTCAAAATAAAATATTGGGGAAGATCTGAACAATCAATAAAATCAATATTTCAACCAAGTTGTAAATTTTAACCATCTATAACCTAGAAATGAGCTAATTCATAGAGTGATGCTTAGGGATTTTTAGGTACCAACAATTTCAAACAACCCAATATAAATTAAGCATACCCCTAGGTCTAGAAACTATGAAACTAATTAATCCCACATGTCATGATACCATCCTACCATGGATTAACCAATGAAGACTCGCTAGATATCATCTAGGACTTATATGGAATAGTGAAACAATTACCACTCAGAGGATTAAGTGAGTAAGAATCAAAGATAATCTTGTTCCCATTTTTCTTGAATGAAAATCCAAAAACTTTTTTCTAAAAAATATATGAAGAATTTTATGACTAATGGGACTAATTGTAGAATGATTTTATTATTAGATTTTACCCAAGGAGAATGATTTATGAAATTAGTCATAAAATTACTGGATTATTACATGATAAAGGTCAATTTTTTCATGAAGATTGGGATTAATTGAAAGGGATACTTAAGAAGTTCCCCAACCACTAGTGTACACCCCAATTCCTTATGGATACCATCTATAAAAATCTCATACTATACTACCAAAAATTAGTTAAACGCTCTTCAGGAGAATATTTCTCTGATAAAATCACTGATAATCTCAAGAATATTTTCAACAATATAGAAAAAAACTAATGGTAAAAATGTTCCATAAGGTGAACCATAATTAGGAAATAAATCAAACCCACTCCCCAAACTGAAGCACAATCTACTAGATTTTACAAGGAAAATTATCAACACACTCTCATGGAGCAATGTCATCAACATGGGATGCTCAACCATTCATAATATTTCTATCCAAACTTTGATATGCCATACCAAGTTCCCAAAAATGTAAATTTTTTTGGGTATGGTCATAGAATGAAACTGAGATCTAAACCTTTCTCCAATAATTATAACAAATTCTATCAGAACCATCATAGCCATTCTTAGAAAGAGTAGGGAGTGCTAAGACATGACTCTCCCCCTACTTTACAAAAAAAATATACAGTAATTCTAACCTCAAACAAGGGTCTATATTTCTAGTTCACAAGATGAATTCAAAGGAACGTTCCAATAGCTGATGGGTAGGTTAAATGAGAAAAGGGGGGAAATGATTTTTATAAGGCACAAAAAGAACCCAGGTTTAAAAATCTAGAATTATAAGTAGGATAATTAGTTTGAACTACATGAGATAGAGATAAGGGAAAATTACCCTACACTAATAAGCCAAATCCTAGGGAAAATTCAATGGTATTCACAACTAGGAATTTCCTCCAAACTCAAGATGAAGTCAAAAAATATCTCAAATCCACCCTTAGTAAAAATCTTGATAAAACAAAAAATCAGACTCTAAAATCTCTCCAATATAAAAATTTGAATACTCCTATTGAAAGCCAGTTTAAACCTATTTTACTAGCTCAAAATTTACTAAAAAAATAGATAATCAAGGAAAATATAGGAAATAAAGATATTTTAGAGGAATCTAATGGGTTTCCCAACATTTTGAGGAACTTTTCCCCATTTATTCACTTTCCTAATAGAATTAATAAAGGAAATTAGGATTTTGAACTATTCAAATTTCTAAAAGTTGTTAAGAAGATGAAAATTGATATTCCCCTCCTTAAGACTCTAATTCAAATCATTTCTTATCTAAAATCAATCAATAAAATTTGTATGAAAAATAAAACCATAGAAGATTTTTCTACTTATAATATCACATACGATTGTAGTGGTATCCTTCAAAACAAGATACCTCACAAAATATAAGATATATGGAGATCTGTGATTCCTTGAACCTATGGTGATAGATTCGATCAATTTAACTGACTTTTTTATCTTGATTCAAGTATCAATTTGATTCATTTATCCTTATTTTTTCATTTTGTTTTAGTATTTCTATAACCCAATACTATAGTTTTGTAACTTAAAGATTTATCCATTACCCACCTAGTTAGTAGGTTAGATGACTTGTTGGTAGAATTAGATTAGATGTTTTTTCATGCTAATTTTCTCATTTTTTATATGGAATGTGTCCAAGAGGTTTTTATTATTCTTATATTTCATTTTATTGATGGGGGATATCATTGATGTTTCAAAGGTAAAATTAATTCTAACATTAGTGAAAATAAGGAAGAATTTAATGTTTTAAAAAAATTAAAGAACCTATCCAAGATCATCTCTTTACAAGAGATGATATTTTTAAAGCTGGTGAATCTATTGATGAATAAAAATATGTGTTTTTAAGTATTCTTAAAGAAATAAATGATACACCTGAGTTACCCACAGAGAATTACATTGGGATGAGTTCATCCAGGGACAATAATTGTTTAGATAATTTTTAATGGGAATTTATATGTCACCTAGATATTTTTTCAGAACATATATTGACCCCTCTCAAAGAATATGTATGTGGGTATTTTTTTATAAAGATAATAATGTTAAAGAATAAGCTTTTTGCACTACATTTTTTAGGAGGTAACATGAGTAATTTGGGCCCCTAGACCCAAGTGCCTTCCCTTGAGCCAAGTTCCCCCCACCATAGAGCTAAAACCTTTTCTAGTTCATTTAAAATATTTATTTTTAATAGAAGACTCAATTTTACCAATCATTATTTATTCTAAATTATAAGAATTTCAAGAGGATAACTTGAATTTTGTTTTGAGAATGTTTAAGTTTGTTATTGGTTGGTCTATTACTGATATCAAAGGTATAAGTCCATAATTTTTCATGAAAAAATTTCCAATGGAATTTGAGTGTAAGAAAATGGTGCAATATCCAAGAATAATTAACCAAAATATGAAGGAATTAATCAAGGAAGAAGTGATTAATTTTATTGATACTGGAAAAATATTTCCCATTTTAGACAGTCCATGGGTTAGTCCTATTCAGATACTCCCTAATAAGAGTGGAGTGATTATGATCACAAATAAAAAAATGAAAAATTCAAACCAGAACTGTAAACAAGTGGAGAATCTTTATAGACTATATGAAGCTTAACTATACCACTACAAAATATCATTTCCAATTCCATTTCTAAATGAAATATTGGAAAGGTTGAATGAAAATTAATTTTTCTACATCCGAGATGATTTTTTGGTTACAATCAGATTCCCATCACCTCTAAGGAACAATATAAAACCATGTTCACCTGTCCATTAAAGATATTTTCTTATAGGTTAATTCTATTTGGTTTATGTGGTGATCATTCCACCTTTTAAATGCGCAAGATGGCCATTGTTCTGATATTATTGATAAATCTATTGAATTATTCATGGATTAATTTTCTATATTAGGTTATGATTTTAATGATTTTTTGAAACATATATAAACTAAATTACAAATGTGTGATGAGAAAAACCTTATATTAAATTTGGAAAATGTAGATTCATGGTTAACGAAGAAATTGTGTTGGCTAACAAGGTCTATAAGAATGAATTTGAAGTTGATACAGCATAAATTTAAGTAATAAAAAAGCCTCCTATACCTAAAAATGTTAAGGGAATTAGAAATTTTTTAGGAGATACTAGGTTTTATAAGAGATTCATCATGGATTTTTATAAGATAATTAATCCTATGTGTTCCCTTATTGTTAAATAGACAATATTTTTTTTATGAAAACTATTTGGAATCCTTTAATTTTCTTAAATAAAAGCTCATTTATCCAACCATTATCACTACCCCTGACTGGGAAATTCATTTTGAAATTATATGTGATTCTAGTGACATGGATGTATAATTTTTTCTTTCTAAATAAAGTATAAAAAGTTTTATGTAGTTTATTATACTAGAATAATTATTTTTGAGGGTCAAAGAATTTTCACCGCAATAGGGAAGGAACTTTTAGTGGTATTTTTCTCTTTAGAGAAATTTATGAAATATCTGATAGGATCCCAAGTCATTGACTTTACAGATCATTCAAACCTTAAATATTTGTTTTATTAAAAAGATATTAAACCTAGAATGAAGATAGTGGTTCTACTATTACAATAATTTGACTTAGTAATCAAGGATAAGAATAAGGATACAAATTTAATGCTTGATCATCTATATAGGCTTCCCAATACTCAAAATAAATACCCAATATAATTAAACTCTTATTTTATAGATGATTTTTTTATATTTTAACTAGAAACTATCCATGGTTTTATAATTTTGTTACCTTTTTTATGGATATAATTATACCTAAGTATTTCTCCCAGAACCAGAGAAAAAAATTTACATCAGAACATAAATATTTTTTGGGATGGTTCTTTATTATTTAGATAGTGTTCAGTTGTAATTATAAAAAGATATGTTGTTGAGAAATAAATTTTTCCCATTCTAGAGATTTTTCATTCATCTTAATGGGTAGGACATCGTGGTAGTGAGATAACTTATCAAAAGGTTCTACTATCAATATTCTACTTGACCACTATCCTTAAGGCTGCTCAAAGTATGGTTATAGGGTGTGAAAAATGTTAGTTATTATGTTACATAGTACAGAAGTAAGATCTACCCTGAAAGGTAATTTTCGAAGTTGAAATTTTTTACATCTAAGGAATAGACTTCATAGACCTTTTTCCTTCCTCTTGTTGAAATTAATAAATTTTTGTTGTAGTTGACTATATATTAAAGTGGGATGAGGTTGTATCATGTTTGAACAACCAAGATTATAGTGTAATAAAGTTTTTTAAAATAAAATCTTCTTAAGGTTTGTATTTCCTAAGGCTTTCATTAATAGCAATGGATATCACTTTAAAATATCAAATTTGAAACCTTTATGGAAATGTATGGCCAGGTGAAAAAAACTGGTATAACCAATTATCCAAAATCAAATAGAAAAGTTTAAGTCCCTAATGGGGAGATTAAAAAATATATTTGAAAAAATTGTAAACAACTATAGGAAAGGTTGGTCTTTAAAGTTGGATGATGCATTATGAGATTATATGACTATCTTTAAGACCCTAGTAGGTACATAACTATATAGGATATATTTTTTAAAGTATTTTAGTTTTCCTTTAGAGATAATTCATAAGTATTTTGGGATATAATGGTTTTGAATTTTGATTTTATTTATACTGGGGATAGACGGTTTCTTGAGTTAAGTGAACTGGATGAAATTTGGAGAGAATCTTACAATAATGATAAGATCTATAAGGAAATTATAAAATGTTTTCATGATCATATAATTCAAAATAGACACTTTCAAGTGGTACATAAGGTTATTCTCTTCAATTCTCAACTAAATTTTTTTCTTAGTAAACTCAAATCCAAGTGGTTAGGCTCGTTCACAATTTTGAGTGTGCTAATAAATGGGGTAGTGGAATTTTTTGGACAAGATAACATACCTTTTCTTGGTTAATGGGAAAATATTTAAGTGTTAATTTTAGGGAAAACTGAAGGTTTTGGATTTTATCATCCCCCTTCATAGTTGATCCATTTTTTAGTTTGACTAAAGACTCTAAACTTATTACTTCATGGCAGAAAACCCATGGTTCAATGTTTTATATCTTCTATTTTCTATAGTCTTCTATTTATTTTTGAATATTTGTATGGATTTTTTCTTTTCAAATCACATCAATTTCATTTTTATAGGACCTAACTATACTACCTAGAGGGTTATATCAAATGAAAATGGGTGGATTTATGTGGTTGAAATAATATATGAAAATCTTTTATACTAGGGGAGTGGTCATTCTAATTCTACCCATATTTTTCTTTGTGTTCCTCAGTTCTATGTTTGGGGGAATAACTCCTGATTTCCTTTTGAAATTTGAGTAAATATTTTCTTACTTGAGTTATTATCTTATTAATTATTATTATTATTTTTTTGATCTCATTTGTAAAATTATTTTGTATGTATTTACCAATATAAAGCATGAACTTTCAAAAAAACTGAATTTACAAATTAATTGGATGTTTGGACATTATTATTTTTGAAATTTATTTTAACCTCATCCTAAATCTATTCTACCGCCTTAGTATACAACATTGGGTACAATGTTGAGTATTAAGTATGGGGGATAGGGGATAAATTCTATGTGCCTTATTTGTGCTTTATTTCTATGCTTCAATTCTACCATATCAAATGACTCCCATTTTAAAAAATGCCTCTAATTTTGAGAAAATAAATCATTTTTTTCTCTATAAATAATTTTTTTTATGCCTTTAGGTTTAACAAATAAGAAATAAATTTTTTATGTCTAGGGGAAATTTTTATAGCTTATTTGAGGGATTTAATTTGAGTTTGAAGTTGTGAGGTTTGAGTGATTTCTGAATGATGTTTTCCATTATATTTATGAATATCATGTTTTAAAACTAATTAAATGATGTTTTATAGGTTAAAATATTGTGGAATTGGAATTATAACTTATGGAATATTGAGTTTAACTTGAACCTAGATACTTAGCCTAGGTAACAGTGACTACCTTAGGGATCAAATTCATTTAAAAGTATTATAAATACTTTGAATATGGAGTAAAATGAGAAACTGGGATCCCATGATGATCTATTAAGACAAGTAAACTAAGTAAATTTCTATAAATAAATCTAGATCAATAAGTGTTCTCACTGTTCTATACACAAATTTATCATTGTAAAAAATTAAATTAAAGTTTCCTTATCGTAAATAATTTCATGATAATGATGGTAATGTTGAACCCAAATTAATAAGGGTAAAATTCATTTATGAGGAAATATTTTTAATTGTATAAAAAAATTGGGAAGTGAATCATTGGTTTGAGGAACCTAGAGAAGAGTGAAATTTTCTTATTCATCTTGTTATAGATTTAACTCTTCTAGGATATTTTTGGTCTATACTTCTTGAACTATGATTTGAGGTTGTATCGAAATAAGATAGTGTGCGAAGCACACATAGGAGGCATGAATTTATTTAAAATGGATGATTTGATGATTTTATTTAATTTAATCACATGTAGTACAACCTAGGAAGGATGGTCATTATTTTTTTTTCATATTCTAAATAAATTAATTAAGTATAATTCTTTGCTCGTGAGGGAAATTGATTAAGTGTTGTGGTTATGTGGAACTATTTTATAACACTTTTCCACATATAGTTTTATGGATTAAATTATTTTATTATTAAATTTGGGTTTATAATGAATAATAATTGAATCTAGAATGAATTTGGATGAATTTGGTGTTCATGGAGTTTTTTAATCAAATTTTTTATTTTTTGATATAAAATTTATTAAAATTCATGGTGTTAGTCTTCTTTATCAGTCAACTATCTAATGTTTCTTGTTGAGAGTTTATATGATAGTTAATTTGAAAATCTATATATTCTTAAGATATTTTGGTGGAAATATGGTAGTCTCTTGGATCAACTATACATTCGAAAAAATTAACTATTTGAGAAAAAATAAGTAAATACAGAAATTCCTATGTAAGAAACACAAAAATAGAAAAACATATGTAGTAATTATTAAAAATTGATCATATAGATCAACTATACTTTGGGATGAGCCCATAAACATATGAAAGATTATTACTACCACCCTCTACCAGTTTAGATTTGGAGTTTCTGGTTTCCATGGCCAATTGTGAGGGACCCTCCTTTCTTGAAGAGGGTGAATCCATTACTACCTCTATCTATATGGTATTCCCTGTATGAAGAGGGCCAAATATGAGAATAACCCTAAGAAGATGAATTTGATGTCGCTCCTAACATTTGGATTCTTAGCTAAAGTTTCTTATTAAAAATCCAAGGTATTCACTCAATAGTAATGAAATTTAGGCTCATCCATTACTAAAGAATCTGTATTCAAATCCTTGGATAAAGCTTGATTATTATCCTCCCATGATCTACACACATCATTTTTGAATATTGGTGGCTATTTTTTTTATAATTGATCTTATAGGGTGTAATATCTAGGCATGAGCTAAGAAATATTTCTTGATCAATCATGATGCTCATCCCTATGAAAACTTTGACAACTGAATATTTGAATTTGGAAGTATGATGGGTTGGGAATCATATAGAAGGATCCAATCAACTATGTTAACTAATTTTCTAGGTCGTATAGTTGGATATGTCATTCAATAGGCTAATTGGGGATTCATCTATGTTTTTGAGACCAATCAGTTGTGTGGGGATTAATCTAAGTGATAACAAACATCTACATGAGTGGAATCAGCTACATGGATAATCACATACATAGATCAAATTCCTACATGGTGTAAAATGCATATATTGATATTCATATATATTGTCCATTTGGTAACATGAAGTAAATTTGGTACATTGTTAATTTAGGAAGAGGTTTGGTGCATTGTCCATAGAGAATTATTACTTTTTTAACTTATATATAGCATTAATCCAAGAAGTTATACCAGGATAAAAATTATAAAAAATCAAGTCAGGTATAGGGTAGGTACATTATTGTCAGGAAGTAAGTTTTTTCAAGGAGAAAGTAAAAAAGTTCATAATTTTATCTTTATATTCAGATAGGTGAGAGGTAGAAGAAGGAAAGAGGGAGATATACTGATACAAATATGACCAGAGAGACGCATTTAAGGCATGACTAAGTATTAGGCACATTGATCCACTCAATCCAATAGTTTTAGAAAAGGTTTTGAATCCATTATTGTGGGGATTTCTTTTTTTTTTTTTGTTGTTTTCTTCTATTCCATTATTTTTCAATAACTTTTTGATATATTGGATATTTTTTTATAGTGGTTGGATAAACTCAATTCAGGGAATGAGATTTATTTAGTGATTATATTAATATCATTTAAGTGTCAAGTGTGGCTAGAACCTACCCTTTTTTCCATTGTTCAAGTAATACATGTCCTTTAATTGCTAAAACTCAGTGAAAACTATATGGATTTATGGGTCTCTATTGAATTGTTATTTGTAAGTCCATATGAGAAGAGTATATTCCATGAAAGGGTAATTCATATGGATATGCTTCATTGAGTGGATTATTATACTTTGTTGTTAATAAATTAGAGAATCCATTTATCTATAGGTTTTCCACTCAAAAGAACCAGTCAGCTTATTTTCACCAAATCCAATTGCACTTTTCCATGAATAAAGGTAGATAAATAAATATATATATATATATATATATATAATTAGCATAAGAAATAAATCTATTAAAATTCCCTTGTTTCTCTTCAGGACTCCTCCCCACCAACCCATGATCTCCAGTGTATGCACTCACACTTTTAATGTTGTTTATTCATTGACCTTCATTCCATCAACTTCAGCACCACCATTTCACTCATCATTTCAATATTTCTTCCTCATTTTAGTTTTAGTTTATTTTAAATTTTACTTGGTCCCACACAAAACACATTCTATGGAAGTCCTTCATTGTGGATTGACCCCTACTCACTACTACACTAGTATTAAGTAGGGTTTATAAATATTTAATTTTTCTTGAACCTAGTAATGACCTGGTTCTTGTCCAATAAAATTCCTTTATTTTAAAGGCACTCAAAACATCATCATTTTTTATCATTGATAAAATTGATTTATAGATATGATAAAGGTCATATTTATAACAATGTTATCATTATTTATATCACTAAAAAACCCAACTTTTATTAGAATCGACAACATTATAACTTTTTATCACTAATTATTACAATTTATATAATTGATAAAACCCTATTATATAGTATTTTCATTATGAAATGAATTATGGTTGGAATGAAATAAATTGAAAATTATTATTTTATGTGTTGAAGAAGTTCAAAACAAATTTCATATACTTAAAACTGAGAAAAAGAACTTGGTTTATTATGAAACTATAGAAAATGATATTATATTCATTTACGATATTTAGGAAAAACACACATCATTGTGATGTGCGACTTGGTCGATATGGATAAAATTCAATATTTTCAATTTAAAAGTGATATTTTAGTTAAAAATGTGTGTCATGTGATTAAAATGAAGCATATGAGTTTATATTATCAGGAAAATCTAGGATAATTTTTTTTATTCATTTGAGACATGTATAAATGAACCAAATTTCTGCTACTATATATTTCACTATATTAATTAGTGGCCTTTATCAGTGCTAAAACAAAGTAATTATAAATGTTCGACCATTATAAATGTTAGATAAAAGTGCTAATAAATGTTACATTCATTAATGATTAAATGGATGTGGATAAAAGGTTATCCTTTATCAGTTATTCTTTTAGTGTGTATAATTTTTTACATTTATCAGTGATTTTTTAGTGCTAATAAAGGCTAAACTTTTATTAGTTTTAAAACAACAGTGATAAAGTGTACCCTCAATAATATACTTTTTATATAAATATTTTTATATTATTTAATATTATTTATATAAAAATAAATATATAATAATATAAATACAATTTATATATTTTTAAATTATATTAGTGAGATTTATTATCCCTGGATGGGGAAATTCATGATGCAAGGTGGGTGTTGAGGTGTAGTGATTTAGTCCACAATACATGGATGAAGGCCATGGTGTAAAAACGAGGTGCTTTAAGGGGAACAAGGATGTGATACTGAGCTGGTCAGCACCAGGAGGGACACCACATCATGGTAACCAAAGCATAAAGGAAAGATACAATACATATTGCTCATTATAAAGAAGACATGGTAGGTATAGGGCACTAAAATGCATCATGGGTGCTACGATGTAGCAAGTGTAACCATGGATTGGAGAAATTTTCCACATCATAGTGATGAATTCAATCACTAAAAAAATCTCCTTCAGTCTACACAGCCTGCAGGCCATCAAAATATGGATCTTTGGGCTATAAAATTGTAATGGGATGGTTATGGAGTTGGTTAACCCTTAGAGGAGGGTTTGGTTTTTCTTTTCTAATCCAAGAGTGTGTGCATTTTTTCATTTCTTGTAAACTATATTCCCTTAGTAAATAATTATATGTTTGTTTTCTTGCATATATATATATATATATATTAAAATATAAATATAAATATAAAATGTGAATTTAAAATATTATTAATATTAAAATAAAAAATACCAACATTATTTTCATTATTAATCTATAAAAAAGTATCAATTTTTTATTAATTAATAAAAATATTCAAAAATTTATATAAATACATTAAAAAATTATACATAATGTAATATATTGAAATTTTATTTAAATAAGTATATAAATATATAAATAAAAAATATTTATTTAAGTATATTTATATATAATATATATAAATATATATTAATATAATTGTTGGTGTTGTTATGAAAATACTTGATATGACCTAAAAATTTCAGTGTAACAAATGAAAAAATGTAGAAAAAATATAGGGGGTCAATACATGTGTGTGTATAAAGTATGTATGTATGTATGTATGTATGTATTTTTTGGAGTTGGTGACCTAGAACCAACTTGTGTGTACTTTATGATAACATGTATTCATTTCATTGAATATTAATAAACTCTTTATCACATCATGATTATTCTTCTGCGTATCATAGTATGTGATAGTGTCTTGAGAGTAGTAGTCACATTGAAAGGTCATAGCAGTTCCCTACTATAATGTCAAACCATAAGTTCCAAAAAACTATTCTTAAATATATAGTTTATATCTTGATTATATTATTTTAGGGACAAAAATTATTTATTCCATCCTGAGTATATTCTAATAGGACTTTAATGCACATTCTCATGGTGTACAACCTTGGTAATATCCAGTATAGAATATTATGAGAATATGACCCACCAGTAGGAAATCCACATTTATATGTTTCATTGGATTTTCCTCTCTGATAATGTGTTTATTGATCCTTAGACTTTAATATTATTATTAATGATTGTCATAAGTCGTGTTCTTTATAGTATTGATGAAAACCATGACGACATATATTCATAGTGAGGTAGGATATGTTGGGTGTGTCCTCGGTAATATTTCATTAATGAATAATGAAAGAAAGGATTTTCCCCTATTGTACTTTAACAAAAATCAATAACTCTGGCCCTTTGATGGAAATTATATATCCTAAATAAATCATTTTCCAATGTTTTCTATAGGAAAGTTTAATTTTCAAAAATACAAAGAAAGAGAAATCAAGCACATAGGTTGATGGCACTATCATGCAACATGCTTGATTAGAGATATCATGATAAAGGGATTATATTTCATAGTAAGAATCTATATGATATATATTGTCTTTTTTTATTAACTTATTTCTCTATGGGTTCCTTGGTGTGTAGATAGATGATAACTTTTAACTTTAGGATACTTCACCTAATGTCACTGAGAAAGAAGCCAAGAGGACCACACACTAAGTGTAACTAGAATATCAGTAAAATTATATATTATTATTAAGTATTTAACAAGTTGAATAAATATTATTCCAATATGTGGTTTAACTATTATTCATGTTTTATTAATCACATATATTCTGTCACCGGTTATTCGGGAGAATATTATGTTAGTGGAATATTAAATAAATATATATTTTATATTCAGTGACTATAATAATTATTTATTTATGAGTGAATAATGAAGTGATATTTATTTAATAAATAAATTGTTATTATTCAAGGCCCAATAAATATTATGAAGGAATAGAGGACCGAGTTTAATGATCTGGTGAGAAATAAAATATATTGATTATTATTCGATTAAATAATATTTAATTTAATTTGTGAGTTTAGTGAATGTCAAGAAATAATATTATTATTATCATTATAGACATGGGGTTATGTAGGGATTAAATAAATATTAAAGTTCACTTATGCAATTATTTATTTCTAACCCTAACAGTACATAATCCCAATTATATTATTTTTCAAGAGAGACAATTAATTTCTTTTGTTGTGCACAACAAAATCCAGATAATCATCTCAAATCCCAAGAAAGATATCTTTTCCAAGAATGCTCTTAAGAACATAGTGAGATCTTCATCCACCTTCCACTCTCGATTCTAGATAGATTAAGGAGAATCCTTTGAAATTGATTCTTGGGGAAATCAAAGGTGAATGATGCAAGTGATAAGATCTGTTGTGCTAGAAAATGAAGATTCCTACAAGGAAGTTTGAAGAGTTGTGGAACATGTGTGAATCACCACTAGAGGGAATCAATTCTTGATTCTTATAACACAATGATGGTACGACGTAGATTCTTTGTTAGATCCATCAATGAAGAATGAATTTCACATAAATTAGTTGTTTGATTACTTAAATTAATTATAAATAATATGTGACGATCTTACTCTTTGGTTCTGGAATTTTATCAATTGTCTATATTCTTTTATCTAATTCCATTGATCACTGTGTTTATTTTCATGTAAATATCAGAATAAAAATTGATCATGATAAAAAGAAAAATTGGGTATGAACGATCACACACTTCCTCTCTACTCGAAACCTTCAAGTGGTATAAGAGCAGTCACATAATTATTTAAAATTATTTAAAGATAGTTCATTGATTTATTTATTTATTATTAGTTTTAAATTCTAGTTTAATAGTTATTTAATATGTATTGTGATATATTCTCTCTTATTCTTCATTTCAAGTAAATATTATCAAATCATTTAATTTTATTAATGAAATAAATTTTAAGATCGTAGTTGGTGGTGTTGAGGAATCTGGATGGATAACAAAAGACTAAAAATCATGTAACCTGGAGGTAAATGTCATGTACTAGTGTTTAATTCATCAAAAATTAATTCAAATTTAATTCAAGTTGTGTTCATTTATTACACATGGTGAATTTAATTATACATCACATGTTGATCGGGATATCCCAGTGAATGGTCATCCATATTACATACCATGTAACTTCCATACGGGTTGTATATTCATTCAGTCATAGACAGCATGTGTATCTTTTTACACAATCTACATGACTGGGGGTCGTGTAACTTGGAGGCCACACACCGTGTACCCTATGTATATGTCGTGTAATACAAAATTTTATGTGGCACTATTACACATCGATCCCCTTGGCATGTGTCATAGATATATTGTGAGAATAATACACACCATGTATCTTAAATGTTCACGTGATGTACCTTTACCAAATTTTGTAGAATTAAAATTAACTTATTATATTGTGATAACCTTATCAACATGTACTTGTGTGTGGTCATTAAGTTGACATTACACACCATGTGATGGGTTTATATATATATATATGTGTGTGTGTGTGTGTGTTTAATTAATTTTTATATAATGTTCAGATATAAATGTCATGTATAAGTTATATTACAGTTATTACACTATGCGTGTTGAAGCATTATAAGCTATGTAAAAATAATAAAAATCATGTAAATTATGTGATAATTAAGTTGATAGTACACATCATGATATTACATGATAAATCTGGATTCCACATATCACAATAGTAAACAGTATACAAGTATAATACATGTTGGGTAGTTCAGATGGGTACTCACCATGTTGTCTCCAAGGTATATTTTTTATACACAGTTTATTTTAAATATATTTATTTAATTTTTTTAAAATTATGATGGATTAGAATCTCAAGGAAATTGAGATGATAATTAATATAAAATAATTTATTAATTAAATAAGATAATTAATTGATTTGAGCATGATTTATCTTAAATAAGAACGATTATAATTGAATTATAACTTTATTAAATGCATAATTTGTTGCATGGATGTGGTTGATCATGAGCCTAGGCTAGACCTTTGTGTATGATTCATTTCATTTAATTTATTATTAAATTAAATTGTTACTCTTCATATCATATCTCATCTCATTATGAAAGGTCATGTATTCCCATGGGTTTTTTATGTAAACCCCTTAACCAATCCTTTGTTTCCCCTCACCTATGTGTAAGTAAAATCATATGTAATAGATGGAGCTCTAAAGCTAGTGAAGGCGGTTCAAGTTTGGATCCAAGGAAAAACCAATCTAAGAGAGATACATAGGTGGACACGTGGAAAGTTTCAACATGAAACATAAATGGTTCAATGTGTTTTTTCTTCTAGGTTGGTGGTCAGTCTATCATCCTCTAGATAAACTAACCATTAATAAAATATCATGATCATAGAACTTTATTATTTTATTTCTATCAAGTTTCATGGTTATTAAATTATAGATTTTTGTCTTTATCACATAAATTAATGAATTAATAAGCATGTGATATTGAACTAAAATAAATTGGATTATGTGTAAATATTATCTAAGACATGCTTAATCATTTTATTAAATCCAATTAATATTAACAAGCATGTAATAAAGATAAAAAATTGGAAATTTACGCATAAAAATAAAATCCCTCAATAAAATATATTAAGTATGTATGGCCTTCTTTTACTTTAGTTAAAATCAAATCATAGTTTAAAGTGCTTGACTGACTAAATTTGGGGTGCTTTCAATTATCAGGGAATTATAACTTGAGTTTTTGGGTTAAATTAACTTAGTTAACATCAAGGGTTGACTTCCAAAGTAGGACTTATTGTAACTAGGGGGGAAAGGTTTAGGAAATTTAATTTAAGTATTTTAGCATTGGGGAGTCCACTCAACAGATCAAGGAACAATGAGTTAATATAGTTTTCATTTTCAATTTTTTCCTAAATACCTTAAAATTTATTGTTCATCCAAAGTTGGGTTGATGATAAGGGGAATATGGATCCTTTTCACTAGAATTTCCAAGTAACAAGATATTTCAAAGCCAATGGTGAGGGAAATTGGGTTTTAATAAAATAATAGGTGATTAAAAATATAATATTTATTTATCTATCTATATTTTATTAGATAACGTAATAAAACTATGATCATATTATTTTTATAAACATCAATAAAAATGAATTCAAAAATATCACTATGATCCATAATTGAAAAGAAAAATATTATCACCAGCAAAAATTTCCAAGAGTGGAAAAGGTGATTAAACATTATCATATGCCATGAAAAGACGTCATATATACTAGAAAAAATTATTCTTGATACGGTTGGTAATGAGGCTAGTGAGGAAGAGTAATATATTTATAAGAAACATTTGAATAGTTTTACAAATGATTAATGTTTCATGATATAATCCATGAAAAATAATATTCTGATGCAACATGGGGACATGGATGTGTATATAATGATGTCTCGCCTATAGGATCTCTATTTAGAGAAGGTGACACAGGAGATATAAAATATCTCTTATGATCTATTTATAACTAATCTTGGAGAGTCTTCGGCATTTGGACCTCATGTAGTCATGTTTATTGGAAACATTAAATGCTTATACATCTTAGGGATTGAATTACCAGATGAGTTGCATGCATATCTCATAATTTCTTCACTACCCATGACCTTCCCCAATTTTATTAATAATTTTAACATGATAACTGATGAGAAGAGTCTTTAAAAAATTATTAATTTTATTCTCCAAATGGATAAGTACATGGGACATGAAAAACCTATGGTCTTTATGGTGAATAAAAAAGGAAGAACATGAATAAGGCTCCCAAGACTCATAACAATTCTAAAGCTCCTGAGTACCATCCTTCCATGAAAAGGAATATCTAGAGGTGGGTGAACTAAAAGAAGGTGGTATGTTTTTCATGTGGAAAAAAGGCCACTAGAAGAATAACTACACCCAAAATCAAGGGAAATATAATGGTGTATTTTTTATCAATTTCAATATTTAAATATCTAAATATTGTGTATAAGATATAGCTTTTGGTTTTGACATTTTTAATTAAATGTATAAACCCAGTAGATTCTGAAATATTATAATAGGAGAGACAGATTTACAGCTAATAGTGTGAGGCTTGTTGCTCTAGAGATTGGTGACTACCACCTTTCATTTCCAATAGGGATGATATTGGTTTTAAGATATTATTATGTACCAATTGTTACCAAGAACATAATTTTTGTGTCATTCCTAGATGTAGATGGTTTTATTTTCATGTTTGGGAATAAAAATTGTTTCTTTTATAAATACATCATATGTTATGGTATGGCACATTTAAATAGTGGTATTTATGTATTAAATTACGAAAAAAAAGTATTGAAAATAGATAATGAATCATATTCACATGACTTATATAACAACCAGTTATGGAATTTTAATTTTGGTCATGTATATGAGAAGTGTTTGAAAAATCTCTATCAATATAGTTATATTGATTCTTTTGAGCTAAAACCATAAGGCCTCCACCTTAAACATGACTTAATCTTTAGTTTTGATCAAGAATTTTCTTTCTTTCACATTGAGGATCTTTTCAAATAGAGTTTTAGAGAATTAATCCATAACTATTACATTACATCTCAAATATTACAAAGTAGACACATATAATCTATCCAATTTTTTTCATAATAATAGAACTCCTTAAATAAAATAAGAATTACTTTCATGATAAAAATATTCTTGAATTATTTTTTTCTCTTAACCTTCCATATAACCTATGAAAACATTTCAAAAACTTGGTATGGGCATAAAAATCTCAATAAGAAATATAAAATAAGGAATAAATCCATTCGTACTTTAATATTTAAAACCCATGAAAACATTTTCACAAAATCATACTTTTCACCCATAAAACATAAACTACTTAGCTTACATCAGGTAATCATAATATTCCTACAAAACTTTATAAAATCATAAACATGGAGGTAAATTATGGCATCCATATCAGACATATATTGTAGCTTTAATATCTATATAAGGAGTAACCTTCCTGGTTACGTTTGAAATACCCATCATAGTATATTCCCTAAATCTCTTAGGAGAAACTTTATCATTTTCCTCTATCATGTTACCCAATGCATTGGAGAGATATCACAGGCTCACCCACCTGAGGTTTATCACGGAACCACCTATATTTGGTTTATCACATAACCACACAAAAAATTTCCAAGTACCATTACATAATAATAACACATAAAAGATTAAAATTATCAACATTTCACTCATTAATCACAAGAAATCAGTTAAAGATACTGAAATATTCAATCAATTTCCAAAACCATTTAAAAATTTTAATAAAGATATTTTTGAATAAAATTGTCCCATACCACTTTTAATCTTGTAAAAGAAATTAACGAATTATAATTTTAAAACATATATGTCAATATAAATAAATCCTTAAAACCATTTTGAAAACATGGACAATAATGAGAAATATTTATAAGAATAAATTGTTAAAAATTTTAAAATGATGTTTTAGTTAAAGAGTCTCGTAACACTTGAATAAAATTAATTAAAGCAAAACATAAAAAAAACATTAAATATCGTGAGAATATAGAAACTCATGATACAAAATTTCAAAAGAGTAGCATATGAACCTTATAGGATATTAAAGGTTCACAACATCAAGATATGCTTCAATAAAAGGAGATTTAAATGTAGTAGCTTGAAAATATTGTATCAATGATGTAAGAATTTTTCAATGGGGTGATATGTGTATAAATAGTATATCCACACAAACGAAAGTGGAAATTACAATATAAATAAACAAACATTGATTCCACACCTAATCTTGGCATAATATAATCAAAGAAGTATGTATAAAACCCAATGAGTGGAAATTGAGTTTAGAAATTTCCTTACAAAGAACATTTTGTTAATAAAATACCTAGATTATGTGTATTCACTATAAATAAACATAAATAAATTATAAATAAAATATAGGATATCAAAAGTTATTTCTCACATAATCATAGCAGGACATAATCAATAAGTATAAGATTAACCCAAAGAATGGAAATTGGGTTAAGAAGTTCCCTTACCTTGAGTCTGACTCATCACATACAATTGTTATATTCCTGAATAACAAATTTTATTTATTTATACATTATTGAGAACTTTTTTCATTTTTATTATTACTTTTATATCACTTATTACCATGTTAAAAAAATTACATAATTATTTAAGTTCATATCAGTCATTTTGTCCATATTCAGTACTTGAGTCAAAAATAAAATTGTTTTGATGTAAATTGTCCATGTGTTAAATGTACATAATCTCCAAAATATTATTCATGATTTAAATATCATATATATCCATTATATATGTATTTATAAAAATCCATAACATTTGGAGATAAGAAATTAAATGCACTGTTCATGGAGATAGTAGGTCGTACGTATGCATGAACGCTACTTTCATTTCTTTTTCATATTAAATAAATGAAAACTAAATGATTAAATGTATGTTATAATTCCAATATAATATATAGGTTAATATGTTACATAATTTCATTAATTTCATCCGTTATATGTTCCATGTATGGCATGAACGAGTCATATCACATTGAGGGTGCAATAGTCTGCACTTCCTCAAATGAAATTATCGTATTTACACATTATAGAAAGAATAAAGGTATATACAAAATAAATATAATATATATCATATATAAATAAAGTTCCATCATTATGTCTACCATGATAGGTGGTAGGAGAAAATTGAACAATCATTGTCTTGTGAGGCAGTAGTTCGTTGTACACAGAAACAGTATGTTCGTATCCATTATATGAAGGTGTGTGTAAGTGTAGTTAGAATAATTCTCATAAAAAATACTAGTATATTTAGGATACTATTTTTGTTATGTAATAAAATAATAATAAGAGTATATGGAGTGGAGAAGGAAAATAATGGAAAGGAACTTGAGAGAAGACATTACCTCTAAATCGGGTAACTTCCATTGATTTGAGCCAAAAATCTTTCTTGAATTTCCTTATACATAAGGTAAGGATTATAGAAAGAATTTAGGGATTTTGGGAGCTTATTTTATCATAATTTTGATGATCCAATGGTATTTATATGTGTCAGTAAGTGGGTAGAGGTAGTGGCCTTTTATAAGAGGGAGGAGGGGTACTTTAGGAAAGTCTTGAAATATTATTTTATTATAAATTTATTTTCGGTTTATAATGGTACAAAACATATTTATTTAAAATATAAGATGCTTTTGGGTCGTATCTCAGTCATACAATTAAAATTAGACATGTTTTGAATATTTTTTAACCCTTATATTTTTTGTTTAAACTTTATTTTACCCTTTTTAATCTTACAGTGGTATCAGGTTATTTACACATTGTGGGTAAATGAAATTACCATATCTTATCTAAAGACCCAAAAAAAAGTAATTTATGACATATTTGGACTTATATTAACCATTTTTTAGAATATTATATTTTTAGGAATTTAATATCATTTAATAAACTATTTTAAATTTTATGTTATGAATTATGTCAATTTTAGACACTATTCATACTTGACTTTTTTAAAAATTCATAACAACTTTATTATGTCGAAAAAAATCCATTAACTCAAATATAATATGTAAATATCATCCATAAAATTCTTGTATGGCGTTAAAATAAAAAATTATATTTATTTAATATTTACAATATCATTTATTTGAATCTTTCATTAATAAGGTAATCATTGTATCATCATTGTGTCATAAATAAATTTATTTATGTAATGTCTAAAAATTATAAATAAAATAAAATTATTTAGGAAATATTTTTATATTTCTAATTACTATTTATAGTTAGAGAGATTATTTATATAACCCTATATTAATATTGTTTTAGAAAAATATACATGTTTATGTTATATTTCTCTTTACTTTAAATTAATTCTTATAACATGTCATTATCACACCCAAGTGGCTCCATGGGGTCCTAAAATCGACCCAAATATGACCATTGTTGGAAATATCTCGTCCAATAGTATTATGACAAGTTTTATGGTAGTTTTATATTATTATAATATTATTATTTTTACCCTTATTTACCAGATTTACCATTTAACCATGATAAATAAAAATAATTACTGAAGTTAGTATTCCCAATGTCCAAAAATAAAAGGTGTATATTTACACAATTTGTATATTATGATTAAAAATATGGAATATATTTTTCCAAATTCAAAACATATAATTATCATAAATTAATTAAAAATTAATTCTCATTGTCAAAATCAAAAGTGGGTTTTTAAGTAGTAAAAACTATCAAAATATTAACATGTGTTTATGTCCAATTTAAAAGTAAAATTACTTAAAATGACCAATATTTGATTAAATGATAAAAATTTAACCCATGTATACTTTAAAACCATTACATAATGTGATTTAACCATATAAATTATCTCTATGGAAAAGTTTTTTTCAATTAAAATTTAGCGTATTTTTACTATTCATCAAAACATGATAGTTATCAGAAAAATATCAAAAATAATACAAAGTAAATTTTTTTATCCCTATTCTAAATAAAAATATTAATTTTTTAAATAAAACATATAAAGGTTTCAAAAACTAAATTTAAATAAGGGTTCGCCATCAAAAAGCAGTAAAACTGAATTTTTAGAAAAATACTTCTTTTATCCAAAAAATTAAATTTTTTCTTATATCATATATTGAAAACAAATAAGATGAATTTAAAAAACTAAACTGAATATATAACATACATTTTTTATTAAATATAAATCCATAAAGGGTGATATGATTTTATAAACACAATTATTCTCTTTTTAAATAAGTTTTTATAAAAACATATACTTTATATTCAATTGTTTTTTATTTCCCTTTCTAATAAATTTGGTCATCGATGATTCATTATTTAAAAATTTGTAAACTATATTTTTATAATTTAGTTGAAACTGTTCATTCCCACCATTCCAATGACTAGGTTATAATGGTAACATTTATATAATAATATTTTTTTGGTTAAGCTTGATGTAGTGTATTATGTATGTTATTGGACATAATGTTTTTTTCTTTAACTAGGGATGTCACACCATTCCTCACTTTTGTAAATTTCATCCTCACAATTTTAAAATTTGGTATGATAACTTCATTAGAAATCCCACATTGGAAAAAGGTTTAATAAAACTATCATTTTAAAAGAAAGAAAGAGAAGTTCAAATGTCACCTGAGATGATACATACTAGGATTCCATGTTAGAAAACATGGATATGGAAGAAAAACTAACCATATTGTTTAGATGGAGAGTGATAGAAAACATGATCAGGAGAAAGTTTACAATCTGAAAACCACAAACTTGTGATGCGTTAAACAGTCTTTGATTCTCCAGTAGGAAAAGTAAACCAAAAACTTTTTTGTTTTACGATCCTTTTCATAGAGTTAAGGAATTATTTTACTACTTAGAATAATAACATAAAGAAATATACTTACTTGAAAGGTATATTATCATCCATTAATAAAATTTCACCACAAGCTTATCCTTTTCCCAAATTTATGAGTGTTCAAGATGACTTTGTCTCTCCTGGTGTACTAGAATCAACTTCTAGAGAATCACATAATCCACAAAAGATGAACCATATATTTCCCCTATATTTAGATATTTACCAAAACCAATATGTTTAGTATAATATTAGATAATCCTCCAAAAATAATAATACTATATAAAAAGAAAAACTACTCTTAATCTACAAATTTCAACAAAAATTACCCAAATTTCTACAAAGACCATTCAGTAAACAATTGTCCTTAAAATTATTCAAAATAATCCAAACAAATATTGAAACCCAAAATTCAAAAGGATTTGATCACATAGTCTTCCATGAATAATCTTAACATTTATCTCCAAATAACATCGACTACTTTTAAATTCTCATACTTAAAATTAATTAACTTAATCACATATTCTCCATGATATATTAATCATTTCCATAAACAACCCAAATCACCATAATTCCACAATAAAAACATAGATTCTTCCAAAATAAAATTCAACCATTACTCCTCAAATAAAATCCCATAGTATTCTATTTTCCATAGGCATATAGTGTTCCCAAAAGAGAAAACATCTACCAAAATAACATGTTGAAAGTGGGTGCCCTAGACCTATCTTGTTTTGTACTTTTATTACTGATACATGTATTTAGTTTTTTATAATAATTGTGTTTGTCTTGCCATAATAGTGTAGATATTTCTCCATCCACTTTGTTTCTGTAAATGTCCTTAGATTAATTTTCACATTAAAGGGTTATAGTAGATCCCAGGATATATTGAGAACCCTGAGATTCCATGACATTAATCTTAAAGTAACGTCCTATGGTCCAGTTACAACATTCTGAAAGGACACAGATGATGTGTGACCATCAGGTGTTGGGGGCTCATAATCATTGAGACTTCTTCTCATGAAGTTCGCACTTGATGATCTCGGGTAGTTGAGATCATGAGGACAGACTCGAAAAATAGGAAAACCACATGTTTTAGGTGTCATTGGTTGTTCCTATCTACGGACATGTGTAATGGTCTTTAAACTTGAGATCATTGTCAATAGATGTCATTTAATTACGTACATTTGATGCAAGGGGAAAACCATGGAGACAAAGTCGTGGTGAGGTAGTTTGTATCCGGTATGTCATTAATGGCATGGCATTGATTGAATGGTCGAGAAAACATTTGTCGCTTTCGATTTTAGGAAGAGATATCTCGGTCCTGGTTGATTAGGATGGTTGCACCTTCATTAAATCCATGTCCATGGTAGTGTAAGGTAAGACCGTCCGGACAAATCAACAAATAAAATAAAATCAAAATAAATAATTATGACACTAGTATGCATTATACTTTATTGAGATATCGATGATGAAGAGATTATATTACATGGACCATGTTCGTAGGAAGGCAGTCGTTGCTTTGACTTTTCCTTATCTCAATAGGGGCCTCGATGGGTTGCTAGACCCTACTCTCGGTCGGTGGATATTATTCACTGCTATTGAGGTAAGGGACTAGATGGTTACACACAATAGCACCTTGAGAATCTTCCATATTCTGGAAATAGGAATATAGAACTTGGTGGGGGCTGCCAAAGGTTCCGAGAACTATCCAAGTTCTATGGATCACCCCAAGAATAAATAAATTCATTAATTATTCAAGTTTAGAATAATTCATTGCATTTATTTATAACATGTATTTACAAGTTATATATTAAATAAAAGTATTAATATTATTCGAATGGATGTTAATACCCTAGGTTCATTTAATATTAGCAGGAGGTGAGAGTCGAGTTAAAGAATCAAATTTATCACGTAAAATATTTATATATTACAAGTAAGTGATAAATTATAAATATTATTTTTGGCATAATTTTATTTGTCATAAATATTTTTTTATAACACTTATATAGCAGATGTCTATTACACGGAGACCGGGAATCCATACCGTGTGTTTTAAACACTCCCTATATAAGTGAGAGAGAGGCTCTCCCATATTAACTATTCATATATTAAGATTGAGATATTCTCTCTCCTCCTGGAATCTAGAGAGAGAGTCTCTCAAATGAATGAAGATCTTCAAGTTCATCCATCTCGGATTGAAGCTTCTTCCTTTGTGGTGATCGTCGATGCACTGAAGTGGGCATCAAAGATCCGCTCTAGAACCCGGATCTTGATGAATGGAATGCAAGAAGATTCTAGAGTCATGTGTGGATGATCTAGAGGGCTTTGACATCAGATTCTTCAAGCAACGATCGCCAGCATCCTGTGGTAGACTTGCACACGTCAATTCCAAACAAGGTACGTGTTCAGTTTAATTTTTGTTCTATGTCTAAAACTTACGAGATCCTTAGACCAAACCAGGACAAGATCACCAGATTTGATAGGGTTACGTCACTCTGGTGATGCAGAAATTTTTAAATTCCTAGCCCACCGGCTTCCGTTGTGCCGTCCTGGTACCCTCATAGTGGTATCAGAGAGATCGCAAGGTTTTTATGAGTCAATAAAATTAAGATGCATTAAATTTAACTGAGGGGTGTTAAAACGGTTCATTCGAATCCGACCGTGTGTCGTTTCATTTTTAAATGATCAAGCTACAATCATTTAAATTTTTTATCAGATCGACGTTGTAGTTTTTCGTTAATTTGATTTTAATCTCAATCATAATTGAGATAAAATTAAATGTCATATTTTATTATTATAAAATATAAAATAATATTTTATTATAAAACCTTTTCCACAAAGGTGTGTGGAAAATATTTTTTCTACAAATTCAAGTCTTCTTGATTTTATTTAAAAAAATGGGGGGGGAGACCAAGACCCCAAAATGGGGTCTTCATCAATTAAAAAAATTAAAAAAATGGGGGATGTAATTTTTTGTCTAAGGACAAAAAATTAAAAAAAAAATTAAAACAAAAAGAAGACCCAAGTGGGTCTTCTCTTCTCTCACTCAGCGCACAAGGAGGCCACCCCTTTGAGGGTGTAAACCCTAGATGCCTGTCGGCTATCCCCCCGCTGGACCGCCTCCTACTGAACCGCCTCCCCACCGGTCCCCTTCACACCGCCCCGAGCCCCACCGAGCTGCCTCCCCTCTACACGGCGGACCCACCACCCCGAGCTCGTTGGACCGCCTGGTCATGCCACTCCCGAACCCCGGCAGGCCCGAGCTCGCCGTACTGCCTCCTACCAGACCTGGTCGTGCCGCACTACCCCTGGCTGAACCTCCTTCTCGCACCGGATGAGAACCACACCGGTCGCGCCAGTCCAGGCCATGCCGGACCAGGCCTCCACCTCAGCGGATCACCGGAGTAGCGGGCTACCAGCCAAGTGGTTGGATGGTATGCATCCTGGCCTCCTCTCGCACCCTTCGAACCTCACTGGAAGTTCCTGTTGCCACAGGAGTCGCTGGACCGCGCGGTCGCGCCGCAGTCACGTCGCGGTCACATCGCAGTAATGACGTAATTGGTCTTGCTCCATGACGATACCCCGTGATGGTTAATAGTCCTGTCGGACTCCTACCGGGCTAGAGGTATCCCTGATTTAAATTAATTTTAACTAATTTAGTTTTTTAAATTAAATTAATTAAAATTAATTTGGGGTTTAAATTATTTTAATCTGAAATGTTAATTTAATTTAAGTTTATAATTAAATTAGTGGTTTAATTTAATTTTTAGAATTGAAATTAAATTAAACAAATGGAACCGATAAAATAAATTATTTGAATTTAATCAAATTCATTTAATTTATTAGAACACCCTCGCATAATTTAAATTTATTTCAATTTAATTTTCTAGCACATATTTTACCCTGACTGGTCTTGAGCAAGCGACCGAACTGTGTATTTCTGGTATTTATATATTTATTTAATTATTTATTCAATGAGTGTGATGTTTGTAATAATTAATTAGACAAATGAAGGTCTTTGAATCATCCTTTTAATTTCAAATATGTATAAGGGCCTGCATGTCCAATGCCCAAGATGTGTTTTGTACCCCTAGACCCCCTCTCTTGTGTGCGATTATATTAGTAATTAAATGATGATTTGAGATGCAGACCCTGCCAAAACAAGGCGATAAACAAGACAGAAGTCAGGTGCATTACACTAGGAAAGCTGCGACGTGAGTCATGTTACAACTCAGGTATGGATGCCCCTAGGTCAAGATTGATCCGTTATGGGTTGATCATTATAGAATTCTCAATACCAATCGGATCGCATGATTTACTTTATGCATAGTTTATTATTTTATGATTCTTCATGATTATTGCGTGATCACATAGAATAGTAAACAAGATAAAATGCATAAAGATGTAACAAATTATATTCTATTTCATGTTCATTTGTGAGCACTACAGCCCAGTTTGAACATAATAAATAGAAAATGATTATATTCATCAATAAATATAAAAATACCTCAAAGATATATTAAGTCTAAAATCCTTCCATTTCTCACATCTAAACAAAACCGGCTGTTTGGGTGCTCTTCAGCCATAGTTGAGAGTGCCTCTTACTACCGGGGCGTTTTCATGAGAGAAATGGGTCGGCTTAACTAAAGTGAGTAGTCAAGGATTAGCCTTATCTAACTTGCTATCACTTTTGAGGCAAGATGTTGAGGGAATCAAGTTCAGGTTCCAAAAACTGGGACATTACTCAACAACACAAGGAACCACAAGAACAAGTGGTTGGTCAATCTAGTGCCTACCTTGAAACCCCCCAAGTAGTGGTGTATCCCTAACTTGTGGACTACGAGGGAGGTTTCAAGGATCCTTTCCACTAGAATACTCAAGTGATAGAGTATTCTGAATCTAATAGTGAGGGATATTAAGGTTTTCCAAAATAGTAGGAGACATTAAAATGATATAATAATTTATAAATCATAAATTTCAAAAGGTAATCAAGAAAAAGTACTAACTGCTAAATGTTTATCTGATGTAGATTCAAAATGGAAATCACCAACACAACAAGTACTTTATCAGTGCGATCGATTTTGGATAAAGAAAATATCCTGACCGATAATAACTTCCAGGAGTGGTACAGGATCTTGCACATAGTATTGTTCCAAGAAAGGAAGTTATATGTGTTGAAATCCCCAATTCATGCTGAGCCTTCTCAGGGAGCAAGTAAGGTGGAAAAAGATAAATGGATAAAGCATGTAGATGATGCACTTGATGTACAATGCATCATGTTGTCATCCATGTCCATCCAATTGCAAAAAAAATGCATGAGGATGAGGATGCCTACAAGATGCTTTCACATCTCCAAGAACTTTATGAGGAGTGGGTCAGGCAAGAAAGGTATGAGATCTCAAGTGTGCTTTATAAGTGCATTCTAGTAGAAGGGCACCAAACCAGTCCTCATGTACTCAAGATGATTGGATATATTGACAGCCTTGAATCCCTTGGGTTCAAACTGAACCAAGAACTAGCATTGGATCTCATTCTTGATTTTTTACCATCAAGTTTCTCGACTTTTATTGTCAATTATAATATGAATGATATGACAAAGTCACTCCCAGACCTTTTGGATTTTTTTCACCAAGCTAATAAGGATATGAAAAATACTAATTCATCAGTAATTATGGTGAACAAGAAAAACAAGGGAAATGAAAAGGGGTCTAAGGACAAGTCAATTCCAAAGACACCAATGCATCATCTTGTAAAGAAGCCAAAGATTCAGAGGCAAAGTAACGAGCAGGAAGCTGTCTTCTTTGGATGTGGCAAGAAAGGCCATTGGAAGAAGAATTTCAGAGCCGGGATGAAGAAGAAAGTTGATTCTTCTACTTCAGGTATTTTTGTTATTGAATTCAATATATATTTATCTATAAGTTGGGTATTAGATACGACATGTGGCTCACACATTTGTATTCATATACAGGAACCAAGTAGGGTTAAGAAGATTGAAAAAGGTCAAGTGGATCTCCAAGATGCAAATGGTGCAAGTATGGAAGCCTTGGTAGTGGGAGACTATCACTTAACCTTGCCAACTAGTTTGGTTCTAGTTTTAAACAATTTCTATTATATACATTCTCTTACCAGAAACATTATCTATATGTTGTGTCTAGAAACTATGGGTTTTTATTTCAAGTTTTGAAATAAATGTTGTATATTTTATAGGGATAACATGTGTTATGGTATGGCACATCTTAACAATGGTTTATATATGCTGGAACTAGAAAACTCAGTAATGGAAATCAATGAAAAAAACATCCAACATGACTCAAATAACACCCGCCTATGGCACTTAAGGCTTGGTTATGTAAACGAGAAGTGATTATGAATATTGCATCAAGAAGGGTATCTAGACTCAGTACAGTTATAACCCTTAGATGTATGTCAAGATTGTTTACAAGTAAAGATGACCAAAGCACCTTTCTCAGGAAAGGGAGAAAGAGCCAATGTAGTACTGGAATTAATACATACTGATGTATGTGGTCTATTTCTAGTAGATTCAAGGGGTGTTTTTCTATACTTCATTACTTTTACCGATGACTTTAGTAGGTATGGATATATATAATTAATGCGGTATAAGTCAGATTCCTTTTGGATATTTAAGGAATACCAAAATGAATTAGAAAACCAACTTGGTAAGAAGATAAAATCACTTCGCTCAGACCGAGGTGGAGAATATCTTAACCAATCTTTCATTGATCACTTGAAGGGGTGTGGGATAGTATCCCAACTCACTCCTCCTTATACACCACAATGGAATGGTGTTAGTGAAAGGAGGAATATGACCTTACTTGACATGGTCAGATCAATTATGAGTCATGCAACCCTTCCATTATCCTTTTGGGGATACGCCTTGCAGAGAGCAGCATATACCCTTAACCAAGTACCAACTAAAGATGCAGATGAGATTCCATGTCAATTATGGTATAGAAAGAACCCCAACCTAACACACATGTGTGTATGGGGGTGTGAGGCATTTGTCAATACTTTACCAAGTGACAAATTATCATCCAGAAGCACTAAGTGAATTTTCATAGGTTATCCTAAGGAATCTAGAGTATATTACCTATATAACCCTTTAGATAGAAAATTCATTGTGGCAAGATATGCCACATTTCTAGAAAGGGAACAAATTTATATTGGGAATAGTGGGAGAAAGATTGACTTCAATGAATTTAATTCTCTAGATGAACAAGAGTTGGTAGAGGAACAATCTCTACAAGAACAAGTGGAAGAAGAAGTTTTTCATAAGACACAGATACTGTGTAGATCTACGCAAGAGGTTAGAGAACCAGAGTGTTATGGTTTTCTTATCACCGAGTCAGGTGACACATTAGTCCTTGAGGATGATGAACCTCTAACCTATAAGGAAGCAGTAGAAGGTAAAGAAGCTGCTAAATGGAAAGAAGCCATGAATTATGAGATGGAGTCCATGTACCAAAATCAAGTTTGGATTTTGGTAGACCCTCCAGCTGATATAAAACCCATTGGATGCAAATGGGTATTCAAGAAGAAGCTGGAAATGGATGGTGAGGTTAATACCTTTAAAGAAAGACTGGTTGTAAAGGGTTTCAGGCAACGTCAAGGCATTGGATATGATGAAACCTTCTCACCAATTGCAATGCTTAAATCCATCAGAATATTTCTTGAAATAGCAGCCTTTCATGACTATGAAATTTGGCAAATGGATGTCAAAACAGCTTTTCTAAATGGGAAGTTGGTTGAAGACATCTATATGACTCAACCCGAAGGGTTTGTTAAGTCAAAGAATGCCAATGAAGAATTCAATCTACAGAGATCCATTTATGGATTGAAGCAGGCATCAAGGTCATAGAATGTTCATTTTGATGAGTCCATAAGATATTTTGGTTTATTCAAAAATGAAAGAGAGCCTTTTGTCTATAAAACGGTTGAAGGGAATACCATCTTTTTACTAGTATTATATGTTGATGACACATTAATTATGGGAAACGACGTGCAAGTCTTCCAGTCAGTTAAGAATTGGTTAAATGAATGCTTCTCCATGAAAGACTTAGGTGAAGCAGCCTACATTCTATGGATCAAGATCTATCAAGATAGATATCAAAGGATGCTTGGGCTAAGTCAAAGTACATATATTAACAAGTTAATCAAAAGGTATAGTATGGAACAATCCAAGAGAGGATTTTTACTAGTTTCACATGGTGTAAATATCTCCAAGAAAATGTGTCCACAAACACAGGAGGAGATTGATAGAATGAGTAGAGTCCCTTATGCTTCGGCAGTGGGTTCTATCATGTATGACATGCTATGTACTAGTTTTGATGTCGCCTTTTCTTTAAGCATGGTGGGTAGATATTGTAACATCCCAAGTAAGTAATGAATAATAGATATTTTTATTTATGTCTATTAATGAATTAGATAGTGGTTTATAGGCTTAAAATGAGAATAAATCCAATCTTAAGCATGGAATACACCAATATTTTTAAAAAGATTGTTTTACTGCCTTTTGATGGCAAACCATCTTTTAAATCTATCTTTTGAAAATTTTATAAGCTCTATTTGTCAAAATAAAATTATTCTTTATGATTGGGACATCAAAATTTACTTTTTGTGAATTTTTGGTATTTTTCCGATGAAGTTCATTTTTTTAATGAATAGTGAAAAATGTTGTATTTTAATTCAAAACCACTTTTTAATCTAATTTATTTATATGATTATATTATCTTTTGAATTGGTTTTAAAGTGAAATTAGAATATATTTTTACCATTTAATCCAATATTGGTCGTTGGAATTAATTTCACTTTGAAATTGGACTTAAACTAGTGTCAATCTTTTGATACTTATTATTTCATAAAAACACGCTATTTGCTCTGACAGCGGGAATTAATTATTAAATTAATTAATGAAACTTATATGTTTTGAATTTTGTAAAATAGGCATCATTTTTGAATTCATAATATCAAATATATCTTAGGGTGAAGTTTTGGGTTTTTTCTGGAAAACTTCAATTTTTGATGAATAGTGAAACCACTAAGTGGTACTTAAGAAACTGATTTTTCGTTTAAATGAAATTTTACCACCTCTGTGTTTTGAATTTCAAAAATCCAACATACATGGTTGTCATTAAGAAGTAAAATGTGGTTCAATGGGATTAAAATAATTTTTTGGTGAATAGTAACTTTTATGTTTTTAATCGCGATTAGAGGTAATTAGTGTAGTTTAAGGTAAAAATAATGTTTTAATAATATGACATGAGCTTGAAACATGTCCTACCCTTATTGG
Source organism: Viscum album (assembly GCA_963277665.1). Lineage (NCBI taxonomy): Eukaryota > Viridiplantae > Streptophyta > Magnoliopsida > Santalales > Viscaceae > Viscum > Viscum album. The sequence goes on from OY728138.1 coordinate 1,334,857,198, forward strand.
ATGCATCATGGCCGACCAAGAAAATCCATGGGTCAACTTGGGGACCCCATGGAGCCACTTTGGTTGGGAAATGACATAAATAACTTTTTATTTAATGTTAAAGTAAAAATGACAAAAACATGAGATGTTTTACTAAAACAATTTTTACATGGGGTTATACAAGTCAGATTTTTGACTATAAATATTCATTAGAAATCTAAAAATATTTCCTACATCATGATAGTTTTTTTATAATTTTTAGACATTAAATATATTAAATTCTTTATGACATCATGATGATGCAGCGATTACCTCATTAATAAATGATTTAAATAAAATGAAAAGATAATGTAAAATCTATGACCTACACATGTCCAAAACCTATTGTATGGGTATATTTAGAACCCTTATCACCTTAGCCTAGAATTATATCAATTTGGGACCTTTTAAATCCGAAAATCATTTTAAAATAAAGGAACATTTCTTTACTTTCCAAGAGTGCCCCTCCTATCCTCTTATAAAAGGCCCCCACATCTACCTCCTTACCCACACTTCCAAAGCCTTTGGCTCGGCCAACCCCTGCCCATTTTTTATCTCCACATCCCTCTCTAACTCCTTGAATCCTCACTTTGGTCATAAGTCTTCCCAAGGAAGACTTTGAGCTCAAACCAAAGGGACTTACCTGATTCTAAGGTAATGTCTTCACTTGAGTGCTTTTGTTTTATTTTGATTCTCCAACCCCCTAAAGTCTTTTTATTCATTTATTTTGTAACAAATACAGTATATTCAATATACTAGGATGTTTTTATAAGAAGGATTCGAGCTACACTTACACACACCTACATATAATGGTTAAAGAACATACTGTTTCCGTGGATGGTGAATTTCTGCCTCACGAAATGATGATTGTTCAACACTCATATATCACCCTCAAAGGTGGCCATTAAGATGTCACTATATTTATATATTATATATAATATGTTTATGTTTTACTTAAGCTTCTGTATTTTTCATTTATGGCATATCCTTTATGGTTACCATTATGAGTAAACGTGATATCTTCATTTTAGGAAGTGCGGACTACCGCCCCCTCAAAGTGATTTGATTCGTTAATGTCATATGTGGGATGTATAAAGAATGTAATTAATGGTATTATATATGATATTATACTGGAATTATAATATACCTTTATATAATTATGATTCCATTCTATAAAAGACGAAATAGAAATGAAAGTAGTGTTCATGCGTACGTACGCCATACCGTCTCCATGAACGGTGCATTTCATTTCTTACCTCTAACTGATTATGTAATATTATAAATATGTATATACTGGATATATATGATATATATGATATATAAATCATGATTATAACTCTGGATATAATGGATACATGAACAACTTGTAATTATAAAGAGCATATTTTGACTCAAGTACCAATGATCGTTAAAATGATCGTTATTAACTTAAATAATTTCATAGTGTTCATGAAATAGTCATAAGTGATATAAAAGGAATAATTAACTTGAAAAAGGTTCTTAAGAAATTAGAAATTAACTCAAGTTTATTATTCAGGAGGTTAAAGAATGATCGAGTCAAGTCGGACCCGGGGTATGGGACTTCGTCTCAATCTCCTTTCATTGAGGCATATTTTATTTTATACACAACCTTCTTTTATACGGTGTATAAACCCCTTTGACTTTTACGTTTATCCAAAATGAATCTTTTTTATACGAAGCGTTTTACAAAATGACAAAAGGGAATGTTTTTTTCATACATATGCGGCGACAATGACTTCTCCGCCACCGTGACCATTATTTGAGTTTCGGCTTCCTCTACAAGACATACCTTTTTTTAAAATAAAAATAAATACCATGTTTTACTTTTCTTTTATTTTGGTATTTAAAATGGTTTTGATAATGTTTTTATTATATCACTGTGTTATTGATATGTTGTGATTGAAATTTGGAAATGTTATGTTTTCTTTATGTATATTTTATGTGATACGATTATGTTATGGTTCCTGGGAATTGTTATGAAGACGGGTGGTTCCATGATAAACTAAGGGCGGGTGAGCCCGATATAGCTCTCTAATGCATTGGGTAATGCTAAGGAGTGAAACGTTAAGTTTTCTCCGAAGCGATTTAGGGAATATACTATGATGGGTATTCTAAACGTAACCAAGAGGGTTACTCCCTACGTAAGAATGTTATGAATGCCTCAAGTTACCTCTATGTCTTATGATTTCTATGATTTATTCATGATTTGATGAGGTATGTTAAAGTGCTTATGTTTTATGAGTAAAGTATGATTCCATTGATTCTTATGTGTACATGTACTCATGTTTCCTTTCCATTTTTTTTATATCCCTTACTGAGATTTTTATGCTCATCCCATGTTTTTTTGAAATGTTTTTCACAGGTCAAGGGAAAGGTACATTATATGATGATAGTGTCAAGGAAGTGTCAAGAAAGAATCCATGTTTTATTTTAAATATGTTTTTGTTGATGGGAAAAAATGAATACCATCTTTATGTAACCACTTTGTTTAAATGTGGAATGTAATGCAAGTTTTATGATCTAATTCTCTAAAACTCTAAACCTAAAAAGTTCCTCAATGTGTAATCTTGTAATAACTCAAGATTAAGTAAGGTTTAAGGCTGGGGCCTTATAGTTGGTATCAGAGGTCAGTTTAGATAACTTTAGGAGTTAGAATTATATGAAATGATTATCCAAAAATATTTTTTTATGGTCAAATTGAAGTGATATAGAATTTGAATATTACCATGTTGCTTCATCTAAGACATGTTTTTTCAGAATGGTTTTCCGCAGAGGAAACAGGGAAGCAGTGCTAGGAAGGCATGCAGAAGGAAATAACCTTCTGAATCAGCATCCTGAGATGGTCAGAATTGGAACTAAATAGTTTTTTGCAGTAATGGCACAGTTGACTCAAGCGATAAATGGCGGTGGTATCCATGCACGAGATCATCCAGATCAACCGCAGAGGAACATGTTAGTGGTTGAACATTTCATGAGGCAACATCCCCCATCATTCAGAGGATCATTTGACCCTGTGCTAGCTGAAGGGTGGATTAAAGCACTGGAGAAGATTTTAGATGTCATGGGGTGTTCAGAGAATCAAAAGGTTAGCCTTTCTATTTACTGTTTGGAGGGTGAATCAGATCAGTGGTGGTCGATGGTTAAAAATATCAGGGATGCTGATGAGATTGATGCTCTCGACTAGGATGAATTAAAAGGTATGTTTCTTGAGAAGTATTTTCTTAAGGCTGTTCCACTTATGATGGAAAAAAAATTCCTAGAATTGAGGCAAGAGGAAGACTCAGTGGTCACCTATGAAGAAAGGTTCACTCGATTGGAAAGGTATGCTCCAAATTTTATCCGAGACCTTGATAGTAAAATCAATCATTTTTACTTAGGATTAAAGCCAAAATATCGAAGGGAATTAGCTTCTCGTGAGTTTAAAAGTTATGAAAAGCTTGTTCAATGTGCTGAGAAGGTGGAAATGGAGTTTTCCGATGATCAAGTGTTCTATAACAACCAGCAGAAGAAGAGACCGAGGTGGCAGGAGAAAGGAAAGAATTCTTCAAAAAGGTCTACCGGTAAGAAAACTAAGTTTCTAGTTTGCGATAAATGTGGTAAAATGCATGCTGGGGAATGTCTTCTGAATTCTGGAAAGTGCTACCAATGCGGTAAGATGGGACATAAGGCTCGTTATTGCACTAAAAAAGATCAGGGTGATGGTAAGACCAAATTTGATTTACAGTTAGTGAAATGTTTTAAGTGCAATGAGATGGGTCACTATGAAAACGAGTGTCCGAAAAAGAGATTGAGTGATGGGAAGCAGTTAGACTACAACCAGAAAGGGGTGGTGAAATCTTTTGCAACTACTTCAGAAAATGTCGGGCCGTCAAATGAAGTTGTATCAGGTACTTTGTTTGTTTTTTCAGATTATGCCAGTGTGTTGTTTGATTCGGGGTCTACACATTCTTTCATCTCTGAAACCTTTTCTAGTAAAATGGGAATACCATCTCAAGAAATGACTCCTGAACTTCTGGTAAAAACACCTGGGGGAAATGTTGAGGCAAAACTAATTTATAAGAATCTTCCTATCCTTATCCGTGGAAAGAACCTACTTGCGAACCTTATTGTTTTACCTCTAGTAGAGTTCGATATTATCCTGGGTATGGATTGGATCTCTATTTACCATGTTGAGATTGACTGTAGAGCTAAATAAGTTTCTTTTCAGAAAGAATTTCAGTTTGTGTACAAGAATGAACCCTTAATGTTTATAACATATCAAGAGTCCGAGAAACTTGTAAAAGATGGAAATGAATGTTACCTTGAACACATCGTTGAAAATAAAGGAACTGTTCAGATTAAGGATGTTCTAGTGGTAAATGAGTATCCTGATGTTTTTCCTGATGAGTTGCCTGGAATAATACCAGATCGGGAAGTTGAGTTTACTGTTGACTTAGTTCCTGATGCTAAGCCAATTTCAAAACCCCCTTATCAAATGGCTCAAATTGAACTTTTAGAGTTGAAGGAGAAATTTCAAGATTTATTAGAGAAAGGTTTCATTCGACCTAGCACATCACCATGGGGTGCTCCTGTTTTATTTGTTAAAAAGAAAGATGGTTCTATGAGACTTTTCATTGATTATAGATCCTTGAATAACATCACTGTTAAGAATAAATATCATTTTCCTCATATCGATGATTTGTTTGATCAGCTCCAGGGAGCTCAGTATTTTTCAAAGATTGACTTGAGATCGGGGTACCATCAGTTGAAGGTAAAGGAAGCAGATTTTCCGAAGACTGTGTTTCGTACAAGATATGGCCATTATGAATTTGTAGTAATGCCTTTTGGTCTAACCAATGCACCTACTGTATTCATGGACTTAATGAATAGAATTTTCCATGAGTTCTTGGATAAGTTTTTGGTTCTTTTCATTGATGATATTTTGGTGTTTTCTAAAAGTAAAGAAGAGAATGAAAGACATTTAAGGGTTATTTTTCAAACCTTGAAAGAAAATAAATTGTATGGGAAATTCATAAAGTTTGAGTTTTGGTTGCAACAAATTTCTTTCCTTGGTCATATTGTTTCTAAAGATTTGATAACTGTTGATCCTACAAAAACAAAGGTTGTTGAAGAGTGGCCAAGACCCAAAAATGTAACTGAGATTCATAGCTTCCTTGGTTTGGCAGGCTATTACTAAAGGATTGTTAGAAATTTTTCACGGTTATCTAGTCCAATGACTAAGCTAACTCGGAAAGGTGTTAAGTTTATCTGAACAAAAGAATATGATGATTGTTTTCAGGAACTGAAAAGAAGATTGGTGAATGCTCCAGTATTGGAACTACCTTCCAGGAATAGTGAGTTTGTTATATATAGTGATGTTTCATTGAAAGGACTTGGTTGTGTCCTAATGCATAATGATTAGGTAATTGCTTATGCTTCACTTCATTTGAAAACTCATGAGGTAAATTACCCTACACATGATTTGGAATTAGCTGCTGTTGTTTTCGCTTTAAAAATTTGGAGGCATCATTTGTATGGAGTAAAGTGTGAAATATATACTGATCACAAAAATTTTAAAGTATATATTCACTCAGAAAGAATTGAACATGAGACAGAGGAGATGGCTACAATTAATCAAGTATTATGATTGTAAAATTCATTACCATCCGGGAAAAGCAAATAAAGTGGCTGATGCTTTGAGTCGAAAAAGTAATGCTTCATTAACAATGTTGCATTTGGAACGTGATCCTTTGGTTAAGGATTTGATGAACTTTGGCATAGAAGTTGTTGGTGCAGGATGTCCTTCTGTTTTATTTAAGGTATCAGTGAAATATTCTCTATTAGACAGAATCAAGCAAGCACAGAAGCAAGACAGTGAGTTGCAGAAAAAGGTAGAGCTGGTTCAAAAAGGTAAGTTTCATGAATTCAACATTGATAGTGATTGTGTTTTGAGATTTGGGAAGAGATTGTGTGTGCCTTGTGATTCATAGTTGAAGAGAGAGTTGTTATGTGAAGCTCATAGTTCTCCGTTTTCAGTTCATCCTGGAAGTACTAAGATGTACAGAGATATGCGGGAGTATTACTGGTGGGATGGAATGAAAAGACATATTTCTGATTTTACTGTGAAGTGTTTGACTTGTTAGCAAGTTAAAGTAGAGCGGCAGTTACTGAAAGGGATGCTTCAGCCTCTACCAGTGCCAGAGTGGAAATGGGAGAATATATCCATGGACTTTGTTGTGGGATTACCGAAGACATCTCGAGTTAATAATGCAATCTGGGTTATTGTTGATCGCTTGACTAAATCTGCTCATTTCATTCCTATTCGATATACTTTCTCTCTAGATCAACTTTCTCAATTGTACCTTAAAGAGATATTCAGGTTGCATGGAGTTCCACTATTCATTATATCTGATCGTGATCCCAGGTTTACTTCTAACTTTTGGAAGGTCCTTCAAAAGTCATTGGATACTGAATTAAATTTTAGTACAGCTTTTCATCCTCAATCAGATGGGCAGTCAGAACGAACAATTCATACCTTGGAGGATATGATACGATCTTGTTCTATGGATTATCAGGGAATTTGGGACCAACATCTTTCTTTGGTTGAGTTTTCATATAATAACAATTTTCATTCCGGTATACAGATGGCACCATTTCAGGCATTATATGGGAAGCTGTGTTGAACTCCAGCTTTCTGGGATGAAGTGGGTGAAAGAAATTTGATGGGACCAGAATTGGTAGAAGAGTTGGCAGAAAAAGTTCAGCTGATACAGAAACACATGAGAACAGCTCAGAGCAGGCAGAAGAGTTATGCGGACAATAGGAGGAAGGATATCTCTTTTGAGGTAGGTGATCATGTTTTTCTCAAAGTATCACCATGGAAAAGTGTGATGCGATTTGGTAAGAAATGAAACCTGAGTCCAAGGTTCATTGGACCATATGAAATTATGGAGAGAGTTGGATCAGTTGATTACCTAGTGGCTTTACCTCCGAGTTTATCTCAGGTACACAATGTTTTTCATGTTTCGATGTTGAGAAAGTATATGCCAGATCCATCTCATGTTTTGAGTCCAGAGGTAGTTCAGCTGGAAGAGAACCTATCTTATGAGGAACAGCCGATCCAGATTATTGATCATAGGGAGCAAGTGTTACGGAATAAGTTGATTCATCAGGTAAAGGTTTTGTGGAAAAACCACATGATTGAAGAGGCAACATGGGAATCTGAAATTTTAATGAGGGATAAATACCCCCACTTATTCGATAAGTAAATGAATTGCGGGGAAACAATTTTCTAAAGGGGGAAAGTATGTAACATCCCAAGTAATTAATGAATAATAGATATTTTTATCTATGTCTATTAATGAATTATATAGTGTTTTATAGGCTTAAAATGAGAATAAATCCAATCTTAAGCATGGAATACACCAATATTTTTAAAAAGATTGTTTTACTGCCTTTTGATGGCAAACCATCTTTTAAATCTATCTGTTGAAAATTTTATAAGATCTATTTGTCAAAATAAACTTATTCTTTATGATTGGGACATCAAAATTTACTTTGTGTGAATTTTTGGTATTTTTCTGATAAAGTTCATTTTTTTAATGAATAGTGAAAATGTTGTATTTTAATTCAAAACCACTTTTTAATATAATTTATTTATATAATTAGATTATCTTTTGAATTGGTTTTAAAGTGAAATTAGAATATATTTTTACCATTTAATCCAATATTGGTCATTGGAATTAATTTCACTTTTAAATTGGACTTAAACTAGTGTCAATCTTTTGATACTTATTGTTTCATAAAAACACGTTATTTGCTCTGACAGTGGGAATTAATTATTAAATTAATTAATGCAAATTATATGTTTTGAATTTTTTAAAATAGATATCATTTTTTAATTCGGAATATCAAATATATCTTAGGGTGAAGTTTTGGTTTTTTTCTGGAAAACTTCAATTTTTGATGAATAGTGAAACCACTAAGTGGTACTTAAGAAACTGATTTTTCGTTTAAATGAAATTTTACCACCTCTGTGTTTTGAATTTCAAAAATCCGACATACATGGTTTTCATTAAGAAGTAAAATGTGGTTCAATGGGATTAAAATAATTTTTTGGTGAATAGTAACTTTTATGTTTTTAATCGCGATTAGAGGTAATTAGTGTAGTTTAAGTTAAAAATAATGTTTTAATAATATGAGATGAACTTGACACATGTCCTACCCTCATTGGATGTTTCATGGCCGACCAATAAAATCCATGGGTCAACTTGGGGACCCCATGGAGCCACTTTGGTTGGGAAATGACATAAATAACTTTTTATTTAATGTTAAAGTAAAAATGACACAAACATGAGATGTTTTACTAAAACAATTTTTACATGGGGTTATACAAGTCCGATTTTTTACTATAAATATTAATTAGAAATATAAAACGATTTCATACATCATTATATTTTTTTTATAATTTTTAGACATCAAATATATTAAATTATTTATGACATCATGATGATGCAGTGATTACCTCATTAATAAAGGATTTAAATAAAATGAAAAAATAATGTAAAATCTATGACCTAAACATGTCCAAAACCTATTGGATGAGTATATTTCGAACCCTTATCACATTATCCTATAATTATATCAATGTGGGACCTTTTAAATCTGAAACGCATTTTAAAATAAAGGAACATTTCTTTACTTTCCAAGAGTGCCCCTCCTCTCCTCTTATAAAAGGCCCCCAACTCTACCTCCTTACCCACACTTCCAAATCCTTTGGCTCGGCCAACCCCTGCCCATTTTGTATCTCCACATCCCTCTCTAACTCCTTGAAGCCTCAATTTGGGCATAAGTATTTCCAAGGAAACCTTTGAGCTCAAACCAAAGGGAGTTACCCGATTTTAAGGTAATGTCTTCACTTGAGTCCTTTTGTTTTATTTTGCTTCTCCAACCCCCTAAACTCTTTTTATTCATTTCTTTTGTAACAACTAAAGTATCTTAAATATACTAGGATGTTTTTATAATAAGTATTCTAGCTACACTTACACACACCTACATCTAATTGTTAAAGAACATATTGTTTCCGTGGATGGCGAATTTCTGCCTCACGAAACGATGATTGTTTAACACTCATATATCACCTTCCAAGGTGGACATTAAGATGTAACTATATTTATATATTATATATAATATGTTTATGTTTTACTTAAGCTTATGTATTTTTCATTTATGGCATATCCTTTATGGTTACCATTATGAGTAAACGCGATATCTTCATTTTAGGAAGTGCGGACTACCTCCCCCTCAAAGTGATTAGATTCGTTAATGCCATATATGGGACGTATAAAGGATGTAATTAATGGTATTATATATGATATTATACTGGAATTATAATATACCTTTATATCATTATGATTCCATTCTATAAAAGACGAAATAGAAATGAAAGTAGCGTTCATGCCTACGTACGGCTTACCGTCTCCATGAACGGTGCATTTCATTTCTTACCTCTAAATGATTATTTAATATTATAAATGCATGTATATACTGGATATATATGATATATATGATATATACATAATTATTATAACTCTGGATATAATGGATACATGAACAAATTGTAATTATAAATAGCATATTTTGACTCAAGTACCAATGATCATTAAAACGACCGTTATTAACTTAAATAATTGCATAGTGTTCATGACATGGTAATAAGTGATATAAAAGGAATAATGAACTTGAAAAATGTTCTTAAGCAAGTAGAAATTAACTCAAGTTTATTATTCAGGAGGTTAAAGAACGATCGAGTCAAGTCGGACCCGAGGTATTGGACTTCGTCTCAATCTCCTTTCATTGAGGCATATTTTATTTTATACACAACCTTCTTTTATACGGTGTATAAATCCCTTTTACTTTTACGTTTATCCAAAATGAATCTTTTTTATATGAAGCATTTTACAAAATGACAAAAGTAAATGTTTTTGTCATATGTATGCGGCGACAACGACTTCTCCGCCACAGTGACCATTATTTGAGTTTCGGCTTCCTCTACAAGCCATACCTTTCTTTAAAAGAAAAATAAATACCATGTTTTACTTTTCTTTTATTTTGGTATTTAAAATGTTTTTGATAATGTTTTTATTATATCACTGTGTTATTGATATCTTGTGATTGAAATGTGGAAATGTTTTGTTTCCTTTATGTATGTTTTATGTGATACGATTATGTTATGGTTCTTGGGCATTGTTATGAAGACGGGTGGTTCCGTGATAAACTAAGGGTGGGTGAGCCTGATATACCTCTTCAATTCATTGGGTAACACGAAGGAGTGAAACGTTAAGGTTTCTCCGAAGAGATTTAGGGAATATACTATGATGGGTATTCCAGACGTAACCAAGAGGGTTACTCCCTACGTAAGAATATTATGAATGCCTCAAGTTACCTTCATGTCTTATGATTTCTATGATTAATTCATGATTTGATGAGGTATGTTAAAGTGATTATGTTTTATGATTAAAGTACGGTTTCATTTATTCTTATGTGTACATGTACTCATGTTTACTTTCCATTTTTTTTATATCCCTTACTGAGCTTTTTATGCTCATCCCAAGTTTTTTTGAAATGTTTTTCACAGGTCAAGGGAAAGGTACATGATATGATGATAGTGTCAAAGAAGTGTCAATAAAGAATCCATGTTTTATTTTAAATATGTTTCTGTTGATGGGAAAAAATGAATACTATCTTTATGTAACCACTTTGTTTAAATGTGGAATGTAATGCAAGTTTTATGATCTAATTCTCTAAAACTATAAACCTGAAAAGATCTTCAATGTGTAATCTTGTAATAACTCAAGATTAAGTAAGGTTTAAGGCTGGGGCCTTATAGATATCAAGCCAATCTAGGAGATCTGCATTGGACAGCTGTTAAAACTATCCTAAAGTACTTGAGGTGTATTAAGGATGTGTTCTTAGTATATGGAGGAGATGAGGAACTAGTTTTGAGGGGATACACTAATTCTAGTTTCCAAACAGATCGTGATGATCTGAAATTGCATTCAGGCTACAAATTTTTCATGAATGGTGGTGTAGTGAGATGGAGAAGCTTGAGGCAAGCTATGGTTGTTGATTCTATAGCAGAGTCTGAATATATTGTAGCTTCCGATGCAGCAAAGGAAGCAGTCTAGATATGTAGCTTTACCTCAGACATTGGTGTTGTACCTAGTAGTTCAGACCTTGTACTAGTATATTGTGATAATACTACTATAGTTATGCTTGCCAAGGAGCCCAGGTCTCACCAGAGAACAAAGAATATTCTTCGGAAGTTTCATCTATTGAGGGATTTTACTCAAAGAGGTGAAGTGACAGTTAGAAGAGTAGCCATAGAGGACAATGTGGCAGACCCCTTGACTAAAGAAATATCTCAGCAGAAGCATGATTCACATGTGAGATCTAGTGGATTGAAACCTATTAGCAGTTGGCTCTAGAGAAAGTGGGAGTGTTGAAAGTGGGTGCCCTAGACCCAACTTGTTTTCTACTTTGATTACCACTACATGTATTTAGTTTGTTATAATACATGTGTTTATCTTTCCATAATATTGAAGATACTTATGAATCCACTTTTTTTATGGAAATTTCCTTATATTAGTCGTCACATCAAAGGTTTACAGTAGATCCCAGGCTATAATGACAACCCTTAGATGCCATGATAGTAATATTAAAGTAACGTCCTATGGTCCAGTTACATCATTCTAAAAGGACACAGATGATGTGTGACCACCAGGTGATGGGGGATCATAAGCATTGAGACTTCTTCTCATGAAGTTTGAACTTGATGATCTTTAGTAGTTGAGATAATGAGGATAGAACTACATAATATGAACACCACGTGTTTTAGGTGTCATTGGTTGTTCCTATCTATGGAGATGTGTAACGGTCTTTAGACTTGAGATCATTGTCAATGGATGTCATTTAATTACATACATTTTATGCAAGGAAAAAACCATGGCGAAAAATTCATGTCAAGGTAGTTTGTATTGGGTATTTCATTAATGGAATGGCATTGATTTAATAATCGAGAAAGGATTTGTCACTTTTGAGTTCAGGAAGAGATATCTCGGGCCTGGTTGATTAGGATGGTTGCACCTTCATTAAATCCATGTCCATGGTAGTGGAAGTTAAGACCATCCGGTCAAATTAAAAAATAAATTAAATAAAAATAAATAATGATGACACTAGTATGCATTATGCCTTATTGAGATATCGATGATGAAGAGATTATATTACACAGACTGTGTTCTTAGGAAGTTAGTCATTACTTTGACTTTTCCTTATCTCTATAGGGGCCTCGATGGGTTTCTAGATCCTGCTCTTGGTTGGTGGATATTATTCACTACTATTGAGGTAAGGGCCTATAGGGTCACACACAATAGCTCCTTGAGAATCTTCCATATTCTGGGAATAGGAATATAGAACTTGGTGGGGCCCACCAAAGGGTCCAAGTACTATCCAAGTTCTATGTATCACCCAAGAGTAAATAAATTCATTAATTATTCAAGTTTAGAATAATTAGTTGAATTTATTTATAACATGTATTTAAAAGTTATATAGTAAATACAAGTATTAATATTATTTGAATGGATTTTAATATCCTAGGTTCGTTTAATATTAGCAGGAGGTGTGAGTCAAGTTAAAGACTCAAATTTATAACGTAATATATTTATATATTACAAGTAAGTGATAAATTATAAATACTAATTTTGGCATAATTTTATTTGTCATAAATAATTTTTTATAACACTTATATAGTAGATGTCTATTACATGGGGGTCAAGAATCCATACCGCATGTTTTAAACACTCCCTATATAAGTGAGAGAGAGGATCTCCCATGTTAACTATTAATGTGTTAAGATTGAGACCTTCTCTCTCCTCCTGGAATCTAGAGAGAGAGTCTCTTAAGAAAATGAAGATCTTCAAGTTCATCCATCTCGGATTGAAGCTTCTTCCTTTTTGGTGATCGTCATTGCGCTGAAGTGAGCGTCAAAGATCTATGCTATCACCTAGATCTTGATGAATGGAATGCAAGCAGATTCAAGAGGCGGGTTTGGAATATCTAGAGGGCTTTGACGTCGGATTCTTCGAGAAATTATTATTGGCGTCCTGTGGCAGACTTGCACACATCAATTCTGAACAAGGTACATGTTCAGTTTAATTTTTTTGCTCTGTTTAAACCTAGTGAGATCCTTGGACCAAACTGGGACAAGATCACTAAATTTTACAGGGTTATGTAACTCCGGTGATGCAGAAATTTTTAAATTCCCAGCCCACTAGCTTCCGTTGTGTTGTCCTGGTACCCTAGATAACATTTATAACTTAATAACCAAATCTTTTTCTTATACTAAGGATATCCATTAGATAAAACATAAGTTCCAAAAATCAACTTATTCTTGATCCATATAATCATTTAACAAAAAATAATAATTCATACTAACTTAGGACTTCACATAGGCCAGCATTAGGCGATGTTCCCTTGTTACCCTTCAGTGGTGGGTTCGATTCTCATAGCCTTTCCAAAATGAGATGGATTTCCACCCATCTTGTGGGTTGTCCCTTTTTATAAAACTCAAAAATAACACAAACATATTTTAACCTCAATGGTTCTCTTATACTCTCATTTTCATCCCAACTCACAAAGACCTCTACATATTAATTCATGGATTCTTATATATATTGACATTCTCTTTTCACCTCTATATGATAAAATAAAACTATTCCCAATATAAAGAACACCATACCTTGATCATGGTGTCCACCTGGTTTTGACATCATATTGTTCATGTAAATAAAAGGTCCATGCATTGCAATAATGATTTAGAGATCCTTCACAATTATTTAATTACTTTATCCAAATACACCTTGTACATCTTGGGTCATATGGGTGTTCATAAAAAAGTAGTTTTGGAAAATAATTATATAATTTCAAAATATCTAATAAAACTTTATTTTTATAAAATAGTTAGACTGAGTTTGAGTTGAAACTTTTAATAACCGGTCCTTTTAAAATACCATATGTATGTTCTAAAAGACTATATTTTAAAAGAAAATGTTAATAGGTTTTACAAGGGTCTCCTTCATCATTACTTTTTTCAAAACCATAATATGATTTAAAATCTTGTGATAAGGTAAAATATTTGAAAAATCCTTGATAATATTTACCTTTCTTGAAAATGTGAGAATATTGAGAAAATCGGATTTGATTAAATGCAACCCATGATCCATGATGATATTAAGGTAAAGTTGAGGTGTTTGATATCTCAAACAACTTCTTGCAAGTTATTTTTATGTTAGAAAAAGTTTCACAATCATCTGGACATAACATTGAAATAATTATTGCAAGCAAGTCATCAGAAAGAGGTAGGAATTTTGTTTGAGATCCTCTTTCTTCCATTTGTAACTGACTTTCTGTGATCTTAAAAAGTTATAAAACAAGGATTTAACTGAAATAATAGACATAGATACTAACCATGTGTTTAAAGAAAACTATTAATCCTTAAATTTGTCTAAACTTTTCCTTTGATGCTAATTATAAGGCCCCAGCCTTAAACATGATTTAATATTGAGTTTTGATCAAGAATTTACTTTTTTCACTTAAGGATATTTTTAGGTTTATAGTTTTAGATAATTGGTACATAACTATTATATTACATCTCAAATATTAAAAAGTATACACTTATAATATATCCAATTTATTCACAATAATAAAACTCCTTAAATAAAACAAGAATTATTTTCTAGATAAAAATCTTCTTGAATTCTTCCTTTCTATTACCCTTTCTTATACCCTATGAAAAACATTTCAAAAAATTTGGATGAGCATAAAAATATCATTAAGGAATATAAAATAAGGAATAAAACTATTAGTCCATGAATATTTAAAACCCATGAAAACATTTTCACAAAATCATACTTTTCACCCATAAGACATAAATTACTTAGCTCACATCATGTAATCATAAGATTCCTACGAAACTTCATAGAAATCATGAAACATAGAGGTAAATTCTGGCATTCATATCATACTTATATTATAGCTTTCACAACTACATAGGGAGTAACCTTCATCGTTACGTTTGGAATACCCATCACAGTATATTCTCTAAATCTCTTAGGAGAAACTTTATTGTTTAACTCTGTCCTGTTACTCAATGCATTGGAGAGATATAACGGGCTCAAACACCCTAGGTTTATCATGGAACCATCCATTTTTGGTTTATCATGTAACCACCCATCAAATTTAAATGTACCATTACATAATTATAACACATAAAATATTTAAATTATCAACATTTCACCCATCAATCACAAGAAATCAATTCAAGATACTGAAATGTTCAATCCATTTCCAAAACCAATTAAAACATTATTAAAATAATTTTTGAATAAAAGTGTCCCATAATACTTTTAAACTTTTAAAATAAATTATAGAATTAGAATTTTAAAACATATATGTCTATATAAATAAATCCTTAAAACCATTTTGAAAAAATGGACATTAATGAGAAAGAGTTATAAGAATAAATTATTAAAACTTTTAAAACAATGTTTTAGTTAAAGAGTACAGTAACACTTTAATAAAAATAATTAAATAATAATATCAAAAAAACTTTAAATATCATTATAATATAGAAATTAATGATATAAAATGTCAAAATATTTGTATATACACCTTATAGGATATTAAAGGTGCAAAATATCAAGATATGCCTCAATAAAAAGAGATCGAGATGTAGTCCCTTACAAAATTGTATCAATGATGTAAGAATTTTTCAATGGGTGATTTTGTGTATAAATAGTATATCCACACAAAAAAAAGTTTAAATTACAGCATAAATAAAAAAAGAGTGATTAGACACATAATCTTGCAATAATATAATCAACGAAGTGTGTGTAAAACCCAATGAGTGTAAATTGAGTTTAGAAATTCATTTACAAAGAACATTTTGTTAATAAAATACATTGATTATGTGTATTCACTATAAATACACATAAATAAAGTATAAATATAAGATAGTATATCAAAATTTATTTCTCACATAATCTTAGCATGATATAATCAATAAGTAGAAGATTAACCCAAAGAATGGAAATTAGGTTAAGAAGTTCACTTACCTTGAGTCTGACTCGTCACGTACAATCATTTTGTTCCTGAATAATAAACTTAGGTTAATTTATAATTTATTGATAAAATTTATATATTTTATTATTCCTTTTATATCACTTATTACCATGTTATAAAAATTACATAATTATTTAAGTTCTTATAAGTTGTTTTGTCGATATTTGGTACTTGAGTCAAAAATCAACTTATTTTGATGTAAATCATCCATGTGTTCAAAGCCCATATTCTCTAGAATATTATTCATGATTTAAATATCATATATATCCATTATATATGTATTTATAATATTCCATAACTTTTGGAGATAATAAATGAAATGCATCGTTCATTAAAACGGTAGGTCGTACGTATGCATGAATGTTACTGTTAGTTCTTTGTCATATTAAAGGAATGAAAACTAAATGATAAATAGGTATGTTATAATTGTATTATAATGTCTATTTTATATATTTTACATAATTTTATTAAATCCATTATCTATATGTTCCATTTATGTCATGAACGATTCATATCACTTTAAGGGGGCAGTAGTCCGCACTTCTTCAAATGAAATTATCGTATTTACACATTATGGAAAGAATAAAGGTATGTTGTAAATAAAAATTATAGAATAATAGAGACAAAATAAATATAATATATATCATCAATAAATACAGTTCCATCATAATGGCCACCATGAGAGGTGGTAGAATAAAATTGAACAATCATCGTTTCGTGAGGTAGTAGTTCTCCGTATACAGAAACAGTATGTTCGTATCCATTAGATGGAGGTGTCTGTAAGTGTAGTTTGAATAATTCTCATAAAAAAATCCCAGAATATTTATTATACTGTTGTTTTATGTAATAAAATAATAAAAATATCATAGGGAGTAGAGAACTAAAATAAAGGAAAGGAACTTGAGAGAAGAAGTTACCTCTAAATCAGGTAACTTCTTTTGATTTGATCCAAAAGACTTTTTTGAATTGTCTTATTCCCAAGGTAAGGATTATAAAAAAATGAGGTATGTTGGGATATTATTTTATCATAATTTAGATGATACAAGGGGCTTGATAGGTGTGATTAAGTGGGTAGAGGTAGTCGCCTTTTATAAGGAGGGTCACTTTTGGAAAGTCTTGAAATATTATTTTATTATAAATTGATTTTAGATTTTTAATGGTCCAAAAATCATTTATTTCAAAGTTAAGATAATTTTGGGTCATATACCCATCATAAAATTAAAATTATACAAGTTTTAAATATTTTTTAACCCTTATATGTTTTGTTTAACCTTTATTTTACCCTTTTTAATCTCACAGTAATATCATGTTATTTACATATTATGGGTCAATGTAATTACCATATCATGTCAAAATACCCAAAAAAAGTAATTTAGGGCATATTTGAATTATATTAACTATTTGGATGAATCTTAAATTTTTAAGAATTTAATATCATTTAATAAACTATTTTATATTTTAAGTTATGAATAATGTCAATTTTGGACACTACTCGTATATGACTTTTTAAAAAATTCATAACAACTTGATTCCTTAAAAATGGAATTCACTAAAATATAATATGTCAATATAATCCAAAAAATTCGTTTATGACATTAAAATAACTAAATTAATTTTATTTTAATATTTATAATATCATTTATTTGAATATTTCATTAGTATAGTAATCACTACATCATCATTGTGTCATAAATAAATTTATTTATTTAATGTATAAAAATTATAAATAAAATAACATGATGTAGAAAATATTTTCAGATTTATAATAAATATTTATAGTCGAATATATTAGTTATGTAACCCTATATTAAATTTTTTTTAGTAAAAGATACATGTTTATGTTATATTTCACTTTACTTTAAATTGATTCTTATAACATGTCATTATCACACCCAAGTGGCTCAATGGGGTCCTAAAATCGATCCAAGTATTTCCATGGTTGGAAATATCTCCTCCAATAGGATTAGGATATGTTTTAGGATAGTTTTATATTATTATAATGTTATTTTTTTACCCTTATTTACCTGATTTACCCTTTAACCATGGTAAATAAAAATAATTACTAAAGTTCTATTCATAATGTCCAAAAATAAAAGGTACCTATTCAAAAAAAATTGGATATTTTGATTCCAAATATGGAATCCTTTTTTCCAAATTCAAAACACAGAATTGGCAGAAATTAATTTAAAATTAATTCTAGTTGTCAAAACCAAAAGCAGGTTTCTAAGAAGTAAAAACTATCAAAATTTTGGCATGTGTTTATGATCCATTTAAATGTAAAATTACTTACAATGACCAAAATCGGATTAAATGATAAAAATATATTCCATTTATACTTTAAAACCATTTAATAATATGATTTAACAATATAAATTATCTCAAGGGAAAAGTTGTTTTCAATTAAAATTTCGTGTATTTTTTCTATTCATCAAAACATGATAGCTATCAAAAAAATATCAAAAATTCATCAAAAGTAAATTTTTATGTCCTAATTTTAAATAAAATTTTATTTTGTCAAATATGATATATAAATGTGTTAAAAACTAAATTTAAGAAGGGTTTTTCATCAAAAGGTGGTAAAAAATCATTTTTAGAAAAATACTTCTTTTGTCCGAAAAATGGAATTTGTTCTTATATCATATCTAGAAAACATATAATATGAATTTAAAACATTAAATGGAATATATAAAATATATTTTTCATTAAATAAAAATCCATAAAGGTTGATATGATTTTATAAGCACAATTATTCTCTTTTTAAATAGGTTTTCATAAAAATATATCCTTTATATTCAATCGGTTTTTATTTCCATTTATAATAAATTTATTAACCAATTAATCATTATTTAAAAATTTGTAGACCATATTTTTATAATTCAGTTGATACTATTCATTCTCGTCATTCCAACAGCTATGTTATAATGGTAGCATTTAAATAATAATATTTAGTTGTTCATTTAAGCTGGATGTAGCGTATCATATATGTTATTGAACATAGTATTTCGTTCTTAAAACTTGGGATGTCACAAAACCCAATTAAAAAATTTCATGCTTGTTTACACATAAAAATAACCAAACCACCATTCAGTGGAAAGGTTGAAAGGTCCACAGAGCTTTTCGTATTGGTAAACACTGATGTGTGTGGACCATTTATAGTAGAAGATCAAGCTGGGTATTCTTATATCATAAATTTTACTGATGAATTAAGTAGATATGAATATATCCACTTGATGAGGTATAAGCCTGAGTATTTTGAGAAATTCAAATAATTCAATCATGAAAAATAGAATATAATTGTAAATATTATAAAAAAATTTCAATCGTACTGCAGTAGTGAAAATATTAACCAAGATTTTATCAAACTTTTATGGGATTTTGGGATTCTATCTCAACTCACTATACCTTACACACTATAGTATAATGGTGTTAGGGAAAGGAGGAGATTTTCCTTGCCATACATTTTAAGATTTTTAATGAGTCATATAGATATTCAATTATACTTTCAGGGATATGCATTAAAAACTATGGCACATACATTAAACCAAGTACCAAATAAAGTGGAAAATGGAATTACCATTAATATATGGAGTAGAAAGAAACTCTTTTTTTCATATACTCATGTATGGGTTTGTGAGGAATTTGTTAAGGTATTCTCAGGGAAAAAATATCACTTCGGGGAACAAAGTATATATTTATAGGGTATCCTAAGGAAATAAAGGGATGTTACCTATACAAACACTTAGATAAGAAAGTGACTATTATCAGACAGTTGTCTATCTTGAGAGGGAGAACATACTAAAAATGGGTTGTGGGAAAAAGATTGTATTTGATGAAGTTTATTCTCAAGATACACAAGATTTTGTGTAGGAACATATGCCAAAGGTCTCTATGGAAGAAGTAATTATTGAAACACAAGTACTTCATATGAGAACTAGAGAGGTAAGAGAACTATAGAGATATGGTTTTCTAGTCACCAAGGATGGTGAAACATTGTTGGTTGAAAATGATGAACCACTATACTAAAAAGAGGTTATAAATATCTCATAAGATGCAAGATAGAAGGAAACCATTAATTCTAAAACGGATTACATGTATCAGAACTAAGTTTGGGTTCTGGACAATGTTCCAGTTGATGTAAATCCCATAGGATGATAATGGGAATTTAAGAGAAAACTATACTTGAAAGGTAAATGGAATATCTATAAAGAAATGCTAGTGGCTAAAGGGTTTGAAATGATGAAGTAATTAACTATAATGAAGCATTTTCTCCAATTTCCATGTTTAAATCCATTAGAATTATTCTTTCTTTTGTAGAAAACCATGAATTTTAAATTTGGAATATGGATGTCAAGAAATATTTCCTTAATAGGAACCTTCAAAAAGATGTATACATGGCACAATCATAAGGGTTTCTGACTCTATGTGATGCCAAAAAATATTTTTAATTTTCAAGGATCCATTTATAGATTGAAGTGAGCATCCAAGTCATGGAACATTTGATTTGATAAAGCGATAAAGGAATTGGTTTCATTAAGAATGAATTTGATCCATGTGTTTAAAAGAGATTTAGGGGTAATGTGGTCATTATTATAGTAGTATATGTTTATTACATATTACTTATTGGAAATGATATACTAGCCTTATAATCTGTTAATGACTGGTTAAACAAGTGTTTATCTATGAAGGACATAGGTGAAGAAGCCTATATTCTAGGGATCAAGATCATTCATGATAGATCCAAGAGGCTACTTGGACTAAGAAAAAGTACATACATTAACTATATACTAAAGAGATTTAGTATGGAAAAATCCAATAAGGTATTGGTTTTAGTGTCACATGGTATACATCTTTATAAGAAAATGTGATCTCAGAAACAACAATAGAAAGAGATAATGTATAAGATCCCATAATCTTCAATAATAGGATCAATCATGTATGCCATATTTTTTACTAAACTTGATGTTTCCTATATATCCATCATGGTAGGAAGATATCAAGATGATCTCAGAGAAAAACACTAGTCTTCTGTTAAGTTTATCCTTAAGTATCTGAGAATAACTAAGTATGTGTTATTAATGTATAGAGGAGGAGAGGATCCAATCATCAAGGGTTATACTAAATCTAGTTTTCAAACATTTCATAATGATTAGAATTCATATTTAGGATATTTTTTCTATCTCAATGGAAGATTTGTGGGCTAGAAGAGTTCAAAACATCCAGTTTTCACTGATTCTAAAGTGGATATCGAGTATATAGGGGATTACCATGCATCCAAGGAATTCATTTGGATACAAAAAAATTTAAAGGATCTTTATGTGGTACCTATAATTAAATCCCATATCACATTAAGTTGTGATAATACTTCAACGATGGCTCTTGAAAAATAGTCAAGGTCACACCAACAGACAAAGCACATACTTCAAAAGTATCACCTCTTGATGAATTTTTCTCAGAGGTGTGAAGTTATAGTAAGAAAAGTTACCATAGAATAAAATGTGGTGTACCCCATGACTAAAGGCCTATCTCAATAGAAGCATGAGTATCTTGTGAGAGATATTAGATTAAAGGTTGTTAGTAGTTGTCTTTAGTGCAAGTGGGAGTCTATTAGAATTTCTTCCCTAAAACCAAATTATGTGTAATTAATGATAACCTTTATTCATTATATTTAATATTAATAAACTCCTTATCACATAATGATTATTATTCTATGTAACATGGTATATGATAATGTCTTAATATTAGCTGTCATACTAAAAGGTCATAACAGTTCCCCGATATTATTTGAACCTAGAAGTGCCATGATAATATTATTAAATATATGTTCTATAGTTAGATGGTATAATTTGAGAGACAAAAATGATTCAGGATATCAGGGATAGGGAATCATAGGACTTTTAGGTACCTTCTCGTGGTGTAATCCTTTGGTAATATCTAGTGTAGGATATTATGAGAACGAGACCTGCCAGTAGAAAATATACATTTATATGTGTCCTTGAATGTTCATATTTGTAGACATGTGTATTGATCCTTATACTTTAAGATTATTATTAATGAGTTTTATAAGTCACTTACTTTAATGTATTAATGAAAACTGTGTTGAAATATTTTTGTGGGAAGGTAGGATACATTGGGTGTGACACGGGTAATATTTAATTAATGAATAAAGTGATAAAGTATTTTTTCCTTTATATTATTTAATAGAAGTTGATATCTCAGTCCCTTTAATGGAAATGATATATACTAAATAAATCCATGTTTATGGTGTTCTATAGGCGAGTTATACTTTTAGTAAGTCAAAGAAATATACATCGAGCACATAGGTTGATGGCTCCACTATGCAACCTACTTAATTAGAGATATCATGATAAAGGGATTATATTACATAGTAAGTGTCTATATAAGGTATTATGTCATTACAGTAACAAGTTATTTCTCTATGGGTGTCTTGGCATGTTTCTAGGTGCTAACTTTGGACTTTAGGCTACTTCACCTAAGACCACTGAGAAATAGGCCTAGAGGGTCACACACTAAGTGTGTCCACAAACTCAGTTAAATAATATATTATTATTTATTATTTAACAAGTTGAATAAATATTATTCTTGCACGTGATTTAATAATTATTCACGCCAGATTGATTGCATATATTATGTCGCCTATTATTCAAGATAATGTTATGTGATCAAAATATTTAATAAATATTTATTTGTTATTTAGTGAATATAATATTCATTTATTTATTAGAGAATAATGCAGTGATATTTATTTACTAAATAAATAGTCATTATTTAAATCTTGTTAAATATTGTGGAGGAATGGTGGACCAAGCTTAGTGGTCTAATGATAAATAACATATATTTAATATTATTTAATTAAATAATATTTAATTTAATTCACAAGTTTATCATATATAAATAAATATTATTATTATTATTAATATTATTGACATAGGGTTCTATAGGGATTAAATAAATATTAAATGGCACTTGTGAAATTATCTATTTCTAACCCTAGCGGTAAATAAACCCAATTAAATTATTTTTCAAGAGAGCCAATTCATTTCTTTTTTTGTGAACAACAAAATATGGAGAATCCTCTTGAAGCCATAGAGATCTACCTTCTCTAAGAACATTATTAAGAATAGAGAGTTTTCTTCCTCCACCTTACACTCTTGACTCTAAAGAGATCAAGTATAATCCTTTGGAAGCGATTATCAGGGTGATGAAAGGAGAATTATTCAAGCGATAGTATTTTTCATGATAGAACCCAGAGATTACTACAGTGATGTTCACAGATTTGAGGAACACATGTGGATCATCACTAGAGTGAATCTATTCTTCATTCCTACAATGTAATTATGGTACAATGTATATCCATTTTTAGATCCACTAACGAAGAAATAATTTTACATAAGTTAATTCTTTAATTACTTAAATTAATTCTAAATAATATGTGATGATCATGCACCTTCGTTTCTTCATTTTATCCATTGTATATATTCTTTTATTTAATTCCATTGATCATGGTGTTTATCATCATGTAAATATTGGATTAATCATTGTTCATGACAAAAAACAAATATGGGCATAACCCATCATGCGCTTCCGTTGTTCCCAGAACCTTCGGTATTTTTCTATGTGTGTTGATGTATTTATATATGTATGTATGTGTGTACATATGAATACATGTATGTATATATATTTATATGTATGTATAACAAGTATATAATGGATTTATCCTGATAATTTTTTCACACCAGTTATTTATAACCGATGTGAAAAAATGATTTACCACATTAGTTATTTAATAACTAACATGGTAAATAAAATGTGTATATTTTTCACATCATATTTTTAATAACTAATGTGAAAACATGAAATTCTGGGTAAATTATTCAATAACCAATAATGAAATTATATCCCCCAAATTTTTTAAATCCATTCTTTAATAACCTATGTGAAAAAAAATCTCACATCGGTTTTTAAAGAACTAATGTGAAAAATCATATATTTTGAAATGGTTATTAATTAATAGATGTGAAAAATCATTTATTTCATGTTGGTTATTAAATAACTGATGTGGAAAATATTTTTAAATTTTAAATGGGGGTCAAGGACAATTTTTTTTTCATTTGTTTGTATGATAATCTTTAGTTTTCTCTCACGTGGTGAACCCCAACCATTTAATATTTGATTATTGGCCTTGAATCCTTTAATTCTTAGACTTGTTGCATTAAATATCTTAATTATTCAATATATTACCATTAATATATTTCATTTTGAATCCACCACCTCCATCCACTATCACTCATCATTGGTCGTTGCTTGTACCTTCTTCCTGTTGGTGTCTCCTTCTCAATCATCCTAGTTCAAATTTTAATTTATGGATTGTGTTTATTTTTTTAATTTTCCATTCATCCAAGGTATTTTCATTTGTATTTTTGGTTCCAATTTTCTATTGATGTCACTTTACCTTTTATTTGGCATCATACACTACTGTCACATATCATCAGTCGCCACTTGAACCTTCTTCCCACTAGTTTCACCTTCCCAATCATCCTATTTCAATATAAATTTACTTTTTTGGGTTTATTACTTTGATTTTATGTGTGTCTAGGGTATTTGTATTTTTATTTTTGGTTCCAATTTTCCATTTATGTTTCTTTATCTTTTAATTAGCATCCACCACCACTGTCACCTATCGTCAGCCACTACTTGTACCTTATTCCCATTGGTTTCTCCTTCTCAATAATCCCAGTTCTGATATCAATTTATGTTTTATGTTTATTGTTTTGATTTTATATGCATCCAATGCATTTAAATTTTTTTTACGGTTCCAATTTTCTATCGATGTATCTTCATGTTTGAAATTTTTAAATATAAAGAAGTTAAAAAGTAGAGAGATCAAAGATCATTTAATTTTTCATAGTTTTAATCCAAGTTAGAGCCCTTGGATTGGTATGGTAAATTTGGAAAAAAATTACAGATCTATTGATGATAATGATTTGAAAAAGGATAAGTCTGTTTAAATTGAAGAAATGATTCATAATATTGATGTAGAGGTAATTGAGAAAGAACTGATAATTGATCATCTATATGGTGATGCTGAAAAAATATTGTATCAAGTATTTATAAAATTTATGGTTTTATCAATGGTGATAATATTGACTAACTTGAATGTGAAAATGGATGGAGCGATAATAGTTTTATAGAGTTGATACATTTACTAAAGGACATACTTCCTAATGAAAATGATCTTCTATATTCACATTATAAAGAAAAAACAATATTATACCTGATGGGTTTGAGTTATAATAAAATAAAAACCTACCTAAATGATTTTATATTTTATAGGAAGAAATATGAATGTATGTCACAGTGTCTTAAATGTGGGCATCATGGAATAAGTTGAAAGAAAAATCACATGCTGATTTAGCAGTTACAGAGACTCCTTACAAGGAAATTTCTTATCTTCCTATAATTATTCATTTAAGAATTTTTTTCAAATTTAATGATGAAAAAAGTTTAATATGACTTTTAGATGAGAATATATGTGATAGAAAATTATTTCATCCAACTTATTGTCTAAGGTGGGAGAAAATTGATCAATAGTTTCCTAAATTCATAAATGAAGTTATAAATTTCATACTTGGACTGTGTATAGATGGAATGAATCTATATTGAATCTTTATTAGAACACAAAGTTCATGGACTAGTTTATTGGTAATTTTCATCTTATCTTCTAAATTTTGTATGAAGAGAAAATATTTCATGTTGATTTTAATGATCTATGGACTAAAACAGCCTGAAAATGATATTAATGTTTTCTTGTCAACATTAACTAATGATTTAAAACTTTTTTGGGAGGAACACATTAGGTTTTTTTATTCTTATAAAATGGAACATGTTCAACAGCATAAAATGATTATGTTCACTATAAATGAATTCCCAACATATGGAAATTTTCCATATGTGGTGTTAAGGGGCATAAATTTTATCCAATTTATAAACAAAAGACTTAATATTATCAACTGAAATATAGAAGAAAATAGAATGCATGGTTTATCAGAGGTTTTGTATATAGATCAATATTATCAGAGATTAAAAAATGCATTCAATTACTCATAATAATTTGATATTTCTCAAAAAGTTTTATTAACTAATCTGTATTTTGAGTGGGTGAAAAACATTGATTTCACATTCAGAAAGACGAAAAAATTAGGTAATGATAGAAATATTTGGAAGAAATGGTCAATATTTTTTAAACTTCTATAATAGGGATATAAAAAGGTCAAGTATAAAATTTATTTCATGTATTTTCAGAATAATATCTAGGAAAAATTGATTAGAACATTGTTAGATATTAAATGAAATACTAAATATGGGTTGAATACAAGATTGGTCTTACTCTCAATAGGAATACATTTGGATTTAGCTCCCACTCCTAATAGAAGATGAACATACTTACCTATGGATTTCCATACATTATCCAAGAGGGATAAAATTATCTTTTTTTAGTGTCTACATGGTATCAAAGTTCCATAAGTTTTTTCTTTAAATATAAAAAAAATTGTGTCATTGAAATATTTGAAGTTGACTGGTATGAAATCTCATGATTGTCATTCCATGATGCAATAGATCCTACAGGTTTCATTATGTGAAATATTTTCCATACATGTAATAATTACTATCATGAATTTTGGTTATTTTTTCAAATTCAATTTGTAAAAAGGTGATTGATTTTAATGATTTGATAATTTTTAATAACAAATTGGTTTTTATAATTTGTCAACTGGAACTGTATTTTCCTCCATATTTTTTATATCATGGTTCACTTAATAGTTCATTTTGTGTGATAAATCAATATTTTCATACATGTATATCTATGTTGGATGTACCCTTTTGAAAGGTATATGAAGATATTAAAGGGGTATGTTAAGAATTCATATTAACCTAATGCCTCCATTATTGAGAAGTATGCTTCTGAGGAGGTAGTAGAGTTTTGTACAAGGTACTTTTATGTAGTGGAGAACATTTCTCTACCTATATATCGCAATGAAAAATTAAATTAGGAGGTAAAGGGTATTTTTGTCTTGAAAGTAAGATCCTTGACTGGTGAATAGATAAAGAAGTTAAATTTATACATCTTAAATATCATAGATAATTCTCATCCATATATAACATTTCATATTAATGTGTTAAAGAAATGTTATCCAAAGAATAAATATATGTGGATTTTGAATGATCATAACTATATTTTTTTACATGGTTTAAAGAGACCATGATTTCTATATCAGATGCATCAAAAACATTGATATGGTTAGTAGGAAACCCAGGTTGAAATTTGATAATATGGTCTGGGTATGAAATTAATGGATATACATTTCATACAAAAGATAAGGACAACATAAGTAAAGTTTAGAATAATAGTGTATTGGTGTTTATAGAAGCAATGCATTTTTTGAGTTCCAAAGACAAAAACCCAATCTCTACATAAAGTGTATATTATGGAGTCATTGAAGAAATATGGGTGGTTGATTACATTAAATTTCAAGTTCTGGTGTTTAATTTCAAAAGGGTTATCAGTAACAACACTATCAAATATGATGAATTTAGAATGAAACTAGTTAATCTAAATATATTGGAATATACATATGATCCTTTTATCATGGAAACACATGTGAAACATTAATAGATAATATTGATAAGCACGTCGTAGACATGATTTGTTCCACAAAAAATGATCATGAGGAAAGAATTTTGGAAAACAGTCCTTTAGTAGTTTTCTAATATTACAAGTAACATATATTTATTTCTTATTTAATTTTTAAAATTTCATAAAATATTAGATTTATTAGTTCTATTTTCCTTATTAAAAAAATATTATACCTAATAAGTTAAAATATTTTTTTATATTAGCATAGTTTTTCTTAGTTTACCATGTTTACACTTAATTAATGTATTTTTTTATTTTATTGAAAAAATAATAATTTTAATCTAATGTGTTAAATAAAAATAAAAAATAAAAAAATACTATATTCAAAGAATATTATTTTTGGTGTAAAAAATGGTTTAATACATTCAAGCATTTTTAATATTCACACAACATTTTTGGAATTATTTTCATTTTTTTATTCTGTTTCATCTCTTATTAGTGTTGTTGGAATTTTTTAACTACTTTAACAAATATTAATAAAAAATTATTTAGTTTAGTTTACTTTTTTTGGATTATTTTTCATTTTTTATTTACTTTAATATGTAATAGTTGGATTTTTATATTTATGTACTAATTTTTTGTTATTCACACACTATTTTTGGATTTTTTTTCATTAGATTATGTTATTTAATCTCCCAATAATGTTGTTATCATTTTAGTTAACTACTTTAATAAATATGAATAAAAAATTGTTTATTTTAGTTTACTTTTTCCTTGATCATTTTTCATTTATATTTAATTTTTTATGTAATAGTTGGATTTGTATATTTATTTACTAATTTTCTATTACTTTCATTTGTAGGATAATGTAAGAGAAACTATATGAACCACCATGTACTTCTGTGGAGAAACATATACATACTACTATTGAGTCACCTCCTCATAATTTTTTATAGGATCTATCTACTTCTATAAGGAGAAAAGAGTTCAAGGGTTAGTAAACATGGATACACATGTTTACCAAAATTAGCATTTTTTTTCATAGCTGATACCAGAGGATACTAGTTGATTTTGATGATAATGATATTCTTAGGGGTCCAAATGCAAAACAATTTAGTAGTTTTAATACAAATAAAACTCCAGGAAAAGATAGTATTTTGATTTCTAATTGGAAAAGTGTTGAAAAAGTGAATATACCTTAATTATGGAATACAATTTTAGTAAGATCATTTCTTATTAATTTACTTATCATGGATTTTTTTATAAATATAGATTTTTCACCTTATTATCAGATGACATCTGATATACTTGATACTGGAAGAGTTAGGAATAAATGTTTAGGTTTGTATTCTAGGAGATGGATGGATTTTAAATCAACCCTCACATTAGAATATATTTTTGGGATATACAACATCAAAAACCATGTGATATATATCCATTTTTTAGTGAAGATACATGGAATAAGTTTGTTGAAAGTAAACAATAAAAAGAATTTTTGGTAAAAATAATGTTATATTTTAGTGGTTTTTTATATTAATGATTTATTTATTTTTAATTTTTAAAAAATGAAGAGATCTAATTAGGAGACCCAATCCAAAAAATTGTATACCCTCAAACTTTATCTCATGGAGGGTATGCATTATTGGAAGAACAAATGATAGATGAAAATTTTCAAAACCTGAGAGTTGAGCCTTCAGGCTCCAGAGAGATTGACCCTCCCCCCCCCCACCCTTGAATTGACATGAAAATGGAAGAGTATCAAAAGATAAATAAGGTATAATATATTACATAATATCCAAGGGTTATAGTTGAGAGGATTGTAAGAAGTTATTTAATTTATTCATGTTCTTTAAGTTAAATCAAATCTATTTTTATTGTGATTCACTATTGAATTTTTCAAATATTATATATATAATTACCTTGAAGAGAAGAAAACATAGGGGACCTTCGTGTTTGAGGTTAAAAAGTATATTTTATCTATGGTATAGGGAAATCTTGAACACTCGGGTAGTGTACTTGGATACTCAGCAGGTGTATTGTTATGAAAAGTGTTTTTTATTCTAAAACTTCTTCAATGGAGGATGTTTATAAAAGAAAGATATAAGATTTGGAAGATAAAGTTCGAGATATGGATGAGACTATGGAGGATGGGATTAGATGTTAGGTACAATTGATGTTTGTAGACATGAAAATATAGTTTCAGTCTACTAATCCCACTCCTCCACCTCTACCTACATATCTCACTACTCCACCTTCATCTACAGATCTCACTCCTCCACCTCCTCTTACTTATCTAACTCCTAAACCTCCTCATCCACATCTTCCCATTTATTGTGATTTATCTATTATATTGGTGATACCATTCAACATCAACATATATATATAGTGAATATTAGGGTCATTGTACATGACATTATAGATAGATCAGTAATAATACCAATTCTTGTAGATGAGGTTAGTACATTTGGACAAAGTACCAACCATTTTTTAGTTTGTACATATATACTTTTTTAACAAATACCATTGAGTAATTTTTAGATTATATCCTCTATTTCACATTGGTATTAAAAAAAATTTATCATTTTTAAGGTTTATATATTTATCTATTTTTTTACAGGAATAATTTAAATGTAAATACATACAATATAGACAATAAAAAATATAGGATGTTATAACTTTAGATACAACTTCTTATACTCTTGATATATCATAAACATATTCAAATTTTTTGTTGGAAGTTTATGATATTCTAATGAAAGATGAAATTTTTGGGCATGCAATGACCGTGACAGTTTAAAAAAAGATATCATAGTACTTGTAAATGGAGATGATTTGGGCATCAATATGATGCAAGTATTTTCTATGTAAGTTGATAAACAAATATCTTTTAGTTATTTTTAATTTTTTTACACTTTTTACATATGTTTTTTATATTAGTTATATTTATCTTGTTTTAATATAGGATTATATGACATGAGTATATGGATTTATGGACCCACAATTTATTTCACATATAAAGAGGAAAATGATTGATGTAGTAAGAATAGTCTATATTGCTAAAATACTTCAAAAGAATGAAATTATTCAGTATTAGATGCTTCCTTATCTTAAATATTATGAAATATATATCTTATAAAGTTTTATATCCCTTAATAGAATAAAAAATCACATTATATATTTTTTATATTATTCACCATTATATGTTGGGTGTTTTTTCCAAGAGAGAAGACACTTTATAGGATATGCTCTATCTATGGTGAAGTGTGAGATAATTTTAAGAATTTATTGAACACGTAAGTTTGAATATTTTAATGCTTGTATATATTATTATGACATTTAAAAATTAATTCATATATATTATTTTCAAATAGTTAATCAGATTACTTTACATAAAAATAATAAAGCATAGTATAAAGATCAAATATATAAAACCAAGGTGTCTTTTCACTTAAAATTATTACATTTTGACTGTTAGTACTTAAAATGTTATTTTTAATTGAAAAAATATTTTTAAATAGAAATTTCATCAATAAGAAGTCGGAAAAAAATGTTGGCACTATATTCTAAGATTTATGTATGAAGTAATTTCAACCAAGAAACTTAAAAAATTCCATAAGGTTATACTTTATTATAAACCTTTCCTTTAATTTTTCATTCATTTTTTTCACAACACATGTTAAATACTTCCTTTTTAATTTTTTTCTTTTTAATGACTCTCACCCTTGCACTAGACAAGATCTAAGACACTTATAAATTGAATGGGAAAATTATTTCACTAGTCTGATTAGGTTTTAGTTTATTTTTAATATTCATTAAAAAGTTTAAAGTTCAAATTATAAATGTTTATGATATTTTTTCTATTTCTACTATGTTGTTGTAAATTTTTATTCTTATATAATTTTAAATGTTTATACTATTGTTTCTATACTTCTGGGAGGGATGAATTTATGGATTTTTATTAAAACAATTACTTTTCATGTTGTTTATTTTATAACCAACTTGAAAAATTTATAAATAGTATTTATCACATCGGTATTTCAGAAAAACCAACATCATACATGACTTTCCACATCAGTTATATAAAAAATGAGGTGGAAAACCACCAGGAAATATGATTTTTGGAGAAGGTTTTCCATGTTTGTTATATAAAAACTGACATAAAAAATCATTTATCCCATCAGTTTTTTAAAATTACCGACATGATAAGTTGTTTTCCATGTCTTTTTTAATAAAACTGAGATGAAAAATCTCCTCTATAATATGAATTTTTAGTTTGGTTATTAATTTCCATTTTTTCAAAACAAATAATGTTAAAAATAACCTATAATAGACTTTATCACGTCATTTATGAAAACATGATGTGAAAAAACATCCTTGATATATGGATTTATAACAACTGTAATTATAAACCAATTTGAAAAAATTATCTACAATGTCTACTATAATAACGTCATGGGGTATCTGACATTAAAAACCAAAACAAATTGATGCGCAAAATCTCCTTTTTCACTAGTGTTTGTGTGCATGTGCATGTATACATTTGTATATTAGATATGAGTATGTATGTATGTAGATATGTGTATCAATGTGTATGTGTATGTGTATGTATATATGTATATGAATATGTATATTTGGGTATAAATGTGTATGTATGTGTATGTATGTGTTTGTATGTGTTTGTATGTGTATGTATGTATGTATAAGTATGTGTATCTATGTATATGTATGAGTGTGTATGTATGGGTTTTCATGTATGTGTATGTGTATGTATATATATGTGTATGTTTATATGTACATGTGTGTGTGTGTGTTGGTATGTGCATGTTTGTATGTGTATGTGTATGTGTGTGTGTATGTGTATGTGTATGTGTATGTGTATGTGTATGTGTATGTGTATGTGTATGTGTATGTGTATGTGTATGTGTATGTGTATGTGTATGTGTATGTGTATGTGTATGTGTATGTGTATGTGTATGTGTATGTGTATGTGTATGTGTATGTGTATGTGTATGTGTCTGTGTATGTGTGTCTGTGTCTGTGTCTGTGTGTGTGTGTGTGTGTGTGTGTGTGTGTGTGTGTGTGTGTGTGTGTGTGTGTGTGTGTGTATGTGTTTGTGTATGTGTATGTGTATGTGTCTGTGTATGTGTATGTGTCTATGTGTGTGTGTGTGTGTGTATGTGTATGTGTATGTGTATATGTATGTGTATGTGTATGTGTATGTGTATGTGTATGTGTATGTGTATGTGTATGTGTATGTGTATGTGTATGTGTATGTGTATGTGTATGTGTATGTATGTGTGTATTTGTATATGTGTATGTGTGCACGTGCTAGCATATGTATGTGTATGTACTTGTGTATGTGTATATGTATGTGTAAAGCTCGATACACATAGGTATGTGTTGGTTCATCTATATACCACACACACACAAATATTTATACATTTATATAAATAATAATATTTTAATTATAAGTAAAAAATTATAAATATAGTTATTAATTATGTATATTTGTTATATATAATAAATACAATATATAAATGTATATAATTAATTATTAAAAATAATATATCTATATATCATCCACTATAAATCTATTTAAATATAAATATTTAAATTCTTACTTTTAATTTTATAGTTTTATAATTAATAATATATCGTGAAAAAAAATTATATATATTATTATGATTTGTATATTTATGTATGATATATTTTAAAAAATATTTATTAATCTTTATAAATAATAATATTTTTAATTAAATTTAAAAAATAAATTTAATTAATAATTAATTATATTTACTCATTTTTATTATAAATTAACTTTGTAATCTTTAATTTATTATAATATTAATACATTTATCAATAAAATATTGATTATAATATTAATACATTTATTATACGATCATAATATTATTACATTTAGTAATATTTTTATTATAATATTAGTATATTTATTATAATATCATAATACTAATACATGTATTAATGTATTTATTATAATATTAATAATACATTTATCCTAAAATTAATACTTTTATTATAATACATTTATTAAAACATTTATCATGATATTAATACATTTATCACAATATTAACACATTTATTAATACATTGAAAATAATTAATATTTTTTATTCATTTTAAACAAAATGTAATTTTTTAATTTTT
This sequence comes from Viscum album, assembly GCA_963277665.1. Lineage (NCBI taxonomy): Eukaryota > Viridiplantae > Streptophyta > Magnoliopsida > Santalales > Viscaceae > Viscum > Viscum album. The sequence goes on from OY728138.1 coordinate 1,334,891,210, forward strand.
TATATTTATTCTTTTTTATTATAAAGTAATTTTGTTTTTTTAAAATTTATTATAATATTATTACATTAATTTATAATATTTATTATAATATTAATATATTTATTAATAAAACATTTATTATAATTGTGGATCCCTCAATGGGCTTAGATGAGAGATATTCTGAGGGGTGAATCAGGGTATGGAACTCATTTCCAATTTAAATACTTTTCCTTTAAACTCTCACTACCCTAATAATCTTAACCTCTTAACTGTGAGGGTTGCCAATTGTTTCCTTGTTGGCTTGTTGATCTGATTACCTTTTCACTTGACCTTCCCTTCATTGAATATAATCAGTTATTCCTTATTAGATTAAGTTACGCATAATATAAATAATCAAGAACAAAGAGCACATTGATTTTTATGTGGTTTGCCACTATGGTCTAATCCAAGGAGCTTTCGATCGACAATGTGTCGATGTACCAAATCACTATAAGCATACTACTCTTATAAAGATTATTTAGGGACAATTTCACTCCTCCCCTAAGGATCACTACCCTTCTTCTCCTTCATTCTCTTCTTAGGGAAGATCACCCGTAGTTTATAGACCTGTAATTCCACTACAGTTTTAGAAAATATTGGTCCATAATGATCAGCAACACTTACATTCTCTATTTTTGGGTAGATGCATTGTTGATCTTCTTGGATGCTTCTTCATAGAGAATATGTAAACTCTTATACTTGTAGAAACTTCTTATTCATTGAAAATATATTTAGAAATTTCAATCCCTCTTCTTTTATCATTGTTTTATGAAATAACTTCCCTTTTATTTTTTGAAATTCAGATCATACAATGTGCTCTTTGTTTAAACATCCTCTGGATAGAACTTTTGTTACAATTTTATAGAGATCTATTATCCTTTCTTTCAATCCAAGGGTCGAGATTGAATATCCTTCCATTTTGATTGATCCAAGTGTCCCATGTATTTAATGGGATCATAATATGCCACAAAATCTAAATAATCACCTATAATTTCAAGATATAACATCCTCTAATAGTTTCCAGTTGCATCTACCAGGCTTTCTAAAACTACTTGACAATGGCATGATTACTACGTCTACAACATAGTCAAATTCCTTTATGCCATCACCATGTTTCACATTACACTATGACATAGAAAGTGAGCTAAATCAATTCTTATAATGTGGTATTATTCTCAATGTTGTAGCCTCTAATAGCTGACCAGATCCAAAAATCTCACACATTAACTTCCATGATACTCTCCCACAATCAGGAAATGATATTCTCAAAACTTCTTTCAATACCATATTGCCTACAGTGTATGACGTTCCTATATGGTTTGATATTCTTTAGGCTTATTAAAAAACAAATCATCCTCTCTTCCTGAATCACCTTCTCCACATCGCAAGATCATTCTATGGTGTAGACTTCTTCTCTTCAGTAATATTGTGACATATCCTATGGTGTGGTGCCTCAAATTTGGATTTTTGGATTTACATGACCCTTATATAGACAGATTATTTCCTTTACATACTATTGGTTTAAACTTTATTTAAGTTTGAAGTAACCTTGATGAAAGCTCATCCATGACGTAGCTCCAAATTTTGTAATGTGTACTGCTCTTATACCCTTATGCAATGTTCGAGTTACCTTTACATAGATTCATTTTCTAAGATGATAACCTTTATATAGCCTCACAAATCTATCTTTTAGGCATGTTACACTATACTGAGCATAGTAAAATTTACATTATAGAATCACCTTTACACAAGATGAGTTATACCCTTATGAAAAGACCCTCATGTAACCCTTATGATATATCCCACTTCATTGTGGTGTAGGTATGATACTTATGCAAACTTTTCCACATCCTTACAATTACACTCCTCTAGGTTTACACATATATTACCCTCCTTTATGGTTTAGACTCATATTTTTTGGTGTGTTATCTTGTTATGGTGTTGTCAAATTCAATATTCTAGATATAATTCTCCAACCACACTTCTTCTATGGTTCAACCAAAGGTGTTGGGACATAGTGTCTATCTCAATATAGATTTCTTCTTCAGTAGAATTCAAACTTTATCATGAAACTAAATACTTTATGGGTTTAAAAATTCTATTATAATCCTTAAGAATCACTTCATCCATCTCAAAAATTTATTTTCAATAAATCAATTGTTCCACCTTCCACTTATACCATCAAAAAATCCATCACAATACATTATCAACAAATCCAATCCAAATCCTAAGGGGTTCAACGATTCTACCCCCTTTGCATTTTAATGACAATATAACCACTTATTATGGTGTAAAATTATGTGATGTGTTCTAGTATCTTATTATGGAGTTTAAAACTCAAAATCTTCTAGATATGATTTTTAACACCCCAAAAATTTATTTTAATTGAATACTAGGCTTGATAACTTTCTTAACACGCAACAACGAGCTTTAAGGGAATTATGATAAGCTATAAAAATATTATTATTTAAATTTGAGCATTATAAACTAGCCATTAAATTTGTGATATGAATAATAATATCCATATTATGGAAAATATGTATAAATGTTTAATATGATGTATTTATTAATGCATAGTCACTCGATTTTTAGTAAAGTCATTTTATGCTTCAAAATTATGTTTTCTTCAAAAATGGTTTTTTATTACATTTTTTACTTTGAAATTAAAATTAATTTACACCATTTTTATAAATATTATTTTAGTGAATTAATATAATTTTTTAAATAAACATTTTAAAATTAACTTAGGCTTTATTTTTAGGGATTTTTTCTAAAAAGATTTATTTTTATGTGAATAGTGAAAAATTCTGATTTTTTTTAAACTGACATTTATTTTCATTAAATGAATTAATTTAAAAGTTCCATTATTTTTTTAATTTTATATTAAATTAATATAACTATAATTAAATTATATATAATCTAATTAATTATATATTAATCAATATTATACTTTATTTTTATAAGTTCATTTTTAGGCTTAAAAATGCATTTTTCTAAAAAAAATCATTTTGTTTTACATGTGTATATTAAAATTGATTTCATAACACTTATATAAATTGAATATTTAAAAATTGATTCCATATTTGTAATTATGATGTTCAAATTTGGTAAATAGGTTTTTTTATTTTTGGTCATTATGAATAGTAACTGTAGTAAATATTTGTCCCCTCGGTAAGGGTGTAACGGGTAAAATAGGGTTAAAATTATGAGACAAGGCCTAAAAATATCCTTAACACTTGTATTTATTTTATTTATAATTTTTTCCCAATAACCATCCAAGGTTAAAAAATGTTTCAATTTATTTCCTCTTTCCTTTGATAAAGACGTTAATATGATTTTAAGTAATGAATAAAAACAAAATATCTCTCTATTTTAATATCTATAATATTTTGTAATAGTGATAAAAAGAGGTTATGTTTGGTTCTAAATGGTTATTTTAAATATTAATGAATTATTTTTATCATGTTATTTTTAATTTTTAGCAATGAAATAGTTACCTAAAGTACTTATGCAATGTCGACACAGTGCTTGTTCAAGTAATTTAAAAATGAAGTAAATGATTTTTAAAAAAAATAAAATAATATAATTTGGATGAATTATTGTGTTCCATGAATTTTTTAGATAAATATAATATATTAATTATGTTTTAAAAGTTTATATTTTAATTCCATTATTATATGGAGGTTTTTAAAGTTAAACTATGTGAATAGTCCCAAAAATGGCTTCAATGGTATATTATGTTAAATAATATTTTATTTAATGATTTAAAATTTATAAAAAAAAATATCTTTGGACAAGTTAAATTGATATGTTTTATCATATCAACCATTTTTTACTTATGGTTTTCTTTTCCTTTTATAGTAACTTTCTTCAATCGTATAGAGTAAAAAAACTTTGATATCATGGTAATCATCAAAAGGGTTAACATAGGGGTTAAAACTAAGAGATAAGGGTGAAAACATCACCTAAACTTGTCAAAATTTTATTATATGAGATTAATTCAGCTCATAATCATCCCATATTATAAATTTTTCAATTTTTTTCCACATGAACATGAAAACTAATTTATATTAATCTAATTCTTTATATAATTCCAAGGGTTCCCCTCCCCTAACTTATAAAAGAAAATATCCTCTTCTATATTCATCACACCTTTTAAGGACTCTATTTTATCCAATAAATAAAAGAATCTATCCCAAATATCCATCCTCATGTTCTATAGTTATTTGTATCACCAAAATACTAAACCTAGAAGGCATAAGGTGTAATATAATGAGTTTATATGAGGAGAAGGTATAAGTCCTAACTAGCCTATTTAAAGTTTGTTTCTTCTTCTACCTTATTTAAATATTCTTTAATTGTGATTAAATAATAACAAAAATATCTTCCATACAATTTAATTTTATTATTATTTTGTATATGTAAAGTTATATGACTTATTGTCCCATTACTTTAATGGCTTGGGAGTTGGTGGTGTTCATAGGAGGCTTGAGGTGGGTTTAGCAGAGTTCAGAGTTTCAATTTAGCTACAGCGAGTGACTCGTGATGTGAAAATGTTTTCATGATGTGAGATTATTTTCATGATTTAGAGGCTATTGATTCATGAATTGAATATTCATATGGTATTTTTATGCTTAATGAACTCATAACAAAATGGAATTGTTTATGATGTGAATTAATTCGAGGATCAGGAACAATGAAAATCAGTGGATGTTCATCAAGTTTGGAGTTTGAGGGATTCATGACTTGAATATGTTCTATGGATTGAATTTAATATCCTCAAAAAACTCATGATTTTAATCTAGGTTTCAAATCATGATTTTTTATAGTATGACTTGTTTATAAATGTCTAGGATCACTTGAATTATTTTATCACTCTAGGTTTTGGGGAAACCCTATGAGATTTTGGAAGAATTTCTAGACCTCACTACTTATATATAATCCTTATATTCTGGAGATTTATCTTTTGAAATATATACTGATTAAATCCCCTTTTCTCCCTCATTTTCTCTTTTTTCTCTTTGGGGGTTTGTAGCAGTGATGTTGTTCTAGTTTAAGGAGTGTTCATGCTACAATTTTGATTATATGTTGGTGTGGTTCAGGTTGATCTGAGGTTTCTACTATGGTTGTGGTATTTTTTTTGTTTCTCCTTCAACCTATGGTGGAAAATGACATGGAAAATTAAGTATAGGATCCTTATTCTCTCCCTATTTATGTGCATGTGTAGGGATTTCATGTTCTTACCTTCTATTGGTTTGATAGTAAGGGTTTAATTAGTGAATGTAATGAATTTTCTTAATCTAAAATTGATGTTAATGGGGAGAAAACAAATTTTTTACTACTTTTGATTTTATTTACAATGATATTATACATATTGGTTTCCATTTATGAAAATCACAGCTATTGGAACCCTTTCTTGTGTTTTAGTTGATGTGGTTATGAGACCTTATTACATGATTTCTTAATATCACCTCAAATGAAATGTATAATCACTTTTATATGGATAATAAATTTGCTTTCATCAAGTTTGTGGTTGTTTGTGTGTTTGTGCTTGTTGTGTTTATATATTTTTGGTGGAATATTGTACGATAATGGTAATGATCGCATTGGGCGTGGAATGTGTGGGAGGTTATGCAATGATTGGTTGGAATGGGATGTGATGTGGGATGTTGTGAGATGGTGGTGATGTGTGATGTTTCTATTGTATGGTGGTAGTGTTGTGTGATGGAGGTTATGTACGGTGTTGGTTTTGTGTGGTAGTTGATAAGTGTGGTTATTTAGTGATATTTCTTGGATGATTTTATGTTGCGATGATGGTTAATGTGAGATAGATGATATATTTTTGTGTTATTGTTGTGTTATTTCCCCAATTACCCATAGAATATATTATAATTATGAAAATTAAATATCATGGGTAGGTAAATGAATATTGGAATGATATGAATTGATATGAGGAAATTAGATTAGCTGAACTAAATTATTAATGAAAGTTCTACGTAAATGTAAATTATTATCTTAGTAAATTGGAGTTAATGAAAACTTTAAAATGGTAGAACCTATAATTAAAGGTGGAATTGTGGGGTTTTGTGTGGTGGTTGTGTGGTGTGATGCATATAGAGGTGGATAAAGTTATGATCGATGTCATGTGGTTTAATGGTGGTATTTTAAAGTAATCTAGTATAGTTAATTTTAACTCATAGGTTGGGTATTATTTGTTATTTATCTAACATACATTTTATGTTTCTTATATACATTCCCCACCCAAGTTGGTTAACTATACCAATTTCCAAAAAAAATTGTTACAGGTGTTTTCCCATATATCCTGGTTGGTGGTGATATGTATGGATAGATAAACCCTCTTCCCTACTCTTCCTTTGGTAGCAGTGAATACAGTTTGGTGTTAGATATTACCCAGCGATGATATGGTTTGGTATTTGAGATTACCCCATAATGATATGGGTAAGTGTTGGAGATTACCCTATGATGATACAGGTTGGTGTTGGAGATTACCCTATGGTTATGAGGATATAATATATGATGTGGTTCATGCATGGTGGGAAGAGGGAACAGGGATGATTTCCTTCGCATTCATGACACCTTACTACCATGGTTGTGTGATGTGGTTATGATGTGATTTGGTTGGGATGTGATGTGATGAGGTTCTATTGTGATTATGATTAATGCTAGTACTAAATGCTATATCCTATGGGGGTTGGGATATATGGCGGTGCATCCAGACCCACATCATAGATAGCTGTTTATGTGGAGTTATATATATGGAAGTTATGGGAGTACAAGACATTTAACGTTGGGGTGTGGGAGTGGAAAATCAGTGGGGAAGCGGTTGTGGGGTTCCTTTTGTGTGTTCTTTTGATAATATGTTACTATATTGCATATTTGATTTATTGATCATGCTATGGTGAGTTTGGGTTATGTTATTTGACCTATTTAGGTGCATGTTGGTTCTGCTATTTTTTCATGGTCACATTAGTATGATATTTTAATATTTTCAATTGAGACTTTGGGTATGATCCTACTGAGTATACATTTTATTATCACCTTATGTATATAAAATATTTTTCATGTTTCTAGGAATTTTTAGACCCATCTAGACATTAATATCTTGGGTTTGGGAGTTTTTTTAAGTTAATTCCACAATACTATCTTTTGGTATTTACTTAGAAAATTTTATTTGTATTTTTTGACATTGTTCCTCCATTGTTGGATGGTTTGGGTTTACTTTTAAGTTATGTACTGGAGTTTCTTGGTGATTTATTATCCTATATTTCAATAGTATATTATTATAAAGGGAAATGCTTTCCATATGTGATATTTTTTATACCCTTAGTGCTTGTCGCTACCTCGGGACCTTCTAGAGGCAGGACTTAAGGTTCATTATCTATCTTCCATAATTTTTGGGCTAATAGGGGTAACTTTAGAGTGAGAATTCATGAAATAGTGATATTAGAGATTCTATTATAGATATAGGATGTATTTTGGAGTTAATAACTATGAGGATTGCATGAGTTGTTAGGGAAATGATTTTAATTGATCTTAGTGAGTGACATAGGCTTAGGATATAATAACCAAATCCTTTTTACACATATTATTACATGATTTTAGGAATAATTATTCATTAAATATAAACCAATGATCGAAAATCCTAGTGTATTTGGAAGACTAGGTACATAACTAGAAAACATGAAACTAGAATAAAACATCTTTTATTAATCTCCATAATGATCTCATAACTCCCTTTGAACTCCTACAACTACATAGGAAACCCTGGGGAATACATAGACAAAATGGATGAGCTAAAAAACCCAATATGGTAATAAATCATACACAATAACAAATATTATTTTTTTATTAATAAACGAGTACAATGCATCAAGGGGTCTATAAAAATGGAGGTCCATAGCATCACCAATGATAATTTTTTCACCCACCTAGGGAAGAGAACCCATGCTATAAAATATAATAATAAAATATAGAACATGGAATCATATGATTGTGTAAACATAGGAAAGTGGAAACAACATATAACATGATATAAACACAAGTTAAGGATATCTTTCAAGGATATATCACATGGTGAAAAGAGTCCCATAATGTATTAGGTTTACTCCCTTATACCATACATAGCATCCCATGAGACTAAATAATTATCCAACACATTGTATTGATATATGGGTGTACTCATCATAACATGTGCACACATATTTTTTACACATAAATAATCAAACATAAGGAATAAACATAATATTTTCCCATGGAAATAAATGGGTTTTGTAATCATGTCATAAGGCCTAAAAAGGGAGTATCCTAATGGTATCCTTGAAAGAATGGATTTAAATCATTATTGTACATTTATAAATTTAATATAAGAATATATCATGAATAATGAAGTATAACATAAGTGAAAATATTAAAAGGGTGGTTATGTAACTTTATAAATGTACCACTTAAGTGCAGTTTTAGGGAAAATAAGGATAAAGTAATAATTGTTTTCATAAAATCAAAAATGAACTAAAATATTTTTTCATGATAAATTGAGTTATTTTATAAAATTATTATGGGTTTAAATAATTTTATGGTGTTACTTGAAAATGGGTAAGAAACAAAGAAGTTCCTTTTAATTGGGTTTCTTTATCAAGAGGAATTGAGAAGAGAACCTTTTAAAACAAATAATTCCACATCAAGTAAATATGATTTAAGATACATACATATGTGTAGTACATATAAATAGAATATAAGAGAATTATATAAGAATAAATAAGAGATAAATTGAGGAAAATAGAGATAAATTGTAACTCAAAGAAAATATGAATGTTCAGAGAGATCCCTTGCCATATATTTGAATATGTTCTTCACTTGACCCTAATGTCATGGATAATAAAATTAGATTCATTAATTTCTTTATTAAATACATATTACATATGTATTTGATTTATTATAATTTTATTAAGTTCATTTATGGTCATTTTGATGATTTATAATGTTCAATTTCATCATTCTAGGAGTTTTCGTTTCATGGTTTCATGGTCGATTCACTTGTGTATAATTATGGAAGTTCTTGTTGAATGGGAAAATTATTATAGAAGTAAAATGAAATGGTATTCATAGACTTATAAAATAATTTAATGGTCCCATATATCATTTTGTTTTTTAAAATTAGGATGATTCATTTGATAAAATTTCAATGATAAATGTTTTGTTTATTTTGACTATTTTTTCATCCATCATGCATTAGTTCTATTTTATTTAATATTATTTCTATATATTAATTTTATAACATTAAATAAGTTATAATATACTAATTATAATCTTATTTAACCATAATAATTATTTCAAGACAATCCTTGTAAGTGGTAATGGAAAACAAAAACTCATTATCCACTAAGACAAATAACCATCGTAATTGGGACAATGGTTTCCTTTATTTGAATAAGAGGAGATGAGAAAAATCACTAGATAGAAAAAATTAAATTATAAATATAAAATTAAATTATATACATTATACAAGAGTTATTATTCTTTTATGGATAAATTATGTGATAATATGGTGGAAGAAGAAAAGAAATTAAAAGAGGTAGCTTGAGACTATTACCTCTTGAATATCACCTCCTTGAAGTGCCCCTTAAGGAACTTGGAATTGGTTGTTTGGTGATACATATAGTAATTAGACATGGGAATAGTTGGAAAGAGAGTTTGTTTCTAATATTTCTAAAGCTTCAAGGCTTGGAAGGTGTGATGAGAAGGGGAGGTGAAATGAGGTCTTTTATAAGGGTTGGAGAGGGGTGTTTTTAAAATTTCTCAAAATATAATAAGACTACTCTAGAGAAAAATAATTCTAAATGGACTATAAATGAATAGGGGATTAATTTATTTACTATATATTATCCCATTTGTTATTATATAATATTTTTATTATTTTTAAATAATTTAATAAAATATTATATTCATGAAAAATCATTATTGTCAATTTTGACACTATTCATTGCTTTGACTTTAAAAACATCAAAACAATAAGTAAAATTTAAAAAAAAATATTTTATTATATCCAAAACATTTCATGGTAGTCTATATAATTCTTTTATCACCTTAAATATCTGAAATTATATTTATTTTAATATTTTTAATATCATGTATTTGATATTTTTCATTAATTTAATAATTACTGCATCATCGTTGTGTAAGAATTTAAGGTAATTATTTCTTCCCTAAAAATTAAAAATAAATTCCTATGATTAAAATAAATATTTTATATTTTAAATAACTAATTATAGTTGAACATATTTTCTGGATAACCACAAACTAAAAATGTTATATTTATTAAAAACAATAGTGTGACATGTTTGACTTTTCTTTAAATAAAATACTATAAGTGACTTAATGTCAACCAAGTGGCTCAAAAAGGTCATAAAATAGACCCATGGATAATTACAATAAAAAATTACTCATCCAATATAATTGGGGAAAATTTTAGGTTCATTGTTTAATCATTATCATATTATTTTTACCCTTAATTACCTGATTTACCCTTAACCATCGTAAAAAATTTACTAATGTTATTATTCATATTGACCAAAAACAAAAGGGGTATATTTAATAAATTTGGAAATCTTAATTCCAAATATTGAATAAATTTTTAAAAAATTTAAACACATAAATGGAAAATTTTAATTTAATATTAAACTGAAAAAATGCAATGAAAAACAATTTTTCTGAAAAAAATTGCCTTTTAAGTATAAAATATTTTTATACTAAATTAAGGTATAAAATTAATTTTAAATACCAAAATTATATTATTTATAATCAAAATTAACTAATTATAGTTTAACACTAATCCAAAATATAATTTTACATTTAAAAAATAAAAGACATTTTTCAATTTAAATCAGTATTTTTCACTATTCATCAAAATTTCAAGTTTTATAAAAAATTATCAAAAATTAATTATAAGATAGTTTTAACATGATTAAATCAAAAATAAAGTTTATTTTTTTCAAATACATTTTCTAAAAGTGTCATAATTTATTATATTTATTTTTTCATAAAAAGAAATGAAATTAATTTTTTAAGAAAATGTATTTTTGAAAAATAAATTTTTTTACAAAAAATTAAGTTTTTATTACCTAAGAATTAAAAAATAAATATATTTTATAATATGGTTATTCTTATTCATACCCACCAATTCTATGTTTGGGTTATAATGGTCTTGTTAAAATAATAATATTTTAATAGTATATTGTAGTTTGTTTAAACTTGGGGTTGTGTGCAACATAAGCTACATAAGAAATCATTTTATTTAAAGAAAAATATTTCATAAAAATATCAAGTTATTACAAGGTATACCTACTAGGACATGAGATTTTATCCCCCCCCTATAATCTAATGTAAGGACTCTGAGATTATTGAAAGGCCAAGTGAAGTGGACCTTTTTTCAAGGTCAAAACCTAAGAGAGGTACATGAATTATGTTTGATTGTATTTCTGTTGAATTGGGTGATTTTGGGAAATTAAAATTGATTAATTAAATAAAATTTGATAAAATTCCATGCTACAGGGATGATGGTTTCTTCTGTATTTTCATGAATGGATCCTAGTCATCATCCACATACCACTCACGCAGTAGAGATTCAGCAAGATGATTTGGTTGATCATGAGAGGATCGAAACAATAGAGGAGGATAAGGCATGGTAGAGGGACTAGTATGCCTTTCAATGAAAGTGTTTGGGGAAGTATGAGGGGAGAATATCTAATCTGGATATAGAGAACTGGTTGGAGGATATTTATATCGCCTTAGATCTAATTAAATCCCGAGATAAGTTTTGGGTATCATTGGAACTTAGTCAGATGTGAGGAGATGAATGTTAGTGGTGGACATTGTATCTCGGTGACCAAAAAGTTGAATATTGTTTGTGGATATACTACTAGTATTAGTTCCATTTGGAATTCTTATCATTGATGATGAAGGTATAAAATAAGCTAGATCTTCTCTCCCTTTAGTAGGGGATCCTAAGTGTGCAGGAGCTTGGTATCAGATTCAAGGAACTCCTACACTTTTCTCCTGATATTTTCCAAGATGAGGAGTCCACATCATGGTGTTTAGAGGAGGTATTGTGCCCAATAATCAGGTATGTGGTCACCGTATTTATGCTTCTTAAATATTTTTAGGTACAAAATAAGGATTTTTTTTAGTAAATTCATTCTCTAGGATGTGGGCCTTAAGAGAGTGGTCGGTAGAGTGTCTTGAAGAGAAAGGCTTCAAGCAGGCGGTCATGGATGTTTAGGCATTTTAGGTTTTGACAAATGGAGAACCAAATATGGAATATCCCTTCACATCCTTTTAGGACTTATGTTTTCCAATCACCTTACATGGGATTACTATTTGTATGATGTGTCTTTGGGGGACATGGACATCACCAGGATTAGTTTCTGATTACTCGGGGAGGTGAGTTTAAAATGGCTGGTTGGGCCCCTTTACAAAATTAGTGGTAGTTTCCTCTAAGTAATTTTTCGTAGGGACCACCAATACTTATTCATTAGCTAATGGAATATAGATTCGGTAGAGTTAAGACTCGTGAAGGTCCTATCCTTAGGATTCTATGATAGATCATGGTTATAAGGTCCTATAATAGCATGGTAGAGGAGCTAGGCATGGTCAGATGCATGTGATGGAGGATGTAGTGCCAGTAGGGCCAGTGGATGTCTAAGGTACAATCATTTTATCATATACCATTTTTTATAGCCTATTTAATTTAGGATCCTCACACTCCTTTGTTTCTCCTAATTTGGTATGTACCTTGGAACTAGATGTGGAGAGGTTTCTAATTCCCCTAGTGTTAGGTACACCAGTTGGAGATTAGGCCACTTTGTTTGATGTGTACCAGGGTTGTAGACAGGGGATGGGGAAACACCAGTTAGTGAGAGATTTCTTTTTTCTATAGATACAATCATACAATGTTATCCTTGAAATATATTGTTTTTATTCTTTTCATGAAGTCATCAAATTTTTATAGATCAGAGCTTCATTTTCTGATGTGGATGGACAGTGAGTGACATATGTTGGTGATCAGAGTTATCAGATAGTGGTAGGAAAGTGTAATCTATTTTGTCTTATTTGGAATTTTAGTCAGTGAAATATCATTAGTAGGATATTCCTAGGGTTTTTTAAGATTTTATGGGTGTTTTCTGGGATGAGTTTATAACACTACCCCCTTGAGACGATTTCAAGTTTGGGATAGAGTTGTAACTGGGTGAATCTCCAATTTCAATGGCTCCATATCTAATGAAGCCTATGGATCTACAATATTTGAGGATGCAAGCTGATGATTTGATGTAGAGCAGTTTTATATGACCCATTGTATCTAATCGGGGTGCTCCGGTGATATTTTCCATGAAAGAGGATGATAACCTAATGTTATGTTTAGACTAGTAGAGGTTGAATCAGGTGGTGATCAAGAAACATTACCCCCTTCTAAGGACTAATGGTCTGGTATACTAGATGAAGGTATCGAGTTTGTTTTTTAATATTGACTTTCGATATAGATATCACCAGATGAGGATGAAAGATGAGGACATCATAAAGGCTTCCTTCACTTGTAGGTATAGACACTTCTTGTTCATGGTCATGCCATTAGATGTCACAAATGCACCATCTATGTTCATGGAACTTATAAAAACCATATTCTATGAGTTCCTAGTCCATTTTTTCATCATGTTCATCAAAGAAATCTTGATCAACTAAAAGTTAGATGAGGAGAATTTTGATCATCTCAAAGATTTCTTATAGGTCATTTGACACCACTAGCCCTATATAAATCTATCCAAGTGTAAGTTTTGGATGTGAGAGGTGTATTTCATTGGAATTTTGTGTCCTACTTGGGTGTGGGGGTGGACCCAAAAAATATTTATGTAGTTGTTTCTTGGTCATCACAAAAGAACATGGAAGAGGTTCACTATTTTCATGGTCTTACAGGTTATTATTAGAGGATTTTTTCTAATTTATCTCAGATTGTGTCCATACTGATAGTGTTGACTATGAATCATCTGATGTTTTTTAAATTAATTAGTGTTATAGAATGTTTTGTTACCTAAATGAGAAGTCGATTCATTCCTTCATACTTTGATTTCCTAAGGAGGGTGTGATGTTTTAGGTTTTATGTGACACATCCCATCTAGGTTAGATATGTTTCTTGATATAGTAAAGGGGGTGATTTATTTTGTGTCTAATACGTTATGTACCCATAACAATAACTATTTCAACCCTGATATGTAGTTGATGATAGTTTTTTTGTGATAAATATGTGAAAAAATTACCTCATTAGTGATCACTTTGTGGTTTTCACAAACCAAAAGAGCTTGAAATATGTCTTCTCTAAATAGAATTTTAATTTTCACCAGTTTAAATGGATTTATTTATCCAATATTATGATTTTGATATCTCTTAACCCTAGTAAAGTGAAATTTTATTTCCAATACACTCAGTTAAAAGTCCCAAAGAGATGTGGTTTGGGATTCTATGGATATTTGGAAAGGAATAGAGGATCTTGCAGTGATGTGTATTTATATAAAGGAAAGAAGTGACCAGGTATGGCTTTATTAGATTACCATAGATTCATCCTTGATGAAATAGGTGTAAGAGTCTCAATGGGGAGACTTTAAGTAGAGTTTTTGTTAGATCATATTGTTTATGGTGATGCTTTAGAGGGATGTTCAAAGGATGGTTTAAACTGGGTGTTTTTTCTAAGGTGTATTTTTGTTCCATTGGTGATGCATGAAGGAGTTATCCATGAGTTTTATAGATCACACTTATCAATATATCCTAATGTTACTAATATGTATCATGTATTGAGCATATAATTTTTGGGTCTTAGGATGAAACGGTCTATGGCAGAGTTTGTGGTGAGGTTTCTAGTTTTTCAGTAAGTGAAATATGAGCACCATATTCCTAAAGGTTTGTTGTAGCCCTTGTATTTCCATGAGTGGAAGTGGTAGGACATATTGATTTATTTATTCACTAGGTTACCCCAGGCTCATGGGGGTTTTATTTAGTTTTGGTGATTGTAGAATGACTGATGAAGTCGGTTCACTTTCTGGAAATCTATGAATCAAGTGGTGTGGATGTTCTAGTGAGGTAGTATATGGATGAAGTGGTTAGTATTGATAGATTATTTAGGACCATGATCTCTAATTAGAATCCTTTTTTACCTTAATAGTATGGAGAATATTTCAACATGCCTTTGGCTCCCAGTTCTGCCTTAACACTTCTTTTCACCCTCATAAAAATGGGCAGACACAGCTAACCATCAAGGCGCTGGAGGATTTTTTGTGATATTATGTCTTGGATTTTGGAAGATCTTGGGTAGAGAACCAGCCTTTTATTGATTTTTCATATAAAAATATCTACCAGTTGTCAATTTTAATGACTCTTTTTGAGGCATTTTATGGGCATCCATTTCATTCTTCATTGTGTTGGATAGAGGCTGAGAAGTCAGTAGTTCTTGGTCCTGATTTGGTGAAAAGAACAGCTGAGAATATCGATATTTCCTGGTAGTGGATTAGAGTGGTAAAGGACCATCATAGGTCCAATTTTGTTTGTAGGTGAAATCCAATGTAGTTTTAGTTTTTAGACCATGTGTTCTTGAGGGTATCCCCTCATTGGTGGATAGGATCCATGATTTCTTCCATGTGTCCCATCTTTATTAGTATCTTCATGATGACTCCAACATCATCGAATAGGGTGAGTTAGATATCAAGGATGAAGAAAAATTCATGGATTTACCTATATAGATGTAGGATTATTAAGATAATTTTTGTTGTGGATGAACTATCTTTTTGGTTCATGTGTTATAGAAGTATAGTGGCCCAGAAGAGAGTAATTAGGATTTTGAGACATATATTTGTGCTTAGTACTCAAATTTATTTTGATTTTTTCCTTTATGATGTAATTTTTTAATATTGATAAATTATGAGATATTCCTTTTACACTTACTAGTGGTGTTTTTTATGGATTTAATTACATGAAGAAGGGTAGAACCACTTCCAAAATAAAAATGAAATATATTTATGTCATGTTTTAAAATAGAGAAGGTGATTCAGTTCCACCCATATCATACAATATATTGATATGGAGGGTGATTTTCCTTTAATTGTGTGATTAGGGTAGTTTTGTGTGGAATTTGATGCGGTTTTTGTCTTAGGTTATGTAGAGGTGTAAATAATGGTGCAAATAGTTACATGGGATAGAGGTGGCTTCTGATTAGAGTGAGGTAGTGAGGTGTTCTTCCTAGTGATGTATGGTGAATTGGTTGTGTGGGGTTTTTTCTGGATGTTTTGTCTTGGACTAATGTTTTTGGATGGTGGAAGCGTTTGGAGTGTAACGATATCTCTAAGAGGTATCTCATGGGATGGTTGTTCAGACCCTTCACTTTTCTTTTAGGTTTGGTTTTTATTCTCAAGGATAAAAATCATTTGAGGGGTATCTAATTTAATGTTCTACTCCATCTTGTCCTATTACATTGTTGGTTTGGGATTTTGGGTTTTTTTAGGAGGTTTTAGAGGAGTTTGGATTTTTAGTTTTACTATAGCGGGTGGTTCATTATGTGAACATATGTTTACTACATGAGATAATGTTTACAGATTGGAGGATATTGATTCATTAATTGATGTTTTTTATGGTATTTATATGATTAATTAACTCATTAAGTGAATTAATTTTTCAAAATGTGAATTAATTTGAGGCTGAGGTGCCATGAAAATCAGCATATGTTCATCGGGTTTTGAGTTTGAGGGGTTTACAGCCTGAATATATTTAACAACTTGAATTGGAGGGCCTCATGAAAACTCAATTATGAATCTAGGTCACACGTCATTAATATACTAACATACAAATTATTTATAAATATCAAGGCTCATCTGAATTCTTTTATCCCTTTAGATCATTGGGAAAACCCTGGGTGATTTTAGGATACTTTACATCCCTCCCTTATTAGGTCTGGTCCTTGGATTCCATAGGTTGATCTTTAGAAATTCATGGTGATTAAATACCAGAATATTACTCATTTAATTTGGTTCCTCTTTGGGAGTTCATAGTGGTGATATTTTTCTAGTCCAGGGAGTGTTTAGGCTATGATTTTGATTGTTTGTCGGTGTGGTTTAGGTTGACTTGAGTTTTCCTAGTGCGGTTGTGGTATTTCAATTGTTTCTCCTTCTCCCTATGGTTCATAATTACTCATAAATCTTATTTGAGATAAGGGATCCTCATTCTCTCTCTATTTATGTTCATGTGTGGGGATTTTATGATTTTTTCTTCCATTGGGTGGATATTAAGGGTCAAATTAATGAAGATAGTTAATTGGATTAAACTGAAATTTATGAGAATTGGGATAAATCACATGTTTTACTACTTTTAAGGTTATTATTTATGATATTATATATTCTTGTTTCCATTACTAAAAATCATGGTTGTTTGGAGCCTTTCTTATGTTGTAGTTGATATGGTTGTGAGAGCCTTGTTGCGTGATTTCTTAATATCACCCTAAATGAAATAAAAATTAGTTATATCTTGATAATGAATTTGGTTTCCCATGGAAAGTTAAATTTATATGATAATAACCATTGTAAGTAATTAATTATAGTAAATAAATTCCTTGTTGAACCTGAATTGTGGGAGATAGGTTGTAGTGGTGTGTGTGGTTGTTCTTTTTGTGTTACCTTGTGTGAGGTGGAATGTTGTGTATAACGATAGTGACTGAATTAGGTGTGAAATTTGTAGAGAAGTGATACTATGTTTGGTTGTAATTAGATGTGATGTGGGTGGTCTTGTGATGTTGGTGATATACAGTGGTTATGATGTAATCTGGTGGTAGTGTGTGATGGTGGTGATGTGTGGTAGCGGTGATGTGTGGTAGTTGAGATGTGTATTTATTATGGTGGTATGGGTTGGATAATGTGATATTGTAGCAATGGTTTATGTGATATGGATAAGATATTTTTCAGTGAGGTTATTTTAGTTTCCTAGTTATTCATGAAATAAATTATGATGGAAATAAAATATCATAGTTTGGTAAACAAATTTGTGAATAGACTAAATTGATGTGAGGTAATTAGGTTAAATGAACTGAATGATTAATGAAAGGAATCTGTAAATGTGAATGAATGACTTAGTATATCAGAGTTATTGGAAAATTAGAAATGGTGGAACCTGTAATTGAAGGTATAAACTAGGTGGTTATGTATGGTGGTTTGTGGTATGATGCATATAGTGGTGGAAGCAGTGGTGATGGATGTTGTGTGGTGTAATGGTAGTGTTTTAGTGTATTCTAGTGGAATTTATGTTAACCCACAGGTTGGGTATTTTGTTTTATCTATCTATAATTTATTTTATGTTATTTTTATACATTCCCTATTCGAGTTGGATAACCTTTCCAATGGCCAAATTTTTTGGGTTTCAGGTGTTTTCCATAATGTCTAGGTTGGTGGTGATATGAATGGTTAGAAACCCCATATTCCCTACTCTTCCTTCAATAGTAGTGATGATATGGGTTGGTGTTGGAGATAATCCAATGATGATGCAGGTTGGTGTTGGAGATTACCTTATTATGATACTGGTTTGTTTGAATATTACTCAGAGATGATACAGGTTAGATTTGGAGATTAACTGGGGATGATAAAAGTTGGTGATGTAGATTACCCAATGGTTATGAGGATGTGATATGTAGTGTAGTCATGCATTGTGGGAGGAGTGCATTAGGTTAATGTTCTTCATGTTCATGATACCCTACTGCCCTGGTTATGTGATGTGGTTGTGATGTGTTATGATGAGGTTGTGATATGATGATATATGATACTATATTTAGATGTTAAACATTATAGGATTTTGGGATAGTTAAGGATATGTATATACCCACATCAGATGTGGTTGGTAATGCAACATGATATGTATTCAAGGTATGTGAGTATAGGATGCTTGACGTTGGTGTGCGAGATTGAAAATTAGTGGGGAAGTGGCTATAGGGCACCATTTTTGTGTTCTTTTGATGTTATGTTATTATATTGGATGCATAAATTTGTGATCATTCCATGGTGAGACTAGGGTTCAATAGTTGACCTGTTTAGGTACATGTTAGTTTTTTTGTTTTTTCATTGGCACATTAGTATGATCTTTTCACAAGTACACTTGATACGTTGGGTATGATCCTCCTGATTATACATGTTATGCTCACCCGACATATATAAATTGTTTTTATGTTTCTAGGAGGAATTTGAGGATTGAGCTGTATATTACTATCTTGGGTTTTGGAGCTGTTACTGAGTCACTATCAAAGGACTATCTTGTGGTATTTACTTAGAGACTTTTATCTATTTTTGTTGACATTGTTCATGAATTTTTGGATGGTTTGGGTTTAATTTTATATTATGTACCATATTTTCCTAGTGGTTTATTATCCTATATTCTGATCCTATACTACAATAAAGGATAATTTCTTTTATATGTGATATTTTTTATAGCCGCAGTGCTTGTCACTAAACTTACGCCTACTAGAGGTGGGACTCTGGAGTCATTATCTCTCTTCCTTCATCATCGACTTAGGAGTGGTACCTTTACAGGTAGGGGTTCATGACAGCAAAACCTTTTTTCATATCTTTTTATATTCTATGGGAAATGAAAACATCACTCATGTGTACATGTAGATTACCACCTTCACAAAGCGATGTGTTTCATTATTCATCACCACATCACAAGTATGGTTATTATGATGGATTTATTTAAAAAATATGATAGTTATTACATAACTATAATTCTATAAAGATAATATATCATCTATTTTCTTACCTTTTCATCCATTGAAAAATGATAATATCATTCATTTATAGTGTGGACTACCACCTCCATGAAGCTATGTGATTCGATGATCATGTATAATTTTGATAGATGGTTATAAAATTGTATTTTATGTATTTTATATGATAACTATTTCCTGATTAAGATTTTTGAGATGATGGAATAATGACCCCTTTGACTATAGTTAACCAATCAAATATGTTTTGGGATTATGAACCGAACGTCTTCAAAACATACGATATAAACTTAACAGATGAAGTAACTGAATAAAACATGGTCATAAATGTCATAAAATAGATTTTAATAATATAATGAACATGAAAAAGTTTCTTAAGCAATTAAATAACTATTAAAATTTTATTATTCATGAGTTATAGAATGCATGATGTTGGATGATATTTTAGGTAAGGTAAATCTAATCACAATTTCATTTCTTTGAGACATAAGATATTTTCACCACATGTTTTTTTTTTGTGTATAAAATAAATTATGAATATATTTTATTATTATTATATAAATATTAAATTGTTTACAAATATATTCAAAGTTGTTTCCTTTAATGTTTCACTGGTTCAAATATTATCATGTTGTAAGGGATTTTTCTTTAAAGCTTCATTTTAAAAGTTTTAATTTCTTCCATATCCATTTTCATTAAAATGTTTTGAGAATTTTCTTATTTAAAATTAAAGGATTATTAAATATCATTTTCTAATACCTTTGAATTTATATAAAAGGTTAAAAAAGGAATATTCTTTTCATTTTTTGAATGAGGTATATTTACTAAAGTGGTGAAAGGAATAATTGTTTTAACTTTAATGGCATGGAAAAAATTCACACTATCAGGTATTTTCTTTGCTTTGAAGCATCCCTCTATAATTTTACATGATTATTTTCAAATAAAATCATTTCTATAATATTTTTGAAATTTTTAATTTTTAATATTTTCAAAATAAATGGATATCTCTCTATATTTTTATGATAAAATGGAAGGTTCTTTGATTAGGGTTCAAAAGAGTTTTTCAAGGGATTTTTGATGAAAAGGTAAAAGACTAAAAAATTCATGATATGGTACTTGAGAATTACAGATGATGATGGGTGATACCAATATAAATTATATGATGGGTTATCTTGATATAGATCTCCAATGAAAAGGGTAATGTTTCTTATCTTAAAATTGAAAGATGGAGGGTGTCAATTGTGGAGGTTTCTCTTGTAGATTTAACCAGGATCTAGTTATTTCTAACTCGAGTGAACATGGGTTATGAATATAATAATCTAATATGCGTAAAATGATTTAAATTTGATTCATAATTGTTTTAATGTTATTATTTGATAAAAAAGTGTATTTTCTATGTGGATATGATTTATTTTATACACTCATAGATTAATGTGAAAAAGGTAAACAGTTTATGGGTTTTCATTTTTCCCACTGGAGTAATGGATTTCTTTTATTTATATCCTTTATTGAGATTTTTTTTCTCATCCCATATTTTTAAATATTTTTAATAGGTCCTAAAGATGATTAAGAACTATTATTAATTCTAGATATGAATAAAAAAATTGGACTTGAACAAAAAAAAATCAAGAATGAAACTGGAGTGTAAACTTTAGAATCCTTTTTTTCTAGAAAAAAAATGGATGTTGTATAATAGTATTCCATAAGTATTGTAATGATTTTCCTAATTATCTAAACTATAAACATAAAAGATCGTGGGAATGTAAGAAAATTGAAATCCTTTTATTAAATGATTTATTATGGGTTATTAAGGTATGGGTTATTATAAATGGTATCAGAGTAATGTTTTAGACAAATTTATAGGATAATATATCGCTGGTATATTTGGAAGACTTTAAGGGTTGATATTTTGGTTTGGGGTCATAAGTTGGACATATTCTATAACCTTAAAGGTTAGTATTCTAAGATAAATTACTGTTAATTTGGGATTATGTTAAGAAGTATAAGAGAACCCAACTTAAGGAAATATAGGTTGCACCTATGGTGAATCAAAGGTATACTAGACTAAATAGAGGGTATCATAGAATAATAAATTCACAATAAAATTTATTTAATTGTTCACTCTGATTTACTTAATTAAATTATTGGTTATTGAATCAAAAATTTATTTATTAAAGGAAATATTATTCAATATGGATGGGGAAAGATCAAACACAAACCTCCTTTATCTTCCTAAGGATTCACTTGAAATAATAATTTCAAAATATTTATCATGTGATTTATACGCATTATCTAGTATTAAAATTACATGTAAAACACTTTATAATGTATCCCAATAATCTTATATACTTTTATGTCATTAAGTACCTTTATATACATTTGAACTTGTTTTTAAAATGTAACTATCTTATCATACCCATTTTGGAAAATTCCATAAGGGACATTATCAAGTTTTTACAATGGATAGCTCAAAATAAGGAATTACAACCCTCTACTTAGTTGTAATAGAGGATGAACTTCAAGAACATTATGTATTTATATGGTTATCTAATTTTTTTATTTTTATAAACACCAACCCTTATTTTAAAAATTAAGTTCAACCCATATCCTAATGTATTATAGAAAACATATTTGAGATGATATCTCAAATTTATATATTCAAAACACAAGATTGTTTAAAAATTTCGATCTCTATAAACATCCATTTCAATTAATAAGTAATGATTTTACATGGATAAAATATGTATAGGATATTTTAAAGGGTTTGAGACATTATAATAATGTATGTATAAGACTTGGTAGATCATGGGGCATGTGTCTTTGAAATTAGGATTGGAATGAATGGTGATCTATATTTCAAAGATATGTGTTATTTATGTTTAATGTAGGAAACATGAATATATTGAGATTAATGAATCTTAGGACATGATTCTTTTTTATAGGAAGAAAGTATAAATAAAATAGATGTGAAATTTTGGATAATGGATTGTGAAAAACATTGAATGATTTAAAGTGTCCATATATAGGGTTTCAAGAGTTATGATATAATGGTATGTTATTTAAGGGTTGATAAATTTAAGGATGATAATAAGTTTAAATGAATTTTTACCTTTTTCAGGTTTTATTTGATGGGAGTACTTATGGATAAATTTATTGAGTTTTCATAAATTTTTTAGGTATATGTAACCTAAATATTTAACTTGTGTTGTAGTGAAAAGGTTATTTGAGGAAGAATGATTTTATATTTTTTAAATATAAGTTGAAAGGTGTGGATAACCTTTAGAGATAATATGATCACTAATTTTGAGGTAATTATAGTTAATTGGGATAAAAGGGTTATAAATTTTTTTGAACATTATATGATTAAAGTTAATGGAAATATTTTTAACTAATAGGGTAGTTTATTTAAAGAATAAATATTGAATTATCTTTTGGAATCATATATGATTTTATTATGGATTTTTAGTGATTTAGTTTATGTATAGAAAATATTATCATATGTTAGAGATAAATATTTCTTTATATGAAGGTTTATACATATTTTATATTATATTAATTTTTTCTAACCATTTTTTGTTTTTGGTTAATGTATGTAGATAGGAGGAATAAATTTTTACCCTTTTGTGGATCATGTGATCCATTAAAAGTTTTTTTTCTTTAGGAATGAAAAATTCATTTTGAATATTCCTTTATTGGAGTAAGAGATGTGATAAAAGTGTAATTTTATTGAATCACAATAAAAGAATGAATTTGTGCTTATTAAATGGGAAAAAAAGTAAGTATATTTTCTTATGTTCTCTATATTGATAGTAAAAAATCCATCAACTCTTAGAAAAGTATCTTGAAATAAAAAATTTATCCTATTACCTTGATTTATAATAAATTTATGATATTATTTATCCCCTAATTATTTATTATTTTGGGGTAAATAACTTTCTCATGACCACATTATCTATCACACTCTATTATTCCATGGATGTTATTTTTCTCCTCCATGTCCATATTTTCACTTCCCGATAACATTCTCCTTATCTGGGAACCCGATTATGTGATATTTCAGGTGACCTTCATATTTCCCTTTTTGAATTTTCAAAAGGATTTTTTATTATCCTATTTCATGATGTGAGTTTTCAATAAATTCATTTTATTTCATGATTGTATGTTTTATTTTCCACTCCCTGGAATTGATTTAAAAAATGTTTTAAACCCTTTTTTCAAGAATAAGATAAAATTGTGAGGATGAAATTTTTTTAAGGGGGTATAATGAAACACATTAAAAAATTATGTTAAATGAACATTATGATTGATATCCTGATTAACATTCAACACCGAGCTTTAAGAAAATTACAACATTCTATAAAAATATTATTATTTAAAATGACCATTATAATCTAACCGTTAAATTGAAAATATAGATTTTAATAACCACATAATTAAAAATATGTATAAAGGATTTATATAATGTATTTATTAATTCATAAGCACTCAATTTTCAGTAAATTCATTTTATGATTTAAAAATATTTTTTCTTCAAAAATGATTTTTATTGAATTTTATGCATGGACATTTTAATTAATTTCTACAATTGTTTGAAATTTTATTTTAGTAAATGAATATAATTTTTTAAATAAAAATTTAAATATTATTTTAAGGTTTATTTTTGAGATTTTTTCAGAAAGGATTTATTTTTAAATGAATAGAGAAAAATAATAATTTTTGTAAAACTTCCATTTCTTTTCATTAAACGAAGTAATTTAAAAGTCCCATTATGTTTTTATTTTGATATTAAAGTAAAATAGGTATAATTTAATTATATATAATATTATTAATTATATATTAATTATCATTATATTTTATTTTGGTATAAGATTCTTTTTCTGATTAAAAACGCATTTTTCTAAAAACTATTTTTCATTTTGTTCTACATATTTATATTAAAATATATTTCTGTCAATTATATAAACTGAATATTTAAAAATTGAATCCATATTTGGAATTATTAGGTTCAAATTTGGTAAATAGGTCCCATTTATTTTTTCTCATTATGAATAGTAATCATAGTTAATATTTGTCATTATGGTAAGGGTAAAACAGGTAAAATGGGGATAAAACTCTAAGACAAGGACTAAAAATATCACTAACACTTGTATTTTTTTATTAGTTAATTTTTTTATGCTATAAAAATAATATTTTATAATATATGGAAATTTATTTCTACTTTTCTTTGATAATGACCTTAATATGATTTTAAGTAAAGAATAAAAACAAAATGTCACTATCTTTAATTTAATATATCTAATATTTTTTTATGGGAACAAAAAGAGTTTATTTTATTCTATAAATAGTTATTTTAAATATGAATGAATTTTTTCATCATGGTAATTATTTGAAATTTTTTTTGATGGAATAATTACCGTTTGTGCTTACGTAACATTGACATAGTGTTTATTCAAGTAATAGAAAAATCAAGTTAATGATTTTAAAAACATTGAAAGTAATAAAATTTGGATAAAATATTATGTTGTAATAAATTTTTAAATAAATATAATATATTAGTTCTTTGTTACAATTTTATATTCTAATTCCATTACTATATTTATGTCATTAAATTCAAATTATGTGAATAGTCTTGATAATAGAATTAATAGAATATTATGTTAAATTATATTTTATTTAATGATTTAAAATTCATAAAAAAATATTTGTTCAAGTGAATGGGATATGATTTATAATATCAACCATTTTCCAATTATGTTTTACTTGTCCTTTTATATTAACTTTCTCAACTCATATAGAGTAAAAAACATTGATATCACAATAATAGTCAAAAGGGTTAACAGGGAGTTAAAACAAAGAGATAAGGGTGAAAAAATTGCTTAAAATTGTCCAAATTTTATTTTATGAGATAATTTTGACTCATTATAATAATATATTAAAAATATTTAAATTTATTTCTACTTTAAAATGAAAATTAATTTATATTAATTTAATAATTTAAGTAATTCCAAGGGTGCCCCTCCCCTCACTTATAAAAGGGTGCCTTCTCTCCTCTTTTCCTCACACATTTTTAGGACTCTATTTCAGTAAATATATTCCCAAATATCACCCAAAATCTCCCCCCACATTATATAGGTCCTGATATCACCAAAGGACCAAACATATAAGTCTTAAGGTGTAATCCAAAGATGTTATCTAAGGATAAGTTACAAGTCCTAACCGACCTATTTCAATTTAATTTCTTTTTCTACCTTATTCAAATAATATTTAACCAAGATAAAATAATAACATTTGTATCTTAATTATAATAAAATTTTATTATGATTATGGTACAACCCTTCTTAATCTCCTTTTCTATCCTATGGGAAATGAAAACATCACCCATGCATACGTGTGTATTACCATATCCACGAAGAGATGTGTTGTATTTTTTATCACCGCCACCCAAGTATGGTTATTATAATGGATTTATTTAATATATATTATATTTATAAAATAATTATAATTATTAAATATAATTTAGCATCTATTTTTTTACCTTCACATCCATTAAAAAATGGTAATGTTGTTCATGTGTATATGTGGGTTATCATCTCCATGAAGTCATGTGATTCATTTTTCATGTATGCATTTCATGGATGGTTTTAAATTGTATTCAATATATATAAAAATTAAAATTATTTAATTATTAATATTATGTATATTATATAAAAATTAAACCTTTGACCATGGTCAACCTACTGAAGCTGTTTTGGGATTATGAACCGAACATCCTCAAAATGTATGACGTGAACTTAACTGATCAAGTAACTAAATAAAACATGGTAATAAAATACATAAAATGGATAATGATAAAGGAATGAAAATTAAAAGTTTTATTAATCAAGTAAATATAAAATATACTTTTATTATTCAGTATTTAAATAATATATGATGTTATATAGTATTTAAGGTAATAGATTTCTAGTCTTGATTTCCTTTCTTTGAGAATTAATCTATTTTCACCAGATTTTTTATTTTATGTGGTGTATAAAATACCTTAGGGATGTATTTTATCATTATTATAAAAACTTTAAAGTTTTCAAAAATACATAAAAATTTATTTCCTTTAATTTTTCATTATATCAAATGTAATCAAGTTGAAAGTTATATTTACTTCAGGCCTTATTTTAAAATTTCAAATGTTTTTATTATATTTTCCACCATGTTCATGTTCATTAAAAAGCCACAAGAATATTATTATTTAAACTTAAAAGAATATAAAATTTCATTTTAAACTACCTTTTACTTTATATACAAAGTTTAAAAATGAATTCTCTTATTATTTTCTGAATGAGTTTATTTTACTAAAGGTGTGAAAGCAATCATTGTTTTAACTTTTCCAGCATGAATGAAATTTCATGATATCATGACTTTTAATTGATTTTATCCTTCATTTTCACGTTTTCATGGTAATTTTAAAATTAAAAAAATCTATAATATTTTTTTTATTTTTTATTTTAATGATTTTTCAAAATAAAGTGATATTCCTCCCTTTTTTTATACAAAAATGGAAATTGTTTTGCTTATGGGTTTAAAATATTTTTTCACGGAATTTATGATGAAAATATGAAATCATAAAAATATTATTTTAATGATATGGTAATTGATAATTATATATAATTATGGTTGATATCAATATAGCTTATATGATGGGTGAGCCTGATATACCTTTCCAATGCATTGGGTAATGTTCCTTATCTTCAAAATAAATAATGAGGGAGTTAACTATGGAGGTTTCTCATATAGATTTAATTGGGATCTAGTTATTTATAACAATATTAGATATAGGTTATGAATATAATACTCTAATATTCCAACGAGTATTTTTATTTTCTTTATTAAGGTTTTAATAGTTTTCTTTGAGAAAAAAATGTGTTTTCTATGTAGATATAATTTATTTTATACGCTCTAAAATTAATGAAAAAAGGTAAAAAAAATTATGGGTTCACATGATCTTCACAAGAATAATGGATTTATTTCCATTATATCCCTTATTGATATTTATTTTTCTCATCCCATTTTCTCAAATGTTTTTTACAGGTCCTAAAGATGAGTAGGAACTATTATGAGGTCTAGCTCCGAATAATGGAAACTAGAATTGAATGAAGTAAGTGTTTTGTAAATTAAATAGGAGTGTAAAATTAAGAATACTATTTTTATATACAATATAGACACTATGTGGTAGTATTATCTAATTATTTTAATGATTTTCTTAATTATCCAAAATTCTAAACCTAAAAGATCAAGGAAATATAATAAAAGTGCATCCCTTATCAAAAATAATGTAATTATGGATTGATTATGGTACAAGTAGTTATATAATTATCTAACCACACTTCTTATACAATTCAAAAATGGGTATAAAATATATTTTCTATCACCATATAGATTTCCTCACCAATAGAATGCAATAGACATCATGAAAGTGAATACTTTATGGATTTACTAAATCCATAATAAACCTCAAAGATTTAATTTTTCCCTCTCAAACATATATTTTCAACAAAGAACTTGGGAAATATTCTATTTATACTTTTAAAAATCTACCACTATAAACTGTAAAAAAAATTAATTATAAAACTTCAGTGTTCAAAAATATTTCCCTTTGGATTTTTCTGAAAATATAACTACATTTTATTATTGACAATGTAAAAAGTTTTTAATATAATCACTTTTTACTCCAAATTTGGTGATAAAATCCAAAGGTTATACTTTATCCTATTTTATCCTAAAATTTTCTCCCCCTCAATGTTTTAGTTACATGGTAATAAATTTAAAATTTTACCAGATACACGCTTCCATTTTATTCTTCCACTTTGAGAATAGGGAAAAACTCCTTTGTTCTACCCCCACCCCCCCCCCCCTTAAATACACTTCATATTTTGAATTCAACCATTTATTAGTTAATAAAATGATTTGTAAACAAATTTTTTATATAAATTAGAAAAAAAATATTGTATTTCCCAATTTCAAAACATCTCTAAACAACTTTCCATCATTGTTTCATAAACTAAAAATACATCTAGTGAGTGAATTTACCACTTATAAATTGGGTTTTAAAACAAATACTTTATGCCTACTAAGCCTGGGATTAGTGTAAGAAATAGGATTATATTTTAACATCACAAAAGTTGTCCATATCATTCATGAATACCAATAAAACCATAATAGATTAAATTTTCAACTTTCCTAACAAAAGCACAACCTATGATCTCAATCATATTCTCAAAAAATATTAGTTTATAAAGTTTTAAAACACAATAGTGTGAGATATACCAATTGATACCATTTGTACTTAAATACTTCATATGATTCATCATTCATATATAGGGCTTAACATCCTTTGAATTATCATCATAAACTCCCCTTGAAATGTTGTTTCATATATTGAGACTAATATTAGAGATATTTTTTAACTTGGGGATAACACTTGTTTAGAATAACTCCCCTAGAATAGTAGTATTTAGTATCCTAAAAAAATAATTATCTAATACCAATTATTAGTACCTAAAAAAATATGAAATTTATCCATGTATCCACTTTCAATATTCCCTATTCTTTATTGTCCTGATTTAATTAATTCCTTGGCTTAATATCAATTGTTAAACACTAGATCTATCCTAATATCAATTTTGAAATACTAGTGTTCTCAATATACTATCCATTATATCATTAAAGTCCTTTAAACATATTAAACTTAGTAATGAATTTAATTTTAGCATGAACCTTCATTATTTATCACAATAATGACCTAAAATAATTCAAAATTCATTTGATTCGTGTATTTTATAGATTCAATAGATCTATATTTTAGCTTAATAATATTTGTTTTTATAGAATAATTAACCCATGGATTGTATATCCCTCAATTTTCTTCACCTATTCAAACTATGTATAAATATTTAAAGTATATGGGGAGATGGGTACCTTTAAATTTCCTCGAGTTGAGGAATGGTACTGTTCATGATAACTCAGCCCTTTATCTATGCACTTTCCATTTACCTTTATTAGATTTTGGGAAAGGAATTACATAACCACTTACTAATCTTCTTCGTCTTGAATATATTTTGTAGATTGATTATTCAACCTTTTTACAAGGAATATTATTGTGTGAAACCACTCAAACATTTCTTCTTGGATAAGAGAACTAATATTATTCCTTTTCAAGGTATTTTCCACAATTATAGAATAGATTCTACTTGTTCAATTATCCTCTTAAATTTTAACTTTAGTGGGTATTTCTTATTAATTTCTTAACCATTAGAGGAAACTTCTACTAGTCTCTATATATTGCCTTATATTGGTTTTTGTGAGATCACATAGGCATGCCTATTCCTTTATTTTCAAGAGAGACACTTTGGACTCCTTATTCCTCAGTGGGTTCTTAGTCGCTTCAACCTTTCTCACAGATGGAGCAGATCCTTACTTTTTATTCCATATTTTTTCTTCTTTCCATCCAAGAGAGTTGTTGTGAGTATTTAGATTTTGTTGAGTGGTACACCTTCTATTATAATCCATTTTTATTATCTTAAGTTATGAACCTATTTTTTATCTTAACAGGTTTCTTTTTAGAATAAACTCTCTTCTTGTTTGTTATAAGAGTGGAAAATCTCCGAGTGACTTTTCTACCTTTATTACTTTTATAATTCCTTACCAAATATATAGTATTAGTAAAAATAAAACATATATCATATTAATTGTACCTAATTTGGTATTCTATTACTTTTGATGTTGTCATGGCATTTTGTCTTCCACTTTTGGGCATTTGGGCTTCAAAAAACATACTCATAATGTACCCAAACCTTCCACAATAGTATAAAATTTTAACTACCTTCTATTATGGGTCACTTATTCCTGATTTTCTATAGAGATTTTTTTCTTATATGTTATAGATATAGAATTATCCTTTTTAATCTATATTTTATATTTAAATTCCATCTTATTGTGCACATAGGGGCTTCCGAAGAAGGGGTATTCTTCCTTTCATTGAAATTTTTCATCTTCTCTTTAATTTCACTAAATTTCTCACCCTGATACTTCATCTTGATATACAAATATTTATTTTTTAGGTAGTATACACACTAGCACATCTCATTTATTCTATTTTATTTTTTAGAGGGCTTATATCCAACTCTTATTTATTTTTTTTAGTGTCCATTTTCTTTATAATCTCTTAAGATATTTCTTTAAGAAAATCACTTTTCTATTTCATTATTATGATCATATTATTTATGTAAAACTTTAAGAACAATTCCTTCTTTTATAACCATATTTTTTCCAAGGTAAAATGTTCTATAAATACATAGTTCACTTCATACATGACTTCTCATTACAACACCATCACTTGTGAGGTTGGGATCCCCTCATGTAAACTCCATGCACATATCCTAGATTTGAAACCTAATTTTGTTTCCACTTAATTACTAGAATCACATCTTGTTTTTATCTCTTTCAAAGAGTCTGAAATTTTGCATATAGATTATTTTTTCAAATGGGATTTAGAATTAGATGAAACAATAAATTCATAATTTACTACCTATGTTTGGTAGCCCATACTATTGTTGGTTTTATTCTTATTATTTAATTTTTGACATAAATAACTCCTCATTTATCTTGTTAATATATTTTACAATAAACAACACTTCTTGGTTTTTATAAATATCCCTAGAGAACTTATAGTGATAGATATTCTTGAATATGTTTTCTTTGAGAGCCTCTTTTAATTCCTCATTAACCAAAACATCAATCTCTAATTTTATTTTATATGTTCTAAAGATAACTACATGATGGAATAATAAAACAATTACATCCAACAATACTTCCTAATAAATTATTAATTTTTATTCAAAATATACAATGATCCCCTTATTCTAAATTTTTAAATAATTTTCATCAAATAGTTGAGCTTTCAATATGGATAACACTACTTTCATAAAACTCAAATTGATTCAGAGCAAAAAATCCAATAGGAAATAAAACTATGCTTTGATATGAAGTATAGGTCCATCAAGGGGATTGGATGATATATAACTAAGATGGGAGGTGAATCAGGGTATGGAACTCA
This sequence comes from Viscum album, assembly GCA_963277665.1. Lineage (NCBI taxonomy): Eukaryota > Viridiplantae > Streptophyta > Magnoliopsida > Santalales > Viscaceae > Viscum > Viscum album. Next base: position 1,334,923,138 of record OY728138.1, read on the forward strand.
TTCTTAATTTAAACACATTTCCTCTAAAATCTCACTTCCCTAATGATAATTACCTAGTAATTATAAGTGTCACTTATATAGCATCATGTTAATCTTTTTAGGTATTCCTAAACCCCATTTTTGACCATTCCTTGTTTTGGTTTCATTAAGGATTGTTTCTGGAGATATTTTGAAAATTTTGAAGGGATTTTGGGTTGTGCATGATTGGCACATGGATTTCAAAACCCAGTAAGTGGGGTTTTATACGGTTGGCACATGGTTTGCAAACTGTGAGCCCACCAAGGAGAAACCGTGCACCTGGGAAAAGAAGTTTTCATGGATAGGGCAAAAAAAATTCTAACCATAAAGACATACCCATCTAATCATTCATATGATATTTTTTAATTCAAAAATTATTTTTTAATCATCCCAAAATCCCCTTTTAGGTGTTTTACAGGCCTATTTTGACCCATACTGTTTTCTTCTTCCAAGAGAGCTCCCAATAAGTTATTTTATACCCTATTCACCCTTAAAAAAGCAAATTTAAGCTAGGTGAATGACGTTTGATCTTCTCCTTTTAGGTTTCCTCTTTCTGTTCTCTTTCTCCCACTTTCTCTTCTTTCTTAATTAGGGTTTTATATATCTATGGGTTGTTAGAGAATCTAATACCATCTGTTTCAGATCTTGAATCAAGGTCTTTTTCTTGGATATTTGTTTCTAGTGTTCTTTGTAGGTTTTCTAAGCTAGGTTTTGGTGTTTTTAGATCCCATGTTTCAAAGGTAGGTGGTTCTATTGTGATGCCCAATTTTTATTAACCCTAAATTGCTTGATTTAAAATTCAATTGTTTGATTTTAATTCAATTTATTGATAATTTTATTTCAATTAGTTTATTAAAAACCCAATTCCATTGAATTGGGGGTTTTTTCTATAAAATTGGATTTTTGGAATAAAATTGGGAAAAACCACAATTTTATTGATTTGGGAATTTATTTTTAAATTGGATGGATTAAAATAAAATTTAATGATAAGTTTCTTTCAATTAGTTTATTAAAAACCCTATTACATTTAATTGGGGGTTTTTTCTATGAAATTGGATTTTTGGAATAAAATTGGGAAAAACCACAATTCTATTGAATTGGGGATTTATTTTTAAATTAGATGGAAATTATTTAAATTAAATTGTGTAATTTTAATTGTAAAATTGATTTGATGAAATTTATTTCAATTTTTTTTTTTTTGAGAAAATGGATTAAAAATTATTTTTATAGAAACACATTAGTTTTGTCTTGAAAAATCATATTTTTATTAAAAACGTATTTTGGTTTTTAAATGGAAAATTGGAATTTTTGAAATGGGAGAATGGGATAAATTGTATTTTAATCAGACTTAAAATAAATTTCCCATCATTGTTTTTATTAAAGAAGCTGAAAGACTATGTAGTTAGTGAGTTATTAAGATAACACACTCTGATTTACAACACTAATAATACATATGAGTAGTCACATCCCTGATGGGATGGTGAAAAGTTCCATCTAGTCAGTATCAGGTAGGACTTCTGTACACATAATGTCATGATAACTATTTGATTGTGTGGAGTTCCAAATCCTAGAACTATCGTACCTTTTTGTAATATGACCATGTTTCTTTCTTGTTTCTATTTGAAATAAATATATTCCATGGTTGTAAAATATTTATTGTGCCTTCTAAATTTATATAAACTATTTTATATAAAATGTGTGTTAAGACATTTGTTTAAAGTATTTTCCATCATTTAAAATGTATAGCATGAATTATTTTAATTATGATTTTTAAATGCCAAACCTATTTATTTAAAATTAAAATCTCTCTTTGGTTAATTAAATGATTTCATCTGTTAAGTAATCTTTAGTGAGATGGTACTATTCTTTTAACTCACACCCTAACTATGACTTTGGGTGTTTATATATTATCTTCTTCTAGGTTTGATCAAGGGTAAGGTAAAACTTCAAGGTGATAGTAGTTGTCAATCCTTGGGCTTGGAGAGTTATTTCTACTGGGACTTGATTTTTCAACCTATTTTCTGGTAATTTTTTGTAGTACTTTGGGTTGTTTACCTATTTGTATTTTGGTACAGTTATCCCTGTGGAGCTTTCCTTGTATTCATACTGACTTGTTGTTCTTACTTCTATAATGTTTGTGGAAAATTAGTTTCCAATTTATTTTGTATGCTGTCAGGTTCTAGTCATCAACCTGTGGAGATCAATAACACCATTTGGGATATGTCAATACTAGCTTGATTATCAGGTTACCAGGGTACCCAGGCTAGTTCATGAAAAAGTTGTATCAGAGCAAGGTTGAGATTATTGTTTATGTTAGTATGAATTTTATGCTTTCATGTCAGGACTTAAGAGGTATTTAAGATTCATTGTCTGTTCAGCACTCACCACAATGAACCTTAAGTCACAAGGGGTATTTTGGGAAATACATCTTAAGGATTAGTTCTAGTATTTTACTTTCTTTTTATTTAGATAGATTTAAATCCAAATCTTGTTTGTCTATATATTGGGATTAATTTCCCTTGTTGCTCAGTTTGAGTGTTAATCTTATTTCTTCTATATTATTTTTTGATATTGTGAAGCATCATTCATCCGATATGATGTTTCAATCAGATCTATGAGTAATTTTTTGATGAACCATTTTAATAAAATCCTCTTATGTACCTGAGATTGTTTGAGGTGATTATGTGTGTTGTCCAAGCACTAGGATAAGCACCACCACCTGTCCCATTTCAGGATCCGGCTGTGGAACCTCAAAGGGGTGTTCTTTAGAGTCATTTTTAGGATTTACTTTTCTAAAATCCACCAATTTTAAAAGGATCTAATTATACTCAATAGTTGATGAATGGTTGAGCATGATGAAGTATTTATTTGAGTTCTTGGATACACCTAATGAAATCAAGGTGAAGTGTGCCTCTTTAGTGATGGAAGGACCATAAAAGATATGGTGGGACATGATGGTGATAAAGAAGAATCATGGGGTCTTATAGTGGAAATAATTCAAGTTTGTTTTCATTGACTATATAAATCTAGAGTCTATGGTGTTGGGAAAGGCTATAGAGTTCTTCAAACTCGAGCATGCTGACAAGACTGTAACCGAGTATGCAAAACATTTTGTTGACCTAGTATCGTTTCCACCTGAGATAGTATCAAATTATAAAATTAAGACTTAACGGTTCAAGTTGGGACTTTTATCCAATATTATTTATCAAGTTTTCTTATTGAATCTTCTTTCTTATACATATGTGATGGAAAGAGCATTGATGGTCGAGATGGACCTAGCTGGAAAGTAAAGGTTGATGGGAGCTTCTTGTTCTCCCACTAGAGGTGTGTTTTCCTATAAGGGAAAGAGGAAGTGTGATGATTATCATGGTTTCTCTAAATAGTAGGATTTTTATAGACCTCATGTAGTTCCTAGAAGATTCCATTTTATTTTCTACCAGTGTGGGAATCCTAGGAATTCTAAGTGGGTTTTCACTTCGGCACCCAAGATATGTGGCTCCTATGGATGCTCGGGTTTCTTATAGAATTTTTTTCATTTCTATTCTACTCTGTGTAGTGGAATGATATCATCATTACCTACTAAAAATTCAGTGCAATCATATGCTTCACAATCAAAGGGGTTCAATCCATAGGCATCCATAATGAAGCTTCTTCACATAGTGGAAGAGTTTCCAGAGGAAGTGGACATAGGTCTAGTGACTGTGATAGGTTCCATCACTATAGCTTCATCATTAGTGACTGATTTATTTGATAATAGTGCAAATCATTCATTTAATTCAACCTATTTTGTTAATCTACAAAATATTCCTATGTAGATTTTATCTTATATGATTTATATTACTACACCACCTGGAACAAAGAGAGAAAAAATTTTATGTAGTCCTTCTTGTGTTTTATCTCTATTTGATGTTGATATTTCTTGTAGTTTTATAGTTCTTAACATAAAACCACTTTAAGTCATATTCAGGGTGGATTGGATCATTTCTAACAAATCCCAAATTAATTTCTATCTTTGATGGGTCTCCTTTATTGCACCTGATGGGGTGTCCCATATCTTTCAAGGATAATGGGGCCCAAGGTCGAGTAGAGCTAGACCTTCTTATCTGGAGTTGGGGAAAATAATATCAATGTTTACTTTTGATTTGGATTGAGAATATTTGAGTGGTGATCTCCCTCTAGTTGTTATGGATTTTTCTAACATGTTTCTTCTGACTTCGCTGGTTTTCCACTTGTAAGGGAGGTAGAGTTTTCTATCTATTTAGTGGTTGGTACTTAACCAGTGTCTATTCCTTATTAATGCATGGATCTAGATAAAATCACTACTATAAAAATAGGTTTATCCAGAACTTTTAAAAGTTTTGCAACACAGCCCCTTAGTCGGCGTTAGAAAAAGTGTTGTTAAAGGGGGTCTTTAACAGTGCTTTTTTTAGAGATGTTAAAGGGGGTATTTAACAATGATAAACAAGAACTATTAAATGGGTATATTTATCAGATGTTGTAAAAAAGTTCTGATACAGGCCCCCCATTTATTAGTGTAGAGACCCATACTTGACGTAAATAGACATTACATTACTTTTGAAGAATACTTAATACATTACAAGAACAGACACCAAAGGACCGTAATAGTTTAGTGTCTTTGGAAACTTGGAACATAATCTTCTAATCTTGGTGAAATATCTTCAACATATCCCATAAAGATCTTCCTTTTTTTACCTAAAACCTTTCTTTATATCCTGGGGAAAAGAAAACATATAAAGGGTTAGCTCAAATGCTTAGTAAGGGTAAGCATGGAGAAAATAAAACAAACCATATACATTTGAACTTCAAAACATGAACATAAAGTTTACACATCAAAATCTTGAGTTGTGAAATAAATATTGGAAGTACGTAAGGAATATGTCATAAAGGAACATCAATCATGATGAAATATCATGGCAATAAAACATTTAATTATGGCAAACCATTAATCACTTGATATGATTTCTATAGTAGCCAAGGCATTGCTGCCAAGACCATCTTAGTGGACAAAGTCCATTACTGAATCGATTTCACTCCTCGTTCCAGTCCTGTATCACTGAACCAGATTAACTTGTCATTCCATTCATTTCTATCTCATGAGATATAAATATTTACCTAATTTATTAGAGGGAGATATAGGTCCCACCCATCTCATAATGAAATCATTCTTATGTGTTCCACAAAATAAACATAAATCATTCATCATAACCCAAAGAATAAAATGGGTTTCATAAACATTATCCCATCATAAAATGATCCATATAAAACAAATGGATATCATTTCATAATAAGAAAAGTAAAACCATGTAAATCATAGATACATTATACTTGAAACATACACATATGAAATAATGTCATCTTTGATGGAAAATGGTTTTGATAAAACACTTGAAATGAATTCTTGAGGAAAATATCCTTTCTTCTTCAAAATCATTTTCTTTTCACAAAATTCCATGAAATTTTAAAAGAAAATGATTTTATTGAAAATAAACATGAAATCTTATAGAGTAAAATTCATGAAAATAAGGCGTTATGAAACCGTAAAAATTTGTTCATGTCGTATAAGTTAAAAAAACATCTTCCTAGTACTTTTAACGAAAAATTCAAAAAGTACCACATATGGTAAATAAAAGAAAGATTCCTTCCATAACACAAAGTAAATGTCAAAGAGGGGAAAACATGAATTTAAACATACATAGAATAATATCAAACACTTTATGAAAAACATTTTTTATGGACATGGATGAAAAATATAACCCCAATAAATACTTACGAATAAACAATCTTGGATAATAATGAGATTGGAATAGTTATCTCTTACCTTAGGTCTGATATGCTTCGTACGTATCTGAACCTCCTGTATAATGATTTAAATAATTTCATTTACTTATTACAGAATCATATTAATTGTTATTATATAATATATGGTTCACTTATGACTTCATATTACCCGTTCTTTTGTAAATTCCATGTTAAAGCAACGTTTTGGGTAAAATCGTTTTATTTATCATACGTGTTTGGACTTGTTGTTCTTGATGTTATTATTACTTATATTATTATTTACTTACTTAAAGAATCTAAATAATGATTTATATATCATATATATCCATTATATATATATAATATATAGATAAATGAAATGAAATACACCGTTCATGGAGACGGTAGGCTATACGTACGCATGAACGTTGTTTTCCTATCCTTATTGACTTTAATGGAAGTAAGTTGATAAAATATATATATGTAAATAAATACATTAGCTTTATCATGTCATATATTTCATTATTATTCATTATATATACTTTATAATCATTCTTGAATGGTTAACATGGAGAATGAATCTCATCGCGTTGTGGATATGGTAATCCGTACATACGCACGAGTGATGATATCATTCCCATAATTATTGAATTGAATTTGAGTGGATGACATAATATCTCAGAATCATTATGATGTTATAATAACTATATATAGTTATTCTTTACACCATTATACCCATCCAAGTAAGGTGGTGGTGGAAAAATATATTACACCACAGCGTGGAGACGGTATTTCGTACGTACGCACGCGCGGTGATTTCATTTTCCGTAGGATGGATAGAAGGTAAAATGGGTTTGTTTAATATTTATAATAAAATATCAGTATATTAGTGATACTTATGTTATTAATTTATAATTAAACAACTAAAGAAGAAGAAGTTGAAGGAAAAAAAACTTGAAAGAATCGGTAGAATAGATTACCTCTTCTTCGACGCACCTCTTTTAAGCTTCCTCTTAAGGCACTAAAGTTGGTATTTTGAGGAGACCATAACCTCTATAATGATTATAGGTAAGTTGATAAGGGAAATGGTTAGGGTTTTCCCGAGCTTGAAAGCTCAAAATTGTGTAATGATAAGAGGGAGGAGGTGCCCTTTTATAAGGGAGGAGAGGGGCACCTTAGGAAAAACTTAAAATATTATTTTATAATAAAGTCATATTCATTTTATAATAGCTCCAACTTTATTTATTTAGAAGATAAAGTGGGTATGGGTAAAAATACTCTCAACCAATATGTTTTAGACAAGCTAATATTACTATTTTAACCTTATCATTTATATTTAACTATAAGTTAAATAATTTAACTTTTACCGTGTATTCTTGTTTTCTTACACTATATGGTTAATAAACTTACTATAAAAAGAAAAACTAACCCCAAGTGGTTAATTATTAATATATATAACCTTATCTAAGTCATTTGTCATAACCTTATATTTTTATGGATAGAATAAAAATTAATAATATAATATTTTTTTTAAAACCATTTTATGTCAATTTTGACACTATTTGGTAATAGATTTTTTTGAAAATCATAATAGCATGATTAGTTAGAAGAAAATTAATTAAATCAATAATAATATATAATATTAACCTAGAAAATTATTTTAATTCATAAAAATTCTCAAATTACATTTATTTGGGTATTTATAACATCAATTATGTTAATATTTCATTAATAAGGTAATTACTACATCATCTTGGTGTCATAAATAAATTAAATTATTTAAAGTATAAAAATTATAAATAAAATAACATTATGTATTAAATCGGTTTATCTTTATAATTAATATTTATAGTCGAATTTATCTTATGTATAACTTTATATTAAAAATGTTTTAGTTATTAAACTTTGATTTTAACTATTTTAACTATTCTTTAAATAAAATAATAATAAATGTACTAATCTAATCCAAGTGGACCTAAAGGGTAATATTTTATTCCTAAGGTTGTTTTATGTCGAATTAAACTTATCCAATAAAATTAGGACACTTTTTAGGGTAATAATAATATCATTTTTACCCTTAATTACCCTATTTACTTTTAACTGTGGTAAATAAAAGTAAAAGTTACTATTCACCAAAAATTAGTTTTATCTTATTGAACCACATTTTAATCCTTGATATTAACTGTGTCTCTCGGATTTTTGAAATTCCACTCACAGAAGTGGTAAAATTAAGTTTTATGTAAATTTGCAAATTCTCCTAGGAGGTGGGTAAAAGACGGTGAAAAGTTCAATAAAATTTTTATATATCTAAAATTATTATAAAATGACTCCAATAAATTACATTGAACTTATATAGGTATTATGTATCAATTTTGTCCTAAACTAAAAATAAAATAAATAATTATTTAAATAAAAACTCGGTTTTTAAATAGTTACCCAGTGTTATCACTATTCATCAAAAATTGAATGTTTTCAGAAAAATACCAAAAATTCACTCTAGGCTAATTTCGATATTCCAAATCCAAAAATGAAGTCCATTTTGAAAGATTAAATTTATAAAATTTCAAAAAGTGGGTATTACTATTCATAATGGCTAGTTTATATAATATTTTAATAACATATCATTGTTTAGTGAAACTCGGTATTGTGTACAACACAAGCTATCGTGGAAGGTCGTGATTGCGTGTAAAGAAAGCCAAGTCAGGGTTGCGTGTAGTGAATGATTCCTTTGTTGTTGTGTATAATATAATCCAACCATATTTCATTTATACATTGAATATATATATATATATATATACTCAATGTTGCGTAGAATAAATTCTGTCAAACGAACTTGAGATTTTGTGTAACACGATCCAAGAATAGTGTTGCGTATACTGCAAGCTAATACGGTGTTGCGTATAGCAAAAGATAATCTTGGTGTAACATACAACACAATACATCAAATAAATTTAAAATAATACTTCTCATAAAATCTCGGGGGGTTATATTCTACCCCCTTAAAATGAATTTCGCCCTCGAAATTCATCGGGGTTATAAATGGTTTACTACTTGAAAGTTTCTTTCATAGAAACCCACATCGTAAAAAGGAATACTAAAACTTAATTTTAAAAAGTGAAGTATAAAACATATCGGTTACCCAAATTAACTCATCATTGGGTTTCCATATAGGAGAACATAGTTGAAAATATGGATATGGAAGAGAAACCTGACCATCAAGTTCTGATGGAGAGTGGTAGAGAACATGGAAATGAAAAAGCCAACAATCAAAAAGCCATAAATTTGTGATGATCTAAGGTACCATCTGATTCATCATATATGAGGGCATGGTTGCACCCAAATTTACCCTATGGGTAAAAGCGGTCGATGTAGTACATGTAGGGGTCGAATCCACAGGGACCGAAAAAGTAACCTTGAGGTGCTATGATTTTGTGGAGGATGGGCTGTGAAGTGGCCCACTTTGGTTTTGATTTTGTATGGTTTTAAAGAACACTAAGAAACCCAAGTTAATTCAAATCAATGAAAATGGGTTGATCTTAGGATTATGCTCGGGGTGGATTGAATGAATTTTACTTCTTTAAACAATTTTGGTTTTATTAATTCTTGATGAATCCATTCTTCAAAAATAACACTACCTTCATCATTTTCTGGTTTGGTGCTTACTAAACACAATTACTAATCCCCTATAAACTTATAGAACCAAATTCATGATGTCTCCAAGGTATATGGTCATTTATTTCTTGAATTTATCTTTCTCAAACACAGTGAAGATGAAGAGTAGAAATTACTGAAGAATAGAAGTCTTAAATTAATTAGCCAATTAACAACAATTCGTTCATAAAATAACATACAATCCAACCTTTACATCCTCCTATGATCAACCCATTAAATATTTAGCCCTCTATTGATGGTATACTCTCAATGGTGGGAGGAAGATGGCTAACAATAATTGGATTGAAGAAATTAAAACCGCGGAAATAACGAGCACTCCTCCGTGTGTGTGAATGAAATTCACACCTATGTGTGAACTAATTCAAAACAACACAGAGATATCACTGTGCTTTGTGATAATAAAGTTTTAATAAAAGAAATGTAAAATATAGAAGAGAAATAAGTTTATTAAGAACATAAAGATACAAAAAAGAAACTTACATGGAAATAGAAAACATTACAAAGAAAATTTGGAAGCATAACCTTACAATGAAACAAGCAACACAAGATGACAAGAAAAATATGAGAGATCCTTATTACCTTCACCACCATCTCCTTATATAGGCATATTAGGATCCTTAGGTCCACCCCCCAACAATAAATTTACCCCCCAACAATTAAGAGAGTCAAAAGGAGGGTGAAGAATCAAAAGGAAATTGACGTTTCAAAGTTAACCCAGAAAACTGTCCAGATTCATCCTCCATTTGGACATTTGAATTTGAAATTAAATATGGTCGAATCATCAGTGGTAGTAGCAGAAAAATATCTTCTTCCATGTGTCATATATCATCTGTCAAAATTTCAGGTCATTTGGTGCATCCTTTTGAAAGTTATTCCTGAAATGGTGAGAAGAATTTATGGGCATTCATATCGGTCCCACCATTTAAATGTAAACTTCGGATCCATATATAACCATGAAAACTTCGGAATTATCTCTGTCCATAGTTGAATAAAATGATTCTAATATTTTTCTATTTATACTATAAAAATTTGAGCTTCATTGGGCTTGGTTTGTGGGCCCCACGTTTGTTTGATGGGCCTTACGCCCATTATGCTTTTTCCAGTAAATTTCTGCATTCAGGTGAAAAAATATCCATCTTCCCTTAGGATTCATCCATCATACCTAAAAGATAAAATGTTCCAAATAAAGTGATAAATCATATCCCAAAATATCAAATTCATAAAATTAATATAATGCTATCCACAAACAGATGAATGATTGGGCCCAAATTTTCATTTTAAACATTAATTGCACTTAAGATGAGAAATGAAGTTCTATTTATGTATTGCACTAAAAAAATGTTTATGGACTATGGAAAAATTAATATAAAGATGTTAAAAATAAATATCATCCACTTTCAGTGACTAATCACACCCCCCAACTGGAGTTTTTCTAGTCCCGAGCAAAATATATTACAAATATGAAATTCGAATCCCCTTTTCCAAAAACATTTTAATACACATTGCTCACCCAAAGACCTCATACCAAAAAAAAATTATGAAACCCATAAAAATAATTTAAAACAAGCTAGGTCCATAAGAATATCCCAAGCCCAAGCTCATTCCTTTGTTCAAATTCATTACCACATTTCATCTAATTTCAATTAAGCATGATAAAGTGTTGTGCATCACAAAAGACATGGGGCCTAATTTATTATTCAAGGGGAAAAATGGAAGCACTAGGTGAGAATCACATTAAACCTTAAGATAAGTATCCTTTTTTTTATTTTTTATTTTTTGATTTTTTTTAACCACAATAGATATGAAGAGACTAACTCTGTGCAAGACAACTATGGAGTCATGATCCCCAAGTGTCGGACACCACACATATTGTCAATTCAATGCTCTACAATAGAGATATAAATCCTAACTCTATGAAATACAACTATGGAGCCACGATCCTCAAGTTTCGGACGCCACGCATTTGGACAAAACATTTCTTTATGTGGCCATTATTTTTTTTCAAATTTTTTTGTTTTTTTCTAGATACTCAAATTAAACCAAAAGTGACCCCCAGAACCCTATGCTATAATGAAAGTGACCCAAGAACTAAAATTTAAACCCAAGATCCAGTAGACGTGCATTGTAGCATTTTTATTAAGAGGATGAAAACATAAATTTTGAAAAATCACATTGGACAACCGCACTTTCCAAAAACTAAGCTCATGGACATAAAATTGCATTAAAATCAGAATCAAGGCATAAAAAATTATTTGATATCCAATTTCATAGTTTTCAATGTGTGTTATCATGTTCAAGGGTAATGGAATTTTTCTTTTAATGCATGTTTTTAGTCACAAAAAAATCAATTTTTTTATCTCCTCCCCAACATAGAATAACACTGTCCCAGTGTTTAAAAAAAACTTAGAAGTGGGTATATAAGATCTGTTCAAAGAGGTAATTTAAAATTATAATCATGCAATAAAGTCACCTGGTGGTTGATGATGAAATCGCATGTCACAGTCTCCCTTTAATCCTAGGTTCGAGTCTCAGCGGCTTGGACGGTTGTGATGGGCTTTTCCCCATGAACTATGATGTTTCATTTACATTTTTTTATTACATATATATATATATATTATTATTTTTAACCTACGAAAAACATAAAAATAAAATAAACTGATGATACATTGTCTTCTTTTTAATTTTCTAGGTAAGTTATTACTCAGATATCATGCCACGTGACATGGATGAATATGTCCCTCCCCTTTCATACCCATCCTTACTCATAAAATAAGAACAGGACAACAGACTATGGTAATTTATTTTATAAAAAAAATAAAAAAAAGATGATTCACAATGATTGGAAACATGAAAACCATGGTTTTCCTCCCATGCAGCACTTTTTTTTAACATCGTTAACTCGACTTGTACCCCCCAACTTATCCAATCACAACTTTCAACATTTTTAGGACCCCATTTTTATCCACCTCAACAAGATTTAGATTAATTATTTTTTTAGAATTTTTTCCATATGAAATCTCATTCTTAACAATGAGTGTGAAAGTCCAAGTAATTTCAGTAATGGTTGATTCGGTTGAATTTCTAGTCTTTCCTAAGACTCAATGACCATTCCAACATTATTGGTTTCTTGAGAAGAATGAACAAAAACAACAAGTTATTTCTTATCTCCTGTGGTGGGATTCTTGAGTTGGGAATAAAGTAAAATAATTTTGATCTCGGGCTCATTGAAATTTCCTAAAGGATATTGACAAATTAAATCAAAATCAGTTTCTTCTCCAAAACATTTAGAAATAATTGGTTCATTTTGAAAATAAGATTCATCCCAAAAAATTTACAGTTGAATATCAAGAATTGGTATGGACTCACTCTTTGTGATCTCTCTTAATGGTTCAATTATTGGTACTTATGAAAATTTATCAATGGAGTTATATTCAGGAAACTCAATCCATGATGTCAAATTTTACTCTTTTGAGTCAGAAAAATCAATTTCCTCTTGATTTAAAGACCCTTCAACATTTTGTTGATCTTATTCAGTTATCCCATATCCAAAGGTTAGTTATTTTTTGAATTCCTGAGTGGTTTTTGGGATAAAATATTCTTCTATGAGTGATGAGGAAAGGACATCCTGAGTGTGAATGGGTTCTTCATAAGTCTCAATGCTTTGTATTTTTAATCTCAGTGATGAAACTTATGAATTTATTTTAACCATTTTTTCACACAAATGTTCAAGAATTTTTTCATAATTAGGATTGATAGATGTTTGGAAATAATGAACTTCATTAAGTTTGATCTCTTCAACCATCTTCTAGAGGTATGGAAATTGATCCTTTAAACAATCAGCATCCCATTGATTTTACATCTCATCTGGTGTGGTGTATTTAATCAAGGTTTGGTCAATGAAATTCCCTAAGTGAGGTGATTCCAAATATTTATTTTCTATTTGATTATAGCATTGTTCTATCAATGGGTATTATGGAAGATAATTCATTTGAGTTGATTAAAAATTGGTTTTGGGATTCATTAGACACACAGAAACAGAAATGGGAATAGAGAAGATAAATTAGGGTGAGAATAGAGAATTTGGGGTGAGAAAAGAAGACGTGGGTCTAAGGTACTTACTTGGGTCCCCGACAACGGCGCCAAAAATTGGTTGCGCTCAAATTTACCCTACTGGTAAAAGCGGTCAATGTAGTACATGTAGGGGTCAAATCCACAGGGACTGAAGAAGTAACCTTGAGATGCTATGATTTTGTGGAGGATGGGTTGTGAAGTGGCCAACTTTGGTTTTGATTTTGGATGGTTTTAAAGAACACTAAGAAACATAATTGAATTCAAATCAATGAAAATGGTTTGATCTTAGGATTATGCTCGGGGTGGATTAAATGAATTTTACTTCTTTATACAATTTTGGTTTTATTAATTCTTGATGAATCCATTCTTCAAAAATAACACTACCTTCATCATTTTCTAGTTTGGTGCTTACTAAACACAATTACTAATCCCCTATACACTTAGAGAACCAAATTAATGATGTATCCAAGGTATATGGTCATTTAGTACTTGAATTTATCTTGCTCAAACATAGTGAAGATGAAGAGTAGAAATTACTAAAGAATAGAAGTCTTAAATTAATTATCCAATTAACAACAATTCGTTCATAAAATAACATTCAATCCAGACTTTGCATACTCCTATGATCAACCCATTAAAGGGTTAGCCCTACATTGATGGTATACTCTCAATGGTGGGAGGAATATGGCTAAGAAGAATTTTATTGAAGAAATTAAAACCACGGAAATAACGAGCACTCCTCTGTGTGTGTGAATAAATTCACACCTATGTGTGAACTAATTTACAACAACACAGAGATATCATTGTGATTTGTGATAATAAAGTTTTAATAAAAGAAATGGAAAATATAGAATAGAAATAATTTTATTAATAACATAAATATACAAAAAATAAACTTACATGGAAATGGAAAACATTACAAAGGAAATTTGGAAGCATAACCTTACAATGAAACAAGCAACACAAGATGACAAGAAAAACATGAGAGATCATTATTCCCTTCACCACCAGCTCCTTATATAGAAATATTAAGAGCCTTAGGTCCACCCCCAAACAATCAATTCACCCCCTACAATTAAGAGAGTCAAAATAAAGATGAAGAATCAAAAGGAAATTGATGTTTTGAAGTTGACCCAGAAAATTGTCCAGATTCATCCTCCATTTGGACGTTTGAATTTGACATTAAATATGGCTGAATAATCAGCCGTCGTAGAAGACAAATATCTTAGTCCATGTGTCCTATATTATCTATATGAATTTCAGGTCATTTGGTTCATCCGTTTGAAATTTATTCCCAAAACGGTGAGAATAATTTATGGGCGTTCATACTGGTCCCACCATTTAAATGTAAACTTCGAATCCATATATATCCATGAAAGCTTTGCAATTATCTATAGAAACAGTTGAATAAAATGATCCTAATATTTTTCTCTTTCTACCATAAAAATTTGAACTTCATTGGGCTTGTTTTGTGGGCCCCACGTTTGTTTGATGGGCCTTAGGCCCATTATGCTTTTTCCAGTAAATTTCTGCATTCAGGCACAAAAATCTCCATCTTCCCTTGGGATTCATCCATCGGATATAAAAGATAAAATTTTCCAAATAAAGTGATAAATCATATCCCAAAATATAAAATTCATAAAATTAATATAATGTTATCCAAAAACAGATGAATGATTGGGCCCAAATTTGCATTTTAAACATTAATTGCATTTAAGATGAGAAATGAAGTTCTATTTATGTAGTGCACTAAAAAATGTTTATGGACTTTGGAAAAATGAATATAAAGATATTAAAAATGAATATTAGCCACTTTAAGTGACTAATCAGGGCACTGGGACAACGTTTTTGGTTTTCAAGATCATTTCCCTAATGTTGAATAATGTTTTTGAATTAAAAGAAATACTTACTTGATTTTGGTACAATCTCACTGTTGTTTGTGCCTTGAACAATTTCCACTTCATCTATTAAAGAAATGAAGTTTAATTTTTTATTCATGAAGTGTTAGGAGATCATGTGATAGAATGATGGGTCATTCCATTTGTCTCAAACAAAAGGTTAGAAAAAATTATCAAATATACATAAGTCCATCTATGGTGAGGTTAATCGTATATGATTCCAAAAATGGACTTATACTTCATCTATCATAGCGATTAATAAAATAAAACTAGTTTCTACTAAGTATGGACTTCATGTAGGATAGTGGTAGGTGATAAAGGCCTGTCGTACTCCGGTTGTGGGTTCGATTCCCTCATCCTTGTCTGACGCGACAGGTTGTCTCCCATCCTATGGGTTGTTCTTTTTCTAAATCTATAATATTATAACATTCCAAAAATAATATCAAAAAGTTATATCCTTAAAAAATACTATCTGATGTCTAACTTAATCAATTCCAATCTTTAGGTTTATCCAAAATACTTTTGTCCAATATCATAGTATAAATAAAACAATTACTAGAAAGGTCATCTACCAAGCATTGAATACAACCATTTATTGCTCGTATATCATAAGATATATATATATCTTGTTGGTCACATTACAAACATGTGAATTCCTTAATCATGTATTCTCTTGAAACATGAGTACCCATTGAACCTTAGTGAAAACATGAATGTTGTCAAAAGTTAACTCTTTCCACATACCAAAATCCCAAAATTCTGTATACTCAAACCATGATATCACTTTTTCCTTATACCATTCATGACCTCATTAATACTATCAAACATAACATTATATCCTTATCCTTTCATTATGCACATATCATCTACCTTCCAAAAATATTTGAATAATATTTCATGGTTACCAGTACCATTCATCATATACTTTCAAAAACTCAAGGAAAGACAACAGTGTAACAATCCTTAGATATTTCTTTATTCCATAGTATCATACATTATTCTTGATAAACATACAATCATTCCACTACCCTCTTAAACCACTGACTGAGCTTCATCATTTATTTTATATTATATATTATTTGCAGTCTCTTCATCATCATTCACATAAATACTACCCATATGACCACCCTGATTCTCTTCATGATATTTTCCTTTAGGGCATTGGTTTGCATAATGCTCTTACATTCCACATTTAAAACATTTAACCATTTTTTATGTCTTAACAATACCATTATCCTTGTCCATGGTGTTAACTAAACCTTTTCCTTTACAATTACTGGCTTTGTGTCCTTTTCCGCACCCAAAGCATCTTCCAGTTCCTTTGAAAAAATTTCCATGATGCCTCTTCCCACATGATTTACATGAGGGAAATTTAACTTTCTTTCCTCTATGATCATCATGAAACTCCATCTTTCTCTTATTAGCCGAGTCAGGAAACTTAACAAAGTTGATATTATTGATCATATTATGAGATTGCTGATTAGGCATAATAATGATGTTTAGACATCCAAATACTATTTCATTTAGTTTCTCATGAATAATATTATTCCATTGTACATCATATTCTCCATTAACATGAATCCTCCTGTTTCCTACCATTTCTTAAAACCCAAAAAGAATAGTATGAGAGGCAAAACTCGTACTAGAAAAACAACATAATAGAGGGGGGGTACTTTCAATCTATAACATCTTAGGTTTAATTCTATGATTGTTACCATAATTCTAGGACTGTAACCTATAATTATACTTAACCTTAAGGACATCACTAGACATACCTTAGAAATATCTCTAGGGATCTCACTAAAGTTTTCGCATCCTAGTTTCCAAAGTTTGACTAAACCTTTCCTCTGATACCAACTATAGAGACACATAATTAATGTACATAGACATTAAATTACCTTTGTGGAATACTTAATACATAACAATACCAGACACCAAAGGACCATAATAGTTTAGTGTCTTTGGAAAATTGGAACATAATCTTCTAATCTTGGTGAAATATCTTCAACATCTCCCATAAAGATCTTCCCTTTTTTTACCTAAAACCTTTCTTTATATCCTGGAGAAAATAAAACATATAAAGGGTGAGCTAAAATTCTCAGTAAGGGTAATCATGGAGAAAATAAAACAAACCATATACATTTTAACTTCAAAACATGAACATAAAGTTTACACATCAAAATCTTGAGTTGTGAAATAAATCATGACAGTACGTAAAGAATATGTCATAAAGGTACATAAATCATGATAAAATAGCATGGGAATATAACATTTAATTGTGTAAACCCATTAAGAACTTGATATAATTTCCATAGTATCCAAGGCATTTCTTCCAAGACAATCTTAGTGGACAACGTCCCTTACTGAATCGAGTTCACTCCTCATTCCAGTCCTGTATCACGGAACCGGATTAACTTGTCATTCCATCCATGTATACCTCATGAGATATAAATCTTTAACCAATGAATTTGAGGGAGATATAGGTCCCACCCATCTCATAATGAAATCTTTCTTATGTGTGCCACAAAATAAACATAAATCATTCATCATAACCCAAAGAATAAAATGGGTTTCATAAACATCATCCCATCATAACATAATCCATATAAAACAAATGGATATCATTTCATCATAAGAAAAGTGAAACCATGTAAATCATAGAGAAATTATACTTGAAACATACAACTATGAAATAATTTCATCTTTGATGGAAAATGGTTCTGATAAAACACTTGAAATGAATTCTTGAGGAAAATATCTTTTCTTCTTCAAAATCATTTTCTTTTCGAAAAATGCCATGAAATTTTAAAAGAAAAGGATTTTATTGAAAATAAATATGAAATCTTGTAGAGTAAACTTCATGAAAATAAGGCTTTATGAAACTGTAAAAATCCGTTCATTTCATATAAGTTAAAAAAAACATTTTTCTTGTACTTTTAACGGAAAAGTCAAAAAGTACCACATATGGTAAACAAAAGAAAGCTTCCATCCATAACACAAAGTAAATGTCAAAGAGGGGTAAACATGACTTTAAAAATACATGGAATAATATTAAACACTTTATGAGAAACATTTTTTATGGACATGGATGAAAAATATAACCCCAGTAAATACTTACGAATAAACAATCTCAGATAAGAATGAGATTGGAATAGTTATCCCTTACCTTAGGTCCGATATGCTTCGTACGTATTCAAACCTCCTGTATAATGATTTAAATAATGTCATTGACTTATTAGAGAATAATATTCATTGTTATTATATCATATATGGTTCACTTATGACTTTATATTACCCGTTCTTTTGTAAATTCCATGTTAAAGCAGCATTTTGGGTAAAATCGTTTTATTTATCGTACGTGTTTGGAATTGTTGTTATTGATATTATTATTACTTATATCATAATTTACTTAATTCCAGAATGTAAATAATGATTTATATATCATATATATTCAGTATATATATATAATATATATAGATAAATGAAATGAAATACACCGTTCATGGAGACGGTAGGCCGTACGTACGCATGAACGTTGTTTTCCTTTCCTTATTGACTTGAATGGAATTAATTTGATGACATATATATATAAATAAATCCAGTAGCTATATCAGGTCATATATTTCATTATTATTCATTATATATACTTTATAATCATTCTTGAATGATTAACATGGAGAATGAATCTCATCACGTCGTGGAGACGATAATCCGTACGTACGCACGAGCGATGATATCGTTCCAATAATTATTGGATTGAATTGGAGTGGATGATATAATATCACAGAATCAGTATGATGTTATAATAACTATATATAGTTATTATTTACACCATTATACCCATCCAAGTAAGGTGGTGGTGGAAAAACAGATTACACCACGGTGTGGAGATGGTATTCTGTACGTACGCACGCGCGGTGATTTCATTTTCCGTAGGATGGATAGAAGGTGAAATGGGGTTGTTTAATATTTATAATAACATATTAGTATATTATTGATACTTATGTTATTACTTTATAATTAAACAAATAAAGAAGAAGAAGTTGATAAAGAAATAAAACTTGAAAGAATTGGTAGAAGAGATTACCTCTTCTTCGACGCACCTCTTTTAAGCTTCCTATTAAGGCACTAGAGTTGGTCTTTTGAGGAGACCAGAACCTCTATAATTTTTCTAGGGAAGTTGAGAAGTAAAATGGGTAGGGTTTTGACGAGCTTCAAAGCTCAAAATTGTGTAAAGAGAAGAGGGAGGAGGTTCCCTTTTATAAGGGAGGAGAGGGGCACCTTAGGAAAAACTTAAAATATTATTTTATAATAAAGTCATATTCGGTTTATAATAGCTCCAAATTGATTTATTTAAAAGATAAAGTGGGTATGGGTCGCAATCCTCTCAAAAAATAGGTTTTAGACAAGTTTAGTTTACTATTTTAACCTTATCATTTAGATTTAACTCTAAGTTAAATAATTTAACTTTTACTGTGTCTTCTTGTTTTCTTACACTATATGGTTAATAAACTTACTATAACAAGCCAAATGAACCCAAAGTTGTTCTTAATTAATATATATAAATTTATCTAAGTCATTTGACAGAACCTTAGATTTTTAGGAATAGAATAACAATTAATAATATAATATTTGTTTTAAAAACTATTTTATGTCAATTTTGACTCTATTTGGTAATTGATTTTTGTGAAAATCATAACATCATGATTAGTTCGAAAAAAAATAATTAAATAAATAATAACATTTAATATTAACCTATAAAATTATTTTAATTCATAAAAAGTCTCAAATTACATTTATTTGGGTATTTATAACATGAATTATGTTAATATTTCATTAATAAGGTAATTAATGCATCATCAATGTGTCATAAATAAATTAAATTATTTAATGTCTAAAAATTATAAATAAAATACCATTATGTATTAAATCTTTTTATCTTTCTAATTAATATTTATAGTCGAATTTATCTTATGTATAACCCTATATTAAAAAATGTTTAGTTATTAAACTTTGATTTTAACTATTTTAACTCTTCTTTAAATAAAATAATAATAAATGTCCTAATCTAATCCAAGTGAACCTAAAGGGTAATATTTTATTCCTAATGTTGTTTTTCGTCGAAGTACACTTATCCAATAAAATTAATACATGTTTTAGGGTAATAATAATATTAGTTTTACCCTTAATTGCCCTATTTTCTTTTAACCATGGTAAATAAAAGTAAAAGTTACTATTCACCAAAAACTATTTTTATCTTATTGAACCACATTTTACTCCTTTATATTAACCATGTTTCTTGGATTTTTGAAATTCCACTCATAGAAGCGGTAAAATTAAGTTTTATGTAAATTTGAAAATTCTCCTAGGAGGTGGGTAGAAGACGGTGAAAAGTTCGATAAAATTTTTATATATCTAAAATTATTATAAAATGGCTCCAATGAATTATATTGAACTTATATAGGTATTATGTATCAATTTTTTCCTAAAATAAAAATAAAATAAATAATTATTTAAATAAAAACTCGGTTTTTAAATAGTAACCCAGTGTTTTCATTATTCATCAAAAATTGAATGTTTTCAGAAAAATACCAAAAATTCACCCTAGGCTAATTTTGATATTCCGAATCCAAAAATGAAGTCCATTTTGAAAGATGGAATTTATAAAATTTCAAAAAGTGGGTATTACTATTCATAATGTCTAGTTTATATAATATTTTAATAACATGTCGTTGTTTAGTGAAACTCGGTATTGCGTACAACACACGCTATCGTGGATGGTCATGATTGCATGTAAAGCAATCCAAATTAGGGTTGTATGTAGTGAATGATTCCTTTGTTGTTGTGTATAATAGAATCCAACCCTATTTCATTTATACATTTAATATATATATATATATACACTCAATTTTACGTAGAATAAATTATATCAAATGAACTTGAAATTTTGTGTAACATGATCCAAGAATAGTGTTGCGTATACTGCAAGCTAATACGGTGTTGCGTATAGCGCAAGAAAATATTAGTGTAGAATACAACACAAGACATCAAATAAATTAAAAAGAATACTTCTCATAAAATCACAGGGTTTTATAATCAGCACTAGTAAAAAATTGATGATAAAATGGGAATTTATCAATGCTTCTAAAAAAGGGCTGATAAAGGGGGTCTTTATCAGCACTTCTAAAAAAGTGCTGATAAAATTGTGGTTTTTATCAGTGATTTTTTAGAAGTGATGATAATGACCCCCCCCCCCATCATAATTTTTTTACTAGCACTAATAAAGGTTATATTTTAAAAAAACATTAACGGACACCCGTAGCAGAATTTATGGCCGTTTGGATTCATTCTAGGTCATTTTGGCCTCAATAGAGATGATTTATGGTTCTTATGCATCACCAAGGTGTATAACACGTCGCAATATTCAATTTGATATGTGGAAGAGGAAAATAGACACTCGGTTCAAAACTTATGGTTGTTTTAAAGGTCATCAAATGTGAAAAACCCTTAAAACCCCTGAAAACCCTAAAAACTCTGAAAAGATCATAAATTTTGATCCGAAAGTCAGTTTCAACTCCAAAACTAGTCAAATAAAAAATTATGAAATAAGATAAAAAGACATTCTATTTAAATCATTTGATAATCAAAGGAATAAAATATATTATAGTTTCAAAAAAGTCTAAAATTGAACTCGAACTTCAAATAGCCATAACTTTTGATCCGGGTGTCCGTTTGGGCGCTACCACATATCAAATAGAATATTACGATGATATATACGTACTATATGGTCTCTAACTAAGTTATAAGATATTTTTCTAGTTTTTTAATTCCAAAAAGTCCCATAAGGCCTCCAAAACTGAGTTTTTTGTCGTCGACCCCGATTTCTTAAAATTCAAACGCCTATAACTTTTGATCTGGGTATCCATTCGGCATGTACCGCATACCGTATCGAATATAATTTCATTATATTAGATTATATTGCTTTTTTATCTGAAAAAAACTATTTGATTAGAAGTTATGGTCATTTAATGGTTTTTAGGGGTGTAGGGTTTTCAGAGTTTCTTAACGTTTTTATGCATTTTTAGGGTTTAAGAGTTAATATCCATTTTAAAAATATATATATTTATATAAATATTTATTTAAAAAATATATATATATAACTATATATATAAACATATATATAAAAATATATAAATATATGGATAAAAAATATAACTAAATATATATTAATATATAGATATATCATAAAATATAAATCAAAACAGTATAGTGAAGTGGAAAAGGCATTGGTGTATAAGATAGAGGTCTTAAGTTCAAAACTCACTGAAGTCAGGGGTGAACTCTAGGGGTGGGATTATCTAAATCAATGAAAAATGGGTAGGGGAAGTGTTGATAAAAGGGGCATGGGGGAGAGCGCTGATAAAGGTGGGGTGTGAAAAAAATTATACTCTTTATCAGTGGGGCCTTCAGTAGTGATTTTTTTAGCACTATTAACGGTGTCCATTAAGAGTGCTAAAAAAATGCTGCTAAAGGTGACCTTTAATAGTTCTAAAAAACATTTATAAAATCACCTTTTATTAGTGCTAAAAATCCTTGATGAAGGGCCCCATTATCAGTGTTTTCTTTAGCATTAGTAAAGGGTGCCTTTATCAATGCTTTTTAAGAGCACTGTTAAAGATAACCCTTTAGTGTCACTTACATTATTAGTGATGATAAAGACCTTTTACTAGCGTTCTTAAAGGCCTGATTTATAGTAGTGAATGAAAGATATGAATACTCGGTTGGATAATCATTAAGATAAAGGATTTATATGCCCAAGTGTGTCACCTTGGGCAGTGCCAATTCTCTTTCCTAAGAAATTTGATGGTTCAATTCACCTTTACAATGATTACTAAAAAATCAATTGAGTTATGGTAAATAAAAAGTATCTTGTACCATATATTGATGACCTTTTGATCAGTTGAAAGGGGTGAAGTGGTTCTCAAAGATTTATCTTCAGTCTCGCTACCATCAGTTGAGAATAAAAGATTCTGAGATTCAGAAAACCGCATTTCAAAGAATCTAAGACCATTACAAGTACCTTTTCATGCCATTTGGTTTAACCAATGCACCTACAGTCTTTGTGGATTTAATGAATATGATTTTCCATTAGTACCTTGATGGCTTTATGGTAGTATTTGTGAATGAAATCCTTGTTTACTTTAATTTCAAGGAGGATCATGTGTGTCATCTGAGATTAGTTTTGGAATTCCTAAGAAACCACCAATGTTATGACAAGATTTTGAAATTTGATTTATG
Organism: Viscum album; assembly: GCA_963277665.1. Classification (NCBI taxonomy): domain Eukaryota; kingdom Viridiplantae; phylum Streptophyta; class Magnoliopsida; order Santalales; family Viscaceae; genus Viscum; species Viscum album. Next base: position 1,334,946,873 of record OY728138.1, read on the forward strand.
GATTTAGAAGGTGAATTTATTGGGGAACATGGTGTCATAATATGGAATATTATTTAATTTTGAGAATGTGAAGGCTGTTATGACATGGTAATAACCACGAAATGTATTCAATATTCAGAGCTTCTTGGGTTTGGCTAGGTATTATCATTGGTTCGTTAAGTACTTCTCAAAGTTGGATTCTCTGATGACTAATCTAACTTGGAAGGTAGTGATGTTTTCTTGGGATAAAAGATGTTAGAATTATTTTTTTTAGCTAAAATTTATTTTTAAAACTATGTCAGTGTTGACTCTTTCTGAGGCCGGATGGTGCAATGTGGTCTTCTGTGATGCATTGGGTTTAGGTTTGGGTTGAATTATTATGCATGGTGATTATGTTGTTATTTATGACTCTTTTCATCTTAGTAAACATGAGTATAATTATATGACCCATGATCTTGAACTTGCAGCTATGATGCACACTCTTAAGAGTTGGCGGCATTACCTTTTCAGAGAAAGGTTTACCATGTTTTAATATCACAAAATTTTGAGTTATATCTTCTCTAAAAAATATTTGTATCTCTGACAGAGGCATTGGGTGGAATACCTGAAATAATTTGACTTTGACATAGCCTATACCTAAGGGAAAGGGAATGTCTTTATAGATTATTTGAGCAGGAAGCTTCCAACTCAGGCCATGAAATAATCATCAGAATATCAGAACTTGATGGCTATTTCTGCACAGTTTCATATCAAATTTCAATAATCAGGGGACAAGGTTTAATTGGTTAGTGTTCAGTTAACATATACTCTTCTCTAGATGATTATTTAGTAATATTATCTTAATGATGAGTTCTATAGATTTAATACTCTCTTTAATGTGGGGATATCATACCTAACTGGTTATTCTCCACTAAGGGAATTCTATGCTATCAGAATCAATTTGTAGTGTCGTTATTAGTAAGGAAATATGTGGTGGTGGATTTCCATAATTCTCAATGGTCTATGAACCCAAGAACCATGAAGATTTTTTATGACATGCGGTGATAATTCGGGTGGTCGTTTATGATACAAGGCATTACTGAATTTGTCTCTCATTGTTATACATGCCAACAGGTCAAGGTTGAGCACCAGAAACCTTTAGGTTTTCTTCAACCACTTTCAATTAATACTTGGAAGTGGGATAATATCTCTATTGAATTTTTTTTTGGGTTGATACATACCCATAGAAAGGAGAATGTGATTTGGGTTGTGATTAGTTAGCTAACAAAATTGGCTCACTTTATACCCATTCATGATACAACCAAGGTTGAGGAGTTGGGAAATATCTATGTGAAATAGGTTGTTTATTTGTATAAAGTTACATATTTTGTAGTCTCTAATAGGGATCATAGGTTCGCTTCTCATTTTTATAGATACCTTCAGGAGGAATCGGGATATTAGGTCCATTTGATCATGGCATACCATCTGTAGTCAGATGGCCAGATGGAAAGATCTATGCAGATTCTTGAGTACATGCTTCATACTTTTGTTCTCAATTTTTGTAGAGATTGGGATGTTCATTTATGGATGTTTGAGTTTGATTATAACAATAGTTGTCTGTTTGAGATCAGAATGGATCCTTTTGAGGCCTTGTATGGCTGGCCTTGCAGATCTCCATTGTGTTGGTCGAAGACTAATGAAAGTTCCTTGGTTAGATTGATCTTGGTTCAAGGGATGGATGAAAATATTACATTGATTCATTAGGGAATTTTCATAGCGCAGAGATGGTACAAGTCTTATGTTGATCTTCAACATGGACCATTGAAATTTTTAGTTGGTGATCAGGTGTTTTGAAATTTTCACCTCATTTGGATCATATATGACTTAAGAGGTAACGGAAACTTGATACTTGTTTTGTGGGACCTTTTGAGCTTGTTGAGTAGGTGGGAAAAGTTTCTTACCATTTATCAATTCCACCACAGCTGACATTGATACCTAACATATTCCATGTATCTCATATATGAAAGTATTTATCTGATCCATCTCATATTTTTTGCTAGACTGATCATGAGGTTGAACCTGATTTATGTGTGAATGAATTTCAAATTAGGATAATTAATTCTAAAACCAAGATTCTTCGTGGTAGGATGATAAATTTGGTTCATATGATATGGCATCATGGTTCTCATTCACATAAGATGTGGTAGAGATAGGCACTGATGAGAGAGAATTGGACTCATATTTTTGGCATGGAAGCTTCTCATTATGCTTTCTAGGGATAAAAAGTTTCTATGGTAGGGAGGTTTTAACCTCCTATTACTGTTTTTAGGTATGCCTGAACCCCACTTTTGACCATTCTTTGGTTGGGTTTTGTTAAGGGTTGGTTAGGGTGAAATTTTGAAAATTTTGAAGGGATTTTGGGTTGTGTTTGGTTAGCGCATAGTTTTTCAAAACCACTTACCTTGCTAGTGAAAACCATCCAAACCAAGGAAGTGGGATTTTTCATGGTTGGAACACGGTTTTTAAACTGTGTTCACACCATAGAGAAATTGTGAACCAGGGAAAAAGGGGTAAACATCTAGGGTGCATGATTTTTTCTAACCATTTATCCCTTCCCAGTTAACTGTGCATATGGGATTTTTAATCTGAAAATTATTTCTTAATCATCCTAAAACCCCCTTTTAGGTCCTGATTGAACTATTTTGAACCATAGTGTTTTCTTATTCGATGGCAGATCCCAAGAGGTTATTTTTACCCCTATACACCCTTCTAGATGTGAATCTAAGAAAGGAGAACATTTTTCAATCTTCTCTTAGTAGGTTTTCTATTCTCATTCTCTTTCTCCAACTCTCTCCTCTTTCCTCCCTAGGGTTTTATAGAACTTCTGGTTGTTGGAGAATCCAATACCCTATGATTTAGATCTTGAATCAAGGGTTGTTTTTTGGATATTTTTTTCAAAATTATTTATAGGTTTTCTCAACTAGGGTTTAGTATTTTGAGATATCATGTTTCCAAGGTAGTTGGTTCCATTATGATGCCCAATTTTTATTAACCATAAATTTATTGACTTAAATTCAATTTCTTGACTAATTTCATTCAATTTATTTATTAAAAAATATATTCCATTTAATTGTTAGATTTTTATTTGAAATTGGATTTTTGGTATAAAATTGGAGAACACCCCAATTCCATTGAATTCGGTATTTATTTTTAAATTGGATAGAAATTTTTAAATTAAATTTTAGAATTTGAATTGTGAAACTGATTTGATGAAATTAATTTCAAATTTTTATTTTAGAAAATGTATTAAAAATAATTTCGATATAAATCCATTGGTTTTATCTTTAAAATTAATGTTTTTTATTAAAAACCTATTTATGTTTTAAAATAGAAAATTTACATATTTGAAATGGGAGAATGGGATGAATTTTATTTTATGCATTCTTAAAATAAATTTTCCATTATTGTTTGTATTAGAGAACATGAAAGCCTAGGTATTTAGTGAGTTATTTAGACATCAATCTATGATTTAAAACACTAAAAATACATATTCATTAGTCACATCCCTAATGGGATGGTGATAGGTTATCTTTGGTCAGTATCAGGGAGGACATGTGTACATATAATATCGTGACAACTATTTGAGTGTGAGGAGTCCCATAACCTGGAACTATCATACATTTTGGAATATGACCATGTTATTCACTTTTTTATATTTGAAATGAATATATTCCATTTTTGTAAACTATTTAGCATTCTTTTTGAATTTATATAAACAATTTTATAGAAAATGTTTTTAAGCCATTTGTTTAAAGTATTTGCCATCATTTGAAATGTAAATAATGACTTCTTTTAATTATGATTTTGAAATTACGAAACTATTTATTTAAAATTGAAAGATATATTTGGTTAATTAAATGTTGGAAATTTTTATGGAATCTTTGGTGAGACCCTATCCATCTTTTAGCTCACACCCTACCTATGCCTTTGAGTGTTTGTAGATTATCTTCTTCCAAGTTCGAGAAAGGGTAAGGCACCACTTGGAGGTGGTAGTGGTTGTTGATCCTTGGGCTTGGAGAGTTGTGTCTACTGGGACTTGAGTTTTTATCCTATTTTCTAGTACTTTTATATAGTAATTTGGGTTGTTTACCTATTTGAATTCTGGTACATTTCTCCCTATGGAGTTTTCCTTGTACGCATATTGACTTGTTGTTCTTAATTCTGCAATGTTTGTGTAAAATTCATTTCTGATTTCATTTTGTATGATGCCAAGTGCTAGTCACCAAGCCATGGGGATCAAGAACAAACTTTTGGATGGCTCAGTTATTGAGTTACCAGGGAACCTGATCTGGTTCGTGAAAACCTCTTTTTCTCTTTTTGATTTATTAATATAATTAAATTTTCACTATACATGTCCTTTAGTGGATATAATTAGTAATTCCTTATCATATTTTACTATATAGAATATAAATAATAAATCACAAAGAACACACTGATTTTTATTTGGTTAACCACTATGGGATGATCCAAGAAGAATGTGATTGACAATGTATTGATGCACTAAATCACTAAAATCTCACTACTCTTATAAAGATTGTTTAGGAACAAGTTAACTCCTCTACCAAGGCTTAATTACCTTATTATAATTCATGATTTTCTCTGAGAATATCACTCATAGTTTATAGAATTATAGGTATACCATAGATTAAGGACATATAGGACCATTATGATCAAAAACACTTACATCCTCTATTTCTCATTAGATGCACTGTTGACCTTCTCAGCTTCTTCTTCATAGAGAATTTATAAACTCTTTTAATTATAAAGAATTCTTCTTTATATAGAATCTATGAACTATTTTACTTATAGTAACTTCTTCTTCATTAGATTGATCTTCAGGAAGTACCAATCCCCCTTTTTTCTTCTTTAATATAGGTCAAAAATCCCCTTATATTCTATGAAATTTAGATCTTACAATATTCTATTTATTCATACTTCCTATCGATAGAAATTCTATTGTAGTTTTATAAAGATATATTCCCCTTTATTTTAATCCAAGGGTTAGGATTGAATCTCCTTCCACTATAGTTGATCCATGTTTCCCATGGACTTAATGGAATTATAATATGCCACAAAATTCAAATAATCTCATGGAATTTTGATCTATAACTTCCTCTTACAATTTCCATATGCATCTACCAAGATGTTTGAAACTACTTGGCTATAGAATGATCAATACTTCTAAGAAATAGTCAACTTCCTTCATGCCATCACCACGACCCAACACATTGCACTATGGTGTAGAAATTTATCTCAATAAATTATTATGATGCAGTCATCTTCATAATGGTGTATCCTCCTATAGTTGACCAGATCCAAAAATATCATGCATTAAATTATCTATTACTCTCCCATGATCATGAAATGATCTCCTCAAAACATATTTCAACATCATATTTACTATGTTATATACCTTTCCTCTATGGTATAATCTCTTGTATTCTTGGAGAAACACAAATCATTATCTCTACATGAATCACATACTCCACATTATAAGATTATTCTAAGGCGTGAACTTATTCTCTTTAGCAAGAATTTTGAATAGTATATTACATAATAGATCACAGTTGGTTATTTTTACTCACATGATTATTATGTAAACTGATTTTTACCTTTATGAAATTTGGGTTTGACCTTTATCCAAGGTTAAAGTTACCTTGACGTAAGATCCTCCATGGCATAGCTCCATATTTTGTAGAGTGGGCTATTCCTTTTCCATTACACAAGGTTTGAGTTACCTTTAAGTAGATCCATTGTCATGGTGATAACCTACAGCCTCAAAAATATTTCTTTATGGAATTTTCTACTTCTCTATGAAAAATTTTCATCATGGAATCACATTTATGTAATCAAGGTTCTACGCTTGCATAAAGACCCTCATGTGAACCTTACAGTGTATCTCTCTTCATTGCGGTGTAGGTGTGATACTTACACAAAATTCACCATGTCCTGAACTTACAAAACTATGGGTTTACCTCTAATCAACCCTCTTTTATGTTGTAGACTCATGTGTTGTGGTCTTATGTTATGGTGGTGAGAAATTCAATTTACTAGAGAGGCTTCTCCAACCACACTTCTTCTGCAACACAACCAAGGGTGTTGTGGCATAGTTTCTATCTATAGAAATAATTCTTACCTAGCAGAATGAAACCTTAATCATACAACCAAATAATTTATATATTTACATAATTTATAAAAATCCTCCAACAATCACTTTGGCCATCTCAAAAATGTATTTTCAATAAAGAACATGGACCATATTCTACTTATACTATCAATGAATCTATCACCATACATTATTAACATATCAAGTACAAAACCATAGGGATTCAACAATAATATTAATAAATTTATCATAATATTAATACATTTATTAACAATTGTATTTTTTATTATTCATTTTTATATAATAATTAATTTATTTTTTTTAAATGTAATTTTTAATTTTTAATATTCACTATTATTTATCATATTTAATATTATTAATAATAAATACAACTTTTATTGGTGCTTCCATTTAACACTGATAAAGGTCATGATTTATCAGCTCTTTTTAATATTTATAATTTTAATCCTTTATCAGTGCTAAATTTAATGCTGATATATGTATTATTTTTCATAAATTTTTAATTTAGCATTGATAAATGATACTTTTATCAATGTATTTTTTTTATCAATGATAAAATTATTTCCATTTTTTAAAATAACCCTAGATATCATGTCACTCCTCCTCTCCAATCAAGATCTCTCAAAACTCAAATATTCTTACCAACTTTTGTGTAATATTTTGGATGAATTGACCTCTAAAATTGAAGGTATAATATTCAAAACTTGTTTTTAAATATTTATCAACTTATCATGTAATAGGATTTAATAATTTTATTTGTTCTTCGTCCTTATATAACATAATTCCATTCCATTTTGGTTGTTCTTCCTTCACCGATCTTTCATGATTTTTTGTGATTTTGTTGTGTTCTTTCTGTATGTATATATAAATTTAAATATATAAAATATGATTAATTTGATCCCTATTTTGGATGTCCTTTAAATAATTTTTTATATATATACATATATATAAATGTTTTTTATCTGTTTTTATATGTATAAATATATATGTATATATTTTTTGTTTATGTGTTTTTTTGTCTATATATATATGTGTGTGTGTGTGTGTGTGTGTGTGTACATATATATAGAAATTTATATATTTATATATTAATATTAGTGTATATTATATTTAATATTTCTTTTTTTATTTCTTTTTATATTATATATACTAAAAACATGATTCAAATATGTATTATTCATATTTATATATACCAAACATAACTTTATTTTATATTTTATATTTATTTCTATTCATATTAATATTAGTTTGTATTATATTTAATATTTATTTCTATTTATATATACCAAACATAAATTTATTTTTAAAACAACACATTATCATTCAACCCCAAGTTATCCGACAAGAATAACACATCATGTTCTCAAAAGCACATGAAAACATAATTTAATTCATAACATAATTCTATACTTAATTATTGTATTTTCAATAAGAATAATTAATATAAACTCTCCATTTAAAACTATTTTAACTAATTCCTCACTCAAAATATCATTAAGCAATCATTTTCCAATTTATTATCATATTACCTCATTATAAATTCAATTTATATCAAGAAATCATCACTTTAAATCCTTATATTTCTATGATAAAAACCAGTATAAACTCATAGATAATTATTTAAGATTATTAAACACCTTTAGATATTATACACTAATAGTTCCACTAAATTATATATTTATTACAATACCTAATCGAAACCAAAATAATCAAATCATCAATAAATTAAACCAAAACAATTCATTAAAATTATTTCACTCATGAAATTAATTTATGTAGTAGTTAAAAACACATTGACATATCAATTTAATAATAAAACAACAATTTCAATCCTTGCATTCACATATTTTATTTCACCTATAATAATTACAACAAATTCATAAGTTACATTATCATTTTCTTTATTATATTATCATATTTTCCATTAAGTTCTATAATTTCGATGTTAAATCACATTTATAATGCTTTCACATCACATACTATTTCATGAAAAAACATTATATAACATTACAACTAATTTTTCATGTAACATAACCCACAAAAATAAATAAATTATTAGTAAATTACACAATTCTTATCAAATCACTTAATTAAACACCAATGTTTGCATGAAGTTATATACCTCACACTAGCAAAACAATCTTCACCAAGAGAGAATAATTAATTATTTCTAAAATATAATTTTTATTATATATATATATAAATCATTTTATTATAAATCATAAGATCAATATCTATTCTTTTATATACTTTATATATATATATGTATTATAATTTTTAATTATATTTTTTAAAAGTTATACTTTATATAATTTATGTATGTAAATAATGTTTCATTATATACATACCTTCTATTTATATATTAAGTTATTCTAAAATATGAATATTATTAAACCAAATAGGTTGGATATGAATCAAAAATGGATCAGTGTTAATCGTATGAAAAAAGGGTATGAATATGGGGTTAAAGAGTCCATTAAGTTTACAAAAAAGAATTCATATAACCCTTCTCAAATCATTTTTCCATGTTTACATTATTGGTATTTAAGATAAAAAAATTTGTAGGAGTTGTAAGAACACTTGATTTGTTGTAGAATAGATCGAAGTTGTAAATATTGGACTAAACATGGGGAATAACTGAATGTATCTAGTGACTAAGATAACACTGTGTTTTATGGATCATCTAATATGATTAAAATTTTAAATGATGATGGATATAATATTGATGAAATAAAAATGGTATTTTAAGATAACCTTTTTAATTTTCCAAATTCATATGATAAGTTAAAGAGTAATGTAAATACTCCATTGTATGATGGTTGAACTAAATATACAATATTTTCATCCATACTGAAGCTATATAATTTGAAAGATGACAATAGATGGAGTGACGCCATATTTACAAAACTAATTGCTCTCTTGAATGATATGCTACCAGAAGATAATGAGATTCATTATAAAACATATGATTATAAATTAATGTTATGTTCAATGGGTATGATCTCTGAAGGAATACATGTTTATAAAAATTATTATATATTGTTTGGTAAGGACCATGTATAATTTAAAAATTCCCTAAGTGTGGTGCATCTTGATATAGGGAAGATGAATCAGGTCTATCAAAAAAATTATGGTACTTTATAATCATTCAAAGGTTTATATGCCTATATATATGTGAGGAGACCGTAAATAAATTTACATGGAACACATATACAATAATATAATATATAAAACTCCATTGCCCTATAGACTCTCCTCTATGGAAGAAAATTGATCATGGAAATCCTGAATTTGAAAATGAGCCAAGAAACCTTCATCTTATGCTATATATATATTGAATGAATCCATTTTTTGTACAAAGTATCACTCATAGTATATGGCTAGTTCTATTGGTAAATTTTAACTTTCCACCATGGTTATACATGAACCACAAATACATTATATTGGTTATATTTATATTAGGGCCAAACCAATTGGTCAATGATATTGATATTTATTTGGATCCATTAATCAAATATCTGAAATTAATATGGGATTTAGGGGTTTATTGTTTGATTCTCATAAAAATGAATATTTCACATTAAGATTGATGTTGTATGAAATGATAAAGGACTTTTTGAATTATGAAAAATTTTCAGGATATTTCATTAAAGGAATTCTAGGGTATCCCATTTGTGAGGAAGGTACACACTCAGTTAGGTTAAAACAATCCTCAAAGATTGTGTTTCTTGGAAATTGTAAATTTTTACCACAATGACATAAATACTAATCCAGGAATACATCATTTGGTGAGAATCCAAAAGAAGGCGCAACATAATCTTCACTAATAGGTGATCAAAATTTTGAGGAATTAAAGGATATTATCATAGTTTTTGGTAAATATTTTTTGAAAAACATTATAAAAAATAGTTAAAAAGGGGGATTAGTTTTTTTTAACTTTCATACTAAAAGTGTGTATATGGAAGGGATTTTTGGTGTCATGCAAATAGAAAAGAATCATTTGATGGTGTCATTATCATGTTACTAAATGCACTCAAAAAAATAAAGGATGGAATTAAGGCTAAGTTGGACATGATTGACATGCGGATAAGGGAATAGTTGGAACTAGTAAAAGGTGAAAAATGAATTTTTCTTCTTCCAGTAGCTAATACTATTTCCAAGAAATATAGATATCAATTTGAAAACTTCTTTAATGTTGTGAATATTCCATAGGAATATTCATCAAATATAAAGGATATTGTTTTGATGACTAATTTGAAGTAAAAGGGCCTAGAGTCACATAAATACCATATTTTTATGTAGTTTTTAATACATGTGGATTTATGTTACTATCCACCTAAAAATGTTCAACATAAATTAACTAAGATTTGATTCTTTTTCAAAGTTATATGTGGTAAATTCACAAACCTAAAAATGTTTCCAACTATAGAAATGAAAATGATTATCACATTAAGTGAATTGGAGATATTATTCTCACTGTCATTCTTCAATACAATGGTTCACTCTCTTATGGGTTATCTCTCTCAAAATCGTGATATATAGGGTATCCTTTCAAAATACTCCATGGCATCCTTGGTAATGAACTTGATATCTTCCCCACTTCTAATCTTTTCATATCATCTCTAGTATCCTCTCCCCCTTTTCCCCTCTGGTATTTCTTTGTTTCCTTCCCATGGGTTATGTTAATACATCAATTTTGGATTTTATCCACTTTTTATCATCTTATCCTAGTCCTAAACTTCATACATAACTCTTTATTTCCCTTATTACCTAACCTGACTTGTGTAACCCCATTTCTAGTAGCTCGTATTGAAGTTTTAGGGTGATTTTGGAGGGTTTAGGGGTGACATTCAGTTTTCTCTCCTTATTTTTTGTGGTATTCCTTTATCGAGTGTGTTAATTTATAGTTGAGGCTTACTATTGAATCCCTAATTCGGTTTCTCATCTTCCATTACTGACTTATCTTGTTTGCTTGAACCCATACTGGTTTGGTTTTTAGTTCTTTAAGGGTTGTTTCAAAGGTTTGAGATGATCCATCATTGGTTTCTCAAGAGTTACAAAGAGCATTGTATTCATTTCTTTATTTTTTGTTTCACTGGCAGTTCAGTCTAGTTGTGTATCTGATGCATTTATTATTGATGTTGGTGGTCTCTATTTGCTTTGAAGTGGCCTTGTGGAAGGTTTGAGGTTCCTAAAAAGGTGTGGATCATTGTCGAGACCTTCTTCTACTCAACTCTTCTCTAACTTACAATTCCAACACCCCCTTCCAAATTAGTCTGTTGTGATGGTTTATAAGGAGGTTTTGGGAGGTTCTTTTTTAGCAGCTGAAAGCATTCTAGGAGGCCAAATGATGTAGTATTATTTTGATTTGGTATCTATTTTTTTCTCTCTGTGTATGCTTAATTTTTTTTGGTTTTCTATATAATTGGTTCTCACCAATTATGTGGAGATGCTTATGGTTTTCTCAATTTTAATGTTTTGGTCTTGATGCTTGGATATGTTCTTTGATTTAAATGTTTTATTTTTTATCATGTTGATAGATTTGTTCTAGTGGATATTTTGATGGTTTTATCAATTTTCAAGTTTCAAAACTCAAGGGTTATTACAAATCATACTTTACAACAAGGTTGAAATTTTAAATCCTTATTGGATGGTATCTAGTAAAAAAGGAAAATTCTTTAGGAAATCGAATGATGTGGTGTATTGTATTTGAAATTTGATATTTTTTGTTTTATTTTGAAATTAGAAATTTTTTATTTGAATTTGGTATTTACAATTTTAAATTTGGTTTTTTTTTATGTTGGTTTGTTATTGGTTTTGAGGTAGGGTTAGTGTTCATGTGAGGGTTCATACTTGACCCATAAAAGTGTTATCAAAAAATATATAAAACATAGATTGAAGGAGGATATACCCTACTAAATGGTATATAAATATTTTGAAAGGGTGTGTAAAATATTGAATTCAACCAAAAGGTTTTAATATAGATTTCTATATTATTGAGGAAATCATTAATTTTGTATTGAAAACCTGTACAATTTAGATAACATTAGTCTCCTAAAATCCTATCATAATGGGTGTCTTGTGGCTAAAAAATTTTCTAAAAGAGATGTTGTGAAAAATTCTATTATACGGTGGAAAACTACTAAAAATCCACCTATGCCCACAAATCCATAGCCAAAATCAGTCTTTTTCATCAATATAGGTATCTTATAGCCAATTGAAAGAAATTTTTGTGGTTATATCCAACCTATAGTCATGAGAAATATGGGCTATAATGATGGGAAATTTATATGGATACAGCCGACCTATATCCCTAGGAAGGATGGGATATATCTAGGGGAAATTTTTATGGCTATATCCTACCTATATACAGGTCATTTATTATGGATATAGCCTATCTTTATGAGTAAATTTTTCTTACGTGGGGATATTGTTGGGAAAAAAATTCCCCACTAAATTGGTGCATGAAAATTTATATTGCCATAGAAATAGTGAGATCATGGATATATCCCCCTATAAGAAAATATTTATCTACATGAACATATTACCATTGATATAGGCCTACCATATCAGTACCTATAGCCATAGGCATCAAGGCATGTGGCTACAGTGCCCTTCGAGAGCCCCTATAGCCATGGGAATAAGGCCCATGGCTATAGGTTGGTCAACGTGGACCAAAAAAACATTATATATATATATAGATAAATAAATGTGTGTGTGTTTATATGTATTCAAAAAACACTTTGTATTGTAGTGGTAGGGTCTCTAATTCTCTGTAGACAAGATGCGGGTTTGAAACTCACTGGTTTAAAAAAATACCTCTATAGTGATGGGAAATACTCGTGGTTATAGGTCGATTCATGTGGCCCTAATTATTTCCATGGGTGGTTCCTATGGATATAGTTTATCCCATATATAACCTTGTATATATGCATGGATAGTGCTCATTTATATAATAATTCCATGTGTAAACACCCTATAGCCATGGGCATTGTACATAGCTATATATAAGTCTCCCATGTCTACAACCCCATTTTCTATTTGTGATGTCAGGCTCACCTTTTTGTTTTATATAATAGTATGGATTTGTGGTATATGTTAAAAACTAATAAGTAATTCTTAGTAATTTGAATCAATCAAGGGATGAGATATGGATATTAAATACACATAATCAACATTTTATAAGATGGTTTTGAGACCATTTTTTAAGGATTTATTACAAAATTAGAATTAAATTTCAGAACAATATTTATGGTTAGTTGTAGGAACAAGTGTACATTTTTTAATTTTCAATGGTTATACAATTAATAGTTATATGTTCTATACAAAGGAACAAGATGAACATAGTATTATGTAAAATAGTAGAGTTAATCTTGTGGTAGAATATATTCATGTATCTGGTACCAAGGATAAACATACAATTTATGTGAATATTTTATTCTTTAGAATCATTGAAAAAATATGGGAGTTGGATTATAAAAAATTTCAAATGTTGATTTTTCGATGTAGATGGATTGATAACAAGAGTACAGTTAAAATCATTTAAATAAGGTTTGTGAAATTGAATTTTAGTAAGGACGGGTACATGGAAAAATCATTCATGATAGAATCATATAAAATACAAGTATTTTATTTCTTAGATCCTACAAATATAAATTCATTAATTATTTTTTGTCAACCAAAACACCACAGGGTCAAATAAAAATTCCATTGAGGATGACCCTTTGATTGGGATATCATAATCATTTCATGGTGATCCCAATATAGATGGTGTCTTGTATTTCATAGGGGACCACAAGACGGGGATTTAGACACTTATTAGAGGATCCAAATCCATTAAACCATTAAATAAAAAAATAGATATCAATGAATAGGTTAATTTTTTTAATTTAAAATGTGTTTCTTCATAATATTATGTGTTCACTACTGTATTTAGATAATCAAAAATTATATTTTTTAACTACTTATGTAGATAGTGGATTATCCATATAACAATTCTACCAATCCTGAGGAAAAAAATATTTACAATGTTGAAATACAAGAAATTTTAAAAGGTTAACAACATATTATTGAAAAAAGATAGAAGAACTTTAATATGGTATTATTAACATAAAATATTAAGGTGAGAATCAAAGGCCAAAAATTTGAGGTTAGATGGAATGAACGTGGCTAACCCATTGAAAAAAACAAGTCTATTTTCATTATTTAAATTTAGGTTATGACTCGAATACATGTACCAATTGATATAGATACATGGAACAATGTTGTGTCTGTATTTAAGACAATAATATGAGAAGACATTAGGGGTAAAATTATGATATAATTTATCTATTTTACTAAAATATAAAACAATGAAATGTTTATTTACTCTTCACTATCCATTATAGAGTACATATATATTAGATTATTTTCAAATGAAATTTGTATTAATGGTCACTAGAAAGACTCATAGATCATTTCAGACACTTCTTATAAAGAATTATCTCATGGATAATGAGGGAAAATTAAACCCCCACCCACCAACTATGTATTTACACATGATAAACCAATAAACATGGAATTCTTTCATTGAATTTGATAAGGAGGAGTCATTTAAGATATATTTTAATTTGTATTATTATATTTGACATTATATATGTTAATCACTTTGATTAATAATTGTTAATTTATGAAATAATAAAGGAGTGCTGAAAATAAGAAACAGCATAAAAACCAACGCATCTCGGTTATAAAGCAAGGATGGGGAGTGATTCAATTGAAAAAAATGGTATAAATTTTAAATCTATAGTAAAAAATTTATGTTATATCATAAAACATAATTATGTTCCTTTTTTGTATATATATTGATGAATTATAATCTAAATCCACTTTCATCTCACATCATGTGCTATGGAAGGAGGCTCTGGTAAATAAAAAGGGACAAATAGTCACTAAAAACACAAAAATTATGAAAATTAGGTATAATTATGAAATAATATAAATTTTCTCCACTTTATATATGTAATACTTAATAATTAATATTTATTATATCTATTTTTTATCTATTTTAGATATCAAAAACATCATTAGTTGGAGTATATTAGAGACTCCTTTAAATGGATTTGAAGTGGCCAGAATAATATGGATGCTTTAGAGGTGCAGGTTTTGGAGTCTAACCTATAGAATATTTTGAGAAAATAAAGACACAGGGGGATATAAATGATAGAATTAAATGCATACATGAAAAAATATATACTCTAATATAAAAAGTTACATGTAAGTCTGATGTGATAGACAGGTTTATCTGGAAGGATCAATGAGAAGAAACAATTCACCAACAACCACTACATGAAGAGCTATCCCCATCTTTAAGGTTATTCATTCTCATAAAAGGACTTAGTTACCCATGGTAATCAATTTTTTCATAATAGTTTATTATAAATGTGAATCAAACAACAATTGATACCTTTCTTATATTAAAATTCTATAGGGTGAAATAGATTTTGATTTAAATCTATCTGCACCCACCCAAAGAAGGGTACAATGTACAATATCCAAGGAGATATTTGGAAAAATAAAAAACTTACAAAATATCATGTGAGGGTAAGGATTCACATAGATCATGAGTTGATCACCGATCAACCTATTCCCCTTAATGATCTAGATTTTCACATGGTCGAACTTTCTATTGGAACTTTCATAGCTTGGTTGTTTAATCTTACAAAGATACATGAGGATAATGAGGTATTTCATTTCCAATTTATTTTATATGAAAAATATTTAGAAATTAATGAAAAAAGTTTAAACTAAGTAATGATTTTATATATGGATAAAAATAAGGTTAAATTAAGGGTCAAATCAAAATAATCTAGAGGATCAATCGATGAATTGAAAGGACCTTTCGAGAGTACCTTTGTCCTTCCAATTCAATTCCCATATTTACTAGCATTACAAGTTCATATGGATACAATGTTAAAAGATCAACATATTTAATATAGTGAATTTGAAGAAAAAATATATAAAAAAATCATTATAGACATGATTGGTCTTGATAGTGTAAATGAAATGCTCAAGAATGAATGGCTAAGAGCCTCAGTTATGATTGTATACATGTGGTACATTTTCATAATCTATTTTTTCAATAGTTTATTTAGTCTTTTAATTATATTTAAATGCTATTCATATTTTCTATAAGAGTATATATCACTAATATGTAAAATAAAAACCCTACAAATAAAAATTTGGACTCATTAGTCCTCAAACCAATTCTACACAAAAATTGTCTTTCAAAGAAGATGAAATTTTATTAAGATCACAACAAGTAATCATAG
The DNA here is from genome assembly GCA_963277665.1 of Viscum album. Classification (NCBI taxonomy): domain Eukaryota; kingdom Viridiplantae; phylum Streptophyta; class Magnoliopsida; order Santalales; family Viscaceae; genus Viscum; species Viscum album. The sequence continues at coordinate 1,334,963,328 of OY728138.1, forward strand.
TATTTGAAAATAAACTAACATATGAAAGAATATTCTTTATACCTACAATATAGGGGTAAAAATATACAATTTAATAATATAAAATATTTTTTCATTTTTTCATTTCTTATTCATTTTTGTTTTTAAGAAGCATTAGATGCTCATTGCAATCAATTTGGATACACCAAAGATTTATTTTTTAGATTCAAATAATGGATATCCAACAAATCAAACACACATGATTTCATTTATCAATTGGTAATATAGTACATCCAACATTTTACAAATAAAATTCAAATTATATGTTTTATATTATGTTTTAAAAATAATATTGTTGTGATAGAGTGGTGTTTATTTATCATCAAATTCACGGTATGAGGATGAACAATGAGCATAATAATCCTATGTATTTATATAACTAGATAAGTATTAAGTTATATATTATAATATTTAACTATCAAAACATATATCAAACTAAATTGCTTATTTTTTCAATGTTTCTATAGTGTTCGAAACAAAGTAATGATGTTGATTACGGTTATGAAAATTTTAAATTTATGAAAGATATCATATTCCATCAATAAACTAGTATCCACAAAGAGGTATTTTCAAAGATAATTAAAATTTCATTTAAAATATTCTTTAATAATTTGGTTATCTTTATTTTTCTATTACTAATAGGACTATCGATAGTCCACATAATCAAAAGTGGACATATATTTATTTATAAATGAGTGGAAAACTTACATGGTATCAAAATGTTTTCAAACATCATGAAGAGGTGATTTAATAACATGTTTGTAATTTTTTTCTTTCATAAATATCATGAAGAGTTAGTTTATCTATTTCTTATTTAGTTAATTTTCTTATCATTTTAAATTAAAGCATTGATTGATTTGTGAAATGTTTGAATAAACACCACATTAATTCATGTTGTGGTTTTAAGGATATAATAATTTCCCATTTATAGTCACACTTCATGTCAACTCTATTAGTTATGAATTCATCATTATTTTGTTTCACTCTTAGATTAATAAAGCTATCATCAATAAATGGAATTCAGATAGTCCCTCAATAGGTCTATATTCCTTATATTGATGATAACTTTATTAATCCAGAAGTGAAGTATAATAATGATTAATTCCAAACTAAGAGAGTTTACATTAAGTGAGATTATGAATGGGAAATTATTTTAGCCTTCAAAAAGGACCCTAGATTTTATATGGAGGCCTTTTGTACTCTTCATAGGTATAAAATTCTTGGATAAAAATAAATTCTTGATTAATTATTTAAAAAGGATGATGCACTCAAGTACTATTTAATGTTCAATCCATGGATATTTTTGTTATTTATTTGATTTTTTTATGTTCAAAAGTGATGCGATTCATTCCCTTTTGGGTCCAAGATCTTTTAATAACATGCAAGTGATACAACTTTATGATTTACTAATAGAAAAGTAAGTTATTGAATTTACTATAGTATGTGATTTGGGCATGCAGTAATCACTTGTATACATTTCCTCCCACTCCTATAGGGGTACTTGTATATATTTATTCCCACTCCCTTAGTGATTGTCTAAATATGTTTGAGGCTAACCATTCCCCTAAAAGTGACATTTTTTATGACAAAAAATATAACAAACTCAAAACTGATCAAGATTTATCATATTGTATTGATACTTAAGAACAATGATCCATGATTCTTTTTTGAAATGTGGCAATCAACCATATATCAATCCATAACACTATATGGTTGATATTACTAAAAGTGTGTGTTTTCATTTAAAAGTGGCATTTTAGTCCAAACCACGTGTTACATACTCAAAACTGAGAAAAAATTCTAGGATTTTATTGATATTTTAATATAAAAATTTTGTGATTTATTTGTGAAAGGTAACAATTAATTGTATGTTAATCCAACGCATTGTGTTACTGTTATGAATGTAAGTGAGTATTTTTATTTAAAAGTGACATTTTAGTAAAAAACATACATCACATAGTAAAAAATGATAAAAATCTTTATATTATCTTGATACTTTAATATAATGATCCATGATTCATTTTTTATGTGTAAGAATGAACCTCACATAAATCTAAAACATAGTGTGACCAGTATGACTCAAAATGATTATTTTTCAGTATAAAAGTAACGTTTTAGTTCACAATGACCATTACATAATCAAAACCAAGGAAACGTGATAGGATTGTCATTATAATTTATTAAAATGACCCATGATTCATTTTTGACATTTATGAATCAACCTCATGTCAATCTGTCACACGATGTGACTCATATGACTCAAAATTCATTTCTTCATTTAAAAGTGAAATTTTAGTCTAAAACATGCATCATATACTCAAAACTAAGAAACACACTCATATTATATTTATACATAAGGAAAATTATACTTTATTCATATGTGACATGTATTAATTAACTTCATGTCAATCCAACACAAGATGAGGTTATTATGATTGAAATTACATGTTTTTATTTAAAAGTGGTATTTTAGTTCAAAACATGTGTCACATATTCAAAACCATGAAATTGAATTCATATTTTCTTAATACTATAGTAAAATGATTAGTGATTCATTTGTGATGTTTATTAATTAACTGCATTTCAATCTGACACATGGTGTGACTGTTCTGACTAAATGTGTGTGGTTTCATTTAAGAGTGGCAATTTTGTCCAAAATGAACACCACGCACTCAAAACTGATCAAACATGATTTAATTGTCTTAATAATTTATTATAATGATATATGATTTATATTTTATGTGTATAAATTAATCATACATCAATCTGAGACATGGTGTGGTCGTTATGACTGAAAGTGTGTGTTTTCATTTAAAAGTGATATTTTTTTCCAAAACACATGTCACATACTCAAAACTAATAAAATGCACTAAGAATGTATTTATACTTTAGTATGAAGATCAATAATTCATTTTTGATGTGTAGGAATTAACCTCATTTAAATCTGACACATGGTGTTAGTGATATGACTGAATGTGCGCCACATGCTCAAAATAGAGCAAACATGTTGTGAGTGTCGTATTACTTTGAAATATGTTTTATTATTGCATTTTTTTATCTTTTTATTTATGTATTATGAGTTATAATTAATTTTTTAATTTGTATTTATTTTTTATTAATGTATTATTATATTAAAGTTATGTTTCATTTATTTATTTATAGTATTATTAAAGTAAACATTATTTTTTATTACAGGTACACTATTCTTTTGTTCAAGTTGGGGGTAGTGTGTTTGATAACTGATACCATAATCTAGATCTATTGTATAGGACTCACAAGGACAATGGAATACAAGATCAACTTTTTTTCTACATGTTAAATTGTTTTTTAATTTTTTGTAAAATGTAATGTTTGTAATAAATTATACATATCAATGTAATTGGAATGTATCAAAATGTAAATTTATTTGTAATTTTAATTGATTATAATGTAAATTTATTTTAAATTAAGTTGTAATTTATTTATTGGGTTGATGCAGTGTGTTGTAAATGTAGTAGAACATCGATTCAACTAATAGTTTATATTATCTCTACAGATTACACTAAAAAAAGTAATTTTTATCAGCATTAAAAATAACGCTGATAAAAGATACTTTTATGAGAACTAAGAAAAGATATGATAAAGGTCACCTTTATCATCATTTTTTAGTGATGATAAATGGATCCATTAATAGTGATTTTTTACCACTCATAAAAGCACTCGACTTTTATCATTTCTTACCACATCAACATTGTTTTATTGTTGATAAAAGTTATTTCTAACATTGATAAAGCTACGATCTATAGTAGTCGTTATTCCGATATACAGTGTGGTCGAAATGAATTAAAATGAATTTTTTCATATGTAATTGTTTTTAAATTTGTTAAGTGTTATTATTAAAACACATATTGTTTATTATTCCTTATACATGACTCATTTCAATTACAGGTACTTTTCTTTGGAAGGCTAAAAGTCAAAGGATTGTTGATTCATTGACAAGATTTTCTTTACGTGTTTTGTTATGTTAATTTTTTATTCATAATTATTGTAATAATAAACAACAATTTTAATGTAAAAATAAGTTTTTAAATAATGAAATATATTTTTTATTTTCATTTTATTTCTTGTTTTAATTATGTTGATTTTTGTGACAATTTCTCTTTAGATATTTTTTTGTATTTTGGGTTTTATCACACTAAATAGTGGGTTCATGGATTATTGTATCACCACTAAAATAATTTTGAGAAAATTTTCCTTTCTCAATACTTGAAAAATGTTGATAAAAGAACCAACTGCACAAGAAAAATAGCAAGAAAGGGTGGCCTTTCTCAATATCACCAATCTCAATTTTTTTTAAGCACTGAGAAATTTGTTTTTTAGAATTGAGAAAAATATTTTTTGTAGTAATTTTTATAACACCATGTACAAATATATTTCCTCATTCAAAGGCACTACCACATATCATGATTTATCTAGCACTGACCTTTAACAGCGCTAGACAAAAAGCGATGATAAAGTGGGGAATTTTTTCAACGCTTGTAAAGAGAGATGATAAAGTTACCTTTTATCAATGTTAATAAAAGTGTTGACAAAATGGTACCCTTTGTCAGTGCTTTTTTCTACCACTAATAAAAATCCCCCATTTATCAGCACCTTTTTTAGCACTGATAAAAGTGACACCTTTATCAGTGCTTTTTTCTAGTACTAATAAAGGTTATAGTTAGTAATTTAATATATATATGAATATTTAAATATTTTTAAATAATATTTATATTGAAATAATTATATATATGTAAATATAATATATAAATATGATTTATATATATTTTAATAAAAAATTAATCTTATTTTCATAATTTTATATATAAAAAATTATCAAATTTATATTAGTCCAAATATTTAAGAGTTTATTTATATACATTAATTACAAAATGTGAAAATAATTAAAATAAATACAATATATTAATAATTTATTTAAACAATTATATAACATATAAATGGATATATTTATTTAAATATATATTTATATTGATATTAAATAATTTAAAATATATGTACATGTATAATTGTATGTATGTATGTGTATGTGTGTATATGTGTGTATATATGTGTGTGTGTAGATGTGTATGTTTTTTTTTAAGTTGGGGCTGAAGCCTCTTTTTATTATAAAAGCAAATATCTCTTAATATATATGTAGAGGGAGACCCATTACATAGCATATAGGCCCAAGGTTAAGTTTCCCATGAACATGGTCCAAAGACCCTCAGACTTGAATGCCTTAATTCTATGCCTGAAAGCCCATTTTTTTCCAAAGGCCCCTCCAATGAATAGTAATGCGACAGTACCCAGACTACTACAATACCTACTATAGTACCACCACTGTTATATTACATGCTATAGTACTCACCATCACTATAGTGCAGTCGCTACTATAGTTTCACAGTTGCTATAGTTCTGCCTCTCCAACAGTTTTGCAACTGCTACAGTGTTGTTGTTGCTATAGTTTCTTCACTGCAACAGTAACCTGCTATAGTAACTCGAGAAATCACTCCTTTCTAATTTTGAACATGGGTCTCTTAGATGCAGGCTTACAGGGTTTTCCATACAGGCACCACCCCAACTGCAGTGTAGATATGTATGTGTACATATGTATGTATGTCATGTGTACATGTATGCATAAATGTTACAAATTCACCTTTTAATATTTTCATAATTTATTTAATTTTAATTATTAATTTATTATTATATATTCATTAAAAATGTTAAAAATATATGTAATAATTTTGTAATATTTATTTACACATATATTTATTTACTATATAAAAAATTATTTTCAATATATTTGTAATTTATATGAATAATATTTATTCATTTTTGTTTATTAAGTTTTTAATTTTAAAATATGTTTGAAATTTATATAATTAATCTATTTAAATTATTTTTTAATAATTCTTTCATTTAAATAGTTAATTATAAAATTATAAATATATATAATTTTAAAAAAAGTATTTATAAAATTATAAATAAATAAATTTAAATTTAAATAATAAATATATTTATAATTATATATATTTATATATTAGTAAATATATATATAATTATATAACTATATTTATAATTATATTTAAATACTTTTTAAATATATTTATTCATAATTATAATTATACTAGGAACGTCTCAAGCCATGGGTTAAAATAATGAAAGAGGAAGATGGGGTCAGACATGGAAATATTTCCCTCATAAAAAATAGTCAAAGGCCTAATTTTTCTCTAATCTTAGGATTAATCTTATGTTCCTCATCACGCATAATATTCCAATCAGATCGTCCGCACCCACACCCGCACCCATGTGCTCTAGGATGTCGGTCTCTCCTCCAAGTTTTCACTTATTATGAGAGGCTTTCAATGACATTGTCTTATGAGTTCGATCAAACAACATTTGATTGAACCTCCACCCAGTTAAGTGTGTCATCAAGAAAATTATCTTCATTGCCTTTATCTGTGGGAGTATGAGCTACATTTATCTGTACTCCACCAACCTACACTTCATCATCCCCTTTCATGTGCTCCTAGGTATGAGACTATATCTTCAGAGAGACTACTTGGACCTCTTCATCCTGTGATTGATTTATACCTTTATTGATCATATCATGAAATCCAAAGAGGTTAGAAGTTGACACCTAAAACTTTCTCAGACTTCCCATTCCTCGTATATTTTTTATTTCAAGCTCATCCAGAGCCTCTGACATTATAGAGTCAACCAGCTCACGAGTGGGGTTGCTTGTTGGATGCTCCATATGAAGGGGCATTGTAAAAGTGGTCAAGGCCATGTTATTTGAAATGTTAGGGGGGGAAAGATTGTATGGGATTAGAATAAGTTTGACTGGACTTCCATAAGGGAATCGATATAAAACCTTCATTATCCTCTAAATTTTCCTTGACTATGTATGCTTTATTTCCTTCTAGGAAACTAACTCTATGAGCCTCTACACTGCTGTCGGAAGCAATAGAAGCTAAGTATTTTCCTTTGGGGTGATCCAAATTGGTATCAAATTCTTGGTTAGAAAGAGAGGAACATACAAATGTCATGGGCCTTTTTCCTTCAGGGCCCACCAAATTTTTACCCTTATATACAGCCATGTAGGGAACCAATTCATATCTAGACAAAACTTGGTTTTGAACAACAATTATAGAATTGGAATGATTATTGACCTATTCATCCACTTTTTTCTTACCTTTTCTAGATTTTATGGCATCATCCTCTCATGGAAAATCTTATGAACAACAAGTTCTTGTACCAAAGATTCATCAGTTAAGCCTTTCATCCCTTCTTCCACTATATCCACCATGATTTTGTATTATGCTACCCAATCTAAGCTAATTCTTGCACATCTATAGAGTCATGACAACACTGAGAAACAGAGGCAGTAAAATCATCATCACCTTGCTTCTAAAAATTGGAATCCTTCACTGGTGCAGAAACCCCAAGATGCTTATCATGTTGAATATGTACACCAGTCCTAGTCGCACCTGGGTATCCAACAGGACCATCCCCAGGCCGATCCACCTTATAGAAGTGACCATGCTCACTATTGAGCCCATTCCTCTCCATATTAATATGAGGTATCCCTTTACCTTGTATCTTCTCATAGCCATGATTTATAGTTCAACCTTGAATCATAGATTTCAGAATTTGAGACTTCCTACTACATGAATTTTCTTTATGCCCATTAGATGAACAGAAATCGCAAACAATGTCTCTTTTACAGCTCAATGAATCATGAACAACAATCCTACAATCTAAGAAAAACCATGGCATCCTTTCATACTCCATTTTCAATTCAAAGATGTCCAAATTGATATAGAGGATAACTCTATCAACAAGGGTAAAAGATGAGTCTACCTAAACTAAAAATCTACCATAATGGAAAAATCTGTCCAATTATATTTCTTTGTCCATTTTTATGGGGACACATATCACCATTGTAATATCATACATGATTCTCAGATGCCAAAATAGTTAGTTTAAACAGAATACTTTGACCCACAATTAAATTGAAAAATTACTTACCTCTAGAGGGTTGAAGTTTCGATCTCATTCACGAATGTGTTGTATTTCTGGTTTTAGGGAAATTGACCAAAGTCCCCAGGCCTTCTTCTTTAATTATTATGAAGAAAAAATAAAATGGAAGAATCTGTGACCCATAGAAATTCATTTCCAATTATCAAAATCCCAAAAAACTGAAAGTCACGGGATAAGATCTTCGACTCTCCAAGGCTAAGAACCCTTTGATAAAATGATTATCATGATGATGGAGTGCTCACTGAGATTCAAATTATCCAAAATTGCATTTTCATCAGCATTAACATGGGCGACATTACCCTGTCACCAAATCACACCAGAAGAAGAATCTTTTTAGATAGAGGAGTGATCGGCAATGTCAGAGGGTGAAGCAGCTTCAATCCCACCAAGAACGAACCTTCGAGATTTTATCCTATTAGAAACAAGCTTAAATGTGTCGAATCGACCTCGTTCTAGGAAGATTTCGGCCAAAGATTTTCTACATGTGACCGCCATGGAGTAGAAACCCTATTCACCATCACATTTTTGTGAGACTCTCGAGAAAAACCCATCTTTCCATTTTATATTTATAATTATATACAAATTATTTTTAAATTTTTTCATTTTTAATTATAATTATAAATAAATATACATATATTTAAATAATTATAAAATTATAATAAATATATTTATTATAATTTTATAATTATGTATATTTATATATTAATATATATATAATTATATACAAATATTTATAAATATATTTATTTGTAATTATAATTATAAATAAATATCTATATTTAAATAATTATAAAATTATAATAAATATATTTAAATAATAAAAATATCTATTATATTAATAATTGTATATACTTGAATAATAAAAATAATTATTATATTTATAATTATACAAATATATATAATTATATAAATATACATAATTATATACTCGAACGGTGCAACCCATAGAACAGATACTCACTTAGAAATTACTCCAAATAAAGAGTTGATTGGATCAGGGATGATGGATCAAAATCCATAGATTACTCTAAAGTGGACAAGAGTTCATTACCCCTAAGAAAGTGGAGGTAGAAGAAGATGATAAAGGTTTGTTGGTTTCGTCATGATTGATTTCTTTTGGTGTGCTGAACTTAGGCATTTATTATCATTTTACTCTACATTATTGTTTATTTGTACTTTAATTTAATAATAATGTTTGGGGACTACGGGCTAAAATCATGGTCTATATCACTTTGGTATATTTATAACTATAAATAAATAATTATATATTTAAATAATTATAAAATTATAATAAATATATATATATAATTATATAAATATACCAAAAAGATTCATAACTAATCATGCCTGGCCCTAAAATTTATTAATGAAAATATAAATACATCAGTGAAAAATCATGTGGCGTATCAAATTCCACCAAATCATGAAATTGGTAACACCAATGTCACCCAAAAAATCAATAAGAGGGATAACCTGATCCAAAATTATAATGAAAATATTCCCTTAATTAAATTCACCCCAAGTCAGCCTAAGGATCATATTGTCTATATCTTCTCAGAGCCTGAAATCTCCCCTACCAATTTTCTAGGACCACAGACACGCCCTTTCGAATTAGATATTTCTTCCAGCACATTAGTGCTAGATTGTCCCGTTAAATTAAGAATGGGATGCATCCCAAATTCATCCTGCATCCCTAAATTATCTCTAACACCCTGAATCTTGAGGTCATCGCATTGAATGTCTGAGGTCAACCCCAGATCTCTCCCTATGACATCACTAGCTTGTATGTGTCCACACCAAGCACACTAGATCCCTACATCTAGAAGTCGATGCGATCATTGTTGGTCATCTCTTGTATCTCTTGATTGTTATTGCCGACAATTTTAAGACCCAAATGAGTCCTGATCCCACCTGATTCTCCTGGGATTAGAATCCATCCAAACTGAGGTCTTCATCATACTTGAAGCTGATGATCTTAATTATTCGTCTCTTGCACCACATGGTTTTCGTCTTCCTACACCAGAGTGATGTCACCATCCTAATCCCATCACGATACCCATGAATGGGCAAGGTAGTGTCGTTGTAAATTTTAAAAAAAGTAACCGAGGGAGACCGCCCCAATAAATCATCAGAACACCCACCGCCGGGGTCCCAAATACAACACTTGTTGCACATCATGAGGACAATACCACATCCCATATCCCAGATCCATCGAAGCTAGTATCGGTCCTATTTACCATCGGGATCCCTCGTTGTCTCTCTCTCTCCCTGCGGCCGTCCCCGCCATGTTTCATCTCTACCTCCCTCCCTCCCTTCCACTGTCGCACACTGCCATTTCCACTCTCCCTCCCTGTTGTCATCTTCACTACTCTCCCTCCATGCCGCCCCATGCTCTGTTGCTCTCCCTCACCATCGTGTAGTCACTCTCACTCTCTATCGGATGATTTGACATCTATAATTAAAGTTTTATCATTTTTAGTTTTTATTTGGACGTTTTTAATTTTCCAAAAGGATTTGAACATCACATCACCTCCCTTGCATATTTAGAAGGAGTGTGGAAGTTTGGGTGACTGATACTTGTCATACGTGACATCTCTCCACCGATAATTATCGATCACCCTAAACTTTCTCACTCCTTTTACAGTATTGTCATGAAAAGTGTAAAAAATGGTTTATGCTTTAGATTGATGTCCAATTAATATAAATTATTAGTACATATAATTATTGTATATAATAATTTTCTTAGTGATAATAATAATAATTGAAAAGAAAAAAATAATAAATGAAAATTAGTAATAAAAAGGGGGAAAGACAGTGGATATTTTCTTATTCAAATAGGAAGAACAGAAATTACAAATTTCTCATGATTTACCCACATATCAGCATCCAATTTTATAACTGAAGAGGTGAAGAAGGTTCAACATGTTATCCTAAGAATCCTATCACTAAAATACTACTTGGACCACCTCGTACCAATTTAAAAAATTAATAAACATCAACACCTCCCTCTTGTTGTACTCCCACCTAAAAAAGTTGTAGAAACCATCCTTGATCACCATGTTTTGAAATAGATGAAAATTTAATTAGATTCTTTATAACTTTAGATATCAAACATTTCTTTCCTTCAATTATTTTCACCACAACAAAACAATCTCAATACAAATCATTCACTTATTATTATATTATAACAATGACTTCATGTAGCTTAAATGATTCTTTAAGAATGACCTATTATGGGTTCATGGATCATACTTTTTTTATATTTATTTATTTTATTAAATATTAATATTAACGAATCAAATGGAATGGATATGAATCTAAAATGGATGGATGCCAATTGTTTGGAAAAATATTATGAGGATAAGGTGAAATATTTCATCATGTTTTGAAAAGATAATGCACATGGCCCTTCCCAAATCCTTTTTTTATGTTTACACTATTGTTATTCAAGACTAATTAGTCCATATAAGTTGGAATAACACTTGATTTGTCAAAAAATAGATCAAATTTATAAATTTTGGACTAAACATGGGGAAAACCTAGATGTAGCTAGTGATTGGGATAATACTGTGCTTTATGGATCATCTAATAGGATTACAAGTGTGGATAATGATAAAGAACATATCAAGGATATAATTATTTGTTTGAATAATTATGAAGATATTATTGAGGAAATGAAAATTATAGTGAAAATGAACTTTGTGATAGTCCAAAATTATTTGAGAAGTTAAAGAGTTGTGAAAATATATCATTATATGTTGTTTGTACTAAATATACAAAATTATCGGCCATACTAAATCTGTATAATTTTAAAGCTATCAATAGATAGAGTGATTATAGTTTTACTAAACTACTTTCTCTCTTGAATGATACGATCCTATAAGATAATGATCTTCATTTCCGAACATATGATGCTAAATGAATGCTACGTTAAATGGATATGATCTTTGAAAGAATAAATTCATGCCCAAATGATTGTATATTGTTTCACAACGACCAAAAATCACTTAAAATGTCCAAAGTGTGGTTCTTATCAATACAATAAAGATTAATTATGTCCTATGAAATTTTTATGGTACTTTATAATAATTCCAAGGTTTAGGTGCCTATATAGAAGTGAGGAGACTCTAAGATAATTGACGTGGCATGTAGATACAAGAAAGAAAGATGGGAAACTTCATCACCCAATAGACTCTCATCAGTGGAAGAAAATTGTTCACAAGTATCCTAAATTTAAAGATGATCCAAGAAACCATCATCTTATGCTATCTATAGATGGATTGAATCCTTTTGGTTTTCAAATAATCACTCACAGTACATGGACAATTATGTTGATAAATTATAACTTTCCACCATGGTTATGCATAAAACAAAAATACATTATGTTTTCTCTACTTATATTAATACCAAAAATAACAAGGTGATGATATTTATGTTTATTTGGTTCCATTGATCAAAGATTTGAAATTATTGTGGTAGTCAAGTGTTACATTGTATGTTGATTACAAAAATGAAGATTTCATGTTGAGAACAATGTTGTATGGGATGATAAATAAATTTCCTACTTATGGAAATCTTTCAGGATATAAAATTAAATGAAATCAAGGGTGTCTCATTTTTTAACAAGGTATACAGTTAATTAGGTTGAAACATTCATTGAAGAATATGTTTCTAGGACATTGTATATTTATACCTTGATGACATAAGTATTGATCTTGGATGAAATCATTTGATGGGAGTACAGAAGAATGTGAAGAACCATCTACACTAATAGGTGATCAACTGATTGAGAAAGTAAAATATATGGACACTAATTTTGGTAAACCTTTTTCAATAAACCTTAAAAAAACTGATTGGAAAAGGAATCAATTTTTTTAATTACCATACTAGAATTGTATGTACATTAATAATTTTCTTGATGTTATGCATATTGAAAAAAAAGGTATTTGATAGTGTCATATAACGTTACTAAATGTACCAGGTAAAACAAATTATGGAATTAATGCTAGTTTGGGCATGATTTACAAGGGAATATAGGAAGATTTTGTGCTAGTGAAGAGTGAAAAATGGAATTTTATTCCTATAGATGCTTACACTCTTTCCAGGAAAGAGGGATATCAGTTTTGTAACTTCTTGAATGATGTAGAGGTTCTAGAGAGTTATTCATCAAATATCAATAATATTGTTTCAATGGATAATTTAATGTTAAAGGGTCTAAAATCACATTATTGTTATGTTTTGATGTGATATTTAATATTTATAGATTACATTTAATTTTTACAAAGAATATCTATCATACATTAACCAAGATTTGTTTCTTTTTCAAAGCTATATGTAGCAAAGTTATAGAACTAGAAAAATTTTGAACTACAGAAAAGGATATTGTTGTCATATTATATGAATTGGAGATGTTATTCCTACCAGTATTCTTTTAAATGATGGTTCACTTGATGGTTCACTTGGTAAGAGAGATTTGAATATGTGGTATTGTACATTATAGATAGACATTTTAAGATCTTGAGTTTTCTTGAGGTATAGATATTTTACTTTTTTGATTAAAATCTTGTTTAATTTTCTTTTTGGCTTAGACCATATGCTGGGTCATGGGTTGGTTGGGTTTTTTTTGAGAAAGAAGAGGCAAGAAGGTTGTGTACTAGTTTCAGATCAATTACATGACATATAATTAGGATACACATCGTGAAATTCGATTACACGATGTGTAATGGTCTGGCCAAGACTTTTCATAGTGTGTGAGGGTTTTCCCTCAGGAAGTGAAACTGAGCATTACACAACATTAAAGGAAATTACATGTCGTGTAATTTACCAACTAATTTTTTTAAAAATAGAGGTAGGGGATCTATTTTCCAGACAGAAGCCATTTCCTGTCATTTGAAGCCTAAAAATCCTCATTTCTATTTTTTCAGATCTAGAAGCCATCCAAACTCCATTTCTTTCATTTTTTGGTCTCTTTGGAACTACATTGGTGATTGCTTAATTCTTTTTTATTCATTCTAGATTCTTCATAACAATGGTTTCATTGTTTGGGTTTAGGCTCATATACTCTAATTTCTCTCTCTTCGACCATTCTTCAAATTTCTCCTAAACCGAAGAAAATCATGAATCCATAATGGATGAGCACTCCAATATCGAGCTAAGGTAGGTTTTCTATAATTTTCTTTCAGATTTTGATGTTTTATAGAGTTATCGTCCTTTTTTCTCCTTTCGTAATTTTTTGTGTGGGCCCAATTTTGAAATTTTAATATGAAATAGACAAAGTATGACCTGTTTGGGATGCCCTTAGGTTCTTTGAGATGCATTGGTGGTTTTTTCCCCAACTGTAGTCCACCCATGGGGTGTTCCATGCCTTTGATTTGTTTTTTATTAATGAACTATCCAAGGGGTGTGTTCTCAAGTTTTCCTAGTTTATGTAAGCTCGATTTTATTTAAATGAGGTTGAATTACATGATTAGGAGATGTTCTACCTCCTTGCCTTGTGTTATCAGAATTATACCATTCTTAACATGATTAGATGGGTTTAATTCTATGGTTTAAATGAGTGGGTATACACATTGAATGAATTTTAATGTAAATGTTTATATGAGTGGGTAGACTCATATGGTTGGTAATTGTTAAATGGTATGAAATGATTTGTGATTTTATAGATGACATGGATGACCCTCCATGTATCTGGAATGTGGTAGTGGATTCCTTGGATGAGTATGAACCTTGGGTGTTGATTTCATGGGATGCCTTGGGATTTGCTACCCCTTGGATATGGCTTTCTTAGACTCATGTAAGAAATGTTGGTACACAAGCTCCTAGGACTCCAACCAGTGTCTATACCAAGTTTCCATCGAGATGCTCCTAGGAACTGATAAGTATGGATTGGTCTTCTACACCTTAGATGTGGCCCTTCATGGTCTACACTTCATTATATGGCATGGTCATGGGATATATGATTGTGGTTGTACAGAAAGGTAGTGGGTTTTTGATATGGCTTCTTATTATGGAAAGGTTGTGTGGATGGGATAAGGATGGTTGTACGGTGATGTTGTATTGATTTTTTATATTTTTTATAGCTACCTTGTTAGGAGATAACACTTGTTTCAGGGAGCCTTGAGAGGCTATTTGGTTTTACTTGTTGTAGTAGACATATTCCATGGGCATTCACACTTACATTATTACTTAAATACACTTTTTTAGTGTATTGCATCATGTTTCTTAGAATTGTATAGATATTTGGGTGGTTACCTACTAGGATGTTTATCTCACACCCTATTTGGGACTCCTTAGGGACCTAAATAGAATATATGGTTTTAGGTGATAATAGGTCCAATCTCCCTAACACTGGTTGTTGATCATTGCTTTAGAGCAGAAGAGCATGGGACCGTGTTGACGCTTATGATGCTACTAGGACACTTTTTGTTCTTTTTTATTTTGGATACATGTACCGTGTTGTCCTATTATGTACCTATTTTGGTTGTTTTCTAGATACATGTACCATCAACATCATTGTATATGAGACACTTCTACCTTGTTATATATTCTTATCTTGATCATCTATTTTATTTGATGTGTGATTATTGTATCTGCTTCTATTATTGAATGTGATTGACTTACGTTGTGATATACTTTGGTAATGAGGGTATAGTTTCCCCAATGACTCACCTAGGCCCTCTCTACTAGTCAGAATCCTCTTGTGTTTTGTGAAATGTGCTTGAGGCCATGTATCCAACCGGGTTCAGGGCATTATTGAGTGGAATCTAGGTCTGAGATGTTAAAAAGTGGTATAAGAGCATTTCTTTTCTAGTTTGATTTATTGTTTGGAAACAATAGACAAGGATAAGAAGGAAATGGAATTTGGTAATGAGCTATGCTTGGGCATAGCTAACCCATGTATAGGGAAAATTCAAATTGACCTGAATGAAATTATTATTTCTTATTTTCACTATTATAGTTGATTTGATTTCACCATTGGATGAAGAAGATGATTTATGCTATTATTATTAATATGATTGGGTTCTATTTATGTTACACCCCGATGAGATGAGGGTATTCCATCTCATGCGTCATATATTCACTTATTATAAATCACATTTCATGCATTATTCCATTCCATTTAGGATGCATATTTAATGCATACTGTTATGATAGGTGTTGTGATAGTTTCTCCTGCTGTTGTGATAGACCTTGTGTAGAGGATTGAGGAGTGACATCATCTTTCAATTCATAAGGTGTATGGGCCCTTATGAAATAGAAAATGAAACGCATTTTTAAATTCAATTGTTAAATTTAATTTGATGTGTATGGATTGTATGGGAATCAAATTTTGGTTCATGAGGTGTTATGGTCCCTCAGGGATCAGAAATTGGTGGACCATTGGTTGAATCATTGAACTAATGAATGTTAAATGGAAATGGAATGGAAAATAGAGACTTGACCTAGACCCTACTTTTGAGTGGGAAAGAGGTAGTGTTTCTAGTTGTGTTGTGGATGTTCTTTATATTGTGTTGGCTTTAGGAGAGAGCTTTGTGTTATAGTTTGGTTTTAGTAGGGTTTTTGACCTATACTATTATTTTTATCTACCAACATTAATGTTGTTATTTTTTTAGGTGTGTGTTTGGAATGGTAGATACATGTCACCACGATGACCTTCAGTGGTACACCACGAGGGAGGTGATGACTATACTTTGGAGGTAGTGGGCCATGGGCTACTGGTTGATCCTTCTTTATTGCCAACTGTGAAACTAAAGACTATTCTGGACACAGGTGATGAGGCATAGTTCCCTAAGGGTTTTTCACTATATGAAGACTTTTCAAGGAGCACTATATCCTTCTATGACTATGGATGAGCTAACGGGTGTTCCAGTAGCATCATACTCCCACGTTTTGCGGGGATGATGGTCCATAGGCTGCTAAGATTTGGCTTGAGAAAATGTTAGCTTTTTTTGAGCATCTTGAGTGTCTCTTAAAAAGAGGGTAAAGTTCACAACTTATATGCTATATGGAGCAGCAATGTGCTGGTGGGATGTTCTGAACTAGGATGAAAGGCTGTGAGATATGGGTTGGACTAATTTCCAAACCCGCTTTTATGACTACTTTTACCCCGAGACTCTGCAGGCAGAGTGGGATGGTGAGTTCATGCATCTAGTGAAGGGAACCATGATAGTTATGGAGTACTCAGAATACTTTATATAGTTTCATCATTTTGCACTGATGTACCTTGCTGATGAACTATCTAGAGCGAGATGCTTTAAGGAAGGTATCTGATATATTATCAAATATCAGGTTAACGTGTTTATATTGAATTATATCACTAAGATTTAGAATTAGACACTAATTATAGATTGAAATATAAGGGAATATGGGGGAATAGAGTAGGTTAGTGTTGCTTCTTGATCAAATGGTTCTAGGTCTTTAGGCAGGAAGTGTCGTTTTGAGGTTTCCCATGAGATGATCACCAGTGAAGCTGTGAGTTCTTGCATCTTGGTATTTTGTCACTATTGTGGTAGGTGAGGCCACATAAATAATCATTGTGACCAAAAACCATTCGAGTGTCTATCTTGCAGTAGGATGGGCCATGTGCACTGATTTTGTAGGACTTTCCCTTCAGCTGCGAGTGGTAGGGGGACATCTCTGATGTCAAGTTTAAGAGTAGGTTCCTTATCTCCATGTTAGGTAAGGAGTTGGAGTAGTGTGGGCTGATCAGGATGAGGTAGTATTGGTAATGGTATAGGTAGCTAGATTCCAGTTACACCTATAAATCATAGTGGACTTACTTTGGGCAGTGAGGTGGTGTCACAAGGTTGTGGTATAGGCTAGATCTATTTTGCACAGCCTTCCCCCAAGGAGTAGGGTGTTAGAACATCTACAGTGAGAGGTAAAATCTTATTAGCCTCTATTATTGCATCTACACTTTTTGATATAGGTGCATCACATAGTTTTATATCTACACTGGTGGTGAAAATCCTTGGGCTTGTTGTGTAGTCTTCTGTGGGAATTTTGATGTTAGACACATTATTGGGAATCAGAACAGATGATGTGCGTTAGTGCATGGAGTTCCCCCTTAAGGTTGGTGGGTGTCACTTTGTCTGGGGTCTTTATGTCCTTGAGATAATAGGTTTTGTTTTCATTCTCGAGATTGACTGGTTAGTATCTTATCGATATTATGTTGGCTGCTATCTCCATAGGGTGACTTTCACATTACCAGATGGTGCAGTCTTTACTCACAAGGTTGAATGAGATGTCTAGGCGAGTCAAGATGGACCAAAACATTATGGGGTGAGTGGGATAACATCCCATATTTCTAGTTTGTTTCTGGATGATTAGGAAGTGAGTCAAGAAAACATTCCTCTAATTGTTGAGAACTTTAGGGATGTGTTCCTAGATAACTTTTTTGGCTTACCACCTGAGAGAGAGGTCGAGTTCTCCATCGAAATATTGTCAGGAGCTGCATTGTTATCCATTCCTCCTTACAAGATGTATACAATGGGGTTGTAAGAGATCAATCAGAAGCTATAGTATTTGGAGGTCAAGGGGTTTATCTAATTCAGTACACACTACTAGAAATTAAGGCTATATCCACAGTTTGAAACCTTTCCCATAAGCCCAAAACCCATGGCTATAAGTTATATCTACGATTCCATGGACCATGGATGGTATTGGTGTGGCTATAGGGCAATTCCTATAGCCATGGTTTTAAACCGTGGCTAAAGACCTATATTCACAGTTCAAACCATGGAAAAAGGCCTATAGCCACCGTTCTAACCGTGGATATAGCCCTATAGCCATAGTTTGAAACTGTAGAATAACCTTAATCCACATAGTTATAATAGCCATGGTTTGAAATCGTGGTTATAGTCCTTCCAATTTCATAAAAAAAACCCACAGCCCCTCCCCCCACTCCCCCTATAGCCCATCCCTTCCCCCCGGGACAGACCCCCACCCAAACCCCCCCCCCCCATAGACACCCCCTTGGACACCCCCCTTGGATACCCCCTCTCCCCCTAAACACCCCCTGGACACCCCCCTACTAGACACCCCCCACTGGACACTCCCCAGACACCTCCCACTAGACACCCCCCATTGGACACCCTCTGGACACCCCCTGGACACCCCTTAGACACCCCCTGGACACCCCATAGACACCCCATAGACACCCCCTCCCCCCTAGACACCCCCGCCCACTAGACAACCCCTAGACACCCCCCCACTAGACACCCCCCCCCCCCGGACACCCCCTAGACACCCCCTGGACACCCCCCTGGACACCCCCTGGACACCCCCCCCCCCCCCCTTGGACACCCCCTGTACACCCCCTCCCCTCAGGAAACCCCCCATGGAAACCCCCCCAATAGACCCCCCCCCCCAGACACCCCCTAGACACCCCCCACTGGACGCCCCCTGGACCCCCCTAGACACCCCCTTGGACACCCCCCCCCCCCAGACACCCCCCCTAGACACCCCCCGGACACCCAGTCTCTCCTAGACACCCCCCCTGGACACCCCCCACTAGACACCCCCCCAGACACCCCCCAGGACACCCACCTAGACACCCCCACTAGACACCCCCTGGACACCCCCCCCCCCGGACACCCCCCCTAGACACCCCCCTAGACACCCCCTGGATACCCCCTGTACACCACCCCTGGACACCCCCATAGATACCCCCCATGGACACCTCGTAGACACCCCCTCCCCCCTAGACACCCCCACCTAGACACCCACTGGAAACCCCCCCCCCCCACTGGACCCCCCTAGACACCCCCCTAGACACCCCTTGGACACCCCTGGACACCCCCCCCCCTGGACACCCCCTGGAAACCCCCCCCCCCCCCCCCAGACACCCCCTGGACACCCCCATGCATGCATATATGTGAAAACATGCATATTAAGAAAAGGCAAGAAGAAAAAGGGAAAAAGAAAACTGTAAACTAAGAGAATGTATAAAATATTTTTTCTAAAAAAATATAAAGGTACAAGATTCAAAAGTTCATACCTGTGGATCAGTTATCCAACCATGATACAGAGCAATGTCTAGAAGTCCGAATATTTCACACTCAGGAGTAAACTCGAAATCATCAATTCTACAAGTATGGACTATGTTTTGTTGTTGGTTATATGCATAGCATGCATCCTTATCCTAGATACCAATAAAAGTCATCAAAATAAAAAATGATTGAAAAGGAAAAGCCATAAGGAATCCAAAAATAGGGAAATTACTTTGGCATTATTGTTTTAATCGATTAATAGTTCTGCAACTAGGGAGAGAAATTTTTCCTGTGAAACCTCCACCGTGTCAGAGTTCAAATTCAAGTTGTTTCTCAATATTAGAACATTGCCTATCACAAATCGCAAGAAAGTAATTAAAATGAAAAAACAGTAACATTTTCACCGTACGCAAGACCAAGCCAACTCGAATGTGATATATTCATTTACATATTCTTTGAGATTAATATAATATGTTTGATCAGAGGCCAATTAAAGAATAAAATCATGGCTAATTAAGTGGAAAAATATTATATATGATGGGAGGAAAACAAGACAATGTCATAAATAAAGTAATCACTCAATTAAAAAGATATTAAAAAATAGAATAGAAATAATTATCCCTATAAATGGATAAAGTGGGAGATTAGGGGTTTACAGATGGAGAGGACACCCCCCCCCCCCCTCGGACACCCCCTGTACACCCCCTCCCCCCTAGACACCCCCCTAGACACCCCTTGGACACCCCCTCCCCCTAGGAACCCCCCTGTACACCCCCCTTGGACACCCCTTCCCCCCCTAAACACCCCCCTAGACACCCCCTCCCCATAGACACCCCCTCCCCCCTAGACACCCCCCTCCCAGACACCCCCCCCCCCCCCTCCTAGACACCCCCTAGACACCCCCCCCCCCCTAGAAACCCCCTGGATACCCCCATGCATGTATAAACATGAAAACATGCATATTAAGAAAAAGAAATAAGAAAAGGGAAAACGGAAAACTGTAAATGGAGAGAATTTATAAAATATTTTTTCTAAAAAAATATAAAGGTACATGATTCAAAAGTGCATACCTGGGGATCAAATATCCAACCATGATACAGAGTAATGTTCAAAAGATTGAATATTCCACAATTAGGAGTAAACTCAAAATCATCAATTCTTCTAGCATGGTGTATTCCAAGTTAATTTGATTAAAAACATAATAAATGGTTACTAATGTCTTGAAAAAAATGGTATAAAATAACCATTACCTCTTGAATTTTATATTCACTTCAATCCCAATTTCAATTCATGGAATCAAATTAGTTGCATCGGCTGTGTTTTGTTTTTGGTTCTCTACATAGAATGTATCCCTATATTTCATACCAATACAAGTCATCAAAATCAAAAAATGATTGAAAAGGAAAATCCATCAGGAATCCAAAAATAGGAAAATTACTTTGACATTACTGTTTGAATTGATTAAGCATTCTGAAACTAGGGAGAGCAATTTTTCCTGTGACACCTCCACTGTGTCGAAGTTCAAATTCAATTTTTTTCTCATTAGTATAACATTGCCTATAATAAATCACAAAAAATTAATTAAAATGTAGAAATAATAAAATTTTCACCGTACGCAAGACCATGACAACTTGATAGCGATATATTAATTTTCATATTCATTGAGATTAATATAATAAATTTGATAAGAGGCCAATTCAAGAATAAAATCATGGTTAATCAGGTTTCAAACTACCATATTCTATGGGAGGAAAACAAGATAATGTCAAAAATAAATAAGTCACAAAATTAAGAAGATATTGCAAATTAGAAGAGAAATCAATATCCCTATAAATGGATAAGGTGAGAGAGGAGGTCTTTATAGATGGTGAAGAGACACCCCCTAAACACCCCCCTATACACCCCCCCCCCTCCTGGATAGCCCACTCCCCCTTCACCCCCACACCCCCCTGCCCCCCCCCCCTCCTTCCCCCCCTCCCCATACCCCCCACCCCCCAAACCCCTTCATCCCCCCCCCCCTCTTGGAAACCCCCTACCCCCTTCACCCCAACACCCCCTCCCTACCCCCTGCACACTACCCCCCCCCCCTTCACCTCCACCGCCCGCCCTACCCCCTTCACCCCAACTGGACCCTAAACTTCACCCCCCCCCCCCTCAATGCCCCCCACCACCTTCACCCCCTCTATATATTAATCATTATAAGAAAAATCCTATAGAAATTACACCAATGAATAGAAAGGTAATACAAAAGTATAAGGGGGGAAATAATTTCCCTAGAATAAAGGAAATGGAGGCTTGAACCTAAGAACAACTATAAAGGAAATAGAAGGGTATAGATTGGATCAGGTTAATAGGATCTGACCACCAAACATGTTCAACGCCACTATGAACTACTAAGCTCCACTAATACCATGTCCACTAAATTCAAATCCAATATTTCTACCATCTGTAAAAGACATGAAATGTATAGGAAAATACCATGTGGGGATGTGTATATACATACCCCATATGACACCCAAAGAATGAAGAGGGAAGAAACAAAATAAAATGGTTGGATCAACCCATAGGGTAAGATGGTAATGAAACCCAATTCCAATATCTATCCAACACATCAAATCCAATTCCTAAATCATAACCATAATCTATCATGAATTTCATCACTAAGAATTACCTAACCCTCACATAAACAATCCCACATATCTCTTTATGTCTTACACACCACATCCTAAGACACATCTAAGGGAATTGACCTAAAAATAAACATTTGGCCCTCTCTTATTCCCTCAAACTTCTCTCTACCCAACCCAAAAATGAAGTATATCGTCCTAGGGGAGGAAAAAGGATTGAAAAGTAATGAATACTCTCAAGTGACTAATAAAAAATCCTAATATCACATAAATATGATAATTATACCTCATCTAAACTAACCTTTTTAAAAGTAAATGAAAAAAATGTCATTCTAAGCATGAACTAGCCCTAAAATTCATCTCAAGAGAATGAGCCTTAGAAAAAAAATTCCATGTTATTAAATATATAGTTCCTATATTTATTTTAATTTACATTATATTACCATTATTAAATCAATTCTTGTTACGCATATGATTCAACATAATATCATCAACACAACATTGCATCATATATTCAATAAATAATAATTAAATATATTATAATGAAGAATCTAGTTAAAATGTCATCTTTCTATACACTTCATCATCATTCTAGATTTTAGTTCTTCAATTATTTTTCAAAAATACTTCCCATTTACCATAGGATAAAACATATTATTGGTATTATATATATTCATCATTTCATTATAATATATTGGTATAAGGATATCATGATTTTAAAGAAAAAGTTAATGTAAGAAAACATTATAACAATAAATACATGATAAAACTAACAATGTGGAATTAAAAATAATCATAAACATACAACATCCACTACCCTCAAACCAAACTCACAACACCAAACCCAAGATAAGGGAGTTATACATGGAATATAAAAAAGTATAAAAATAAGCTCCACCCCCATACTAAAATAAAAATATTAGGCCCTAGAGAATATTATGGTAATATAAATGAATAAATTAAATAGAAACCCTTACCCTCAAAATAAACCATCTCCAATGATCTTGAGAGAATAGTGTGATCTTATCATTTTATCAGATATTTTAGAAATTCGGTGAAGTGGTAGATTACCAAAGGTTAAATTGGAACAAGAATTCATGGATTATAAGGTTTAATGGGAGGATTAAAATCTAATAATTATGGTTATCTGAGACATTTTCCTCTTTTAAAAACTCCTTCAATTCCTTTTTAATTTCTATTTAACCAACCATGATGATTTTCGTCAGATCACAATGAAAAATCCAACTTTGAATTTTAGTTAGCGATTCTGAGTTTGTATGATAACATATGTGACATCTCGAATCATGGAGTTTTTTATAAAATTTATAGAAATGATATTCATGTGGGATTTAGAGAAGAAAAAATCTGAAAATTGAAAGATAATGTTATAAGAATTCATGAGGGGAGAATTTTGAGAAGTAGAACTAATACACAACATTATCAAAGAAGAATTACTATAAACAACCATGTGAAGTTTATATGATGGGAAGAGGAAGAAGATCATCATATTGAGTCTTTTTGTAGGCTCGTATACTCATATATGATTATTCTACTAAAGGAGTGATTTTTTCTGGTTTATATAATGATGCATGTAACTTTGAATAAATATGAAAATATAAAGGTGAGTGTGACCAAAATATTTGATGCATTCTTCAATCATCTTAATTCATTTGATAAAGACATGAAAGTTCTTGGGTAATATATTGTTGACACCAAGATCCTGAAATGAATCATGAAGAGACTTCAACAATAGTTTAATCCCAAAGTTTCTATACTTGAATACAAGGATCCAAAGAATGTATTTCTTTATATCCTTCAAAGCACACAAAGATTATGATGATGAGGTACTCATGAATATTTTTTATTAAAATTTATAAAACTAGAAGATAATGGAAATGAAAATTTATTAAAAAGAAAAAAAAAATTATCAAGAATATGTAAGTTCAGATGAGTCTAAAGTGGATGAAGTTGATAATTGTAGGTACCATGGTTAAGATGCATTATTTAATGTTACCTATAGAACATTAATTGAAAATAGTGATAGTAATAATAATGATTTATTAGGGTGATTTGATCTGAAAGTGTTGTTTGAGGTATCCCTTCAATAACATCACAAATAGAGGGATAAAACCATGAAAGAAATTTTATTATTTCCTAACCCAAATCTATATATACAAAAATACTAGGTTGAGAAATCAGAAACGATATCATAGATTGAAAAATTGAAAATTATAATTTTTGGTAACTTAGAAAAGGAGTGGATATCAAGCTCAATGTGGAGGAACAAGTGTGAATCAATGATGGTTTGGAAAATACTATAAAATAATAGGTTAGGAGGGATGAAGAACATGATGTGGAAGTCCGGGTTTGGTGATGTAAGTGTAATGAATGACAATGAATCTTTACACCTGACATGAAATTTGGTTACTCAAAGAAACAAATTTGAGATGAAGAAAAATATATCCCAGGAGTTTTTGTTAAAGTGAGTATTTCTATTCTAAAGGTGTGTCACCATAAAAAAAAGGGGGAAATATAATATTTAATGTGATAAAATGGAGTATAAAACCACACCTCATTCCAGAACATGGACCTAAAATATCTAGAGGAAAGTGAAATTAGGAAAATCTTAATAGCCTAAATATAAAGCTGTCAGAAATGGGAGAATGACACAAAATATTAGGTGTTTTTATTGTAAAAAAAATAGACAAATACAATATGATTTCTACATGGAAAATGATTTTTTAGAGAGAAACAAAACCAAAAAATAGGAAATATGTTTTCCATCATAATCTTATTATTTTGATGGTTATTGTTTTTGGTGTGATGGATATAGACACGAGTATGCCTACTATGCCACTAGGGTACAACGAGAGGTGACACCTGAGACCCATAAATGAGGATATCATTAGCTTAAAATATCTTCCAACACATATAAATAATGTTTTTTAGTTTTTTATGATGAAAGGAAGTGTTATGAATAAAAAGATCCTCATAAGTATCAAATATCAGAATAAGTTCCGCAATGGTCATTGAAGAAGATGAAATGGTATCAGAAGGAAAATGTATCTAATATTTCTTTGAATGGTATATACATTCCCAATTTTTGGTTTTTAGATAAAATATGTACCTCACACAAGACCTGAAATAAAAATCTTATTATAGATATCAAATATGATAAAGGTGGATTGGTTCTATTTTCCAGTGATGAATAAATCATGATCATTTGGTCTGCAAAGGCCAAATTTAGTGGAATAGATATTTGGAAGAAAATAGTGCGATTGAAATAATGATTGTTTATCCTGTAGTGATCTATTTTGGAAACAAGAGTACAATTTAAATCATAAATAAACCCATAAAATACCATGGAGGGCGGCGTTTATTGGAAGCATTGGGGAGGAGGGCGTCGCGGTGACAGAGGTCATCGGGGAGGAGGGTGTCATTGTGAGAGAGTTCTTCAGGGAGGAGGGAACCACTATGAGAGAGGTCATCAGGGAGGAGGGCACCACTGTGAAAGAGGTCATCAGGGAGGATGAGTGGTCATTGGGGAGGAGGGTTGCGCGGTGATAGGGTTGTGGATCTGGGGAGGAGGAGGAGCCTGATATAGATTGGGAAAAAAATGACAGTCATGATATAAAATTGATATACCCACAGAGGTTTAATTAAACCATGGTAATAAAAAAAATCTATATCCACATACCTATAAAACCATGCCTATAGTTCCATGGATATAGACTGAATTTCTAGTAGTGACTTCTCTAAGGGTTTTGCTGGTCTTTTGTGAAAAAGTCATATGAAACTCTTAGGTTATGTGTGGATTATCGGAAGTTGAATCATATGACCATTAAAAAATGATATTCCTTACCACAAATAGATGAGCTATTTGATCGGATTAGAGGAGAATGAGTGTTTTTGAAAATCGAACCAGGGTCAGAATATCACCAGGTACTTGTTCGACTTGCATACATACCTCACACAGCCTTTCATAGCATGTATGGTCTATACAAGTATCTGATTATGTCATTCAGTCTCATGAACGCAACAATATTTTTTATGGTGATAATGAATCTAGTGTTCTATCCTTACTTGGATTCATTTTTAGTGGTTTTATTGAATGATATATTGGTGTATTATCACAATCTAAATGACCATTCCAACCATATTAAGATAATTTTTAATACACTAAGGGAGAATCAGTTATATTCTAATCTCAAAAAGTGACACTTTTGGATAGATCAGATTCACTTCCTAGGTCACATCATCTTAGAGAAAAAAGTATTAGTCGACCTAGATAAGGTGAGATCTATAGTTTCCTGGGAGTATCCCAAGAAATTTTTTGATATACGGAGTTAATTAGGGATGGCTAGTTACTACAGGTGTTTCATATAGTAATTATTATGCTTAGTAGCATTGTTGATGGGATTGAATAATAAGGGTGTGAAGATTGTATAATCAGGCTCTTGTGAGATATCCCTTTAGGAGTTTAAAGGAAGGTTGACATCAACACCAGTCCCGATACTACTAGAGTAGGGTAGTAGCTACACTATGTATTGTAACGCATCAGGTATCGGGATAGGGCCAGTGCTATTATAGAGGGATAGATTCTGGCATAAGGATATCAGCAGTTGAGGCCACATGAGAGGAATTACCCGACACATGATCTCAAGTTATTTGATATTGTTCAGGCTTTATACTGTTGGGGAAACTATAAACTAGGAGAGCAATTTGTGGTGTACATGGACCAAAAAAACCTAAAGTATATATTTAATCAGCGTGATTTGAATTTGAGGTAGTGAAGGTGGGTTTATTACCTTTAGTATTTTGACTTTGAGCATGACTACATTCCTATTAAAGGAAATACAGTGGCCAATTCACTGAGTAGGAGGATTCAGATACAAGGCAGTGTAAGAGGCCAGTAGTGAGTGGAAGCTTATGGAGTTTTTCTCAGAGATTCATTTGGAGGTTCATAATAGTTAGGGACAGACATATCTATCATCCTTAGTTGTAACCTCTAACCTGTTGGATAGAGTAAGGATGAGGTAGCTATCAAATTTAGAGGGCCTAATCCTATGCAAGAGTGTGACAAGTGAGTACCCACCCCCTGGTTGGATAGTAGGCGATGATGTGATCCTACGTATCCATGGACACATTTGGGTTATAGTGGATATACATGAGGATTTGATGTGGTAGTTTCATGCTTTATCTTAGACAGTACATCCCGGAGTCACCAAGATGTACCGTGAGTTGCGTCATTAGTATTTATGGCTGAGTATGGAAAAAGAGGTAGATAGTTTTGTTATGAGGTGTTCCACTTATCAGTAGGTGAAGGCGGAACATCAGTGACCAACCAAGATTTTATAGTAGTTACCTATTCAGGAGTGGAAATGAGATGATGTCATGATGGATTTTGTG
Source organism: Viscum album (assembly GCA_963277665.1). Lineage (NCBI taxonomy): Eukaryota > Viridiplantae > Streptophyta > Magnoliopsida > Santalales > Viscaceae > Viscum > Viscum album. Next base: position 1,334,991,433 of record OY728138.1, read on the forward strand.
ACTGGTTTTTCGAGGTCACCTCAGGTTAATGATGTTGTCTGGGTTGTTTTTTATAGGCTCACAAAGTTTTCCCATTTCTTATCAATCAAGGAGACCTTCAGTGTTTATGAGATTGAAAATTTGTATATTTGTGAGATAGTACGACTTCATGGGGTTATGTGCACTATTGTTTTAGATAGGGATGACCACTTTATGTCTCATTTATAGAAGAGTTTTCAGAAATCCCTAGGTACACAGGTGCTTCTGAGAACAGCATACCACCCTCAAACTGATGGCTAGTAAGAGCATATGATACAAGTGGTAGAGGACATGCTGAGAGAATGATTTCTGGATTTTGGGGGATCTTGGGAGAGGCACATTCCCCTATTTGATTTTGCCTATAATAATAATTATCAGGTGGTGATACAGATGGAACCTTATGAGGATTTATATAGTAGTTCATACTGATCACCCATGTGATGGTTAGAGGTAGGTAAGGCAGCTTTACTGGGACCACGTCTCATGTAGTAGACTTTTGAGCATGTCTAGTTGATTCAGAAGTGAATGGATATTGTACAGTCTCGACATAAATCTTACACTGATCACCATAGATGACCTCTAGAGTTTGAGGCTTGAGATTGAGTCTTTTTACATGTTTCACTAAGGTTGGGACACAAACAGATCAAGAGATATGGTAATCATTCACCGTGATTTGTCATAATGTTTGAGATTCTAGAGAAAGTCGGGTCGGTATCCTATCAGTTATTGTTACCTCAGAGGTATTGAGACATGCATGATGTCTTCTACATATATCATCTACACCATTATTATTCAAACCCATATCATTTTTTTCAACCTGAGGAGGTTGAGATATAGGTTGATGCATCCTTTGAGGAGCATCTTATTAGTATAGTTGACAGGAGCATGAAGGCTCCAGTGAGAAATTTTCTAGTGTGGAATATCAGTTGTGCACCTCCATCAGCTGTGAATGTGCTTAGATTTTTAATTGTTGTCTAGAAGGCCTTGGTGCTCAACATTTTACCATCTCCAATGACACTAAAATAGATCAATAGTGTGATGTGTTTCTAGTAATTGATCATCGAATACTTCCATTCTGGGTTAGACACTGAATCTTCCATTCCTTCCCATATTATTCCATCCATGGCGATGGTTGAGATCACCTCTATAGCCTATGTTCATAAGGAGAGGTTTTAGACCATAGAAATATAGACAGTGTAGTGGGATTCATGGGAGGAGTAGGTTGATGAAGAATAATTACATGTAATCTTATGGGCTTGGGAGAAGGATCCATGGTGTGTGTGGTTTGAGTGTGTGCACCCCTTTTCTTGGTTTCAGTCCATGAACTTAACTTGGATTTATATGCCACTGCATGAACTTGTTTTTTCTGTACAAAATTACAGGGCTCGGAATTGAAGGAGATTTCATTGGACGACAAAACCTATCTTGGGAAACTATGTATATTCAAAAAACTTTGACCATGATAGACAAGTAAAACACCTCATCGATCAGTAAAGAATCAAATGAAATGTCACATTTTAAGTTATTTAATTTATTTTCATATATATATAGAGAGAGAGAGAGACGCATGCTAAAACTTGGAAAAATAGTTATATTTTCCTGAATTTTCTCTCATCTTCTCTACCCTTCCCATTTAAAACATGCTTCCACCACCCCACAATGCCCCCACCATTTTTGGCACACCCTCGATGACTCTCAAAACAATGACCACGACTATAATAATGATAGTTCAAATGATTGTTGTTAGAGTTAAAGTGTTTTAGAATGAACTGTTTATACTTTGAAATATATATATATATATATATATTCAAATATTTTAATATTAATATACATTTTTTTACATATTTTTCATTATTCTACATGAATTTAATGTAATAATTTCTTGTAGTATTTATCGCATTGATAAGGTTATACCAGTTCACCACTATTATGAGAATCTTGAAATGACATGATGATATTCTTAAATATAGTTATATAATTTGATTACATACTATGATAGGACATATAGAATATTTATTGTCAAGTACGAGTACTCATAATTAGATGATACTTTTTCTCATGAAGTTTTCACTTAGTAATTTTCAATATAGAATATTACGAGAACAAACCTGCCTGTAGGAATTCCATGTATTTATATGTCATCGAATATTTATATCTGAAAGCATGTGTAATGATATTTAAACTTTATGATTAATATAAATTCTTGTCATGACTTTCATATTTTGATGTAATGACCAAAACTCTAATGTCATATGTTCATGATAAATAGGATACCACTACTATATATGGTATGGAATCCCACCTTTTTCATTACATAAATTTTTCGCTACATTATACAAAACTGAGGATCTTTAAGGTGTAGTGTCTTGGAAACCAGGAACTCAATACATGACAACATAAAACATTCTTCTTAAACACTTTAAAGGCTTATTCATTGTTCATCCTAAGTTCATTACAGTATCTCATAACCTAGAAGCATACACCAAAGGAAAGGGTGATCAAAAGGCCCAGTAAGGGAAGCAAGAGAAACATTTTACATGTGAACTTTGAGATACATCAATAAAGTCATGATAAATAACTTTAAGGCATGAGAAATAGATCATGAGGCATATTATAATAAAAATAACATTTTTCATAACTTGAATATGTGGATACAACACTTAAATTAGACAATCATTTCCGTATCACCAAGGTCCATCCCCAAGGTTTCATTAAAAAATTACCAAGGTTATTCACCAAGGTATCGTTAAAATGGTCATCTCTAGAGATTAAGTCTTTACCCAATGCATTGGAGCGCTATCAGGGTGAACCCTTAATTTTTCTTTATTATCATGTGATCCACATATATCATCATCAATCATTTCATAAATAACCCATATAGCATAAAATAAATGGGTTTTATTTCATAGTCATAACATTTTAAAAACTGCTTTAAAGACGTGATCTTTATGTCACTTTAAACCCACGGAAAAGGGAAGTGGGTATCATGTATGTAAATCCCAGAATTTAAAATAGAAAATTTTGATATATATGTGAATACCCCTGTATAATAAAGAGTTTTGAGTATTCACTTAATAAAATAAAATAATTTTAGAAAAAAGAGAGAGACATTTTGAGACGAAAATTCGGCAGCATAACGGCTATGTTGCAGGGTTTTAGAAAACATTGAAAAGAGAGGGGACATGGGTCACCCACTCATATATGATCCATAAAATAGTATAGGGATAGAATATAAAGGATATAAGAACATGGTAATGAAATTTTAAGTACATACCATATGAAATGAAAAACTTGAAAGGAAGACAAAAATAAGATTTCTCTTATGAAAAATTCAGCAGCCTAATGGCATCACTTAAAACTTCAAAAAATGAATTGATGAGATTAAATAGGGTCTATAATCATGTGAAAATAAAAGGAAAGTATGATTAATATATATATCATACCCCAACATGGAAAAAGGAACTTGAAATACTTGACATGAAAGTAGAACTTTGAGAATGGGAAGAGTGAAAGAATCCCTTACCTTAAAATGTAAGTCCTAAAACTCAAAGGTCAGGACCTTAGAGGCTTGAGGGCACCTCGGGAGGAATCCTTTGGAGGTAATAAGTCCAGAACTTTGTTGAGGAGGATTTTTGAATGAAAAGGATGAGAGAATGGCTTAGTATTTATAGGGGAAGTGAGGGGAAAAGGCATTAATGGCCAAAGGACACCTCATTGGAGGTATTGGTAAAACCATGGGCTTTCCCATGGTATTTTCCCATGGTATTGGCCACTTGGATAATATCATACCTTATATTACTATTCATAAGTCGACCATAATTATTACATAATTATTACATCCTTAATGATGTCATTAAACACCCGAAACTCTAAACTGAAAAATCACTATTCACCGAAAATTCAACTTTTTCAAAAAAATCCCAAAAATTCACCTTAACATAATATCGATGCTCTGAATTAAAAAATTAAATCTATTTTATAAAAATAATAATCTAAATATTTTTAATTTATTTTTTAAATAAAAAACATTATTCACTCAAAAATAACTAATACTTAACTAATAATTTCTGAAACAGTTATTTACCTATTTTATTGAATCACATTACTTAATCAAGGTGACTAAATTATATTAATACTTTATTTAAGTGATATTACTAATACATTTGTTCACATTACTAATCCTAAGCGTGAAATCACTATTCATAATTTACTATTCACCAAAAATTATGTTGATCTTATTAGACTCTAAATTTCTTACTGAACACATTTGCAGAAGACAATTTTTTGAAAATCCTTACACATAATTAATTATTTAAGGTTTACATAAATATTTTAAAATATCCTTTTTTTCAAAATTCATCCATAAGATACATCCTATTTTTATTCGTACATCTGAAAGTTCACAAACTTCACCATAGGAAGAAATCACAATTTTATTTATCTCAAAGGATTACACAAAGTATTTATGGTCTCGTTACATAGCCCCTTATAATACTAGCATATGACCTAAGTGTAAGGTGTGCTAAGGTGAGAGAATCTAAGAGAGGCTCGGCCAATATTTCCAGAGTAGTGATTTCTATAATCTTGAACTTCTTCCGAAGGTGATTCCGTTCCATCTTTACATGGTGAAGCTCATCTTGTGTTTGGTCCAGAGCAAAACCCAGTGGTGCTACCTCCTTCCCCAGTTCTGTTAGATGGGCTTCGATCGGCCTGAGACTACTGGATGAGGCCATCGTATCTTCTTTCTGTATTAATTAACCAAGGTCACTTTTTTATAGAAAAAAAAATGCAACATTAAGAGTTTAGTTTCCAATGGTCATATTGACCAACAATCATATAACAGTCGAAACCCAATGGTCTCATTTTATTTATACTCATTTCATTAAATGGAATAGTTTCATTGAGTATAAAATAAAATGACACACAAACAAAGGAAACATAAATTATTAAAAGTTTGGGTCGTTACATTCTTCCCCCCTTAAGAAATTTCGTCCCCAAAATTTTAAACCAAAGGCCTAGTTGAAAAGGTGAGGGTACTTTTGATTCATATAATCCTCTAGTTCCCACGTGGCTTCATTATATTTGTGGTTCCTCCATAACACCTTAACAAGGTGGGTAGTCTTGTTACGTAGAACCTTGTCTCTACGATCCAAGATCTCCACTGGCTGCTCCTCATAAGAGAGGTCATGTTCCAATTGTACCACCTTTAGGTTCAGTACATGTGAAGGGTTAGGTATGTACTTCCTCAATAGGGATACATGTAATACATAATGAACTTGTGCTAGGTTCGGTGGAAGTGCTAGACTATAGGCCACTACTCCTATGCGATTAAGGATTTCATAGGGTCCAATGTACCTAGGGATGAGCTTCCCTTTCTTCCCAAACCTCATGACTCTCTTCCATGGAGAAATTCAAAGGAATAATTTGTCGCCAACTCCAAACTCCAAGTCCCTTTAACGGTTGTCAGCATAGCTCTTCTACCGACTCTAAGCAGCTTTTATGTGTTGTTGGATGGCATGAACCTTTTCTATCATCTCCTGCACAATATCAGGCCCAAGAATCTTTCTCTCACTAGCTTCATCCTAACAAGTAGGAGTTCTCCATCGCTTCCCATATAGAGCTTCATAGGGTGCCATTTGAATGCTCGATTGGAAGTTGTTGTTGTAAGAGAACTAAACCGAAGGTAGATGTTGATCTCATCCACCTTTAAATTCTATTAAGCATGTTCTCAGCATGTCCTTGAGTGTTTTAATAGTCCTTTCAGATTGGCCATCAGTTTGGGGGTGATAGGTCGTACTAAAATTCAATTCAGTGCTCAGAGCATGTTGAAGACTTCTCCAAAATTTTATGTGAACCTTGGATCACGATCAGACATGATTGAAAGTGGAACTCCATATATCCTTACCACTTCCTTCACGTAAATCCTAGAAAGTTGATCAAGAGAGAAATCTTCTCAGATAGAGATAAAATGGGCAGTCTTGGTGAGATGGTTCACAATAACCCACATCGAATTGTTTCCTTTGTAAGTTCTCGTGAGACCAGTGAAGAAGTCCATAGTGATATTGTCTCACTTCCATGCTGGTATGGGTAGTGGTTGAAATACCCCTTTAGGAAGTTTTTGCTCTGCCTTCACTTTCTAACATACTAGGCACCTTAAAGTGTAGTCAGTAATCTCCCTTTTCATGTTATCCCACCAATAGTGATCATGAAGGTCTCTATACATTTTAGTGCTTTCCGAATGTATAAAGAAAGTAGAGCTATCAGCTTCATCCATAAGTTATTTCTTTATCTCTAGAATAGATGGAACACAATTCTTGTATGAAATTTTAATACACCTTCTTGATCAATATTGAAATCAGGAAACTTCCCATCCTTTAAAGACTCAAACTTCTCCTGCAACAAAAGATCTTCTTTTTTAGCCTTCTTGATCTTCTCTAGTAATGAAGGTTGAGAAATCATTTGGGATAGGGTTGATGATGTCCCTTCCCTTATAATTACCATATCCAGTTTTACTAGATCTTTAATTAAGGGATATCCTAGGATCCTCATTGTTTCCAGAACAACAGGGTATTTCCTTCTTAACACATCTGTGACTTTGTTTGCTCTTCTAGGGTGATAATGAATTGAACAATCATAGTCTTTAATAATCTCCAACCATCTCCTTTGTCTCATGTTCAATTCTTTCTGTGTGAAAATATACTTTAAGCTTTGGTGGTCAGTGTATATATCACATTTCTCTCCCATAAAGATAGTGCCTCCATATCTTTAGAGAAAAAACAACTACCTCCAGCTCTAGGTCATGTGTAGGATAATTCTGCTCATGTTCCTTCAACTGACGAGATGCATAGGCAATTACCTTGTCATTTTTTATGAGGACGCACCCATGCCCTTTCAAATATGCATCGCTAAAAATAAAAAATCCTTCTCTGATATAGGGTAGTGTTAACATAGGTTTAGTAACCAATATCTTCTTCTGCTCTTGGAAACTTTCCTCACATTCCTTTGTCCAGATGAACATAACCCCTTTTCGAGTCAACTTGGTTAGTGGATTAGAAAGCCATGAAAAGTATTTCACAAACATCCTATAATATCCTTATAAACCCAGGAAACTACGAATCTCAGTTACTGTTGTGGGTTGAGGCCACTCCTCCACAACCATTGTCTTTGCAGGGTCAACTGAGATTCCTTCATTGGTTACGATGTGCCCCAAGAAAGCCAATTGTTGTAACCAAAACTCACACTTTCTGAACTTTCCAAAGAGTCTCTCCTTACGCAGAGTTTGAAAAATAACCCTCATATGATCTTCATGCTCCTCACAGCTTTTTTAATATATCAAAATATCATCAATAAAAACTACCACAAGGTTATCAAGGTAGTCCTTAAAGACTCTATTCATCAAATCCATGAAAATATAAGGAACATTAGTCAAGCCTAAGGGCATAACAGTAAACTCATAATGCCCATATCTAGATCGAAAGGCAGTCTTTGGAATATCTTCCTTCTTCACCCTCAGTTGATGATAACCAGATCGAAGATCAATCTTGGAGAAGAATTGAGCCCCATGAAGTTGGTCAAATAAATCATCAATTCTTAGAAGAGGGTATTTTTTCTTCCCTGTGATCCCATTTAGTTCTCTATAATCAATGCATAGTCGTATTGATCCATCATTCTTCTTTACAAAGAGAACTAGTGCTCCCCAAAGATACACACTTGGTTAGATAAACCCCTTCTCCAACAAGTCTTGGAGTTGTTTCTTTAACTCCTATAGATTCACATTTTCTATTCTATACGGGGTATTTGATATTGGTTGAGATCCAGGTATGAGTTCAATGGATAACTCTACCTCTCTTTCTGGGGGAGATCCAGGTAACTCCTCAAGAAATACGCCCATGTATTCTTGAACAATCGGAACATCTTCTATTTGTATACTCCCTTTTCCTTCTTCATCCTCACCGATTAACTCCAAAAATAAGGCTATAGGAGGTGCCTCTAGACAAATATCAGGTCGGGATATCTCTCCTTGGAAGATAATTGTAGGTCGTTCATTCAAGACTACTGATATTTTCTTACTTCTGCATTTGATCTTAGCATTATACTTTAAGAGACAGTCCATCCCTAGTATAACGTCGAATTTGATCATGGGAATGACTACTAGATTTTCAATAAGATTGTGCTCACTAAAGTAAACACTAGAGTCTCTAAACATTGTTGATGCATGGATAATCCCACTTGGAATCTTGACTGACAACTCTACCTCTAGCAGTTCGGGGATTGATTCTATATTCTTTGCAAACTTGGAGGAAATAAAGGAATACGTAGAACCAGAATCAAACAAAGTACTTGCTAGTTTTGAGAGGACAACAAGAGTACCTGCTACCACACCATTCTTAACTTCAACTTCAGTTGTTGTGATAGAAAAATCATGACCTTGCTCCCTTGGCCTTTGCTGAGGTTGATGGTGATTCCCCTCCACTGCCCTCGGATTTGGACAATGATTAGAAAAGTGCCCAAGATGTCCATACTTGAAGCATTAGACTTTGGGTTGGGCCAGAACCATCTTTCCTCTGTCGTTAATGTTGGGGAGTTGAGGCTTCACCTCACTACGACAATTCCGAGCAATATGGCCTTATCTTCCACACTTGTATCACTTTACACTTCCGATCAAGCAATGACCTGAATGCTTCTTCCCACATTTATTGCATGTGGAAAGTTGCATTTTCTTTACACCTCTTTCCAGATCAAAGCTTCTTCCTAGGATTGGTTCTAGAGTTCTATTCTTCTCATTAGATTTGTGAGGCCACTGTGTCTCACCAAACTCCAGTTCGACTCTCATAGCACTTCGAACTATTTCTTCATATCTATCATAGTCCCTGTTGGATAGATTCTTCCACAGATGAGGTTTTAGTCCACCAAATAATCTATAAACCTTCCCATTTGGATCCATGACAAATCTAGAGGTATATCGGGAAATCCTTGTGAATTTCATTTCATAGATTCCAACTGATTCATTCTCCTTCTGCTTCAGCTTGAGAAATTATTTCTTCATTCTCATTCTCATCGAACGAGGGAAATACTTATTGAAGAATATTCCCCTAAAATCTTCCCACTCCATAGCTTCCATATCTCCTCTTGGCTTCATGTTTTTTATCAGTGACCACCACTGATCAGCTTCTCCCTCTAGGTAGTAAATAGAAAGGGTGAATTTTTCTTATTCCGAACAATGAATTACAGAAAATATATTTTCAATGAAGCTTATACATTATTCTGCAACCAATGGGTCAGTAGATCCACTGAATGTTGGTGGTCATTGACGCATAAAGGACTCAACAGCATGTTGTTCCCTTCATGGTGAGATCGGTCTCTCAACTTGATTCAAGTTATTTCCCATAACTTGAGTCAGTTGGTTCATCATTCATATGAATGTTTCCATTCTGTCTTCCATCAGAGGGTCTTCAGCACAAGGTCCATTGCGGTCACCATTTGCACGGTTCCTCCTATTTCCCACCATTTTCTAAAAGAATAAAACCTTAATGAGAAACATGTTTTATTTAATAATCTTATAATTCTAAAAGAATTTCATTTCTATCGTTCTTAAATATCTTATTCTTTACTTAACATTTAACTTTTCTACAAATCCTTCATAATATTTCATAAAAATCTCATGATTAATCAAACATCCCCCAGGAGTGTCGTAACCAAGAGTGCAGCAAGGCCCGTTTTCGTGTACCAGTTCCCGTTCGAGTCTAGCTCAAAGCGGTGTTTTTAGGTTTTACCCCTATGTACATCTGTTTCAGATCTACCTCTACCTACTCGTATCCAGACAGGGATGTATTTTCTTGATAAACCACTTACTCAATACTCACCAAAATACCAGGAAGATTTACTATATTTAAACTTTTCTATAGGGTTCTTCCTAAAGTTTTCATATCCTAATTTCAATAAATAACTAAACCTTCATTTGATACCAACTATGGAATCCCGCCTTTTTCATTACATAAACTTTTCGCTACATTATACAAAACTGAGGATCTTTAAGGTTTAGTGTCTTGGAAACCAGGAACTTAATACATGATGACATAAAACATTCTTCTTAAACACTTTAAAGGCTTCTTAATTGTTCATCCTAAGTTCATTACAGCATCTCATAACCTAGGAGCATACATCAAAGGAAAGGGTGAGTATAAGGCCCGGTAATGGAAGCAAGAGAAACATTTTACATGTGAACTTGAGATACATCAATAAAGTCATGATAAATAACTTTAAGGCATGAGAAATAGATCATGAGGCATATCATATTAAAAATAACATGTTTCATAACCTGAAGATGTGGATACAACATTTAATTTAGACAATCATTTCCATATCACCATGTTCCATCCCCAAGGTGTCATTAAAAATTTACCAAGGTTATTCACCAAGGTATCATTAAAATGGTCATCTCTGGAGATTAAGTATTTACCTAATGAATTGGAGCGCTATTAGGGTGCACCATTAATTTTTATTTATTATCATGTGAGCCACATATATCATCATCAATAATTTCATAAATAACCCATATAACATAAAAGAAATGGGTTTCATTTCATAGTCATAACATTTTAAAAACTCCTTTAAAGACGTGGTCTTTATGTCACTTTAAACACACGGAAAAGTGAAGCGGATATCATGTATGTAAATAACAGAATTTAAAATAGAAAATTTTAATATATATGTGAATACCCCTGTATAATAAAGATTTTTTAGTATTCACTTAATAAAATAAAATAATTTGAGAAAAAGAGAGAGACATTTTGAGACGAAAATTCGGCAGCGTAACGGCTATGTTGCAGGGTTTTAGAAAACATTGTAAAGAGAGGGGGCATGGGTCACAAACTCATAAATGATCCATGAAATATTAGAGGGACAGAATATAAAGGATATAAAGACATGGTAATTAAATTTTAAGGACATACCATATGAAATGAAAAACTTGAAAGGAAGACAAAAATAAGATTTCTCTTATGAAAAATTCGGCAGCCTAACGGCATCACTTAAAACTTCAAAAAAATTAATTGATGAGATTAAATAGGGTCTCTAATAATTTGACAATAAAATTACATTATGATGAATATAGATATCATACCCAACATGTAAAAAAAGTAACTTGAAAGACTTGACATGAAAGTAGAACTTTGAAAATGGGAAGAGTGAAAGAATCTCTTACCTTAAAACGTAAGTCCTGAAACTTAAAGGTAGGGACCTTGGAGGATTGAGGTAACCTTAGGAGGAATCCTTGGGAGGAAAGAAGACCATAACTTCATTGAGGAGGATTTTGGAATGGAAAGGATGAGAGAATGGCTTGGTATTTATAGGGGAAGTGAGGGGACAAGGCATTAATGGCCAAGGGATACCTCATTGGTGGTATTGGAAAAATCATGGGCTTGTCCATGGTATTTGCCCATGGTATTGCCCAATTGGGACACCTAATACCTTATCTTACTATTCATAATTCGACCAGAATTATTACATAATTATTACATCCTTAATGATGTCATTAAACACCCGAAACTCTAAACTGAAAAATCATTATTCACCGAAAATTCAACTTTTGCAAAAAAAATCCCAAAAATTCACCTCAACATAATATCGATTCTCTGAATTCAAAAATGAAATCCATTTTATAAAAATAATTTTCTAAATATTTTTAATTTAATTTTTAATTAAAAAACACTATTCACCCAAAAAAACTAATACTTAACTAATAATTTTTGAAACAGTTATTTACCTATTTTATTGAATCACATTACTTAACCAAGGTGCCTAAATTATATTAATACTTTATTTAAGTGAGATTAATAATCCATTTGGTCACATTACTAATCCTAAATGTAAAATCACTATTCATAATTTACTATTCACTAAAAATTAAGTTGATCTTATTAGACTCTAAATTTCTTACTGAACACATTTGTAGAAGACCATTTTTTGAAAATCCTTACACATCATTAATTATTTAAGGTTTACATAAATATTTTAAAATACCTTTTTTTCAAAATTCATCCATAAGATACATCCTATTTTTATCCGGACATCTGAAAATTCACAAACTTCACCATAGGAAGAAATCACAATTTTTTTATCTCAAAGGATTACACAAAGTAGCTATGGTCTCGTTACATAACCACTTATAATACCAGTATATGACCTAAGTGTAAGGTGTGCTAAGGTGAGAGAATCTGAGGGACGCTCGGCCAACATTGCCCGAGTAGTGATTTCTATAAGCTTGAACTTCTACTGAAGGTGATTCTATTCCAACTTCACATAGTGAAGCTCAGCTTGGGTTTGGTCCAAAGCAAAACCTAGTAGTGCTACATTCTTCCCCAGTTTCGTCAGATGGGCTTTGATCGGCCCGAGACTACTGGATGAGGCCATTGTATCTTCTTTCTGTATTAATTAACCTAGGTCACTTGTTTTTTTATAAAAAAAATGCAACATTAAGAGTTTAGTTTCCAACGGTCATATTGACCAACGGTCATATTAACCAACGGTCATATTGACCAACGGTCATATTGACCAACGGTCATATAACATTCGAAACCCAACAGTGTCATTTTATTTATAATCATTTCATTAAATAAAATAGTTTCGTTGAGTATAAAATAAAATGACACACAAACAAAGGAAACATAGATTATTAAAAGTTCGGGTCGTTATAGATAGACCCTTTAAAAGCATGTAAAAAGGAATTTAACAGCGCTAAAAAATTGTTTTTGTATTCATCATAATTAAATGGGATCCCCCTTTATCAGTGATAAAAAATGGTGATAAATTTCATCCTTTATCAACACTAGTTTAGCACTGATAATGGCCCAATTTGTTGTAGTGTGTTATTTGAATAACAACACACTGCAGAAAATACTTGTAACCTGTATGAAAATATATAATTTAATTGAAATAAATTTTACATCATGAATATAGAAAAAACACTACTATATACATTTCAAACAATGTTTTGTATAATTACATTTAAAATTACTATCCACGGAAATTTAAAAACATTAATGTTTCATCATCTTTGGCACCCGCAACCCCCTCTCAAAAAAGTTCAAACATGGTATCAGTTGCTGAATAAATCACCCCAACTAGAGAAAAATAATCCACCTATATAAGAAAAAAAAATATTATGTTAGTAATACTATAAAGAAATAAATTAAACATTAATATGAAAGAATACATTAATGAAATGTCAATTTAAAAAAAGACACGCCCATGGTTATACCAGTTACATCGTGCGTCATATTAGGGTGCAGTTGATTACTATGCATCACAAATGATTTATGAATCATTTTTCTAAAGTATAAAAACAATATAAATGTATTTTCTTAGTTTTTATTATGTCACTTATTCTTTTTACTAAAATCAATGTCAATTTTAAATAAAAACGCATTTGGAGTTATAGTGATGACACTGTGCGTCATATTGAGGTGTGGATGATTACTTGACATCACAAATTATTTATCGATAATTTTCTAAAATTATCAAAACAATACAAAAGTATTTACCCAATTTTTAGTATGTCACTTGTGTTTTTTACTAAAATGTCATTACAAACTAGAAACAGACACTTTGAGTCATACCAGTCACATCGTGTGTCAGTTTTACATGAGACTACTTCCTACATGTCACAAATGAATTTTGAATCATTTTCCTAAATTATAAATACAATCAGAGTGAATTTTATTGGTTTTTAGTGAGTGACACATGTTTTGAACTAAAATGTCAATTTTGAACTGATAATGAACACTTTGAGTCATACCGGTCACACCGTGGATCTTATTGAGGTGTGGTTGATTTCTACACATAAAAAATGACTTATGGATCTTTTTAATAAATCATGAAAATAAATTGAATGTGTTTGTTCAGTTTTTAGTATGTCACTTGTTCTTTTTACTAAAACTAATGTCAATTTTAAATAAAAAGACACACTTTGTGTCATATCGGTCGAACCGTGCATCAGATTGAGGTGAGGTTGATTTATACACATAAAAAATGAATTATGGATCATCTTCCTAAAATATCCAAATAATATTAATATATTTTCTCGGTTTTTATTATGTCACCTGTTCTTTTTACTAAAATTAATGTCAATTTTAAATAAAAAGACACACTTAGAGTTATAATGGTCATGTCATGCATTGTATTGAGGTGTAGTTGATTTTCACACATCACAAATGACTTATAGATATTTTTACTAATGTATCAAATAAATACAAATGTGTTTTATTGGTTTCTAGCATGTTACTTATTTTCTTACTAAAGTTAATGTTAATTTTAAATAAATAGACACCCTTGGAATTATACTGGTCACATTGTACGTCAGATTGAGGTGAGGCTGATTCCTACACATCACAAATGAATTATAGATCTTTTTCTAAAAGTATCAAAATAATCCTAATGCATTTACCCAGCTTTGAGTTTTTCACTTCTATTTTTTATCCAAATGTCATTTGAAACTAGAAACACACACTTTGATTCATACCGAACACACCATGTGTTGGTTTGACATAAGACTGATCCATACATGTCATGACTAACTTATGAATAATTTTTCTAAATTATCAAGATAATCAGATCATGTTTTCTTTATTTTTATTGAGTTACATGTTTTGAACTAAAATATCAATTTTAAACTGGTAACAGACATTTTGAGTCATACTAGTCACATCGTGCATCAGATTGAGGTGATATTGATTCCTACATGTCAAAAATGAATTATATATCGTTGTCCTAAAGTATCAAAGAAATATAAATGTGTTTTCTCAGTTTTTAGTATGTCACTTGTTCTTTTTTACTTAAATTGATGATAATTTTAAATAAAAAGACAAACTTGAAGTTATATCAGTCACATAGTGCATCAAATTGATGTGGGGTTGATTCCTAAATATCATAAATGACTTATGTGTTGTTTTCTTAAAGTATCAAAACAATATGAATGATTTTTCATGGTTTTTAGTATGCCACTTATTCTTTTTACTAAAATGTCATTTGAAACTTGAAAAACATAATTTGAGTCATACTGGTTACATTGTGAGCCATTTTGACATGAGACTAATTCCTACACATCAAAACTAACTTATTAATCTTTTTCCTAAATTATCAAGATAATCAGAGTTTGTTTGGTTTCTTTTTCAATGAGTGACACATTTTTTGAATAAAAATGTCAATTTTAAACTCATAATAGACACATTGATTCATATTGGTCACACTATGCATCATATTGAGGTGTGGTTGATTCCTTCTCATAAAAATGACTTATGAATCATTTTCCTAAAATATAAAAACAATCTAAATGTGTTTTATAAATTTTTATAATGTTACATATTCTTTTTACTAAAATTAAAGTCAATTTTAAATAAAAAGGCACACTTGGAGTCACACCGATCACACCGTACATTGGATTGATGTGTGGTTGAATCCTCATGAACACGCCAGTTGTTTGCATGGTGCCAATGAATCGATTGTTCCATACTTAATTATATTTATTTTTGATGGCTTTGTGGATGATATATTAGTGTATTCTCACAATCAAAATGACAATGCCAACCATCTTGAGATTGTTTTGAATACACTAAGGGAGAATCAGTTATATGCTAATCTCACAAAGTTCCACTTTTGGATGGATTAGATTCACTTCCTCGGTCACATCATCTCAGATATAGGAGTATCATTCGACCTAGAGAAGGTGAGAGATTTATTTTTCTAGGATCATCCCAAGAAATTTTTTGATATACGAAGTTTCTTGGGGATAGCTGGTTACTACACGCATTTCATACATGAATTATCATGCTTAGCAGTGTCTTTGATGGTCTTGAATAAGAATGGTGTGAATTTTGTATGATCAAACTCTTGTGAGATAGCCTTTTAGGAGTTGAAATGAAGGTTGATGTCAGTACTAGTCATGATATTATCAGAGTAGGGAAGGAGCGACAATATGTATTGTGACACATCAAGTATTGGGTTGGGGGTAGTGTTGATACAGGGGGGAGTCATGGAATATGGGTCTCAGTAGTTAAGGCCACATGAGAGGAATTTCCCGATGCACGATCTCAAGTCAGTTGCTTTCATTCATGATTTATTCTGTTGGAGACACTATTTACTAGGAGAGTGTTTTGTGGTGTACACAGAACACAAAAAACTCAAGTATATGTTTAATCAACATGATTTTAATTTGAGGTAGTGAAGGTGGGTTTATTGCCTTTAGTATTTTGATTTTGAGCTTACCTACATGCCTGGTAAAGGCAATACAGTGATCGATGTACTGAGTAGGAGGACTCAGATATAGGCAGTGCAATAGGACAATAGTGAGTGGAAGCTTATGGAGTTGTTCTCTGAGATGAATCTAGAGGTGAACGATAGTCAGGAATAGACATATATATCATCCTTAGTTGTGACCTCTACCCTTTTGGATAGAGTAAGGATGAGGAATCTATCGAATTCAGAGGTCCTAGTCTTACTTGAGAGTGTGGTAGGTGAGGACCCACCCCATGGTTGGACATTAGGAAAGGATGATATCCTACATATCCATGGATTCATTTGGGTTCTAGTGGATATACATGAGGAGATGATGTGGGAGTTTCATGCTTCATCTTGGGCAGTACATCCTTGAGTCACCAAGATGTATTATGACTTGCATCGTTAGTAATGGTGGATGATTATGAAAATAGGGGTAACTAGTTTTGTTACGAGGTGTTCTACCTGTCAGCAGGTGAAGGCAGAACATCAATTACTAGCTAGGATTGTATAGCAGTTACCTATTCCGGAGTGGAAATGGGATGATGTCATGATGGATTTCATGACTGGTTTGTTGAGGTCACCTCAAGGTAACGATTTTGGGTGGATTTTTATTGATAATCTCATAAATGTTTCCCATTTCTTATCGATTAAGGATACCTTCAGTGTTGATGTGCTTGGAAAGTTTTATATCCATGAGATGGTACGACTTCATGGGGTTCTGTGCACTATCATTTCAGATAGGGATGACCAATTTACATATCATTTATGGAATATTTTTCAGAGGGCCCTAGGTACATAGGTTCTTCAAAGAATAGTATACCACCCTCAGACTGATGGCCAGTAAGAGCATACGATACAAGTGCTAGAGGACATACTGAGAGCATGCGTCCTGAATTTTGGGGGATCTTGGGAGAGGCACATTCCCCTGGTTGATTTCACCTATAATAATAGTTATCAAGTGACGATACATATGCCAACTTATGAGGATTTATATGGTAGGTCATGCTGATCACCCTTGTGCTGGTTAGAGGTAGGTGAAGAAGCTTTACTGGGACCACGTCTTGTGAAAGAGACTTCTGAACAGGTCCAGTTGATTCAGAAGCGGGTGTCTACTACACAGTCTTGACCGAAATCTTATGTTGATAACTATAAGCAACCTTTAAAGTTTGAGGTTGGGGATCAGGTCTTTTTAAATGTTTCACTAAGGTTGGGAAATAGATGGATCAGAAGACAAGGTAAGATTTCACCATGATTTTTCAGGTCGTTCGATATTCTAGAGAGAGTCGGGTCGGTAGCTTATCGGTTACAGTTACCTCAGAGGTATCAAGCCTTTCATGAGGTCTTCCACATATCTCTGATATTCTATTATCATTTGGACCAATCTCATGTTTTAAACCCAAGTAGGTTTAGTTACTGGTTGATGCATCCTTTAAGGAGCATCTGATTTGTATCATTGACAGGATCGTGAAGGTTCTCTGAGGCTAGTCAGTTCCTCTAGTATAGGTTCTATGGTAGAATAGTCGTTTACAGGATGAGACTTGGGAGTGGGAGGCCGATGTACATGCTCAGTGGCCAAATTTGTTTTTAAATGAATCTTGGCCACCCTTGATAGGGTAATTCGGGGATGAATTACTTTAAGGGGGAAAATTGTAAGATCCTAGGTTTTCTCGAGGTACGGATATTTTACTTTTTTAGTTAAACGCTTGTTTACTTTCTTTTTTGGGTTAGACCCTAAGTCGGGCCAGGGGATGGTTGGGTTTTTTTTTGGAAAGAAGAGGCGGGAAGGTTGTGTATTGTCTGTAGGCTAATTACATGATGTGTAATTAGGATACACATCATGAAATCTGATTACACGATGTGTAATGGTCTATCCAGGACTTTTCACACCGTGTAAGGGTTTTCCCTCAATAAAGGAAAACTGAGCATTGAACGATGTGAAAGGAAATTACACATCATGTAATAACCCAACTAAGTTTTTTTTTAAATAGAGGCAGGGGCCTCTATTTTCCAAAGAGAAGCCATTTTCCTCTCATTTGAAGCCTAAAAACCTTCCTTTCTAGTTTTTCTGATCAAGCAGTCATCTAAACTCCATTTCTTTCATCGTAAGTATCATTGGTGAGTTATTGATTCCTTTTTAACCATTCGAGATTCTTTAAACAATGGTTGTACTATTTGGGTTTAGGCTCATATGCCCTAATTTCTCATTCTTCGTCTGTTCTTCAGATTTATCCCAAACCAAGGTGAATCAGGAATTGATACTGGATGAGAACTCCACTGCCGAGCTAAGGTAGGTGGTCAATACTTTTATTTTAGCATTTTATTCTTTATAGATTTATTGTCCTTTTTGTTACCTATTGGACTTTTCAGTGTGGGCCCGGTTTTGAAATGTTACTCTAAAATAGATGAAGTATGACCTATTAGGTATTCCCTTAGGTTCTTTGAGATGAATTGGTGGTTTTTTCCCCAACCAGAGGCCACCCATGTGGTGCGCTACACCTTTTCTTTGTTTTTTTATTGATAAACTACCCAAGGGGTGTGTTATTGAGTTTTCCTAGTTTAAGGAAGCTTGGTTGTATTTTAGTGAGGTTGAATTTCATGCTTAGAAGATGTCCTGCCTCCTTGCCTTGTGTTGTCAGAATTATTCCATGCTCAACTTGATTATATGGCTTGAATGTAATGGTTTAAATGAGTGGGTATACTCTTTGAATGAATTTGAATGTTAATGTTTGTATGAGTGGGTAGACTCATATGATTGGGAATTGTTAAATGTTATGAAATGGTTAGTGATTTTATAGATTCCATGGATAGGTCTCCATAGATATGGAATGCAGTAGTGGACACCTTGGCTAAGTATACACCTTGTCTTAATTCTATGAGATTCCTTGGGATTTTCTACCCCTTGGATCCAGCTTTCTTGGACTCATGTAGAACATATTGGTACACATTCTCCTAGGACTCCAAATAGTGCCTATACCAAGTTTCCATCGAGATGCTCCTAGAACTCGATGAGGATGACTTGGTATTATACACCTTGGATCTTTCCCTTCATGATCTACAAATTATTATATAAAACATTCATTGGATATATGATTGTGGTTGTACAGAAAGTCCATGGGTTTTCTATATGGATTCTTATTACAGCAAGGTTGTGTGGACAGGATAAGGATAGTTGTATGACGAGGTCATGCTGCTTGTTTATATTGCTTATAATTGCCTTGTTAGGAGCTAACGCTTATTGTAGGGAGCCTTTAGAGGCTATTTAGTTTTACTTGTTTCAGTATACATATGCAATGGGCATTCACACTTACGTTACTGCTTACTTACACTTGTTTAGTGTATTGAATTGTGTTTCTTAGAACTATATAGATCTTTGGATGGTTACCTACTGGGATGTTTATCTCACACCCAGTTTGGGCCTCTATGGGGACCCAAACAGAATATATGGTTGTAGGTGATAATAGGGGCAATCACCCTAACCTTTGTTGTTGATCATTGATTTGGATCTAGAGAGTATGGGACCAAGTTAAAGCTTGCGATAATACTGATACACTTATTGTTCTTTTGTATTTTGGATACTTGTACCATGTTTTCTTTCTATGTACCTATTTTGGATGTTTTCTAGATACATGTACCATCATCATCATTATTTATGAGAAACTTATGGATTGTTATATATTCCTATATTTCTTTTCTATTTTATCTTATGTCTGCTTATTGTATCTGCTTTCACTATTGAATGTGATTGACTTCCTCTATGATATACTCTAGTAATGAGGGCATAGTTTCCCCAATAACTCACTTAGTACCTCGCTGCTAGTTGGAAACCTATGGTGTTTGAAGAAATGTACTTGAATCCATGAATCCAACCAGTTTTGGGGCACTATTGAGTGGCATCTAGGTCTAGGATGTTACAAATGTACTCTAATGAACGGTTTATAAAGATTTTGAAAGGGTATATCAAAAATTGAAGTTCGTAAAAATGTTGTATTTTGGAGAGATATGTTGTTGAGGAATCCATTGAATTTTGTACCAAATACCTATCTGATGTAGAAAGCATTGGTCTACTAAAATCTCATCACATCGGGTAGATTGAGGGTGGAGGAATTTCTAGAATAGATGATTTCATAATTACTATTACATATCAGGAGCAAATACACCTTTACTTTTTTCACAAAATTTTAAAGGTTTCCCTATATTTTTAAACCCACAAAGTAATTATTTGGCATTTGAATCCATAAAGGGGTGAAAGTTAGATATCAAATACATATAATCAATAGTTTATGGGATGGTTTTAAGACCATATTTTTAAGTATTCAACTAAAAATCTAAATTTAATTTTATAATGACTTTGATGGATATCCATAGGACCATGTGTGCATATATTATATTCTAATGGTTAAGTAATTAATGGTTATATGTTTTATATAAATGAACATGATGAACACAGTACCATGAAAAATAGTGGAGTTACACTTGTGGGTGAAGTGATGCATGTATCCAGTAGCAAGAACAAAAATCCAATTTATGTGAATATGTTATAATTTGTAATCATCAAAACAATATTGGATTTGGATTATACAACATTCCAAGTGCCGATTTTTTAATGCAAGTGGGTTGATAAAAATATTGATCTTAAAATAGATGAATTGGGATTCATGAAAGTGGATTTTAATAAGGAATGTTGTGAAGAAAATCCATTTATAATATCATCATAAGAAGTAAAAAAATTATATTCCATTTCCCACAAACCCAAAGTGGTCAATTGTTTTGTTATCGACCAAAACCACAAAAGGGTTAGATGTCAATTCAATCAGGGATGACCCTTTCATTGGGATGTCACAATCATTTTGTAGTAGTCCCAATGTAGGTGGGGTATTTTATGTCATAGGATACCATAATGAAGGGATGTGGATACTCGATAGAGGGATCAAATCCCGTCAACCATTAAAAAATATTTCAATAACCAGGTTATATTTTTTTGTAATATACATTGTGTTACCTCATATTATTATTTGTTCACTACTAAATTTATGTAATCTAAATTAAATTTTAAACCACTCCTATAGATAATAACTTTTTCCCGTTTTGATGCTTCCAATACTAAGGAATAATAGGTTTCTCAACATGTTGGTTCTCCTAATGCATAGAAACAACAACATTCTACACATGTTGATGCTGAAAATATAGAAAAAAATATATTGATGATATTGAAGCTGAAGAAATGGTAGATGGTGAATAACCTATGTCCCAAAAAAACATTATCATTATAGCATGACGGTGCTTATAGAAATTATTAAGGCGAGAAACAAAGGCATCAAATTTGATGTTGGATGGAATGAACATAGACAACCTGTTAACCCCAACAAGTCCATTTTTAGTAGTTAGATTGGGATTACCAGTCATATGTGCAAGTCAATTGATATATATTTGTGGCACAATGTTGTTCCTTCACTTAAGATACTAATTTGGGAAGATATTATGGTAACATTATGTTATACTTTCTTTATTTTACTAAAGGAAAAAATAATTAAACATTGAAATACTCTTCAGTATACCTTACAGAGCATATTTATAGTAGATTACTTCTAAATGAAATTTGTATTAATGCTCACTGGAGAGGATCATAGAGGATTTAACACAATTATTACAAAGTATCATCTTAAAGATAATGAAGGGAAAATAAACCCACACCCACCACAGATGTGTGCACACTTGATAAACCAACAAGTTTGGGATGATTTTATTGTTCATTGTGAAGAGACATATTTTCAAGTACATTGTGACTGATAATACATTTCTTGAAATTACATGTATTAATCACTTTTATTAAGAATTATTTATTTATGAAACAAAAAATGAGTGATAAAAATAATCAATGAGTAAAAAAACAAAAATACCCCTATCATAAAGAAAGGATGGGGTACACTTAACTTGAAAAAAAGGTACATATTTTAAATATATTGTAATATTTTTATGTGAAATAAAACAACAACATAATAATGTTCCTATGTTTATATATATATCGATTAATTAAAATCCAAAGATACTTCCATATCACATCATGTACAATGAAAGGAGGCACATGTAAATAAAGAAGGGATACTAATAAATGAAAACACACAAAAATTGATGGAAGCATGTGTAAGTATGACCTAAGAAAAAAATTGATTTAAATCGGTATTACATAATAATGATTACTTATTTTCCCATATTTTTTATCTAACTTAGAAAAAAGAATTATCATCAACTATACTCGATGAAAAACTACTGTCAATGGCCTTGAAGCAGCCAGAACAGTATGGTTGTGTCAGTGGTGAGGGTTTTGGGGTTTCACCCCAAACATATTTTGAGAAAAGAAATGAACACGGGGATAAAGATAAGAGAATGAAAGAGTTGGAGGCACTATTATATTTTTTATAAGAAAAACTTATGGCCAATAATATTTTTTTTAAAATGTTATGGGAAGGAATCAAAAAGGAGAAACAACACATGAAAAACCACTACCTGAATATCCCCCCACCCCCACCAGTTTTAAGGTGAGTCATTCCCCTCAAAAAGCTATCTTAGAATAGGAAATCAGTATTGTCATAATTATTTATTTGAAATGTGAATATATAACACACTAATACCTTTTCTGTATTGATATTCTATAGGGTTAAAATGATCAGAATTTATATCTATAAACACCCAACCATTGCCTTGTTTTTAGGGGTAATTTGTAAAATAAACAAGGAGATATTATACACAACAAACAACTTACAATAGGTTATGTAGAAGTAGGGATTAACATAGCTCAATATCCAATAATTGAGCTATATGTTCCACTTGATGATGCATATATTCATACGGTCGAGCAAGCTATTGGAACTTTTGTATCATGGACATTAGATCTTGTAAGAAACATGTTTACAAGTAGGTATTAAAAGGGAAGGGGTAGAATGGAAGGTTTAATAAAAACGATAAAAAGGATCAACCCAAACAATTGAAAAGATATTCACAA
The DNA here is from genome assembly GCA_963277665.1 of Viscum album. Classification (NCBI taxonomy): domain Eukaryota; kingdom Viridiplantae; phylum Streptophyta; class Magnoliopsida; order Santalales; family Viscaceae; genus Viscum; species Viscum album. Next base: position 1,335,014,723 of record OY728138.1, read on the forward strand.
AGTACCTTTCTCTCACCTATTCAACTTCCACATTTACTAACATTAATGGTTTAGATAGATAAAATGTTATCAAGTGGTGATATGACCACAAATAATTTTTAAGAAAATATGTATGGAGAGGCCATTACAGGCTATATTATTATTGAAAATTTAAATGAAATCCCCATGCATGAATGACTAAGAGCCTCATTTTTAAATGTATACATGAGGTGTGTTTTCATGATTTTTTTTTCAAATAGTTGATCTACTATGTTAAAAATGATTGACTATTATTAATAATTTTTAAAGATGTGTATATAAATACTATTTGAAGGGAAACCCCTATGAATAGATATTTGGAATAATTAATCCTGAAATCACTTCTACAAAATAATTATCATTAAAAACAAAGTAATATCAAGTAATAGTGGGAAAACTGACCACCTTGTTTGAAAGAAAACTTACAGATGATAGACTCTTCTTAATACCCACGATACAAGGGTAAAACTCTACAATTTAATCATATCAAACATGTGTTCATTCATGTAATTACTTACTCCTTTTTATGCATCATTGAAAACTCATTACAGTCAATTTGGATACTCCAAAATTTTATTTTCTGGATTCAATGCATTGATACCCAAAAAACCAACCACACTTGATAACTTTTATCAATTTTTAATACACTACATGCAATGTTTTACAACTAAATTTCAAGTTATATATTTTATATTGTTTTTAATGAAAATTATTTTATGATAGGGTGGTGTTTAAATATTCTCAAAATCATGTAATGAGGATAGTCCATGAGCACAAGGAGCCTATCCACTTTTACAAGTGGGTAAGTATTAGGGTATATATAATATTATTTCACTATCAAAACATATATCAAAACAAATTAAATATTTTTATTAATATTTTTGTAGTGTTTAAAACAAACCAATGGAAAATATTGTGGTTATTATGTTTGAAAATTTATTAAATATATCATATAACATCAAAAAACTAGCATCCCCAAAGAGGTATTTTTGAAGATAATTTCAATTCCATTTAAAATATTATTAATCCTATGTTTATTTATATTTTCTAGTACTACCAGGATAGTCAACAGTCCTTTTATTCACAATAGGAAATAGATTTTTTTAGAAATAAATGGTCAACATACTTGATATTAGAATGTATACAGACATCATGAAGAGGTGAATTCCTACTACTTATTTAGTTGATTTTCACACCATTTTATCTACATTTTTTAGTTAATTTACTTATCATTTTATCTGAAACTTTATAAATATGATACATAATTAATTTTTGACATTTAGGAATCAACCACATCTCAATATGATACACGATGTGTCTGGTATGACTCAAAGTGTGTGTTTTCAGTTTAAAATTGACATTTCAGTTGAAAACACACAACACATACTCAAAACTAAGAAAACACATTTTGATTGTTTTAATAATTTAGGAAAATTATCCATAAGTCATTTTTTATGTGTAGGAATCATTCGCACCTCAATATAATACATGGTGTTTCGGAATGACTCAAAGTGTCTGTTATCAGTTTAAAATTGACAATTTATTTAAAAACGGGTGTCACTCACTGAAAACCAAGAAACACACTCATATTGTCTTGATAATTTAGGAAAATTACTCATAATTTTTTTTTGATATGTTGGAATCAATATCATATCAAACTGACACATGATGTGATCATTATGACTCAAAGTGTATGTTTTTAGTTTAAATTGACATTTTAGTAAAAAAAAGTGACATACTCAAAACTTAGAAAACACATTCATATTGTTCTGATACTTTATTAAAATGATTCATAAGTCATTTTTTTTGTGTAGGAATTAGTTTCATGTCAATATGATGCACAGTGTGACCAGTATGACTCCAAGTGCATGTTTTCAGTTTAAAATGGCATTTTAGTAAAAACCACAAGTTACATACTCAAAATCAAGAAAACGCATTTATATTGTTTTAATAATTTAGAACAATGATCCATAAGTCATTTTTGACTTATAGGAATCATTTTCACTTCAATCCGACACATGGTGTGATCGGTATGACTCTGAGTGTGTCTTTTTTTAATTGACATTTTAGTAAAAAAGACAAGTTACATACTCAAAACCAAGAAAACACATTCATCTTGTTTTGATACTTTATTAAAATGATACTGTAACAACCCGAGATTTTATGAGAATTATTATTTTTAATTTCATTGATGTCTTGTGTTGTACGCTACACCAAAATTAGCTTGCACTATACGCAACACTGTATTAGCTTTTAGTATACGCAACACTATCTTGGCTCGTGTTACACACAATTTCAAGTTTGTTTTGTGGAAATTATTTTACAAAACATTAAGTATAGACTTTTTTTAATGTATAAATGAAATATGTTTTGATTATGTTATATGCAACACCAAACGGAGCTTTCACTACACGCATCACTGACTTTGCTTGCATTACACGCAATCAATACCTTCCTCGATAGTGTGTGTAGTACGCAATACCGAGTTTCACTAAACGATATATTATTATAATATTATTTTGAACTAGCCGTTATGAATAGTAATACCCACTTTTTAAAATTTTATACATTTTATTTTTCAAAATGGACTTAATTTTTGGATTCGGAATATCGAAATTAGCCTAGGGTTAATTTTTCGGTATTTTTCTAAAAACTTTCAATTTTTGATGAATAATGAAAACACTAGGTTACTATTTAAAAACAGACCTTTTATATAAATAATTATTTATTTTTATTTAAATTTATTTTAGGTTAAAATTGATACATAATACCTATATAAGTTCAATTTAATTCATTGGAGTCATTTTATAATAATTTTAGACATATAAAAATTTTATTGAACTTTTCACCGTCTTTTACCCACCTCCTAGGAGAGTTTGAAAATTTACATAAAACTTAATTTTACCACTTCTATGAGTGGAATTTAGAAAATACAAGAGACACGGTTAATGTCAAGGAGTAAAATGTGGAATTTCTAAAATCTGAGAGACACGGTTAATTTCAATGAGTAAAATGTGGTTAAATAAGATAAAAATAATTTTTGGTGAAGAGTGACTTTTTACTTTTATTTACCACGGTTAAAAGTAAATAGGGTAATTAAGGGTAAAAATGATATTATTATTACCCTAACACATGTCCTAATTCTATTGGATAAGTGTAATTCGACCAAAAACAACCTTAGGAATAAAATATTACCCTTTAGGTTCACTTGGATTAGATTAGGACATTTATTATTATTTTATTTAAAGAAGAATTAAAATAGTTAAAATCAAAGTTTAATAAATAAAACATTTTTAATATAGGGTTATACATAAGATAAATTCGACTATAAATATTAATTAGAAAGATAAAAATATTTCCTACATAATTGTATTTTATTTATAATTTTTAGACATTAAATAATTTAATTTATTTATGACACAATGATGATGCAGTAATTACCTTATTAATGAAATATTAACATAATTGATGTTATAAATACCCAAATAAATGTAATTTTAGACTTTTTATGAATTAGACTAATTTTATAGGTTAATATGACATGTTATTATTGATGTAATTAACTTTTTTCGAACTAATCATGCTTTTATGATTTTCACAAAAATCAAGTACCAAATAGTGTCAAAATTGACATAAAATAGTTTTTAAATCAAATATTATATTATTAATTTTTATTTTATTCCTAAAAATATAAGTTTACACCAAATGACTTATATAAGGATATATATATTAATAATGAACCACTTGGGGTTCTTTTGTCTTGTTATAGTAAGTTTATTAACTATATAGTGTAAGAAAACAAAAAGACACGGTAAAAGTTAAATTATTTAACTTATAGTTAAATCTAAATGATAAGGATAAAATAGTAACCTAAACTTGTCTAAAACCTATTTTTTGAGAGGATTTAAACACATACCAACCTTAGCTTATAAATAATTCAATTTTTAGCTATTAAAAACCGAATATGACTTTATTATAAAATAATATTTTAAGTTTTCCTATGGTGCCCCTCTCCTCCCTTATAAAAAGGGAACCCCTTACCTCTTCTCTTAACACCCTTTTGAGCCTTGAAGATCGGCCAACCCCTGCCAATTCCTCTTTTAAACCTCTCTAGTTATATCATAGAGGTTTTGGTCTTCTCAAAAGACCAACTCTAGTGCTCTAATAAGAATTTTAAAGGAGGTGCGTCGAGGAAGAGGTAATATCTTCTACCGATTCATTCAAGTTTTCTTTCTTCTTCAACTTCTTCTTATTTAGTTGTTTAATTATAAAGTAATAACATAAGTATAAATAATATACTTATATGTTATTATAAATATGAAATAACCCCATTTCACCTTCTATCCATCCTACGAAAAACAAAATCACTACACGTGCGTACGTACGGAATATCGTCTCCACGCCGTGGTGTAATCAGTTTTTCCACCACCACCTTACTTGGATGGGTATAATGGTGTAAAGAATAACTATATATGGTTATTATAACATCATACTGATTCTGAGGTATTATATCATCCACTCCAATTCCATTCAACAATTATGGGAATGATATCATTGCTCGTGCGTACGTACGGATTACCGTCTCCACGACGTGATGAGATTCATTCTCCATGTTAACCATTCAAGAATGATTATAAAGTATATATAATGAATAATAATGAAATATATGAAATAATTAAGCTACTTAATTTATGTATATATATATATATGTCATCTACGTACTTCCATTCAAGTCAATAAGGAAAGGAAAACATTGTTCATGCGTATGTACGGCCTACCGTCTCCATGAACGGTGTATTTCATTTCATTCATATATCTATTTTATATATACTGAATATATATGATATATAAATCATGATTTACATTATTTAAGTAAGAAAATCATGATATAAGTAATAATAATATCAAGAACAACAAGTCCAAACAAGTACGATGAATAAAACAATTTTACCCAAAACACTGCTTTAACATGGAATTTACAAAAGAAAGGGTAATATAAAGTCATAAGTGAACCATATATGATATAAATCATTATACAGGAGTTTCAGATATGTACGAAGCATATCAGACCTAAGGTAAGGGATAATTATTCAAATCGCATTCTTATCCGAGATTGTTTATTCGTAAGTATGTACTGGGGTTATATTTTTCATCCATGTCCACAAAAATGTTTTTCATAAAGTGTTTAATATTCTTCTATATATGTTTAAATTCATTTTTACCCCTATTTTTCTTTTACATTGTGGAAGGAATCTTTCTTTTGTTTACCATACGAGGAACTTTTTGACTTTTCTGACAAAAGTATGAGGAGAATATTTTTTTTAACTTATATGGCATGAATGGATTTTTATGGTTTCATAACGCCTTTTCTTAATAAAGATTACTCTATAATATTTCATGACTATTTTCAAAAAAATCCTTTTCTTTTAAAATTGCGTGGAATTTGGTGAAAAGAAAATGATTTTGAAGAAGAAGGGATATATTCATCAAGAATTCATTTCAAGTATTTTATCAAAACCATTTTCCATCTAAGATGAAATTATTTCATATGTGTATGTTTCAAGTATAATGTCACTATGATTTACATGGTTTCACTTTTCTTATGATGAAATGAAATCCATTTGTTTTATATGTATTATGTTATGATGGGATGATGTTTATGAAACGCATTTTATTCTTTGGGTTATGATGAATGATTTATGTTTATTTTGTGGCACAAGTAAGAATGATTTCATTATGAGATGAGTGGGACCTATATATCCCTCCAATGCATTTGGTAAAAATTTATATCTCATGAGATAGACATTTCTATAATGGTAAGTTAATCCGGTTCAGTGATACAGGACTGGAATGAGTAGTGAACTCGATTCAGAAAGGGACTTTGTCCACTAAGATGGTCTTGGAAGCAATTCCTTGGCTACTATGGAAATAATATCATGTGCTTAATGGTTTTCCACAATTACATGTTTTATTCTGATGCTATTTTATCATGATTGATGTTCCTTTATTATATATGACTTATGTACTTCCAATATTTATGTCTTTTCTCAAGATTTTGATGTTTAGATTTTATGTTCAAGTTTTTACATTCAAATGTTTAAGGATTGTTTTATGTTCTCTATGTTTAACCTTACTGAGAATTTGAGCTCACCCTTTTTAGGTTTTCTTTTCCCCAGGATATAAAGAAAGGTTTTTGGTAAGAAAACAAAAGGGGAATATCTTTATGGGAGATGTTGAAGATCTTTCACCATGATTAGAAGATTATTTTTCTGAGTTTCCAAAGACACTAAACTATTATGGTCCTTGTGTGTTTGTTTTTGTTATGTATTAAGTATTCCACAAAAGTAATGCAATATCCATGTAAGTCAAGCTTGGGTCTCTACAGTTGGTATCAGAGATTCAGTTTATTCAACCTTTGGAAATTAGGATGTGAGAACTTTAGTGAGATCCATAGAGATATTTCTAAGGTATATCTTGGGATGTCCCTAAGGTTAAGTATAAGTATAGGTTATAGTCCTAGAATTACAGTAACGATGTTAGAATTAAACCAAAGATGTTATATATTGAATTTACTCCCCCTTTATCATGATTTTGGCCTCTCACACTATTCTTTTTGGGTTTTAGAAAATGGCTAGAAATAGGAAGATTAACTGTAATGGAGGATATGATGGAAAATGGAATGATATTCTTCATGAGAAACCAAATAAAATTGTATTTGGAAGTCCACATATCGTTAGTATTCCTAATCAGCAATCTCATAATATGATCAATAATCTCAACTTTGGTAAGTTTCCTGACTCATCTAATAAGATAAAGATGGAGTTTCATGATGCTCATAGAGGAAAGAAAGTTCAATTTCCCTCATGTAAATCATGTGGGAAGAGGCATCCTAGAGAATGTTTCAAAGAAACTAGAAGATTATTTGGGTGTGGAAAAGAAGGATAAAAAGCTAGTAATTGTAAAGGAAAATTTTTAGTTAACACCATGGACAAGGATAATGGTATTTCTAAGACATCAACAACGGTTAAGTGTTTTAAATGTGGAATGTATGGGCATTATGAAAACCAATTCCCTACGGGAAAATCTCATAAAGAGAATCAGCATGGTCTTATGGGTAGTATTTATGTGGATGATGATGAAGAGACTACAAATGATATATGAGATGGAAGAAATGATGAATCTCAGTCAGTGGTTTAAGAAGGTAGTGTAATGATTGTATGTTTATCAAGAATAATGTATGGTACTATGGAATAAAGAAAAATCTAAGGATTGTTACACTGTTTCCTTTGCTTGAGTTTTGAAAGTATATGTTGAATGGTACCAATAAACATGAAAGGTTATTCCAATATTTTTGGAAAGCACCTAATATGCGCATAAATAAGGGATAAGGAGATAATGAAATGTTTGATAGTATTAATGAGCTCATGACTAATATAAGGAAAAAGTGATATCATGGTTTGAGTATATAGAATTTTTGGGATATGGAAAAAGTTACCTTGTGACATCATTCATGTTTTCACTATGGTTCAAGAGAATACATGATTAAGGTATTCACATGTTTGGAATGTGACCAACAAGATATATTGTATGATATATGGGGGATAAATGATGGTATTCACATGCTCGGTAGATGACATTTATAGTAATTTCTTTCTTTATACTATGAGCTTGGACAGAAGTATTTTGGATAAGCCTAAAGATTGGAATGAATTAAGTTAGAAATAAGATAGTATTGTTTAATGCTAGAACTTTTTTCTATTTTATTGTAGGAATGTTATTACAATGTAGTTTTAGAAAAAGGGACAACCTACAGGACGGGCGACAACCCGTCGCGTCGGACAAGGCTGTGGGAATCGAACCCACAACTGAAGTGCGACATGCCTTTATTTCCTACCACTGGCCTACAGGAAGTCCCTGGTTAGTAGAAACTAGTTTGATTAAGTAGTATGATATATGAAGTATAAGTCCATTTTTGGAATCATATATGATTAACCTCAGCATATATGGACTGATGTATATTTGATAACTTTTTATAACCTTTTGTTTGAGACATATGGAATGACCCATCATTCTATCACATGATCTGTTAACACTTCATGAATGAAAAATTCAACTTCATTTCTTTAAGAGATGAAGTGGAAATTGTTCAAGGTATGAACAATGGTGAGATTATACTGAAATAATGTAAGTATTTCTTCTAATTCAAATTCTTTAACTTTAGGGAAATCATCTTGAAAACAAAAAATGTTGTCCTAGTGCCCTTATATCCAATGAATCAGATGGTACCTTAGATCATCACAAATTTTTGGCTTTGTGATTTTTGGTTTTTTCATAGCCATGTCCTCTACCACTCTTCATCAGAACATGATAGTTAGATTTTTCTTCCATATCAATATTTTCACCTATGTTCTCCTATATGGAAACATGGTGATTAGTTAATTTGGGTAACTGTTACGTTTCATAATTTAGTTTTTAAAGTTCAGTTTTGGTATTCCTTTTTACGATGTGAGTTTCTATGAAAGGAACTTTCAAGTAGTAAACCATTTATAACTCGAATGAATTTCGAGGGCGAAATTCATTTTAAAGGGGGTAGAATGTAACAACCCGAGATTTTATGAGAATTATTCTTTTTAATTTCATTGATATCTTGTGTTGTAAGCTACATCAAAATTAGCTTGCGCTATACGCAACACTGTATTAGCTTGCAGTATACGCAACATTATTCTTGGCTCGTGTTACATACAATTTCAAGTTCATTTTATGGAAATTATTTTACGCAACATTAAGTATAGATTTTGTTTAATGTATAAATGAAATATGTTTTGATTATGTTATACGCAACACCAAACGGATCTTTCACTACATGCATCCCTAACTTGGCTTGCATTACACGCAATCAAGACCTTCCTCGATAGCATGTGTAGTTCGCAATACCGAGTTTCACTAAACGATATATTATTATAGTATTATTATGAACTAGCCGTTATGAATATTAATACCCACTTTTTGAAATTTTATAAATTTTATTTTTCAATATGGACTTCATTTTTGGATTCTGAATATCGAAATTAGCCGAGGGTGAATTTTTGGTATTTTTCTGAAAACTTTCAATTTTTGATGAATAATGAAAACACTAGGTTACTATTTAAAAACCGACTTTTTATATAAATAATTATTTATTTTTATTTAAATTAATGTTAGGTCAAAATTTATACATAATACCTATATAAGTTCAATTTAATTCATTGGAGTCATTTTATAATAATTTTAGACATATAAAAATTTTATTGAACTTTTCACCGTCTTTTACCCACCTCCTAGGAGAGTTTGAAAATTTACATAAAACTTAATTTTACCACTTCTATGAGTGGAATTTAGAAAATCCAAGAGACATGGTTAATATCAAGGAGTAAAATGTGGTTCAATAAGATAAAAATAATTTTTTGTGAAGAGTAACTTTTTACTTTTATTTACCACGATTAAAAGTAAATAGGGTAATTAAGGGTAAAAATGATATTATTATTACCCTAACACATGTCCTAATTCTATTGGATAAGTGTAATTCGACCAAAAACAACCTTAGTAATAAAATATTACCCTTTAGGTCCACTTGGATTAGATTAGGACATTTATTATTATTTTATTTAAAGAAGAATTAAAATAGTTAAAATCAAAGTTTAATAACTAAAACATTTTTAATATAGGGTTATACATAAGATAAATTAGACTATAAATATTCATTATAAATATAAAATTATTTCCTACATAATGGTATTTTATTTATAATTTTTAGACATTAAATAATTTAATTTATTTATGACACAATGATGATGCATTAATTACCTTGTTAATGAAATATTAACATAATTGATGTTATAAATACCCAAATAAATGTAATTTTAGACTTTTTATGAATTAAACTAATTTTATAGGTTAATATGACATGTTATTATTGATTTAATTAACTTATTTTTAACTAATCATGCTGTTATGATTTTCACAAAAATCAAGTACTAAATAGTGTCAAAATTGACATAAAATAGTTTTTAAAACAAATATTATATTATTAATTGTTATTTTATTCATAAAAATATAAGGTTCGGAAAAATGACTTATATAAGGATATATATATTAATAATTAACCACTTGGGGTTCGTTTGGCTTGTTATAGTAAGTTTATTAACCATATAGTGTAAGAAAACAAAAAGACACGGTAAAAGTTAAATTATTAAATTTAGAGATAAATCTAAATGATAAGGATAAAATAGTAACCTAAACTTGTCTAAAACCTATCGATTGAGATTATTTAGACACATACCCACCTTAGATTTGAAATAATTTAATTTGGAGCTATTAAAAACCAAATATGACTTTATTATAAAATAATATTTTAAGTTTTCCTAAGGTACCTCTCTCCTCCCTTATAAAAAGGGAACCCCTTCCCTCTTCTCTTCACACCCTTTTGAGCCTTGAAGCTCGGCCAACCCCTACCAATTACTCTTATAAACCTCTCTAGTTATATCATAGAGGTTCTTTTATTCTCAAAAGACCAACTCTAGTGCTCTAATAAGAATTTTAAAGGAGGTGCGTCGAGGAAGAGGTAATCTCTTCTACCGATTCATTCATGTTTTCTTTCTTCTTCAGCTTCTTCTTATTTAGTTGTTTAATTATAAAGTAATAACATAAATATAAATAATATACTGATATGTTATTATAAATATGAAACAACCCCATTTCACCTTCTATCCATCCTACGGAAAAAGAAATCACCGCGCGTGCGTACATACGGAATACCGTCTCCACGCCGTGGTGTAATCAGTTTTTCCACCACCACCTTACTTGGATGGTTATAATGGTGTAAATAATAACTATATATGGTTATTATAAAATCATACTGATTATGAGGTATTATATCATCCACTCCAATTCCATTCAATAATTATGGGAACGATATCATCGCTCGTGCGTACGTACGGATTACCGTCTCCACGATGCGATGAGATTCATTCTCCATGTTAACCATTCAAGAATGATTATAAAGTATATATAATGAATAATAATGAAATATATTACCTAATTAAGCTACTGAATTTATATATATATGTGTGTGTGTGTGTGTGTCATTTACTTAGTTCCATTCATGTCAATAAGGAAAGGAAAACAGTGTTCATGCGTACGTATGGCATACCGTCTCCATGAACGGTGTATTTCATTTCATTCATCTATATATTATATATATATATATATATATACTGAATATATATGATATATAAATCATCATTTAAATTATTTAAGTAATAAAATCATGATATAAGTAATAATAATATCCAGAACAACAAGTCCAAACAAGTACGATGAATAAAACGATTTTACCCAAAACACTGCTTTAACATGGAATTTACAAAAGAACGGGTAATATAAAATCATAAGTGAACCATATATGATATAATAACAATGAATATGATTCTGTAATAAGTAAATGACATTATTTAAATCATTATAAAGTAGGTTCGGATACGTACGAAGAATATCGGACCTAAGGTAAGGGATAATTATTCAAATCTCATTCTTATCTGAGATTGTTTATTCGTAAGTATGTACTGGGGTTATATTTTTCATTCATGTCCACAAAAATGTTTTTCATAAAGTGTTTAATAATCTTATATTTATTTTTAAAGTCTTGTTTACCCCTATTTTACTTTTACATTGTGGAAGGAATTTTTCATTTGTTTACCATATGAGGATCTTTTTGACTTTTCCGACAAAAGTATGAGGAGAATATTTTTTTTAACTTATACAGCATGAACAGATTTTTACGGTTTCATAACTCCATTTCTTAATAAAGATTACTTTACAAGATTTCATGACAATTTTCAACAAAATCTTTTTCTTTTAAAATTGTGTGGAATTTGGTGAAAAGAAAATGATTTTGAAGAAGAAAGGATATATTCATCAAGAATTCATTTCAAGTGTTTTATCAAACCCATTTTCCATCTAAGATGAAATTATTTCATATGTGTATGTTTCAAGTATAATGTATCTATTATTTACATGGTTTCACTTTTATTATGATGAAATGATATTCATTTGTTTTATATGGATTATTTTATGAATGGATGATGTTTATGAAACGCATTTTATTCTTTGGGTTATGATAAATGATTAATGTTTATTTTATGGAACAAGTAAGAATGATTTCATTATGAGATGGGTGGAACCTATATCTCCCTCCAATGCATTGGGTAAAGATTTATATCTCATGAGATAGACATGGCTGGAATGGTAAGTTAATCCAGTTCAGTGATACAGGACTAGAACAAGGAGTGAACTCGATTTAGAAAGGGACTTTGTCCACTAAGATGGTCTTGGCAGCAATTCCTTGGATACTATGGAAATAATATCACGTGCTTAATGGTTTGCCACAATTACATGTTTTTTTCCGATTCTATTTTATCATGATTTATATTCCTTTATTATATATGCCTTACGTACTTCCAAGATTTATGTTTTTTCTCAAGATTTTGATGTTTAGATTTTATGTTCAAGTTTTTGCATTCAAATGTTTAAGGATTGTTTTATGTTTTCTATGTTTAACATTACTGAGCATTTGAGCTCACCCTTTTTATGTTTTCTTTTCCCCAGGATATAAAGAAAGTTTTTAGGTAAGAAAAAAAAAGGGGAAGATCTTTATGGGAGATGTTGAAGATCTTTCACCATGAATAGAAGATTATTTTTCCGAGTTTCCAAAGACACTAAACTATTACGGTCCTTGTGTATTTGTTTTTATTATGTATTAATTATTCTGCAAAAGTAATGTACTATCTATGTAAGTCAAGCTTGGGTCTCTACATATACATAAGTAATTTTTAATGTGTATTAATCATTTTCACCTCAATCTGATAAATGATGTGTCTAGTATGACTCAAAGTGTTCATTATCATTTTAAAATTGACATTTTAGTTCAAAACATGTTTCGCTCACTAAAAACCTAGAAAACACAGTCAGATTGTCTTGATAATTTAGTATAATGATTTATAAGTCATTTTTGATGTGTAAGAATCAGTCTCATATCAAACCGACACACGATATGATTAGTATGACTCAAAGTGCGTGTTTTTAGTTTAAAATGATATTTTAGTAAAAAAACAAGTGACATACTCAAAACCAAGAAAACACATTTGAATTGTTTTTATACTTTAATAAAAAGATCTATAAGTCATTTTTGATGTGTAGAAATCATATGAACCTCAATTTTATGCACAATGTGACAGGTATGACTCAAATTTTATCTTTTTATTTAAAATTTACATTTTAGTAAAAAAGACAAGTGACATACTCAAAACCGAGAAAAAATATCCGAATTATTTTAATACTTAATGAAAATGATCCATAATTTATTTTTTATGTGTAATAATAATTCTCACCTCAATATGTTACATAGTGTTCCTTATATGGTTCAAAGTGTCTGTTATCAATTTAAAATTGATATTTTAGTTCAATATGTGCGTTGTTCACTGAAAATTAAGAAAATGTTTTCGAATTGTATTGATAATTTATGAAAACAATTCACAAGTCATTTATGATTTGTAGGAGTCAATATCACATCAAACCAACACATGATGTGACCGATATGACTCAAAGTGTGTGTTTTTAGTTTAAAATGACATTTTTGTAAACAAAATATGTGACATACTCAAAAATGACAAAACACATTCAGATTATTTTTATAATTTAGTAAAATAATCCATAAGTCATTTTTTATGTGTAGGAATCAACTCCACCTCAATCTGATGCACGATATGACTAGCATTACTGAAATTGTGTGGTTTCAATTTAAAAATGACACTTTATTAATGTATTATTTCATATTTATATTTAATTTATTTCTTTATAGTATTACTAACATAATATTTTTTTTCTTATACAAGTTGATTATTTTGCTTGAGTTGGGGTGGTTTATTCAATAACTAATACCATGATCAATCTTTTTTGGGAGGGGATTGAGTGCCCAAGACAATGAAATTGTTGATGTTTTTGAGTGTTTGTTATTAATTATACTTGTTAATTTAATTGTACAAAACAATGTTTTAAATTTCTATAATAGTACCTTTTATTGTATTTATGATGTAATTTTTATTTCAATTAAATTATGAATTTTCCATATCCTGTATTTTCCTGTATGTGTTGCTACAGCATGCTGTAATTTTAACACCACACTGTAGTAGTATGGCCTTTATCAGTGCTAGAAGTAGTGTGGATAAAGGCTCACCTATATCAGTGCTTTTTGTAGTGCTGATAAAGGTCCTCATTTATCAGTTATTTTCTAGCACTGATAAATGGGACATCTTTTAACGATGGTAAGATCAAGAGGTCTTTTTCAACGCTGATCAAAGCTTTTTCTAGCACTATTAAAAGACTGTTCTATAGTATTGAGGTCTTTAGGGGAATAATCTAGTGGTTTCATTTCTATGGGGTCTCAAAGAGGTCTTAGGGTTGAGTATCCCCAAGTACATTATAGATACTGGTAGATTTTCTTTGTCTTTTGTAATTCCTCCACCCTGAATGTTTGTAATTTTTTCTCATTCAAATCCTTTAATTAATTTTTCAATATTGGTTCAAATACAATTATATGAATACTCCTCATTTTTTAAGATCCATAAAATATTTCTCAAATATAAAAAACATCATATGTGACATGAAGTTATTATGAAGTTGAATATTTTTATCCCCCCCCCCAAATTTATGTGGACCGGTTCGGTCCTGTGTTTGTTAGAACCTAATAGTTAGGCTCGACCCAAGGGCAAGCCCCGCGAGCCCATGGTCTTGGTAAATGTCCTGCATCGAGGCAAAAAAACCACCCCCATCCATAATAACCTAACCCTAACATTTCATCACCCCACTACCCCTCCCATATGCTCAACCTCCTGGTGGTCTTGCCTCGCCTCATCGTTGCCAAATCTGCTTCTCTCCAAGGCTTCACTGCGCACTGTTCCTCTGGTCTCACCCAATGATGCCCCCTCACTCACTACCCTCTCCTCTCCTCTCCCTCCCTCTCTTGTTCACCACCTCCCCCCCCCCCCTCAATTCATTCACAGAATCCCTACCCAACCAAGAGCAGTGTTATTTTGCTATCAGTGTGACGGTGTACCGCACATACCTCCTCTCCCCTGCTTCCATTGAAGGATGACCTCCCTTCACTCTCTTGCTATTTCAGCTTGTTGCGGCCCAAGTGAAGTTTTTTTTTTGATAATTCTCACATAATTTTTTATTTTTATTAATTGTTTTGTTTAACTTTTAAGAATTGTGTGAATGAATTACAGATGGATCGGTGTCTTGTCCATCTCAATTTCATTTTGTCCATCTCAATTTGAATTTGATATTTTTTGTTCATAAGTAATTAGATTTTTTTATGATCGGTTTTTAATTAACATTTTTATTTTTTTTATTTATATTAATGGTTTTGTTTGATTTTCAGAAATTATCTCAATTGAAAATTTATCATTTTCTTTCTCATATCAATCGCAATTTGGATATTTCAATTGCAATTTGCATTTTTTTCCTAGGTAATTAGTTTTTTTCATAATCATTTTTAATTATCATTTTTATTTTTATAATTTTTTTGTTTAATTTTCATAAATTATCTGAATTGTAGATTCACCGGTGACTTGCTCGTCTCAACTATAATTTTTCCATCTCAATTGAAATTTGCGATTAGTCCATAGGTAATTAGTATTTTCTATAATTATTTTTTAATTATCATCTTCATTTTATTTATATTTATTAATTGTTTTGTTTAAATTTGAGAATTTATATAGAACTATGGATTCATTATTTCCTTGCCCATCTCATTTGTATTTTTTGATTTTTCAATAGTTAATTATTTTCGCAATTATATTTCATTTATTTTACAATTAATTTATTTAAAGATCATATTAGTTTATTGGTTTATCAGTTTTATGAATAATCAATTTTGATTTACACGCTATTTTATCTCCCTAAAATATATTAAATTATATAAATCTAAAAATATTTTTTAGGAAATGAAAATGAAAATAATATACTTTTTAAATAAAAGAAAACTAAAATGCATTTGGTTTTAGAGAATATTTTTTTATTTAATTTTTTTAAAAAATGGTAGAAATTATGTTAGTTTAGATTTTTTATTAAATTTTAATAGCTAAAAAATGAAAACAAGAATCATTTTTCAAAATCAACTACAACTTTACAATTTGGTGTTTTAATATTAACTTTTTTACTTTTAAATAACTACATTTAAAATTTTTGATATAATTGATAACAATTTGAGTTTATATTTGTCTAATTGTAGTTGTGAAATGTATTAATTGATTTATAATTATTTATTTATTTTATTTTTTATAGAAATATTCACATAAACTGTTAAATATTAAATAAAAAACAATTAGTTGGAATATATGGTTTTATTTTTGAAAGATGACTATTTTCTTTAAATATGTTATTGCACTAAATTAATTTTAATTATTTGAATTATAATTTATAACTTGTAGGTACTATAATGAAGAGAATTAAAAATTATGGATCTCAAAATAGAAAAAACAAGAAAATAAATAATGAAACAGAAAAGTCACTAGTAGATTTGATTTCTAAGTTATTTGTTGTAAGAAGTTAAAAGGATAGTTCATCTGTTCAATTTAATAAACAATCTATGGGTGATATTGTTTCTAAAGTGAATGAACAATATGTAGAGGAACCTATGACTCAAAGTATTGATATGATAAATGAAGGTGTGGATGTGGATTATAAGGAGTATGACAATGAAAATATTATTCATATGATTTGTAATCGTAGAGATCAAAACATGCTTGACATTGAAAAAATATGGATGTGAATTGTGATCTAGGATTATGGGGAAGTATCAATGATGTTAATATAATTTTTTTGTTCAGTGTGGACCGATTGAAATATTAAAAGAAAATGATGCATTTCCAAAGAAAGGTAATCATGGGAGACACTTTACTTTTAATCATTATTTTTGTATACTTCCTAATGGTGCAAAACATGAGAGGAAGTGGCTTGTGTATTATAATGAGTTGGACAAGGTGTTTTATTTTTTTGTTTAAATTATTTAAGTCAAAATCAATGAAAAGTTATTTGATCGAAGTAGGATCTAATGATTGACACAACCTTCCAACAAGGATTAGGAATTATGAAAGAAATTTTGAACACATTACTAATGTTATTGAGTGGGTGGACTTGCACAGAGGACTTGAAAAAAAACAAACAATTGAAAAAAAACATTGAATGTATCGTTGATAAGGAAAGAGTTTGTTGGAAGATGGTACTTACTAGAATCATTGGAGTTTTGAAGGTACTTGCACAAAATAAATTACCATTTAGTGGAACAAATGAGAAGATTTATGAGATGGATAATGGTCTTTTTTGTAAACTTATTGATTTTTTTGTTGAATTTGATCCGGTCATAAAAGATCATGTCCATCGTGTTGTTAATAATGAAATTCAAAAGCATTATCTTAGTCATAAAATTCATAATGAATTGAAAATTTTGTTGGGGAATGCGATTAAAGAAAATATCTTAAAGAATATCATGAGAGCAAAAGTATTTTTCGATTTCCCTTGATTGCACTTCGGATGTAAGTCATAAAGAACATATGTCAATTATCAAAATATGTGTGGATGTTGAGGAATAATTTAAAGTTAATGTGAGGATTTTTTTTCTTGGCTTCATAAATGTTGACGATACATCCAATCATGGGCTTTTCAAGTCACATGAAGATGCTTTAGTTGATCTTAAACTAAACATTGATGACATAAGAGGACAAAGTTACGATAATAGATCAAACATAAAATTTAAACATCAAGGTGTCAAAAAAAGGCTTATTGATGTAAATCCTAGAGCATTTTACACTTCATGTGGATGTCATAGCCTAAATCATGCTATATGTGACATGAAAAAATCTAGTGTGGAATAGTCATAATTTTTTTTCATGTGTGAAAAATATTTATACATCATTTGCAAGTTCACTGCATCAATGGGATGTTTTAAGGACTTGTTTGAAGAGTTTGACACCAAAATCATTATCAATAACTCATTGGGAAAGTCACATCAAGAGTATTGTAGTTATAAGATGAAAAACACATGAGTTAAGAAATGCATTGGTTGAAATTGTCAATATGTCTAAACATGATGATGTTGTGATGTTGGATGCTAAAGGATTGTGTTCCAATGCATTATAGAATTTCGAATTCATCATTAGCTTATGCATTTGGTACAAAATTTTCAATAAAGTTAATCATATCAGTAAAATCATTCAAAGGGAAGCGACGGATATTGAAGATGCGAGTACAAAAATAAAAGAGTTGATTTTATTCTTTGAAGAACTTTGAGCGGAGGAGTTTGAAGGTTTAATGAATGAAGTGAAAGAACTTGCATTTGAAGTTGGTATTTATCCAATATTTGAAAAAAAAAGAGTTTTTTATAGGAAGAAATAATTTGATGAGGATGTGGAAGATGATGTTATTAAAAAAAATTCTATGGAGGAAAATTTTAGAACAAATTATTTCCTTCAAATTATTGATCTATGTCATTAAGGGAACATTGTATGCAATTTGAACACTTCGATGAAAAATGTGGTTTTTTGTTAAAGGCGAGTTTTAGAAATATTTCTGAAGAACACGAATGAACATTACATTCAATTTCAATATTTTTTGAAACACAATGAACACGGTGATATTTGTGGGGATAAATTATTTCAAGAGCTCAGACATTTGAAGTCAATATTGTCAAGTGAACTGATAAAATTAATTGATATCCTTGATTTTAGCAAGCCTTACTAGTGAGATGAAGGGTTTTAAATGACATGGGTGGCATATTGAATTTTATTGACTATACCTGTTACAGTTGCATTAATAGAGATAAGTTTTTCTAAGATAAAGTTGGTCAAACTTATCTTTGAGCTACTATATCACAATAGAGATTATGCACATTGACAATGGTTTCAATTGAAAATAATTTTTTGGATAGTTAAAATTATGATGAGTTGATTTAAGAATCTTCATCAACAAATACAATGAGAAGTGTTTTCCTTTGAATTGGATTATAAAGTGTCATAATTGGGTTCGTGAAGTATCGCAACATGCACTGGTATGTTATGCTCTATTTCTTTGTGATTTTTTATTTTCTTTGAATTGGATTATTTAACATGTTTGATTAAGAATCTCTATCATAATTGCAGCATCTGAATCAAATTTTAGCGTTGAAGGACAAGTGTTAAGAAAATATAAGTATTCTTTCCAAAAAAATATAATCCTTGATTTTTATATGAAGTTGGCTTCATGATTTTGCACCAACCGGTAATGTTTTTTTAACTATTTAAAAGTGTTTTTTTGAATTCAACTATTATGTTATTTTAAATTTGTAGGTCCAAATTTATATAGGTTTAAAAGAAGAAAAGTGGGTGGTGAAGATGATGATGAGAATGATTCGTTCTTTTTTTCAAAGGCTTAACAGATCAGTTTTTACAAACTTTAATGGCTTTTTTGATTGGTTTTGAAGTGGTTTAAAAGCTTAAAAAGTATATAATTTTTTTTATTTTAGCAAAAAAAGTTGTTTTGACTTGTTTATATATATAAAAGACTGAAGTTTTTATACAATTTAAAGCCTTGTTTGACATTCTTTTTCAGTAATTTTTCAAACAATATGGATGTAGTTTTAAACATATATTTTTGTATTGTTTTTTTTCACTTTTTAATACTATGCAGGCCAACGTATGAATTGGTCCGCATGAACTTCTTTTTTGAAGTTCACATGTAATGCGGGTTTAAATATATTTATAATTTTAGATCTGTAAAGTGTGTCCTTTGATTTGATTTGATCCGGTCTAATTCTTTAACCATTCATATATAAAGGAACATTTTTATAATTTGTCTCTATCAACAAGATTGTTGGGATTGGTATATCCAATTTATGATCGAATCATATCCGTTATGATAACATCGAATGAAAATCGACACTCGGGAGGTGGAGAATCTCATGGTTGTGATTATAATGGCCCACTAAAAAACATCTGTAGTAAGAAAAGTGGGTGGTGATATAATTAAAAAAAACAAAAAAAAAAGAACAAAAAACAAAAAAACAAAAATAAACCGGCGCCCTTCCAAATAGAAAAGCAAAAAAAAAAAACCCGGCTCAGAACGTCCTTTCCTGGCCGCAAATAGCACCGCCGTGGCATTTTAGAACCCGCATGTCTTCAGCACGACGTTGTCAATGGGCAGCTTATCGGCGGGGAAAGCGCAGGGCGCCCCTCCGGCGGCCAGCTGAGGGCACGGCGGCGGCTTCACTTCAGTGGCGGTCCCCTGGATGTCGGTGCAATTCCACTGTATGTTCTTGGGCTTGGGCGACGGCAGGACCGTGACGTTGGAGAGGCAGATCCCCGTGAACGGGGCCTTCGCAATCCCCGCCATCGTCGCCGCCATCGTCACATTCTCGGCGACCACGTCCCGGAAGTTGATGTTATTCACGGCGGTGAGGGCCTGGGGGTCGAACCCCCCGTCGGCATGCTGCCCGTACTCCCCCGCCATCCGGAGCACCCACTTCATGCTGTTCAGCTTCAGGCCCTTCATGTACACGTCCTTCACGAACGCGCCCCGCCCCGGCGCCGTCTTGATCCGCAGCGCCGCCTCGGTCTGCACGGCGGTGAGGTCCTCCGCCCGGACCTCCTGGATCCCGCCGGAGAGCTCGCTGCCGAGGGCCAGGAGGGCGCTGAAGGGGGAGACGCAGGTGATGCGGCGGAGGACGAGGCGCTGCGTGGGCATCCCGACCCGGATGCCGTACTGATCCCACCCGCTCTTCACCGCCACGCAGTCGTCGCCGGAGACGATGTAGCAGTCCTCAATCTTAATGTCGGAGCAGGAATCTGTAAACCAAATATCACCACCCGCCATTAGCGATGAACGCGAGTAGGGAGGAAATCAGAGAGGAGACCTGGGTCGATCCCGTCGGTGTTCTTGGAGTCAACCGGCGCCAGAACCGTGACCCCTTTGATGATGACATTACTGCAATAAACAGGGTGGATGTTCCAGGAAGGGGAGTTTTGCACGGTGATGTCGGAGATCTGGACTTGATCGGAGAACATGATCTCGATGAGCATTGGCCGGGTGAGCTTGAGGACGTTGCTTTGACGGAACTTATCCCACCACACAGCTCCCTGCCCGTCGATCGTGCCATTAGCACCTGCCCATGACATTGACTTTAGCAGAGCTCTCTGTTTCGATTCGGAATGAGTCAAGAGTTACCGGTGATGACGATGTCGGTGAGGTTGGTCCCGAAGACGAGGCTTTGATATCTTCCGGCGGGCGCGTCCCTCCCGACCCCATAAGAAGGCAACGGAGGGAAAGCCGGGTAATCCGATTCTGCCTGTAAACAGAGAGAATCATCATTGCAGAAGGTACGGTGCAATGAGGTCAATATTGTACCTCGGATCCAAGAATGACGGCGTCCTTTTGGAGATACAGAGTGAAGTGGCTGGTCAGATTGAAGGCGCCGGTGAGAAATTTTCCGGCGGGGACTATCAGCTGTGCGCCGCCGTCGGCTGCGAATGTGCTCAGATTTGTAATCGCTGTCTGGAAGGCCTTGGTGTTCATCGTTTTACCGTCGCCGACGGCGCCGAAATCGGTCAGCACTGCGGTGTGTTTCCGGCAATTGATCGCCGAATACTGCCCTCCTGGGCCCGGCGCTGACTCTGCCATTCCTGCCCATATTATTCCGGCCATGGCGATGGCTGAGATCAGCTCTGTAGCCTGTGTCCATAAGCAGAGGTTTTAGACATCGGAAAGACAGAGTGCAGTGGGATTCAAGGCAGGAGCAGGTTGATGAAGAAGAATTACCTGTAATCTTCTGGGCTTGGGAGAAGGATCCATGGTGGGTGTGGTTCGAGTGTGTGTCACCTCTTTTGTTTGTTTCGGTCCTTGAACTGAACCTGGATTTATAGGCCAGCGCATTCCCCTGTTTTTGCCGTACAAAATTACAGGGCTCGGAATTGCGGGAGATTTCGTCGGACTACAAAAGCTATGTTGGGAAACTGTGTATATTCGGAAAACATTGACCATGACAGCCAAGTAAGACGCCTCATGGATCGGTTACGTGTCTTAAAGAAGCAGACCAAATATCACATTTAAGTTGTTTCATTTATTGTCATGAAAAAATAGTGAGATTTTCCCCGCTTTCCTCTCATCTTTCTCCCTGCCCCTCCCATCTTCCTCACCCCCACTGACTCCCAAAACAACACCAATCACAATGATGATGATAGTTCAAATCATTATTGGAGTTGGTGTTAGTGGACCAAATGTTAGTAATCATAAATATTCATATATTTTAATATTAATAAAACATTTTTGTTATATATTGGTTATTGTACTATATGAGTGTAATGTAATAATGTCATAGAGTATCAATTGCATTGACAAGGTTATAACAGTGAAAATCTTGAAATATCATGACGATATTCTTAAATACAGTTCTACCATCGGATAATATACTATGATGAGACATATAGAATGTTGACTGTCAGGTGCAAATAATCGTAACCAAATGAGACTTTTTCTCATTAAATTCGCACTTGGTAATCTCCAGAAATAAAGATTATGAGAATATACCCACCTGTAAGAATTCAACATGTTTATATATCATCAGATTTTCTTATCTACAAGCGTGTGTAATGATCATTAAACTTTAAGATTTTTATTAATGTTTGTCATCACTCGCGTACTTTGATGTACTGACCAAAACAGCAATGTCATATATTCACGGAAAGTAAGATATGTTGGATGCGTCACAAATGACATGTTAATTAATAAAGCAAGAAATGATTTCTATCTTTTATATTAATGGAAATTAATATCTCACCTCTTTGATTAAAATGAAACTGTCGCATTAAATTATATTGTCATGATATAACAATGAGTTTATTTCAGATAGTCAAAAAAGTGTATCAAGCACCAATGTTGATGACACAAGTGTGCAACCAGCTTGATGAGAAAGCAATTATATCACACTGTAATCATTCATATGTGATTGTCGATGTTTTGACATCAACTTCTTTCATTTGAGTGTCATAACCCGTTGTTAGATAGTAATCTTAAATTTTAAGCAAGTATACCTAATGCCAACAAGAAAGAAGTTTAGAGGGTCACACGCTAAGTATTTTCGTTGATCTCAATTAAATTTTATTTTAATTTAATTATTGGAATAAATATTATTCTTAAGACCTAAAAATAAATTTATTCAGGATTTATTAATCGAAAATATTCATAAGGTAATAAATAATTTATTTAATTACATGAATAATTAATGAATAATTATTTGTTAATGAGTAAATAATTATTTATTACATTGTGAATATTTGAAATCAATAAATATTAAATAAAAGTATTCATTAGTTTGAGAATAATATTTATTCCAATAATTAAATTCAAATAGAATTTAATTGAGATCAACGAAAACACTTAGCGTGTGACCCATTATGCTTCTTTCTCATTGGCATTAGACGAACTTGCTTAAAGTTCAAGAATATTGTCTAACAACGGGTTAAGACACATAAGAAAAATAAATTAATGTCGTAATGTCAATAACCACACATGAAAACTTACTATGTAATATAATCTATTTGTCACAATAACTCATCAAGCAAGTTGCATACTCATGTTACCAACCTATGTAATTGCTATGTCTTTCTTTGACTATTTGAAATAAACTCATCGTTACACCATGACCATGAAATTTAATGTGACGGTTTCATTTCAATCAAAAGGCTGAGATACCAACTTCTATTAACATGGAAGGGACAAATCTTTCCCTGACTTATTAATTAATAACATGTTATTCGTGACGCATCCAACGTACCCTACTTCCCGCGAACATATGACGTCACAGTTTTGGTCAGTACATCAAAGTACACAACTCATGACAAACATTAATAATAATCTTAAATTCTAAAAACCATTACACACTACTACCCATATGCCCTTTAACAACGCACAAAATGGATTTTAACAGCACTAAAAAAGCGTTGTTAATCATAGTGCTGATAAAGGGGGACTTTATCATTGTTTTTTAGCGCGGATAAAGGACCCCCTTTATCAGTTCTATTTGGAGCGCTAATAAAGGCCCACTTTATCATCGTTTTCAATAGCAATGATAAAGGGGAGCCATTATCAGTGCTCGAAAATAGCGCTGATAAAGGTCTAACTGGATGCAATGTGCTGTTAATATAACAGTACACCCATAAAAAATCTGCATGTATATAGAACACACCCAACAAACAATGCTATATACATTTAATTGACATCATGAATACAAAAATATCCACCCATGGTATATACAAAAAAACACTGCTATATACATTTCAAACAATATTTTACCTAATTACATTTACAATTATCGAACAAACAGTTAAAAACATCAATGTTTCATCTTTTGACGCCCGTGATCCCCTCTCAAGAATGGACGTCTATGGTATTAGTTGCTGAATAAATCATCCCAACTCGAGAAAAAGTTTCCACCTATATAAGGAAAAAAATATCACGTTAGTAATACTATAAAGAAATAAATTAAACATCAATATGAAAGAATACATTAATAAAATATCAATTTTTAATAAAAAAGACACATTTGGAGTTATACAGGTCACACCGTGCATCGTATTGAGGTGGGGTTGATTCCTATACATCACAAATGAGTTATGGACCGTTTTCCTAAAATATCAAAAAAATCTGAATGTATTCGCTTGGTTTTGAGTATGTCACTTGCTCTTTTACTAAAATTAATATCAAATTTAAATAATGACACATTTGGATTTATATCGGTCACACCGTGCGTCGGATTGAGGTGCGGATGATTCCTACCTATCAAAAACTACTCATGGATCATTGTCCTAAAGTATCAAAACAATCCGAATGTATTTGTTTGGTTTTCAGTATGTCAGTTTTGTGTTTTTACTAAAATGCCATTTCAAATTGGAAACACACATTTTGAGTCATACTGGTCGCATCATGCATCGGTTTGATGTGAGTGTGTTTCATAAACGTCACAAATGAATTATGAATCAATTTCCTAAATTATGAAGACAATCGAAGCGCATTTGTTTGGTTTCAATGAGTGACATGCTTTGAGTTAAAATGTCAATTTTAAACTGATAACGGATACTTTTAGTCATATCGGTCACACCGTGCATCGGATTAAGGTGTGTTTGATTCCTACACATCATAAATGACCGATAGATCGTTTTACTAAAGCATCAAAACAACCTGAATTCATTTTATCAGTTTTCAGTATGTCACTTGTTCTTTTTACTTAAATTAATGTCAATTTTAAATAAAAAGACACATTTGGAGTTATACCGGTCACACCGTGTGTCGTATTAAGGTGGAGTTTATTCCTACATGTCAAAAATGACTCATGGATCATTTTCTAAATTATCCAAATAATCCGAATTCATTTTCTCAATTTTCAGTATGTCAATTGTTCTTTTTACTAAAATTAATGTCATTTTTAAATAAAAGAGATACTTTCAGTTATACCGGCCATACTTTGCATCACATTGAGGTGTAATTGATTCCTAAAAATCACAAATGACTTATAAACCATTTTCCTAAAGTATCAAAACAATCTGAATGTGTTTGCTCGGTTTTCAGTTTGTCATTTGTGTTTTTTTACTAAAATATCATTTCAAACTGGAAACACACATTTTGAGTCATACCGGTCGCATCGTGAGTCGGTTTGACATGAGACTGCTTCATACACGTCACAAATGATTTATGAATCACTTCCCTAAATTATGAAGACAATCAGAGCACATTTTCTTGGTTTTCAGTGAGTGACATGTTTTGTGTTAAAATGCCAATTTTAAACTGATAATAGACACTTTTAGTCATATAGGTCACATCATGCATCAGATTGAGGTGTGGTTGATTCATACATATCACAAATGAATCATGGATCGTTTTCTTAAAGTATCAAAATAGTATGAATATATTTGCTCGGTTTTCATTATGTCACTTGTTCTTTTTGCTAAATTTAATGCTAATTTAATATAAAAATACACACTTAAAGTCATATCATTCACACCGTGCATCGTATTGAGGTGCAGTTAATTATTACACGTCACAAATGACACATTGATAATTTTCCTAAAGTATCAAAATAATTCAAATGCATTTTCTCAGTTTTCAGTATATCATCTATTTTTGTTACAAAAATTAATGTCAATTTTAAATAAAAAGAGACACTTTGAGTTATACCGGCTACACCGTTCATCATATTGAGTTGCAATTGATTCCTACAAGTCAAAAATGACTTATAGATCATTTTCCTAAATTATAAAAATAGTTTGAATACATTTTCTCAGTTTTCAGTATGTTGGTTGTGTTTTTTTACTAAAATGTCATTTCAAACTCGAAACACACATTTTGAGTCATACCAGTCACATCGTGTGTCGGTTTGACATGAGACTCCTTTATACACATCACAAATGACTTATGAATTGTTATTATAAATTATTAATACAATTGGAGTGTGTTTTATTGGTTTTTAGTGAGTAACACGTTTTGAGCTAAAATGTCAATTTTAAATTGATAACAGACACTTTTAGTCATATTGGTCGCACTGTGCGTCGGATTGAGGTGTGGTTGATTCCTAAACATCCCAAATGACTCATGGATAATTTTCCTAAAGTATAAAAATAATATGAATGTGTTTTCTTAGTTTTCAGTATGTCACTTTCTCTTTTTGCTAAATTTAAGGTCAATTTAATATAAAAATACACAATTATAGTCATATCATTCACATCGTGCATCGTATTGAGGTGTGGTAGATTCCTACACATCAAAAATGACTCATGGATCATCTTACTAAAATATAAAAACAATCTGAATGTGTTTGCATAGTTTTCAGCATGCCACTTGTTCTTTTTACTAAAATTAATGTCAATTTTAAATAAAAAGAGGCACTTTGAGTCATACTGGGGACACCATGCATCATATTGAGGTGCGGTTGATTCCTAAATGTCAAAAATGACTTATAGATTTTTTCCCAAAAGTATAAAAATAGTCTGAATGTGTTTTCTTAGTTTTTAGCATCCCAGTTGTGTTTTTTTACTAAAACATCATTGCAAACTGGAAACACACATTTTGAGTCATACCAGTCACATCATGCGTTAGTTTGACGTGAGACTTCTTCATACACATCACGAATGACTTATGAATCACTTTCCAAAATTATGAATATAATAGGAACACATTTTCTTGGTTTTTAGTGAGTGACACGTTTTGAGATAAAATGTTAATTTTAAACTGATAACGGATACTTTTAGTCATACCGGTCACACTGTGCATCAGATTGAGGTGTGGTTGATTCCCACACATCAAAAATGACTCATGGATCATTTTACTAAAATATAAAAACAATCTGAATGAATTTTCTTGGTTTTCAGTATGTCACTTTTTCTTTTTTTAAAATTTAATGTCAATTTAATATAAAAAAACACATTTAAAGTCATATCATTTACACTGAGCATTAGATTGAGTTGTGTTTGATTCCTATATATCAAAAATGACTTATTTATCATTTTCCTAAAGTATAAAAATAATATGAATGCATTTACTCAGTTTTCAGTATGTCAATTTTTCTTTTTACTAAAAATAATGTCAATTTTAAATAAAAAGAGACACTTTGAATCATTCTAGATGCATCATGCGTCGTATTGAGGTGGGGTTGATTCCTACACATCTCAAATGGATTATGGATCATTTCTCTAAAGTATCAAAATAGCTGAATGTGTTTGCTCAATTTTGAGTATGTCAGTTGCTCAGATACTGACTATATTGACCGAGACATTTCATACAAATATATCTCATCTTAGTAGATTAATATTCCTTACATAAAATAATGAACCATGCTTGAATAGTTTAGGTATAGTGCTTTTGGAAACATGGAAACATAAAGAACTAGTTCATAAGATTTTATCATTAAGTTATTATTTACTAGAAACATTCTTAGACATATCATTTCTAAAACCATTCTTTATGGCCTAAGGATATGAAAATTAAGAAAGGGAGATCATAGATGCTCAATAAGTGCAAATAAGGGAGATATCAATGATCATATAATGATAACATGAGTATAAATATATTAGATGGTGATATTAACATTAGAAATTCACACCCTGCATATCGTAGATCATAATCATGATTCATGGATTAAAGCATGGTAGTTCAGAAGACATGAATATTAAAGGATCAAAGAATATTATAAACTAAAAACATACACTTCAAGTCATACCGAGCACACTGTATATCAGATTGAGGTGCGACTGATTGAGCTACGTCTGATTACTACACCGTTCAGGAAAATGTTCATGATAGATATTTTGGGAAGTTACACTTTTCATTCAACTACTGAGAAATCCCTTGGTAGATGCATCCTTATGATTCACTTCACATTTCATGAAATATGGGGTTTTTTCTTCAACCTGAAAGGAACATGTTCTCCCTTTTCTAGCTTGTTGTAGATAGTTGAAAGGAAAGTATAACTTCCCAAAATATCTATAAAAAAACTAAATAAGTATTAGATAAAAATGATAAGGAAATTAACTTAAAAATAGTTGATAAAATGATGAAAAAATTAAATAATTACATAAGTAGTAGTAATTCACCTTTATACATTCTTGACCCATTTCATTATTGTCATTATCTCAGTTGCAACCTCGAAGTCCAATCTTTCATGAGTATGACCTGTTTCAAACAAACCACCCCAACTCGAACAAAAGAATCCACATATATAAAAAAACAATTCTTATGTGAGTAATATGAAAAAATTAAATTAAAAATAAATATGAAACAATACACTACTTCTATAGAAGTCACATATTCATGCTATTTATGTATATTATTCCATCAGGTATGTTGCCCATTCATTTCTAAGAAAATCTATATCACCTTGTGAATATGAGTATTTTTGATAGTCATAATAGCACTAAAAAAATATAAATACACAAAGGATTAATAAATAGTTTAAATGAAATAGTAATTATCTTTGAAAATACCTCTTCAGGGATGCTAATTTGTTCATGGAATATGATATCTCTCATAAATTTACAAACATAATAACCATAATATTTTCCATTTTTTTTTATTTCAAACACTGAAGAAACATTGAGAAAAATAAGTAATTTGTTTTGATATGTGTTTGGATAGTGAAATATTATTATATATACCCTGATACTTGTCCAGTCATAGAACTTGTCATCTTTATTGTGCTTATCTCTTAGCCCCATTCCTTGTTTTTCATGATAATCATACACCACCCTATCATATTAGAAACCTCATTAAAATATAATATAAATTATATAACTTTATGTTTAGTTCTAAAATTTTGGATGTAGTGTATTAATTATTGACAAACGTCATCATGTGTGGTCGGTTTGTTGGGTATCTATGCATTGAATCTAGAAATAAATCTTTGGAGTATCCAAATTAACTGCAATGAGCATCCAATATTGCCTAAAAAAGGAATAATTAATGAAATAAATGAAATTATATTTGATATGATTAAATTAAAGAGTTTTACCCTTTTATCTTTGGTATTAAGAAGATTCTTTCATCTGAAATTTTTCTTTCAAATGATTTGACTAGGCCTGCCACTATTTCATCATATTTTTTGGAATCTATTTTTGGTTGTTATGTAGAGATGGTGTAAGGACTAACAAGTCCAAAAAAATTTCATGGGGAAATTCCTTAATTTCTTTTCATATATACACCTACCAAAATATGAAATGTATTTAGTCATAATTAACATAGTATATTAGATTTTAGAAAATCAAATCATAAAAACATACATCATGAATACATTTATAACTGAGTCGCCTAGCCAATCATAGTTGAGGATTTCAATTACATTTTCAACACCAATGAATTATTAAACTTTCTCTTCATACATATTTTCTTTAAAATCAACTATGTGAGTAAGACCATTTTTTAACTTTGTATCCACATGAACCTTCAATGATAGTAAATGCAGATATAGAACGGGCAGGGTAAAGGTGCGTTTGGAAGATCTTTTCGATCGGTTGGTCGATCCTTTAGATGGCTTTGAGATTGTATTTTGTTTCACACCCTTCCCTTTGTATGTCTGTAATAAAATTCACCAGTTTAGACCTTTTTTCATTAATTATTAAAGGTTTATCTTGAAAAATAAATTGGAAATGAATACCCCATTGTTGACATGATTTTAAAAAAAATGTGAAAGTCATGTGTTGAATTTTCCAAAAACTTGTTTGAACTTATGAATATCTTCCTCATCAATTGGAATAGATAGCTCAATGCTCGGCTCATGTGCTATGCTAATCGACACTCTCACATGACCTATTGGAAGTGGTCTTTTATGTAGCATGTCATTTTGGATATTGAACACCGTATCCATAACTACAAGGCAATGGGTGGGTGTTGATAGATATAAATCACGGTCATTATCACCCTATAGAATATCAATATAATAAAGGTATCAGTGTCTATCTGATTCAAATTTCAAAGAATAAATTATTAGAACATTGATTACCTCGGTTAATACAGTTTGTTTAGGGGAATGTCTCACCTCAAAGATAGTGGGGGTGGGATGGGATCTTCACACGATGGTTGTTCTTGAGTTGTTTCTTCTCTTTGCTTCCCCTATATAAGTTTATATCAACTCTATTTTCCATTGGAATTCTTATTAAAGGGTATTTATTCTTTCTATAATCTATTTCATTAATTCACTTTGATCCTCTTGTTTTTTTCTCAAAATATGTTCAGGGTGTCACCCCGAAACCCACACCTCTGACGCGGCTATACTGTTCTGGATGCTTTAAGGCCACCGATATTATGTGTTTATACAATACAGGTGTTTCTGATTCCTATGACTATGTCAGATAGAAAATATAGGGAAATAAGTGATCATTTTTATGTAATAGAGATTTAAGTATCTCGTCTTTATTTACATGTGCCTCCTTCCATAGCACATGGCATGGGATGGAAGTGGCTTTGGATTTGGAGTCATTAATCTATATATAAACAGTGGAACATAATTATGGTGTTGTTTCATATCACATAAATGTATTACAGTATATTTAAAATACATACCAATTTTTTTTCAAGTGAAGCATACCCCATACTTGTTTTACGACAGGGGTATGATGGTTTTGTTGCTCGTTCCTTATTTCCAAAACTCAGTTGCTGTTTCATAAATAATTTTTTTTCAATAAAAGTGATGAATACACATATCTTCAAAAAATGTATTACTAGACACAATGTACCTGAAAATACACATCCGCACGACAACCAATAAATGCATCCCACACATCTTGGGTTATCAAGTGTGCATAGATAAGTAGTGGGTTCATGTTTATTTTCCCTTTAGAATCTTTAAGTTTATGTATTGTTATAATTGTGTGAAATACTCTATGAATCCTTCCAATAAGCATTAATACATATTTCTTGTGGGAGTCATCTACTATAAATTCACTCTGTAATGGCTGATGAAGAATAAGTCAATGTTTTATTATTATTTTTTAGTAAAATAAAGAAATGATATCATAATGTTACCTAAATCTCTTCCCACATCAGCGACTTAGGCGCGAACAAAACATGATGACATTAATTTACATCAATCGAAATGAATTTCCGATTGAATATTCCAATGTAACTACTGGACATGGTCTTGTTGGGGTTAACATGCTGGCCCCATGCATTCCATCTGACATCGTATTTTATGGCTTTGACATTCGCCTTAATTATTTTTGATAACACCATCAAACTACGATGCTCTTGTTTTTTATGCATCGCCAATCCTTAGTCATCTATCATTTCCTCATATTCAAAATCATCAATATATTCCTCTAGAGAGGTAGCATCGGCATGTGCAGATGGTCATTTTACCTCTACATTAGGAGAAACAACTAGTTGAGAAACCTGTTGTTCCTTAGAAATGAGAGCACTAGCATGTGCAGAAGTTCATTGTTCCTATAAATTGAGAGCAGTAGTGGGTTGAGAGACATGTTGTACATCGGGATTGGGAGCACTAGTACATGCATAAGGTTGTTGTTCCTCTACACTATGAGCAAAAATTTGTTGAGAGACCTATTGTTCCTCAGGATTGGGAGCACCGACATGTGCAGAAGTCATTATCTATAGAAGTGGTTTAAAATTTAATTTAGAGTACAAAAATTCATTATAAAACATATAATAACATGAGGTAACATGATGTATATTACAAAAAAATATTACCAGATTATTGAACTCTCTTTTTCTCTAAAATCTAAAGGTATTTGACCTCTCTATCGACTATCCAAATCCCTTCATTATGGTCTCCTATAACGTAAAAAATATTGTCTATATTGGGACAATTGTGAAATGATTGTGATGTCCCAATGAAAGGGTCATCCTTAGTTGAATTTTCATCTGACCCTTCAATGATTTTGGTAGATAACAGAACAATTGACCACTTTTGGTTTGTGGGATCTGGAACATAAAATACTTGTACTACCTATGATGCCATTATAAACAGTTTATCTTTGTACCTTTCCTTACTAAAACCAACTTTCATGAATCCCAATTCATCTATTTTAACAACACTCATGTTATCAACCCACTTGAATTGAAAAATCGTCACTTGAAATGTTATATAATCCAACTCCCATATTTGTTTGATGCTACCATAGTATAACATATTTGTGTAAATTGGATTTTTGTCCTTAGTACTAGAAACATGCATCGCTTTAGCTACAAGTGTAACTCCACTATTTTTCATGGTACTGTCTTCATCATGTTCATTTTTATAGAGTGTATAACCATTAATTACATAACCATGGTAATATAATAAATATACACTAGGTCCTCTGGCTATCCATCAAATTTGTTCAAAAATTAATTCCAGATTTTCATATGACTCCTTAAAAATATGGTCCCAAAACCATCCTATAAACTATTGATTATGTATATTTTATACCCATAGTTTATCCCTTGATGGATTCAAATGCATAATAATTTCTTTGTAGGTTTCAAAATATGGGGAAACCTCCAAACTGTTATGAAAAATGTAAAAGTGGGTCTGCTCCTGATATGTAATATTGATTGTGACAACATCTCTTACAGAAATTCCTTCACCCACAAGTCACCCAGTGTGATGATATTTTGGTAGACCAATGCTTTCCACACCGAACAAGTATTTGGTATAGAATTCAATGGATTCCTCAACAATATATCACTCCAAAATACAACCCTTTGGATGACTTCAATTTTTGATATATCCTTTCAAAATCTTTATATACTATTAAATTGGGTACATCCATCTATAATGTATAGGACCTTATAATTGAATCTCTCTCACCGAGTGAACCACCAAATAAACCATCACATCAACAAATGTTGGTGGGAAGAACATTTCCAATTGATATAATATGATGACAATTTCTCTTTCCATAGTTGGAAATTTCACAGGGTCTATAACTTTGTTGCATATAGTTTTGAAGAAGAAACAGAGCTTGGTTAATGTATGATAGACATTCTTGGAAAAAATGCAATGTAAAGCTATAAGAATTATATCTTGAATCAAAACATGGTAGTCGTGTGATTTTAGACCCTTTAACTTTAAATTAGTAATTGATACGATGTTCTTGATATTTAATGAACACCCCTCTAGAACCTTTATGTCATTCAAGAAGTTTAAAAACTAATATATCTCCTTTCTGGAAAGAGTTTAAGCAGCTGGAGGAAGAAAAGCTCATTTTCACCCTTTACTGGCACCAACTCTTCTCATATTATCATGTCAACCATGTCCAAACTAGCCTTAATTCCATCATTTTTTTGCTTGGTGCATTTATAAACATGCCTATGACACTATCACATACATTTATTTAAACATGCATAACATCGAGAAAATGTCTGATGTATATAAAATTCCATTATGGTAATTCAAAAAAAAAACTAATCTCTTTTTCCAACCAATTTTTGTAAGTTTTTTCAAAAATGGTTTACTAAAAGCAGTGCCTACATCTTTTACTTTATCAAACAGTTGATCAACTTTCTGTGGAGACAGTGTTTTACGTTCTTCTTAACTACCATAGAATGATGTCGTCCAAGATCAGTACTTATGCCATTAGGGTAGAAATCTATGATGTCCTAGAAACACAGTTTCCAATGAATGTTTCAACCTAATTGACTGTGTACCTTATTCAAAAATGGGACACCATTGAGTTCCTTTAATGCTATATCCTGAAAAATTTCTATAAGTAGGAAAGTCATTTATCGTCCCATACAACATGGATCTCAACGTGAAATCTTCATTTCTATAAGCATCATACAACATAACACCCGAATCCCATAATAATTTCAAATCCTCAATTAATGGAGCCAAATAAATATCAATATCATTACCCGGTTGTTTTGTTAATGATATAAGCATAGATAACATGATGTATTTTCATTTCATGTATAACCATGGTGGTAAGTTATAATATAACAACATAACCAGCCATGTACTATGAGTGTTGCTTTGAAAACCAAAAGGATTCACTCCATCTATAGATAATGCAAGATGATGGTTTCTACGCTCATTTTCAAATTCAGTATACTCATAATCAATTCTATTCCACTGAGGAGAGTCTTATGATTAATTTAGTTTCCCATCTTTAATTATTGTATCTATATTCCATGTAAATTCCCCTACAGTATCCTCACTTCCATATAGGCACTTAAACCTTGGAATGATTGGAAAGTACCATAAAACTTTCGTAGAACCAGATTCATATTTCTTGTATAGAGAAGCACCACACTTTTGTCATTTTGTAAGTGATTTTTGGTCCTTAATAAATAGTATACAATCATTTGGGTAGACAAGTATTCTTTCAGATATCATACACATCGAGTGTGGTATTTGTTTGAAATTGTATTTTTGGCTCAGAAACTAATTATCTTCTGGGAGTATGTCATTCAAGAGAGAAAATAATTCCATAAAACTGGAGTCACTCCATCCACTACCTACTTTCAAATTATACAGTTTCAGTAAGGCTAAAAATGTTATATATTTAGTGCAACTAGCATACAATGACAACTTTGCACAACTCTTTAACTTCTCAAACAATTTTGAGAAATCACAAAGTTCATCTTCAACTTTCCTTATCATTTCCTCAATACAATCATCATCATCATTCACATCTGTAATCACATCCTTGATACAATATTATTCATTTTCCACACATGTAATCATATCATATGATCCATAAAACACAATACTATCCTATCCACTAACTACTTTCACTTTCCCCCTGTGTTTATTCCAATATTTATAACTTCAATTTATTCCATGATAGATCAAGTGTTCTTCCAACTCCTTTGGACTAATTTTTATTGAATGACAACAGCATAAACACAGACAAAGGATTTGAGAAGACCTATATGCATGATCTTTTGAAAATTTGATGAAATCTTTCACTCTATCTTCATACTCTTTTGTCAGAAAATTGACATCCATCCATTCTTTATTCATATCCATCCTATTTTATTAAATAATATTAATATTTAACTAAATAAATAAAAAAATGTTGATATAAAAACTAAACAAGGCTAAAAAAAGTTATAGACTTGAAATATCTTTCAATATTTATCCCCAATATCCACTTTCCAGAACCATGGTCATTAATTTAGGCTCTTCTAGATAAATTAATCTTCAGCTCTTTCAGGCTTTCCTTCATTGGTCCACCTAAGATAAATTCATCCACATAAAGAAGTAAAATTAAAAAACTCCCATCATAATATACCTTCATATTATAGCAATTATTTACATTACACTACATGAACATTAATTTTACCATGAAAGCATTGAAATTATAGTTATATTGTCTTGGTGCCTACTTAATCCCACAAAACAATCATTTGAGACTGAAACTAAACCTTTTATTCTATTTAGCATGAAACCTTCTAGTTGATCTTTGTAGATATATTCCTTCTAATCTCCATGAAGGAATATAATAACGACATCCATTTGTTCTAGAAATAAACCTTCAATAGAAACCAAGCCAAGAACCATCTGAATTATTATATGCTTTACAATAGGAGATAAAATTTAACTGAAATCTAATCCTTCTAATTATTGAAATACATTTACAACTAGAGACACATTCACTATTTCATATCATCCACTTTCTCCTTTAGATGATAAGTATAATTGTTCAATAGATCCCTCTTTCCTGGTTCTAATTCTATTATCTACAATATATCAAAATCATAGAGGGAATTCAATTATTCCTTCAATTTTTACTCACACTACAATGAGGCCAATAGTCTACCTATGTTTAATTCTAAAAAAATAAAAAATCCACCTGACTTACCCACACATTACTCATTAGGTACAATCCTATAGATTAAGAAAACCATATAACTATGGTAAACTAGCTAGTGTATGAGCTAACTAGTGTAGTATAAATCTGGACCTATTTCTTAATTCATAGGATTCCCATATCTCCAAACAAGTGGAAGTTAGAAACAAAAATCTAATGATCATCACATGAATAAATATAATATAAGTAGTAAATCACATGTAAACTCTAACACCCTCATAATAAAGTGACCATTTTCATATCCATGAATAAGCATCAAGAATTTCATATTAATAATCAATCACATATCTATGAGGGAAAAGGTCTAAATAGAAATATCAAATAAGGGACCCTAATTTAAACCATGCAGGTGATATTGAATGCAATGTAGGTTTATGAGTTACAATGGGGTTAAACATTAATTCACCTTTTTCAGAAGTGAGGCCATGATGGATATCCTATGGGTTGGATAGAGTTATCAACATGACCTTTCCATGGTTTTATAATCAATATACTTTTCTTCCCTATATACTATATTGGTTTTCCTAATTCTATAAAAATCTAAACATAAAATATTATGGAAAAACTACATTTCAGATGTCCTTTGAATACTCTTTATAAAATCACATTTGAAATCACATTAAAAAAACCATTTACATAAATTCCTCTTTAAAATAACACACACTTTTTAAAATAAACCAATAAATTCCAAGCACTCTATCACAAAACCACAAATCCTTTTTTAAAGCATTCAAGGAAAATTCATGACCCAACAATCTTAATGATTTAAAATGAGTGACAACCCTCTATATTTTACAAATTTCCATTTAAAACTTCCCACAACCCTAATGAAACTAGCATTAAATATGCTTTTAAAACATTCACATCCCTTTATGAAAGCCAATTGGGTGAGTTAAAAAACACTTGATATGAAACCTAAGTCCATGCCAAGTGTTTAAATCATTTTAAATCTATTAAAAACCAAAAAAGGGTATATTGAACACATATAATTTTTTAAGAAACATTTCAAAACATTTAAATCATTTTAAAATATCCAATTAAGCAATTTCATAAAGACATAAATCTCAAGAGAGGCACTTTATTAAAGATACATGAATAAAATATAACCAAAATTTTATAAAATATAAAGCTATAAAAGGTTTACACATGATAAAAAATATAAAGGTAAATCAAAAATAAATTTATTTCCAAGAGAAACACTTTATAGTAAATATATTAAAATAACACAAAATGAATATTATCTCTTTATTCCCTATGGTGACCTCTACATCCCATTATCATTATATATTTAAAAAGTGAATATGGAACACCACTATAAAAGTGAAACCCTTTCCTTTTACTTATATCATAGGAAACTAAGTCTATATATGCACCAATGTGTATATATATGGTGTGAGAAAAGATCCTAGTAGGATATCATCAAATATTTTATACCATTCATTTTTTAATACAAACCAACAAATTATAGGTTTAGGGAAAATACACATTTTTTCATATAGTAATATCAAATGATAGATCAAACATGTTGAATTCCTATTAGTGGGTCTTTCCTTGGGACCATTCTTCTTAGAGATCACCAAGTGTGAACTTCGTGAGAATATGTATTAATTTCATATGAGACTCTTTCACATAATAGTCAACTATCATCTATGTCATGTAAGATGGATGTATCTAGACTACATGACATATTGATTTAAGAATATATTTATGGAATATCTATGTTATAATTATAGTGGGAAACTATTATAACCTATTAATGTGAATTATATTCCAAGGACATTAAAAAATCAATGTTAAACAGAATAATAATCATTATGTGATATAAATATATATACATATTTTGGAAATTGAAAGTACAATGTTAGTTATATCTATAGTACCATATCTAACAATAATTATTCTAATATCTTTATTTAAGAATTTAAAATGAAAATATTCCATCATTTTGCAAGTCAGGTAATTTTATGGGTCACTCCATGGCTCAATATAAGGTCTTTGACCATAAATAAATTATGAAAAAAGAGTTTGTGAAGCATATGGAATGGAATGAAAAAGTGAATTTGGAAGAATGCTACAAATGTTTATCTGAATAAAACAAACATAATATGAAGGGATATCATGTTATTGAGTTTTGGACTAGTTTATGGAGAATTATACAACATCAAGAAGTCGAATGGAGATCTATTGATTGTCATAGAAACTCAAAATAAATAATGTATTGAAATCCCACAAGATGAAAATAGTTGTAGGGGATCTCAATATTCTAGTTTCTTTTCAAAAGAGACGAGAATGTTAATTTTAGAGGCTTGTTCAGTTTAGAAGGGGGAATAAACTTTTTCTAAAACCTATCATATTAATAATTCCAATAATGTTATTATGGAAAATATAGAATATATAAATGTTTTAAAGGATTTGTATGACACTACTAGGGTTGTTGAATCAATGACACTCCATTTAAAGGTATTCAAATGGATTTTTTACATATTAAATGTAATGTAAGAATAGGCCAAAACCAAACCAAAATCTATCTATATATTATAAATTCATAATAATGTGGAAAAAATGGAATACCCCTTTGGTGGTAGTAGTAGGGTTCGGTGTCGGCAGAGTCAGGGTAGGCGGCGACAGTAGCGGCAACAAAGGTCGTAGAGGGTGTAATGTATTTATTATTTAAATATATTTATTGTAATTTTATAAGTATTTTTGAGAACATAATAAATTCATGGGTATAACATGAATAAATCATATACCAAGTAAAGTATAGGTAATAAAAAATGAGTTATCACATATGGACAACATGAATAATAATAAGGGTGTAATGTATAAATGAACATTCATGATGAATATATAACATATATGCACGTTAATTATACTCACACATCAATATATTTATTGACCAAATCCATTGGAAACATATATTTATTTATTTATAATTATAATTATAATTATATATATTTAAAAATTATTTATATATAATTATAAATATAATAAATATAATAAATATAATAAATATAATAAATATAATAAATATAATAAATACAATAAATATAATAACTATAATAAAACAAATAAATATATTTATTATTTAATGAAATTTATTATAATCGTATAATTATTTAAATATATATTTATTTAATTACAATCTTATAAATAATTTTTTTAAAACATCATATTTATATATATTTAAATTATTAAAATATATATATTAATTATAAACATGCATTTTTTATTTAATGTATACAAATAAACATTATTTTTGAATATAAATATAATAATTTTATATAAATTAATAATATTTTTTATTAAAAACTTTTATCAATGCTAATAATAGCACTGATAAATCTACCCTTTATCAGTGCTCTTTTTAGAATTGATAAATGGTAGATCTATCAGTGCTTTTAGCTAGCACAGATAAATGTTCCCCTTTTATCAGTGCTTTCTATTTAGCGCTGATAAAAGCCAACGCATCCCTTGCCTAGATATGTGGAAGTGACAAATTATCACAAATTGGAATATCCGATGACACATCAACACATGGAATTTATACAGGCTGGTCTGTTCTCATAATCTCTTATCTAGTAGATTACCAAGTTCGAACTTCATGAGAATATGTCCCATCTGCTTATGAGTACTCACACCTGACACCCATCATTCCATGTGTCCCATCATTCTATGTTATCTAACCATGGAACTGTATTTAAGAATATCAACAAGACATTTCAAGGTTCTCATAATATTAAAGAACATATATGACCATCAATGTGACAAATATTCTAGGACATTATTACATCAAAGTCATGAAAAAAATAAACAATATGTAATCAGATGTTTTTATTAATATTCAAATATTTGAATATATATGTAATCCAAAGTACAGACAATTGAAACTAGAACACCAACTCCATCAAATTCCCACTTTGGCTAGATCTAACTGCCTACAACTTTCAGTCCACTAGAACTCACATGATGATCATGTTTCTACTAAGTTAAATCTTTAGTTAAGGGCTCTACCACATTTTCTTCTATAGATATTTTTCTCACTACAACTTCAACTATTTTAAAAAAATCCCATCATGATATGATACTTTCAATGTATGTGATTCATACACTAATGTGAACTTGGCTCCTTTCCAAGGGACACCACTCCAGTATTATCTCAATAGAGTGTGATAAGATATTTACTGCTAGGTGCCACATCAATCTCTTGGATGAATTTGTATATCAAAAATACTTCTTTAGTTACCTCATAAATCATAATATACTCAAAATATACTATAGAAATTGTGACCACCACTTTCTTTGATCACTTTCAGCTCACACCACCACCATTGAGAGTGAAGATGTATCCTGTCTGTGATTTCAGATCATCTTGATCTATTTGGAAAATAACATCTACATATCCTCTGATGACTAGTTCCTCATATCCTCTATATAATAGGAACATATCCTTAGTATGCCTTAGATACTTAAGGATATTCTTGACTATCATCCAATAGTGGTCACCTGATTCAGCTTGATATATTCCTACCACACTCAAGATGTAGGCGACATCTAGCATTTTAAATATGATAACATACATGACTCACCCAATCACCGATACATATAGAGTCCTTTCCATCCTATATATTTTCTCATGTGTCTGATAACACATTTTCTTGGAAGTATAAATGACACATGACATTGAAAACAATACCCTCTTAGATTTTTCTATACCGAATATCTTCAATATCTTATCAATATATGTACCTTGACTTAGACTGAGCAGCCTCTTTGATCAATCAAGATGGATCTTGATCCGAAAAATATATGTTACTTCACCTAAGTCCTTCACAGAGAAGCATGTTTTTAACCAGACTTTAATAGACTATAAAACTAGTATTTCATTTTCAATAAGTATCATGTCATCAACATAAACTATTAAGAAAATGACTACACTCCCACTAAACTGTTTATAAATACAAGGCTCACATTCATTCTTTATGAAACCAAATTATAGTATGGATTAATTAATCCCAATGTTCCATGACATAAATTCTTGATTTAATCCATAAATGGATATTTAAAATTTTCATACCTTGTTGGCATCCTTTGGAGTCACAAACCCTTCAGGTATCTTCCTGAAGGTTCCTATTAATGAAGGATATTTTGACATTCATTTTACAAATCTCAGAGTCATGGAAAGCCATAATGAAAAATATAAATCTAATGGATTTCATCATAGAAAATAGTGAAAGGGTTTCATTATATTCTATGAC
The DNA here is from genome assembly GCA_963277665.1 of Viscum album. NCBI lineage: Eukaryota > Viridiplantae > Streptophyta > Magnoliopsida > Santalales > Viscaceae > Viscum > Viscum album. Next base: position 1,335,056,412 of record OY728138.1, read on the forward strand.
TTAATGCCGTTTGAACCCTTTTTCAACCAGTAATGCCTTATTAGTATTAAATTGTCCATCCATATCCAGTTTATTCTTGAATACCCATTTACAACAAACAGACTTTACATCCACTAGAGGATCTACCAAAATCTAGACTTAGTTATGGTACATGGAATCCATTTTAGAATTCATAACTTTTTTCCACTTAGAAACATATATGCTACTTACTTCTTCCTTATAGGTTACATGATCATTATCATTAATTAATAATGATTCACCATCATTAGTGACTAGAAAACCATAAATTTTAAGTTATATAACATCTCTTGTACTTCTTCACAGTACTTGTGTCTCCAGAACCGCTTCTTCCATAGGGCTTTGTGAAATTTGTTCCTATGCCGAATCTTTTGTACCTTGATCTAGATTCATCAAAGTCTATATTGCTCCAACTATATATTTTATAGATGTACTCCCTCGCAATAAATATATTGTGTCTTTCCACTATTAACTTTTTTTCTGAGGTTCTGTATAGGAAATATCCCCTTATTTCCTTGGGGTATCCTATAAAGGTACATGTTGTGATGTAGGGTGCAAGTTTTTTGCCTGAAGAGGCTTTAAAAAATGCTCAAGCTTGCCACACATGTAAGTATGACAACATGGGTTTATTTACACTCTACAATTGGTATGGAATATCATCTTCTGATTTAGTTGGAACTTGGTTTAGTATGTATGTTTCTGTATGCAATGCGCATCACCAAAAGGATAATGTAAGACTCACATGACTCATCATTGATCTCACTATATCCAACATTCCTCATTTCACTTATACCATTTGATTGTGGTTTATAAGGAGGTGTGCATTAAGATAAAATCCCAAACTCCCATAAATAATCAATGAAGTCTTGATTAATATATTCTCTACCACTTTTTAGTGGATTTTCTTGATCTTCTTACCAAGATGGTCCTAAAGGGTATAGATAAATGCTTCAAGTTTAGAAGAGAGTTTCATCGACCACATGAATTCCTAAGTGTTGATAGGAATATAGAGAAGGCGAAATATGCATCACCAACACTCCAATTATTCAATTAAAAAGAGTGTGATCATTTTTATAATCAATTCCTTAGGAGGAAATCTCAAGAATGAGATCTACTGGATCATATGAATAAAGGTTTAGAAAATTAAAATTTTGTTATAGATAAAGATGATGAAACTGTGAATTATATATAAAAGGAATGAAATATTAAGGAATAATATAACAAATCTTAATTACAGGTTTATAAAAGAGGAAGAATGATTGAAGTATCTACATATAGGGTTTGGAGAGTTATAATGTAGTTGTATTTTATTTAAGGATCTATGAGTTTAAAGATAATAATTTCAAAGGTATAAATACCCTTTATAGGAATTACATGATTATATCCTAAGGTGATTTATGAAATTTTAAGAGATCTTTATTTTATGATCATTTAGGTATATGTACATCTTAAGTTTAACATGTGTTTTAGTGAAAGGGTTATTTGAGGAAGAATGCTATTATATTATGGAACATAAGATGGAAGGTATATATAACCTTTAGAATTAATATATTCTTTAATGTTGAGGTAATTATGATTAATTGGGATAAAGGGTTATCATATTTTTGGAAAAATTATATGATTAATATTAATGAAAAATTAAGGCAAGTATGTGATTTTTTTGAAAAGTACATATGATTTTTTGGTGATTCAGGTTATTTTGGGAAATTATATCATGGAGAATATATGATTAGATAATATAAATTTTTGGCATGTTATATTATGAGTGAATAATATTGTGTGTAAATAAATGATAAGTTGATTTTTAAAGAATACGTGATCAAATCATACTAATATTTGGGTTTAAATTTTGGTTTGTCATATTTTGGTCAGTTTTAAAGTTTTTTATTTATGAAATTATTTAAATTGGAAATTGGGTGTTATTTTTGATGTTTTTGAGATTGATGTATGAAGGTTTATTCATATCAAATTATTATCTTAACTTATGTTAACCATTTTGGTATTGGTAAATGTTCAGAGACAAGAAAAATAACTTATAATCCTTTTGTGGATCTTATGAACTACTAAAAGTTAATTTTAATGATTCAAGCATGAAAAATTAATCATGGCCCTTTATCATATAAAATATGAGATTAAGTATATGTGGAAAATTTCTTAAAACACAATCGAAGGATGAAATTGTGGGAAAAAAATCAAGTATATTTTCTCATATTCTCCATATTGATGGTAAAATAATTCCTCAACTCAAGAAAGAGGAAGATATATTTATCGAGACTTATCACTAAGGTATCAAGGTATGTTTTTGGGAAGCTCAATCATAAATATGAGTCTAATAATTATACACATGTGGGTATATAAATATTTATTAAGTTTACTATCATGGTTGATATCTCATTAGAAATTATATCTTGATTCATGATTGTCTTCTAAATACCCTTAAATATTTTATATAGTAATTAATAATTAAAATTTTTAGGGTTTAATTTATTTAAGGAGGTAGAATGTAACACCCCAATATTTTAGAATAATTTCTCTTTATTAAATTCAAAGTGTTCAATAACATACTTTATATGCAACCTTGATCTTAGATGAACCAAATTATAATATTGAAATATATATAGAACCTTTTCCTTAATAAAATTAATGATCAATTATACATCGACTATGAATTGGTTATAAATGAAGAAGGTAAAATTGAAATTTTTCATAAAATAGTTTTTATGTGAAAAATGTATTTTTTATCTTAATAGATTAAATTAATCACTATTTATAAATGATTATAATGAAATGAGTATATTATATCCATTAAAATTAATTAAAATTCAATTATTTTTGTTTTTTAATCAAGGAATAAGAATAAATTCATTTTATGCTTTAAAAAATCATTTTCTTCAAAAAATAGTTTTTATTACATTTTGTATATGAATATTATAATTAAATAATGAAAATTTTAGAAATTTTATTTGAAAAATGGAAATAATTTTTTAAATCATAATTTAAAATATATCTTATAGCGATGTTTTGTAAGTTTTTTTTGAAAATACTGATTTCTGAGTGAATAGTGAAAAATATCGTTTTTTGTAAAACTATCATTTATTTTATTTAAATCAAGTAATTTATAAGTCCCAATTAATTTTGGATTTCGTTTTAAAGAAAAATAATATCCATATAAAAATAATCTAATTAATTCCATAGGAATCAACATTTTAATTGATTTTGGTATAACTTTATTTTTATGCTTCAAAATGCTTTTCTTCTTCTAAAAAATGCTTTTTATTGTGTTTTTCACACATATTTTAAAATTATTTTCTTACACTTATACAAATTGAATATTTTAAAATGGATTTAATATTTTTTATAATCAGGTTAAAATTTAGTAATGAATCCATTTTCATTTTTGGGCATTATGAATAATAACCTTGATAAATTTTTTGTCACCATGGTAAAAGGGTAAAACAGGTTAATTGAGGTTAAAAAATTGTGATAAGGCCACAAAATATCATATTAAATCTTATTATATGAGGTTATTTTGTACCACATAACCATATATTCTAATTTTAATTATTTTATCTCCACTTGACAATGAGTAAGGAAATTATAATATTTAAAAGTTAAGAATAATTACAAGTGTGCCACTCCCCTCACTTATAAAAGGGAACATACTCTTTTCAATTTTCCACACCCCTTTAGGACTTTAGTTTGAAAAATATCTTACTAAATTACCTAAAAAATTCCTACATACTTCCTTAATCTCTTGTTCTTACCAAAATACCAACCTATATGTCTTAAGGTGTAGTCCAAAGGTGGTTTTCCAAAGAAGAGGTATAACTCTCAATCGAGTTCTTTTATATGAATTTATTCTTCAACCTAATTAAAAAATATAACAACCATGATTAAATAATAATATAAATATATACAATATACTTAAATGTTATTATGATTATGTTATACCTTTTTATCTCCTTTTCCATCCCATGGGAAAAGAAAACATTGCTTGTGCGTAAGTGTAGACTACCACCTCCACGAAGCGACGTGTTTTGTTTTTCATCATCATATATCATGGATGGTTATATATATAGATTTAATGTATATATATTATGTTTATAATATAATTATTATTCTTTAAATATAAAATATTATCTACCTTTTTACCTTACAATCTATTATAAAGTGATAACGTCGTTCATTTGTATGTGTGGACTACCACCTCCGTGAAGCGATGCGATTCATTTTTCATTTCTTATTAACTTAGATGGTAATAAGGATATATTTAATAAATATCTATAATATTTATGATATTATTATTATTCTTAAAAGGTGAATTATTATTTACATTTTTTTTCCATCCATTGAAATGTGAAAACATCACCTCTATGTACGTATGGACTATCTTCTCCACAAAGTGATATAATTCAATTTTCATCACCATAATATATCGATGGTTATAAAAGTGTATATAATGAATAAATTTATATTTACAACAGTATTTATATTTTTAATATGATAAAAACATAACCAAGGTGAAAATAATAGAACCACTGAACTGAAACATGCATGGAAAACATACAAGTTTTCACCAGAATGTTCATTTTAATGAATAATTATTAATAAAAGGGTAACTATAAATTTTAAAGGAGTGATATATAATAATTTTTTATAAATATAATTCTATAATATATTTATAATAAATATATATTTATTATATAGTAGTTTTGATTATATACAAATCAATACAGGACTTTAAGTAAGGGTTTATGTTGCAATCTCATTTCTTTTCAGGATTGTCTATATTAAATTTACATCGGGGGAAATTATATAATAATTATATTTTTAAACCTATAAATGTTCTTATCATCTATTTATTTCTATAATTTTCAAGTATTATTACCATTTTCCTCTCTCTAGTACTTAAAATGATTGAGAAAATGTTTTTAAGAAAAGCCAACCTTATTTTGTCTTTTTAGTTAGAGAATATTTGTCCTCCATGACATGTTATTAAAAATTTTTTATATAAGTTTTTATCTATACTTAAATGTATGATAAATATTATTTTTACTATCTTTTAATTTATTTAAAAATTATTAAAAGTAATCATTTCAAATATTTTATGTGTGACTCACTTTTGAATTTTTAAAAAATTATAAAAAAATGATCTCTTTTAATGTATATTTCATGAATGAATTATCTTACCATCATAATTGTTCTTTTATTTAAAGTTTCTTTTACAAGTTTCTATGGTTATTTTCAAATAAAATATTTTTCTCAATATTCTTGGAATTGTTTTCTTAAGGATACCAAAGGAAATGGATATTTTCCCATGTTTACAAATAAATGTTCAAATGATCTTTAAAGATATGTTTCATCTATGTAAATATCCTTCAATATTTCTTATGATCCATTGGGGGAATGTTATTATAATACCATCCACTTCCATTCTATATATGGCTTATGATGATGATGTTTTTAGAATATTTTTATGAAACCTGTTTCTTTCCATAGTTAAATTAAGCTATAATGAAATAATGAATATTTTTATGATGCTATCCACTTAATTTATTTGTATGGATTATGTGATGATGAAATATTTATGGAACAATTTTATTTTTCTGGGTTATTCCATGATGAATATATGAAAGTTTTTATGATATTTTAGTGCACTTGTATGGTTTTCATTATGTGATAGGTGGGACCGAAATTATATATCCCTCCAATGCATTGAATAATGTTTTATGTCTTATGAGATCAATGGTACATTTGTGGTTAAAAAAATCATAAGAAGGAACATGGGTGATTAACACTAAACTAATAACACACATAGGTGATTATCCCTTGCTTAATATGGCACACAAGTGGTTATCCCAAGCCTAAGAAGGTACACATGTGGTTAACCCAAACCTAATATATGGTGAATGTCTTAGTGGGTATCCTTGATGTATGATGTTTATGTGTATGACACAAACTTATGTCTTATTCTTATTACAAGTCCTCATGGATCATGATTGATTATTTTTGATTCTTCACTCATGTGAATTATGTATTTTGTTATGAAAAATCCTTATGCCATGACTCATGATTAATGATATTTCATTGATTGGGTATAAATTTCATAAGTTATGATTATATTCTCATAACATTATGCTTATTTTATAATCACTTATGATCATTGATTAATATATCCTATGTTTACCCTTACTGATTATCTGAGCTCACTCATTCTTATGTTCAATTCTCCCCAAGTTATGAAGAATGGTTTTAAATAGCCCGAATGTCCCGAAAACCTCATTTTTATTGATTTTTGATAACCCCACTTTCAAGGGATAAGGGGGAACCCTTACAAGTCCCGTAGTCTTAAGAGACATTACATGACTTGAAGGTCTTAGGGAATTCAACCAGACTATAACTACAAGGAACCGCCCCTCCCCAGCATCTTGCATCATGATGATAGCTCTTCACCTTCGCATGGACGTCTAGCTAAGCATCCCATGCAAGCACAGGTTGGTCCCGATGGCATAGCCATACCCTCTAATTATTTCCCAATCCATTTGGTTCTACTCTGGTGAGTGCACCTACTCTAAATCCTCCTCTGGGGCTGCTCCTTTTTTGTAGAGTTTGTTTGGGGAAACTGAATGTGGCCCAAAGGAATTAAAGGTGGCCCAAAAGCCCTACTGACCCGAAGGACTGGGTGGTCCAAAGGCCTTAAGGACTCCTAGCCCAAACCGGTGGCCCAAGGTGAATAGTTCCAAATGCTACAGAACCGAATAATACCTACTACAGTAACTGCTACAATACCCACACAATGCCTGCACAATGTCTGCTATAGTACTGCTACAGTACCCCCAGAAATATGCCTCCACCTGGTTTCAAACCTAGGTCTCATGGATGAACTTAAGGATACCTCACCAACTGGGCTGAGGCTCATTAACTGGTTTTAAATAGATTATGTCTAAGAAGGGTATTAAGTGAGAATAAATTTGTGGGATATGTTGAAGATATTTCATGAAATAAATTGATTATGTATCTAGTATCTAAATAAACCAATACTTTATGGTTCTAAGGAATGAATTATTTCATGATGTATTGAATATTAATATAAAATAATGTAATATTAATGTATGAAATTCTTGGGTCACATTAATGACACTCCTTGTAGTATACATCATGGGAAATCCATCACACAAAACCTGTTTTTTATCTTATAATAATATTTTATTTCTTGATACAAGAATCATACGTATGCTAACCTTAAAATTTACTCACAACCTATAATACTCTATGATGAATATTTTTTAGTAATAACTCAAATTCATACTTTAATAGATCAATTATCATTACACTTGATGAGATGTATATCAATATATGCATATATATATAGCCAATATGAAAGAATGATAAAGTGAATATTTCCATATGTAAACCATAATACATTTTATATTATTAATGCTCTTTAATAATACTTAAAAACATATCATATATGATATAATTATACATTAACCTTATATTTTCTTCACTTTCATGGGTTTTATTAAACTCATTATATATCTATGTAATTCCTACCACATCTCTATATAACCACTTGATAAAATTATCCCACTAAATCTTTAGTGAGTAACACATATAAAGTAATCTAATTTGAATAATAGCAAGACTTAGGAATCATATTCCTAATGTTCATACTTAAATATATTAAAACTCATTAACTCCACAATATCCAATGTTATGAAGTTAATAACTTCTATTGTATACTTAGAAATCTTTATATATACAACATTATCATTCTTGGAACCCTTTCCACTAAATTTTTACTTAAAATATAATGTAACTATTTATATTATTACTTCACCAAAACATCCTAAAATCTTTTAGGATAAGATGATATCCACTTTTTATATTGACTAGCATGATCTTTTATTTATTAACTTTGAACTTCTATAAGTTCAAACATACTCTCATTAACCTCTTAGTCACTATATTATCTTCATAATATCATGCTAAGATATAAAAAATCCCATGTCTTATGAAATAACACTTATTTTCTCAATGAAAATATATAAAAAAACTATAGGTTACATATCAAATATAGTATTTTATGTGTTTGTAACATTTTATTAAAAGGAACACAATTCTTTAAAATATTCAATAGATAGTGGTGGGATATCTATTACTTATATTTTAACAAACATCTAGATAAACACTTTTATCATGGATAATTTTTTTATCCTTTTCTTCTTCACAAAAATTGTTATAGAATCTAATGAATCATAAACCATTTTTATAATATCTATTTTATCATATTGTTCATAATAATTTTTTGTTATTAAATAGATTCCCTTATCATATAATAGATATGATATAAAATAAACATCCTTATGTAGATTAATATGAGATTGATAAATTCTTTTACATTCAAATATTTGATGTAGTAACCCTTTTCTTCATTACTTGAATGAAAACTACCAGCCATATATATATATATATTATTCATTTCATTTTGAACTATTGTATACTCAAAACATTTTTAAAATATACATTTGGTATCATATACCCTTAAAAATAATATAATTTATTTTTATAACACTAAAACTTAATATAGACATTCCAATGATTTTCTAAAACCCCTTCAATTATACCAACACTATTACATCATATAGAAACATTACTCCCCCTTCTTGAAAACACCAAGTTTCAATAACCTTTGATAACTACTCAAAGAAACAATGTTTTTCACGACCCGTCCTCAGGGCCCGTGCCGTGACTACCCCAAGCCCGCCTTCCATAGGCCAGGGGCTGGCGACTAGCACCTAAGGCGTAAATCCATCTAAAAGGGAAGACATTGACTTATAAAAGAAAACAATCACCACAGACTACGCAAACTGAAGTAAACACTAAGTAAATTGTATACAAAAGTAAGTGCTGGAAAGTAAATGGTCCAATATACAAACCCAACTGAAAGTGCAGTACAACTGAAAAGAAAGTACAAAAACTGAAAAGTAAAGCAGCAACCACGAATTCATCCTCCGAAAATCCCACTTGAAGGGTGAGTACAGACAGTCTCATTGGCTCCTTGAGTCCGGCCGTCCTCTCCGTGTACGTCCCACCTGATAGACCACTTCCAGGTACCGTCCCGCTCCTCAAGCCTCAATCATGATCAGTGCTGTTCTTCGTCTGCAACCAACACAACGTAGTACGGGCGTAGCCCGTGTAGGGGTGAGTATACGATACTCAGTAGGGACCCCGAGACTCTCGAAGGTCTCCCAGAATCCACAAAGGATAAACCAAAAAGTAAATATATGAATACAAGTATCAACCAAAACTACTTAGGTATATGCCCATACATATATCTAAGTCATCAATTCAAGTTCTGCTCCAACTCACGAGCTCAAGTACAACCCAGTCCACACAGGAAAGTATAACTCAATACACACAGGAAAGTATGTCCCAATCCACACAGGAAAGCAAGTCAATCATATCGAAGATAATGATTGAAAGTCAAGACTCAACTCACACAGGTATACTATTCATGAAGAGGGGTAGAGATGATTGATATATCCTTTGAATCATCTCCTCTTCCGAACCCATGTAGGATCCAAGTACAGATGTCGTCGCTGCCAAACCCACGTAGGATCCAAATACAGATGTCGTCACTGCCGAACCCACGTAGGATCCAAGTATAGTAACCATCGCTGCCGAACCCACGTAGGATCCAAGTACAGTCTTCATCGTTGCCGAACCCACAGAGGATCCAAGTACAGTCGTCCTCGCTACCGAACCCACGTAGGATCCAAGTACAGCTGTCATCGTCGTCGTAATCGCATCCAGCTCTAGGGTTCCCGCACACAACACGCTCGATTTCAGGAGGGTCCACTCCACGAGCCAAGGGGTCGATACATCAACTGTCAGGAAGTCCAGAGTTGATGTATCACAAAGTTCTGCCTCGTCAATAGGAACTCAACGTGACAGACGGCGCGTCAATCGGACGCCCGGTCTGAGAGTTATTGGCTTTTTCGTCCCAGGGGCCCGGTTGGTTTTTAATCTAAAACCAACCCGACCATACTCCAGCTACATCCAAACCCGGAGCGGAGTAAGCCAAAAGAACCTTCTCACTAAGAGTAATCCAACAAAGTTTAAGGCACGTCAATCGAACATCCGGAGGTCAAGTTATAAGCGTTTCCACTCCGAGGGCCCGGTTGGTTTCGTGTTTGAACCAACCCGGCCGTACCCAAAGTTCTCCGAAACCTTGAGGGTAATATACCGAAATTACCGTCTCGATCCAAGGATCCAAACGCAACTGACGGTGCATCGATCGGAGGTCCGTAGCCCATGTTATGGGCGTTTAAACGGATCTGTACGAAAACAGGGGGTTTGGGCCTGGTCCGACCCAGCCCAATACCCCCCAGGTCGACCCGAACCGGGTCCGGGTCCAGCCTAGTTGGGCGCGGTCAGGCCTCGCTAGCATGGTCCGACCCGACGCGGGCGGTCCAGCCCGGTGCGGGCGGTCCGGCCCGGCGCTGGCGGTCCGGCCCGTGGCGGGGCGCCCGAGTCGTGGCCGAGCGGGGTGTGAAGGGGGCTCCGCCCCTTGTCTTGAAATGGCGGACCCGTGGGGTCTGCCCTAGCGAGCTGTCTGGGGGTTTCAAACCCCCGGTTGGCCGGCTGGCGAGCTGCCGCGTGACCACCGCGGGTCCCGCCTCCTGGCGTGCTGGTGGCCGGCCGAGCCCGACCGCCTCCTCTGAAGTAGCCGCAACCTTAGGCCACGGCCCCTGTCCGACCGCCATGGCACGACGGCGCCACACCCCTCTGCCGCGGCCCGTTCCTGGCCGCGGCCTTCGGCTTCTCGGGCACGGCGTGATGGCGCCGTGCACCTCCGCCGCGGCCCGCTCCAGCCGCGGTCCTCCTCGTTCCCACGCAGTGCAACGACACTGCGCCACCTTCGCCGCAAACGCCATTGTTAATAACAAGAGACGGGGAGGAGAATCGGCCGTGTTAGTGCGGTCCAATTTCCTCCCGTTATGTTGGTAACAATTGGAAAAATTAAACGAGATACGTCAACGTTAATTCCAAGACAAAATCTTAATTCACCAATAATGAATTTAACCCCTACCTCAAAAGAAGTTCGTGAAAGCTAGCATCGTGGGGGTGGTTTCGATGACGGCGCTGGCGTGCGTCCAAGGAGGGGACGACGTCTCACACCAGCTGCGTAGAGGAGATGGAACGACACGTCGATCTCTCCTTGCGGTGACAACGTTCTTCGTCGAAGAGTGTTGTTCTTCGCGGGAGGATGAAGCTCTTCAAAAAGAATAAATCAAGAGCTCTCTCCCCTTTTCTTCGCACAACAAACCAACCCAAAATAAAATAAGGCTTTGCCTTATTTTATTTACTCATGCCAACATTTCAAAACTTCAAAAATTCAAAACACCTAATTCAATTAATTAAATGGGTTCAATTAATTGAATAAAAGTGTGTTGGAATTCAATTAATATGAGAAGAAGAGAAGTAAACTTTAAGATGGGTTAGAGGAATTTGAAGGGGTGGGGCTCGTGTGGGACCCACCTCACAAATATCCTAACAAGAGGAGTTAGGATCTAGTGGGTCCCACCCCAACTCCCATACTAGAACAAAACCACTTAGATAAAGAAAATAAAATTGTACCACCATTTTATTTTTTTCACATTTTAATCCTCAAATTTTAACAACTCCTCCTGAGCAAACACACCTTCAGGAAAAGTCATCTTAAGAAATTACTACCACTGCGGTTTCATCGGTGCCCTTGGATTTCGATTCCGAGCATCAGTTCAAAAGATAGAAAAACCCGCTCATTCGTTCATTGAACATACCCGAGCTAAACTTTAGAAATTGATTCTGGGCACACCGGGCCTCGGAATCAGGCGCCATCAGAAACTACGTACTCGTAAAATCCCAAATAATTTAAGAAAAAATTTTCCTTGAAATTTACAGGTCTTTACATTACTCCCACCTCAGGGATTTACGTCCCCATAAAGATACAACATAAACTAGGGAAACAAATGAGGGTACTGAGCATGCATCTGAGCCTCCCTCTCCCATGTTCTCTCTTGGAGGTTCCCGTGCTGCCACCTGATGCGCACTAGAGGAATCGACCGTCCAAGTAGGACCCGCTCCTGTCGATCCTTGATCTCCACTAGGACCTTTGCAAAAGTCGCCCCGTCATCGATGTCCAGCTCCCCACGGTCGATGATATGCATCGGATCGTGCACGTATCTCCTCAGCTGTGATATGTGGAAGACGTCGTGCACCCGGTGCAACTGAGGTGGAAGAACCTGGTGATAAGCCACCTCGCCTATCCTGATGAGAACCTGAAATGGTCCGATGAAGCACGGAGATAACTTGCCACCCCGACCAAATCTCCATAATCCACGTCGAGGTGAGACCCGAAAGAAAACATGGTCACCATCCTCGAACTCTAGTGGTCTCTGCCTCCTGTTAGCATAAGACTTCTATTGGCTCTAAGCTGTCCTCATCTACTCCTGGATGACCTGAACCTTCTCTGTCATGGCCTGGACCATCTCTGGTCCCACAAGTACTGACTCCCCAGGGTCTGTCCAGCACAGAGTTGATCTACAAGGTCGGCCGTATAATGCCTTATATGGTGCCATCCCGATGGTGGAGTGGTAGCTGTTGTTGTACGAAAACTCCACCAAGGGTAGGTGATCCTCCCAGCTGCGACCAAAGTCAAGGACACATGCACGAAGCATGTACTCGAGAGTCTGAATGGTCCTCTCCGTCTGACCATCCGTATGAGGGTGAAAGGCGGTGCTCAGGCGTAGCTGTGTCCCAAATGCCTCCTAAAACCCCTTCCAAAGCTGGGAAGTAAAGTGAGCATCTCGATCGGAGATGATAGATGATGGTACACCATGAAGCCATACAATATTTTGAACGTAGAGGCGTCCCAAGCTCTCCACTGAGACCTACTCTCTGATAGGTAGAAAGTGGGCCGACTTGGTGATTCGTTCTACAATCCCCCAAATAGAGTCGTGTCCTCTGGAAGTATGTGGAAGCCCAGTCAAGAAATCCATAGATATACCATCCCACTTCCACTATGGGACCTCCAAGGGCTATACCAAGCCTACTGGTACCTGGTGCTCTGCCTTCACCTGCTGACAGGTGAGGCATCGAGAAATGAACTCTACCACAACCTTATTCATACCTGGAAACCAGTGCTATAGTCTGAGATCCTAGTACATCTTTGCTACTCCTGGATGTACTACTAAAGGGGAAGTGTTAAACTCTCTCAGCACCTCCTCCTATAATGCAGCTGGTACCATGGTACGTCCTCTGAAAAGAATGATGTGCTCTCCTCCTACAGAAAATCCACCAGGTGCCTGTCCTGTGGAAATCTGTGCACGCCGCATCTCACAGTCAACGTCCCCATGCTGTGCCTATCTGACCCGCTGAAGTAGTGGAGGAGTGACTGTGAGGGACTGAAGAAAGGCTGCCCCATCTCTATCCACGAAGGATATCTTTAAGGCGGCTAACTGCTCCGTCGCCTCACCAAGTAGTTGAATTCCCGTCCTCCTACTGAGAGCATCGGCTACTATGTTCCCCTTTCCAGGATAATAGACTATATCAAAGTCATAGTCCTGGAGGAACTCAAGACATCGCCACTATCTCAGGTTCAGGTCCTTATGTGAGAAGATGTACCTGAGACTCTGGTGGTTAGAGTAGACTGTAAAGCACTCACCCATCAGATAGTGCCACCACATCTTCAGAGCAAAGACCACTGCTACTAACTCCAGGTCATGGGTAGCATAGTTCTGCTCATGCTGCCTCAACTATCCTGATCCATAGGCGATCACTTCCCGCTCCTGCATCAGGACACACCCGAGTCCGGTCCCTGATGCATCATAGTAAACTACGTACCCCACTCCCTCCTTCGGTAGCCTCAAGATGGGAGCACTGGTTAATCTCTGTCTCAGCTCCTGGAAGCTCTGCTGACATCTATCTAACCACAAAAAGGGTTTCCCCTTCTTTTTCAAAGCTGAAAGTGGTGCTGCAACTTTGGATAAGTCTGGCACAAACCTCCGATAGTACCCAGCCAGACCTAGGGAACTCTGCACCTCCGTCACGCTCCTGGGTGGATCCCAAGCTAGAACTACCTCGATCTTCGCAGGATCCACCGCAAATCCCACCTCAAAGATGACGTGCCACAAGAAGTGGACCTCACATATCCAGAACTGACATTTCGAGAGCTTACCATAAATCTGGTTCTCTTGGAGTGTGTCCAGTACAATACGCAAGTGGTAGGCGTGATCCTCCTTATTAGTTGAGTATATCAATATGTCGTCGATGAAGACTACAATAAATCGATCGAGATAAGGCTGGAAGATCATGTTCATAAGACTCATGAACACTACTAGAGCATTGGTTATTTCGAAAGGCATAACCAAGAACTCATAGTGGCCATACCGACACTTGAAGGCCGTCTTCTGCACATCCCCATCTCGAACTCTGAGCTGATGATAGCATGCCCTGAGGTTTATCTTAGAGAACTACCATGCTCCCTTGAGCTGATCGAAGAGGTCATCAATCCTCGAAAGTGGATACTTGTTCTTCATGGTCACCTGATTCAGGCGATGGTAATCGATACACAGTCGCAAGATCCCATCCGCCTTTTTGGCGAACAAAATCGGGGAAGCCCAGGGTGAAACACTGGGTCGAATGAATCCCTTGCCCTGCAAATCCTCCAGCTATACCTGCAGATCACGAAGCTCGGAGAGATACATTCTATATGCTAGAGTAGATATCGGTGATGTTTCGGGGTACAGGTCGATGTAGAAGTCTACCTCTCTACGAGGAGGTAGTCTTGGAACGTCGTCAGGAAAAATGTCTACATACTGATCCACCACAACAGGAAAAATCGGACTCCGCACGTCAACTTCTCCTAGGAAGAGGCTAGCCAACTTATGAGTGATCGGTTATCATCTCCTCTGCGTGAGTCCATCCTATACTGCAAAGGCTCCCTTCTCACCGGTGAAGGTGAACCTGCTCCCATATGTGCGGACACACCGCACCTTTCACCTAACACATTCTATCTGAGCATGAATTGTAGATAGCCAATCCATGCCCAAGATGAAGTCGTAAGGCCTCGACGCTGCTACAAGAAGATCCCAGCCGAAGATCTTGCCTCCTAGAGTAAGATCACACTGCTGGAACCAGTGCGTAATCGTCGAGTCTACTCCGGTAGGAGTCTCTAGCCATAAGGATCGATCCAACGGATCCGTCGGAATCTCCGAGCTCTGAAAAAGGGCAGTGGAAATGAAAGAATGAATCGATCCTATGTCTATAAGAACTGCAGAAAGGGTGGAGTAGACACATATAGTACCTCAAATCATCTCAGGTGCGCCGTGGTCGTAGGCCTCCATTGCCTGAAGCTGAGCCTACCTCTATCCACCAGCTCCCTGTGGTCGGGGTGGACCTCTTGGTGGTGGTGGTGGTAGGGCCACAAAACGTCATCCACCACCTGCCGCTCGACCATCTCCTCTGCCTCATCCGCCTGCTCCCTGCGGACCGCCACGATAAAACCTCTACCTCTGCCTGGGTGGTCCCTCAACCGTCTGCTGCTCCTATGTATGGAGAGTCAGGCAGTCACGAGCCATGTGGCCCTGCCTGCCGCATGCATAACACTGTCTGCCTCTCGTATGACTGGCTCTGTAGCATGTGCCCTGCACCTCCGAGCCAGTATCCTAAGGTCGCTCACCTAATGGTCTGGTCCGGTTGGACCTCTGTGACATCCGTCGACTACTAGCTGCAGAAGACTCCGCTACGTGCCGCCCTGTGGTAGGTCTCGCTGATAGTGTAGGCTCAGCAAGAAAGCTCTCTATAATAAGGGCTCGCTTCAGTACTTCTGCCTGTGTAAGAATACCAAGGGAGATCATCGAAGCCCTGATCTCATGACTCAGTCCCTGCTTGAAGTTCCAGGACCGGAAGAATGGGTCCCGTACCATGTTCGTGGAGTAGCGCGAGAGATCAGTAAATCTCGCCGAGTACTGGGATACTGTCATGCTACCCTGCCGTAGCTGTAGCAACTCTTGAATGCGCACTGCATGGAGGGTGGATGGAACGAACTCTGAGCGAAAGAGGCTCTTGAAGTCCGTCCAAAAAAGATATGTCTTGTCGTGCACCTAGAGCATCAGGCTCCACCATCTACCTGCTGCTGCATGCAGGAGACTCACCGAAAGGATCACCATAAGATCTACTAGTGTCCCTACCAATCTGAAAACTCAAACAACAGCCTCCAGCCAATCCTCGACTGCCTGAGGGTCTGTCTCCCCATGGAACCTAGGTGGTCTCTGATGCTGAAACTCGTGCAGTGCACTAAGGCGACATTCACTCTCAGCTGCTGGGGCTGGTGGCATCGGTGGCTCGGCGGGTAGAGGTACCGCTGGTGCCTCCACTGTAATGGGGCCCTGCACCAAGGCCTCGTAGCTCGGTGGGATGCCATCTCGCTCAAAGCTTGGAACCCTAGCTGACTGCCATCGTGGGGCCATCCTAAAAAGAAACAGGTGCGCCATGGTCAATACAGTATACCTGGTGAGATGACACAAGTAATCACAAAGAAAACTTTGAAACACACATGAAATCAATGTTTTCGTGCATTGAGTCGAAAATTAGAAGTTAGGGTCCTGGTGTATGGATACGTCGGCCGCCGCACCAACACTGGACTCCCTAGACTGATAACCACACTCAATACCCTTAACACTATTGATTCACATAGAAGAAATTATCAGAGTCCTGAGTTCTGCGTTATAACCGACTCCTCTGATACCAATTTGTCACGACCCGTCCTCGGGGCCCGTTCCGTGACTACCCCAAGCCCGCCTTCCATAGGCTAGGGGCTGGCGACTAGCACCTAAGGCGTAAATCCCGATAAAAGGGAAGACATTTCCTTATAAAAGAAAAAATCACCACAGAGTATGAAAACTGAAGTAAACACTAAGTAAATTGTATACACAAGTAAGTGCTGGAAAGTAAATGGGATAGTATACAAACCCAACTCAAAGTGCAGTACAACTGAAAAGAAAGTACAACAACTGAAAAGTAAAGCAGCAACCATGAAGTCATCCTCCGTAACTCCCACCTGAAGGGTGAGTACAGATAGTCTCGTCGGCTCCTCGGGTTCGGCCGTCCTCTTCGTGTACATCCCAACTGATAGACCACCTCCAGGTACCATCCCGCTCCTCAAGCCTCAACCACGATTAGCGCTGTCCGTCGTCTGCAACCAACACAACGTAGTGCGGGCGTAGCCCGTGCAGGGGTGAGTATACGATACTCAGTAGGGACCCCGAGACCCCCGAAGGTCTCCCAAAATCAAAAAAGGATAAACAAAAAAGGAAAGATACAAATACAAGTATCAACCAACATTACTTAGGTATATGCCCACACATATACCTAAGTCATCAATTCCAGTTCTGCTCCAACTCACGAGCTTAAGTACAACCCAGTCCACACAGGAAAGTATAACTCAATCCACATAGGAAAGTACATCCCAATACACACAGGAAAGAAAGTCAATCATATCGAAGATAATGATTGAAAGTCAAGACTCAGCTCACACAGGTATACTATTCACGAAGAGGGGTGGAGATGATTGATGTAGCCTCTGAATCATCTCCTCTGTTGAACCCACGTAGGATCCAAGTATAGATGTCATCGCTGCCGAACCCACGTAGGATCCAAGTACAGTAACCATCGCTGCCGAACCCACATAGGATCCAAGTACAGACGCCATAGCTGCCGAACCCACAGAGGATCCAAGTACAGTCGTCCTCGCTGCCGAACCCACATAGGATCCAAGTACAACCATTATCGTCGTCGCAATTGCAGCCATCTCTAGGGTTCCCGTACATAACACGCTTGAGTCCAGGAGGGTCCGCTCCACGAGCCAAGGGGTCGATACATCAACTATCATGAAGTCCAGAGTTGATGTATCACAAAGTTTCGTCTCATCAATAGGAACTCAACGTGACAGACGGCGCGTCAATCGGACGCCCGGTCTGAGAGTTATTGGGTTTTTCATCTTAGGGGCCCGGTTGGTTTTTAAGCTAAAACCAACCCGACCGTACTCCGGCTGCATCCAAACCTCGAGAGGATTAATCCAAAAGAACCTTCTCACTAAGAAAAATCCAACAAAGTAGATGGCACGTCAATCGGACGTCCGGAGCTCAAGTTATAAGCATTTCCGCTCTGAGGGCCCGGTTGGTTTTGTGTTCGAACCAACCTGGACATATCCAAAGTTCTCCAAAACCTTGAGTGTAATTTACTGAAATGACCATCTCGATCCAAGGATCCCAACGCAGCTGACGGTGCGTCGATCAGAGGTCCGTAGCCCAAGTTATGGGCGTTTAAACAGATCTATCCGAAAACATGGGGTTTGAGCCCAGTCCGACCCGACCCAATACCCACTGGGTCGGACCAAACTGGGTCGACCCGACCTGAGTCAAGGTCCGGCCCAGTTGGGTGCGGCCCGGCCCCACTGGCACGGCCCGGCCCAGCCGGCGCGGCTCGACCCAGCGCGGGAGGTCCGACCCAGTGCGGGCGGTCCGACCTAGTGCGGGCGGTCCGACCCGTGGCTGGGCGCCCGACTCGTGGCCGAGCGGGGCACAAAGGGGGCGCCGCCCCTTGTCTCGAAACGGCGGACCTGTGGGGTCCGGCTAGCGAGCTGGCCAGGGGTTTCAAACCCCCGGTCTTCCTGAAAACGGTCGACCATTATGGCCGGCCAGTGAGCTGCCGCGGGACCCCCGCGGGTCCTGCCTCCTGGTGTGCCGGCGGCCGGACGATCCTAAACGACTCCTCTGAAGTCGCCGCAGCCTTAGGCCATGGCCCACCACGTCCCATTCCTGTCCGTGGCCTTCGGCTTCTCCGGCGGGGCGTGATGGCGCCGCGCACCTCCACTGCGGCCCGCTCCAGCCGCGGTCCTCCTCGTTCCCGCGCGGTGCAATGACACCGCGCCGCAAACGCCATTGTTAATAACAAGAGACAGGGAGGAGAATCATCCATGTTAGTGTGGTCCGATTTCCTCCCGTTACGTTGGTAAAAATTGGCAAAATTAAACGAGATACGTCAACGTTAATTCAAAGCCAAAATCTTAATTCACCAATAATGAATTTAACCCCTACCTCAAAAGCAGTTCATGGAAGCTAGTGTCGTGGGGGTGGTTTCGATGACGGAGCTGGCGTGCGTCCAATTAGGGGATGACGTCTCACACCAGCTGCAGAGAGGAGAAGGAATGACACGTCGATCTCTCCTTGCGGTGATGACGTTCTTCGTCGAAGAGTGTTGTTCTTCGCGGGAGGATGAAGCTCTTCAAAAAGAATAACTCAAGAGCTCTCTCCCATTTTATTCGCACAAAAAACCAACCCAAAATAAAATAAGGCTTTGCCTTATTTTATTTACTCATTCCAACATTTCAAAACATCAAAAATTCAAAACACCTAATTCAATTAATTAAAGGGTTCAATTAATTGAATAAAAGTGTGTTGGCATTCAATTAATATGAGAAGAGGAGAAGTCAAATTTAAGAGGGGTTAGATGAATTTGAAGGGGTGGGGCTCGTGTGGGCCCCACCTCACAAATACCCTAACAAGAGGAGTTAGGATCTAGTGGGTCCCACCCCAAATCCCATACTAGAACAAAACCACTTAGACAAAGAAAATAAAATTGTACCGCCATTTTATTTTCTTCACATTTTAATCCTCAAATTTTAACAACTCCTCCCGAGAAAACGTAACTTCGGGAAAAGTACTCTTAATAAATTACCGCCGCTGTGGTTTCATCGGTGCCCTCGGATTTCGATTCTGAGCACCGGTTCAAAAGATAGAAAAACCCGCTCGTTCGTTCACTGAACGTACCCAAGCTAAACTTAGGAAATTGATTCCGGGCACACTGGGCCTCATAATCTGGTGCCGTTAGAAACTGCATACTCGTAAAATCCCAAAGAATTTAAGAAAAAATTTTCCTTGAAATTTACAGGTCTTTACATTTTTCCCTTAAAATTTACGAATCTTTACAATGTTAGACTCTCCAACTACCTTTTCATCTTTAATTTTGAACTTTTACCTTTTTGTACTATTAATATAGCACCAAAACCTGAAAATCACATGCCCAAGTTCATAAATTCACAAAAATTTTAGAAAATAGGGTAAATATTTATTAAATATATTCACATTTTCTAAATATTTCTAGAAGAATAATTCCTCAACCAAAACATGACTTAGAGGAGATCTTTTGTCTCACCCAATCATTAACATATCTAATCATATTTAATATATGTGTGGAGACTGAAATTACTCTAGTTATACTATATTTAATGCCTTTGAAACCTTAATTAAATCATTTCCCATAAGTATTTGGATAATATTTTGTTTACCTAAGAAGGTGTTTCTCTAACACATATAATTTCTATTAATTATAGACTTTTCTTAAGTTACTGGTCTTAAGAGTTTATTATATTAAGATTATTCTTTTTAAGGACTATATAAATGTTACAATTGATGATGATGATGTTATTCATCCACAACATAAGATTTTATCAGATGAGTATCATGTTTTATAGTTATTTAATAAGGAATTTTATTAAATGAGCTCCCACTAAAATGATGACCACTTTTAAACTCATCATATACCTTAGTGTTCTAAGATCTATATTTCACTAAATAATGATTATTTTTCGCTATCCAAAACAACACTTATCTATTTCGGTAGGGAATCATCCTAATTATATCATATATAAGTCTTGGATAATTGAGCGGACAACACTTTACCAATCCATTATATGGATAAAACCAACTCTAATCCTTTGGTATCCTAACTCTTAGGGTTACCTAGCTAAGTGTAACCCAAACCTCACAATGGGACTTGGTTACCTAACTCTTTGGGTTATTAATTTCCACCATGACTTACATAATATAATCCATGTACATCCTACTTTGGAAGAACCAACCTTGTTGAATTATTTAGGTCTTGATATGTGCCTGAGTTGGAAGGAATCTAACACTTAGTATAATTTAAATGGGATTTAATTATTTCCGTATTATCTCATATATTTCCTTTACATGTATACATGATTTTAATGATTTATTTTAGAATCATATTCTTTCCACCAAACTAATATGTTCAAATGATATTGTTGTGTAACTATTTACATAACTCAAAGCCCGTGTTACTAACCCAAATCAAAATACAACTATATCTATACATATACAAATGCATCTCATGCATAAGTTACATGAAACCATTTCATTTAAATATTTTTGGAATTATTTTAAATTAATAATCCCCACATGAGTAAGCCTGGAGACACAAATAATCAACCTTTACTTTTCTAGAAAGGAATAAGCCTTCAGGCCAATGAGATGTCTGAACTAAAGTCCCTTTACCCAGAGGTATTTTAATCAAGAGAAACTTAAATCCCACAATAAATTTAACACCTAATATGTATAAACTATAATTAACTACTTAATTCTAGATCATAACTCAATACAACCTAAAGTCATGGTAGAAAGAAACTAAATAATTTATCATACCTAGTATGTAACTCCTTAGATGAATGTATGATAATATCTAGAAGTAGTTTAAACACATTTAAATTAAATAATAAATCATAATTCATAATATAAAATATATATATATGACTATAAAAAAGGAAATAAATAAATAAAAAATTCATAAATTTATACACGAGATAAAAATTTATGAGTAATTCACAAATAAAGCTAAAAATAAATAATTTATAACATATCTATTCATTATGAATAATCCACAATTAAATAAATATAAGAATTTTATGTTTATTCCCAAATATAAACTCCATATTATTCGTTATATGTATTTTTACTTTATATATATGATACTACATGACATAAACACATTTTATATTTCAATTATATTATGCAAACATTTTACATAATCTAAATATCACATAATTAATATAATTTAAACCTTGATCAAATCAATTTTTAAAAATCCTTTTGGTATGGTTTAAATTATTTCTCAAATAAGGCCTTAAATTTGAATAATTAAAATTAATTATTATGAACAATTAATAATATTAAATATAAAAAACTTTTTATATTTTATTTATTTTGTAATTTATATTATAAATTAAACTTAAAATTTATATATAAACCATTTATATCTAAACTATAAGTCATTCCATAAAATTGGTAAAAGGTATTTCAATATTAACATTTAATGTTTTATGGATATTTATTTAATTAATGTTTCATAAACATTTAAATAATTAATTATAAAAATTTTACAATTTATTTATTTATAAACACATTAATAAAATAAATATCCAAAAATAAATTCTAATAATATATAGAAAAAAATTATATATATTTTTATTCAATTCTAAATAGAAAATAAGAAAAAAAAATTTCCCTTTAAATATTATTTTAATGATATAATTAGCCACTATCTATCATACACTATGATAGATAGTATTGGTTTCATAAGGGAAAAAACATGTGGGTATAGTGTAATAATAAGCTTAGGCACCTTGCATAGGAATAACTCGAATGGATCAAAGGCCTTCTATTTATTGTTTTTTTGATAACCCTCCTTTCAAGGGATGAGGGGGAACCCTTACAAGGCCCGTAGGCTTAGAGATTACATGATACATAGGTCTTAGAAAATAATAAGACTATAAATACATGGAACTTCTCCTCCCCAACTTATTCATCATGATGTTGGCTCTCCACCTTTGCATGGATTGTTCAGTGAGGCTTCCCATGCATGCATAGGCTGGTCCCGATGGAAATTCCATACCCTCTCTTTATAAAAAATCCTATTATATTATGCTCTGTTGAATGTGCCTGCTCTGAATCCTTATCTGGAGTATTCTCCTTGTAGAGTCTGTCTGGTCATTAAGCCCAATTTCAGGTGGCCTGAATGCCTTGAGGTGGACCTAAGGCCTTGAGGTGGCCATAAGGCCTTGATGGTGGACAAAAGGCCTTGAGGTGGCCCGAAATCCTTACTAGCCTGAAGGCCTTGGGTGGCCCAAAGGCCTTAAAGGACCCAAGACCCAAACTGGTGGCCCGAAATCCCAAACGGATGAATAGTTCTGACTGATACAGTACCGTATAGTGCGTGCTACAGTGCCTACTACAATACTGCTACAATAACATCAGAAAATATGTCTCTACCCAGTTTTAAACTCAGGTCTCTTGGATGAACTTGCTGAGTCCTCACCAACTGGGCTGAGGATCATGTGCCCTTGAATAGGAATAAACTTACCACACTACATGATATTAAACTTGATTGCATAAGATTAATACAACACACACAAGAACCATGTAAGGTAATTACAACATTAGGGGGATCATGTATCATTAAAACTGGTCCTACATGACATTAACTCAATGGTCATGTGAGATTAACTTATCACTTATATATGATAGACTATATATAATTTACTTAATGCATGATTCCCATGAAAGATTAATCCCATGTGGTGCAGGTCTGTATGGTATTAAAATTAGCACTGTGTGAAATTAAACCTATGGTATTTGATACTATGACTATCCTGACCTACTATATAGGGAACTACATAAGATGAATCTCAACACCTATGTATGATTAATCATGCACTGGGAGAGATTTTTTACTACTAGATCATGTAAGAATCATATAGTGTGTTGGAAGACTATGAAGTATTAAACCCGCAAAGTCTTATGATTTCAGTTATATCATAATGCAACTATAATACTTTATTTTTATAGTATAACTTGAGACTTTATTTTAAACAGTATTTCAAGATATAAATTTCATGGTAATGTTTTTACACCACTAATGGTTTTCTTAGGATTACATAACACATACATGACACAATAAGAGCAATTATAAACCTTAAAACCTAGAAACACCATGTAAGATGCTTGAAACCATGAAAATGTATAAATAAAGTAACTTTCATATATGCCTTACACTGATGGACCACTACAACCAACTTCATTGTATGCTTGAATAAGATAACCAAATTGGTAGCCAAAATATATCCCATCTTCGTGGTATATCCATGGGTTGAAATAATCAAGTGACGTTCAGGTGGTATTCTCCCTCCATCCAGGATATGTTAGTATATCTCGATGTTATTTATGGGAGAATAAAGAGAGTTATAAGTAGAGTGATATTCATAAATAGATTATTCAGGGATTAACCACATCATCTCAATAATGTTTACTTCATTATATATCCATTTGGGATTTCCCCATGCATTATCTCATAAATTTATAATGTTCACATTAATGATACTTTCAATGGAATCATCACATGAGTGCACCATTCCTTCCAAGAGTTTCATCTTATGAAATAGATTATTTAATGATAGACTGGGATTGGATGGAAATTAATTGAAATATATTTAATAAAAAATTAGAAATGAAACAACTCTGATTTTCCCATGTATTATTTTAGAATATTGTATGGATTATTTTCAGATCCAGGTGTGGAGATGAAGTGAGACTCTGATTCCGAGTGTGACCAAAATTAATTTTTGAAATATATTAAATATTAAATACACATGTATGCAGTTTTTTTGAAAAAGAAGAATAACTTCTAAATGAAGGAAAAGATTGTAAATATGTGGTCGTCGTTAAGTTTAGAGTGTGGATTTTACCCTAGGCGTGACATAATATTGGATCACGCCAGATGCTTGGGTTGGACACAGTTGTGGGAGAACAATTAAATAAATTAATTGATTTAATTATTTTTTTATGACCCAAGGTTGTTTATAAATATACTGTTATAAGAATATCTCAGAGTTGGCCACTAAACCCTAGAGATCTAAAGAACTATTAGATAGAGCATTGGATGATTTTTCTCAGATAAATAACCACCGAATCATGGATTTTCGACTGGTGTGCAGCGTAATGTGTGGATGTTACCAATGAAAGTGACATACAATTTTTCTTCTATAGTAACTGATCCAAATTGAGGTAGGATGTTTTTTTATTTGGATTTATCCATGTTTTATTATTTTTATAACGAATGTGAATTAATTGACCAACAGATTGATTCTTGGATCAGGCATATCATGAGTACGAGTTAGATTTAACCAGGAATTTGAGATTTCTTCATGATTATTTTATTATCTCTCAATTTTTTATTCTAACAACAATGGATTGAGGCTAACATGAACATTGTATGAGGTTCATTACTTATGTTTTTGGTTGTATATTTCTTCGCCTATTTCTTCATTCATCATGGGTAAATCCATTGGCCGATGGTTCAAAAAATACTGGTAAATAAATCATTGTGTGCCTATTTCTCAGTGCAATGGATCGATATCATAGATCCTGGATTGGATCAATGATGATATCAAGCCATGATGATATCAGATCGATTGGGTATGGATTTAGGGATACTGTTCTTTGTATCTTTGGCATGCAACAACAGACGATGCGTGAAAATGTTTACTGAATGGATTTGAAGTCCGAAACTTGTTGATCGGTGATGGAAATGGTTGAACGACCTTGGATTCACTTTTTTTTGGAAAGGTAAGTGGCCATATCGATAGTCGAAGGATCTTCTGAATACGTGGAAACCAGATCTAAGTTTCTAGAAAATCCCATAATACACAACATGTATTGCGGAGCTATGCGCCGTTTCAGACCCCTAGTGTGATACTAGGGTTTTTGTAAGAAGTTAAGTATCACACAACCTGTGACCCATATCACATGGAATGTGAACCTTTATTGGTTCTTGGGAATGTACCTGGGGAGGTACACACGCACAAGTATGGGCATGACTAGACGTACACCGACAGAACCAACCATACATGGAAATGATAAGGAGTACATGAGCTTGGACATACCTTGTACTCAAGAATATCCACATACATAAAAATGAGACATTTTACATGTGTAGAAACCAATTTCAATGGGACATGTCATGTACTACCAGTACACGTTGTGCCCCCCTTCAAAGTTGTCTTAGATCCCCTGCCATTTTCAGTTTGGAAAAATTTTGTTAGGGATATTTCCCTTGATCCATTCCTTGAGGGTTAGTATGTAATCACATCCTACACATAGGATAGATATACATTTAGTGGTAATTCTTTGATAGAGTTGTTGGAATCCTTCTGTGAGGCCCAGTGTGAGATCCTCTATTATCATCTTTCCCTAAGTGGAGTTCTTGGTATCATCATGGCCAACACTACTTGGGTGTTGATCCTCTACTTAGAGGGTTATTATAGATTGTGTTATTGGTATACCCCATGACCTTGGGTGTGATCCTAATCTATGTATAATTCTCTTTACACTTCTAGTGGATACTTCTTATGGAGGGAATTGATGAGTAGTAAATGTCAGATGGATTCCATCAATGCTATTTGACTCATGAAGTGTGTTATCTTTGATGAGTGCTATGTGGAACCTTAGAGCATGATTCCTAGAATAACATTATGGTTATGACCTTACATTGAGACAATGCGTCTTTACAGAGTATATCTGGATATTCTTGTAATATGTGTTGTAGACATATACTGTTGTTGAGTTGACCATTATTCCTATGGTTATATGTTTAGTGATTTCAGGGTGTTTTACTAGGTATTGTTATATTATCCCCTATATGGTATTTTGCCATACGCGTCATGTATTATGAAGACAATCGACCTTTTGAATGAGTCCCAGAGGGACTAGGACTAGGTAGAGTTTAGTGAGCTAGATTGACCAAGGTGTGTTCTGGTGGGTACCTTAACAACATTCCCCTTCTATACTTTTAGGTTGGAATTGTTTTTAGACTCTTTGTGGTGGGATTTTATTTGGATATTTTTTCTTTTTAGTAATTTTTATCATGCTTAAATAGTGGTATTTAGATGTATTCATGCATGAATTATCAGTTTTTTACTTTTCATCATTTTACAGGATTAGAGATGTGTGTGTGTACATGTACCTTAGGATAAGGCCTCCCATGTGTGTGATATTCTTTATTAGTGATAGTCACCAATCGCTGGCCTATTGGAGGTGGGCTTGGGGTAGTCGTGACACATGCCCTATTTGGATGGGTCATGACATAGTCATATTAGATCAGTCAGTTCTACCATAGGGATGAAGTCTATGAGATTGGTTTGAGGAAATATTTTTAAGTGTTTTGAATTCATATTTCAGGCTAGGGACTACAGTGTTGGTGCGATGGATAATATATACATACACCAAGACTCTGACCACATGCCTTTGTTTTAGGAAAGAATACAATGGTATATGCATCATATAAAAATGGGTTGTGGTTTTCAAGTCCTTCTTGATCCAAATATCTAGGTATACTCATTAACCATGCTATATCTTATCTATTTTAGGATGCCTCTATAATGTATGCCAGCTAGGATTCAACATCATGATCATGAGTATGGTCCTTTAAGTGATGAGGAATCGATATAGGGGAATATTCTAGATGTGTTACCTCCAGGTGGTGCACTAGATATACCCCAACCTATTGAGCAGAAGATGGTACCCACAGTACTGACATATAAGGTGAATAGGATGAGAAAACTTCATGAGTTTAAATGATAGAGACCCCTCAGGTTCCAAGTAAATACCAACCCACATGCATCTGATTAATTTCTTGAGGTGGTGATCTAAGTTTTCTATCTTGTTAGGACATCAACATATCGGATGTTGGTCATAGCAGCGATCCTTCTACTTGACTCTATAGTATGATGGTGGGGTTTAGTGACCCATTCATATGATGAGGAGACTATCATGGTCAGAGTTTGAGTGCCTTTTCATAGAGGGTTTATCTCTATCTATGTTAAGGTCTTGACACACCCAGGAGCTTCTACAGCTTCAGTAGGGCAGTATGATAGTGGTTGAGTATTCATCGAGGTTCACCAACCTCTCCAGGTACTTGATGGATATGGTTTTTGATCATTTATTTCAAGATTATACCTTTAAGAAAGGAATGATTAGAGACATATGAGACAATGTTATACCTCTATTCATTACTACCTATTCTAGGGGTTCTATAAAGATATTTGGTGGTTGAGATTTCTTGGATGAGAAGACGCTGATAGTTTTTTCCTATAATTGACACTCAGGAGTAGAGACTTAGAAAACAAGGAGCCAATGTTATACTTAGGGACCTGGATGTGTGATATATTTCAAGAGGATATTCTAAGTCAGAGGTTCTGTGGTTTAGGGCTCACAGGATGGGTCTAGTAAGCCTAAGGAGAGGTGGTGCTACACTTGTGATGAAAGGGGACATCTTGTACAAGATTGTCTGACCCACTATATGACAAAAGGAGAGAAAATGGATGTGCTAACTAGGTAGAGTTAGTGATAATATAAGACAATTATTTATGTTATAAGACATGGAAGAGGATCTAGGAGAGAAGTTGGAGGTGGTAGAAATTTTTACTTGTTACCACTACCACCCCTAGGTGGTCCACACTATGCTTAGGGAGCTAGAGGAAAGGGTTAGGGGAAGCTGTAGGCGGTCAAGGATTATGACCTAGAGTCTCTAGGGATGATATGAGGTATGATATGTGTCTTTTCTACCTTAGTTATAGTATTTATAGACATATGTTTGAGTTATTCCTTTATTTCTACATATCTGGTTTGAGACTTAGAGATTCCAATAGAGCCCTTGGCTTGACCCATGCACTTAGAGACTACTACGAGAGGTGACTTAAAAATCACACACTTCTGTTGATGGTATGACCTAACCCTTATATTTGAGAGTTTCTATTTGGATATATTTATAGTAGTGATGATGCCTTATAATATCATCTTTGGTATGAACTAGTTATCTATAGTTCATGATTAGATAAATTGTTTCAAGAGGAGGATGTGGTGTGTCCGCATCAATGGGAATAGGTTTATATTTGTGGGAGAAAAGGAAACCCAATCAGTGTAGGATGGACTCATGAATAAGAGGGTGATTTCTATTACTCATCAATTGGATATCATGACCCTTGGTGTAGTGGATTCTATGAGTTTTCAGTTGCCTATAGTGGTGGAGAAGTATGAGAAAGTCTTTCCTGAGGATATTCCAGGTTTACCTCCCCACATAGAGACAAACTTATGAATTTATGTACACCCTAATAAGACCCCGATATATTCACCATCATATTTTATGGATCCTTTAAATCTTCACAAGTTGTGGGTGTAGTTAAAGGACTTGTAGAGGAATATCTTTGTTAGACCGAGTGTTTTACCCTGGGAATCCCCAGTGTTGCTCTCCAAGAAGGTAACAGGTGATTAAGGTTATGTGTGGACTTATGTTACCTAAACTAGGTGACCATAAAGAACAAGTATTCAATACCAAGTATTTATTACCTGTTTGATCAGTTGATAGGGGCACAATAGTTCTCAAAGATTGACCTCAGATAATACTATCACCATTTGTGAGTATGAGATGAGGATGTACCAAAGGCTACATTCAAATGTCTCTATAATCACTATGAGTACTTAGTGATTCCATTTGGTGTGATGAATTACCCAATAGTGTTCATGAGACTCATCAACCAGATCTTTCAAACCTTCTTAGACTGGTTCATGGTAGTCTTCATTGATGATATCCAAGTGTACTTGGCATCTGAGGAGGATAATGTGAGACACTTGAGGATGGTTCTGGACGTAATATTATATTGACAACTATTGTGAACTTATCCCTTTACATATAACAGTACCTGATTTTAAGCATAATTATACATCATAGTATAATCCAAGGATCATGAAGTTTAGCATCTTTGAAGACGAAGTACATAAAACATGAAACTTGGGGATAAAAAAACACTTCTTTATTTAATATCCATAAAGAGATCATAACTTCTTTTGATCCCTTAAATCTACATAGGGTACCCTGGGGAATACATGAACAAAGGGATGAGATAAAAATCCCAATAAGGGAATGAATATAAGAATAAATCTAAAGCACTTGAGTTAGGAGGCAAGACATAATGACACCAAAAGCATGGAACATATGAAATCATAACATATGAACATGGAATCATATAAACATGGAATCATATAAATGTGGTAGAAACATAAAACATGTCTTTATCATGATTCAAGTCTAACATCCAATCTCATTTCCCATAGTAGTACGAGTCAAGGCTAACTTCCACCCCCGTTTCCCATAGCAGCACAAGCCAAGGCTAACTGCCAAGACCGTTGCACATGGCATCTCATGAGACTTAACTTTACCCAATGAATTGGATATATATCTAGGCGTACCCATAT
Source organism: Viscum album (assembly GCA_963277665.1). Lineage (NCBI taxonomy): Eukaryota > Viridiplantae > Streptophyta > Magnoliopsida > Santalales > Viscaceae > Viscum > Viscum album. Next base: position 1,335,086,639 of record OY728138.1, read on the forward strand.
TAATTTTCATGAACATTTTTTCCACATAACTAATCATACATAATCAATCATACATAATCATAAGGGTTATCCATGGAAAGAATTTAGTACCACAGTCATGACATAAAACATAACCAATGGGCGTATCATGAAAGTGTCCATGAAAGAAATGAATTAGAAAATAAATGGACATTAATAAGGTAAAATAGGCACATATAATGGTAAGTTATTTCAAACAGAGGTGAAAACATGTAAGAAATTTATTTTAGAAATTTTAGCATTTAAAACATTTTTGTGTGGTTTTAAGGAAAATACTATGGAGCTTTCAAAATAGAAAAGGGAAAAACATTTTATATAAAACCAGAAGTGAACCAAGAAGGTTTTAATAATAAAAATACTGATTTTATAAAGACAATGGTGGATTAAAATATAGGATAGAGTGCACTTTAAATTGGGTAAAAATTTGGGAAGTTCCCTTAAAACAAGTTTGTTTATTGGGAAGTATCAAGGAAAGATTCACTTAAAAGCATGTATATCCATGAAGGAGAATGAGATATGGATCTTGGAACATGATTTTGGAGTATATAAACAGAATTTAGAAGTTTTATATAAAAATAAAAGACAAATTATTTTGGGTAAAAAGAAATATAGAGTAACGTGAAGGAATAAAGGCGGCTTGGGTAGAATTTCTTACGGATTATCGACATGGTATCTGGTGTACCTAAAAGGAATTAATGAGTGATAAAAGGGTTTTTAATAACTAATAAATCAAGAGGAAAGTATGGGGGAGGTGAAAAAACATACCCTATCATTCGGGATTACACATAAAAGGAATAGCATAGAATACAATCTTGGTTAAGAGTGAAATGGAGAGGATCCCTTACCTTAATTTCCGCTTAATTTCGTCTTTTATGCGCCTCCTGAATAATAAATTTATGTTTTTTAAAACAATTATATAAAAGTTAATTATATAAATTTCATAAAAATATTTATCAATTATATTCATTATATTTTATTTCAAAATTTTTGTTGATGAAATTGAAGCATTTTGATATCATATTTTACTTAAAAATTTCCCGTCTTGAGACGATTTCACCTTTTAATTAAATGTAATTTATAAATTAGTATAATTTGATCCAGAAGAATAAAATAAATGTAATTTGATATTAATATATTTTATATAATTTATATTTTCTATAAATGAAGGTGTTTATATCAATTATCTTGGCAACGTCTCCATAGATGGTGAACCAACCTTTAACGGGACGTTGTCGATAGTGCGGGAAAGGGAAGTATGACATTTATATATTTCATTAATATGATAATTAAAATAGGTTAACATAATTAATATAATTTTAAATTAATGAATAATAAATTTTGTAGCATAATTTTTTTAAAGGGATAGGGTAAAAGAAGAAAGGGAAAAAAGAGAGAAGATTTAATAGAGTCTTACTCTCTCCTCAGTGTAGCTCCTCTTGCACGAAACTATAACTCCCTTGGTGATTAGAGTTGGAGGGCTCCAGAACATCCCTAAGTATTCTAAGAGACTTGAGAGGAAAAATTTGGGAAGATATTAGGCTTATTAAAGGATGAGAGGAGTGGTTTTCCAAGGGAAGGGAGAGGGGTTATTTATACTTGAGGAGGGGGGTGCTTTTAGAATAAAATATTAAATAAAATAATATATCAAATGTTAGACTTGTAATAGTAGTTTTTTGACAAAATAAATCATATATTAATATAATATAATTAGTTTTAGACTTTAAATCATCTTTATAATTCTAATTCATTAATTTATTAAAATGAAAGTGAAAAGAAAGAGACAATTATTTTTAAGGAATCACCTTTTGACTTTAGGTTTTGGAAACTTCTTTTTAGGTTTGGAAATTGAGTTTATTGTATTTTAAGGAACCATTTATGAAATTAAATAGGTCATGGCTGAAACTAAAGTTATAGAAATTTTATTTCATCATTACATCATAAATGATGCGATTTAAGATATACTGGTTATGTGAAAAAACTGTATTTTTACTATTCACCTGAAAATTGAAGTATTTTAAAAAATTACTAAAAAATCACCCTAACCATTTTTCGATGTGTAGAATCAAAAAATGAACTCCATTTTTCAAAAATAATTTTATAAATATGATTAATTTATTATTTAATTAAAATCACAATTTATTATTAAAAAAAACAGTTTTAAAACATTCATTTACTTATTCTAAAATATAGGTACATCATACTTTCAATCGAATATTATTTTTTATACTATAATACATAAGGTTACTATTCATTAGGTTACATAACTATTTATAAGGGTATGTTACTATTCATAAGGGTATGTTACTATTCACCAAAAATTAAGTTTTTCCCATCAGACTCCAAATAACTTACTGATTGCAACCATGTATGTCAGATTTTCAAAATTCAAAACATAGAAGTGACAAAATTATGTTTAATGGTCACATAGTATTTATTATCATGATATGTCATTGTGCTTCCTAATACTATAAGGCATAATTATAATAATGGAATTCCATTGATAAAACTTTGGGTCGTTACATTCTTCCCCCCTTATGAAATTTCGCCCTCGAAATTTTGCTTTACATAAACAGGTGAGGGTACTTCTCCTTAATTACCTCCTCCAGTTCCCAAGTTACTTCTTCAAACTTATGGATCCTCCACAACACTTTGACAAGGTGGGTTTTCTTTTTGTGTAGAACCTTATCTCTCCGGTCCAGAATCTTTACTGGGTGCTCCTCATAAGAGATATCATCTTCTAGCTATATCACATCTAAGTTCAGTACATGTGAGGGATCTGGTATGTACTTCCTCAGGAGTGATACGTGAAACACATCATGAACTTGATCCATATTTAGAGGAAGTGCAAGCTGATAGGACATGACTCCTATGTGGTCAAGGATATCAAAGGGACCAATATACCTTGGGATTAGGTTCCCTTTATTTCTAAAAGGCATTACTCTCTTCCATGGTGATATTTGAAATAATACTTTATCTCTAACTTAAAACTCCAAGTCCCTTCGATGGTTGTTAGCATAGATCTTTTGCTGACTCTGAGCAGCTTTGATATGTTTCTGGATAACTTGAACCTTCTCTATCATCTCTTTCATAAGATCAGGTCCATGTAGCTTTCTTTCTCCAACTTTGTCCCAACAGGTTGGAGTTCTACATTTCTTTCCATAGAAAGATTCATATGGAGCCATCTGAATACTCAAGTGGAAGCTATTTTTGTATGAGAACTTAACTAATGGGAGATGTTGATCCCATCCACCTTTAAATTCTAAAGATTAGAATATTAGCATGTCTTTAAGTTTCTGAATAGTCCTTTCATATTGGCCATCAGTTTGGGTGTGATAGGCCATGCTGAAATTTAATTTAGTATTCAAAGCATGTTGAAGACACCTCTAGAATTTAGATGTAAACCTTGGATCACAATCAAAGACAATCGATAGTGGAACACCATGCAGTCTCACCACTTCCTTTACATATATCTTTGCAAGTTGTTCAAGCGATATATCTTCCCGAATAACAATAAAATGAGAAGTCTTGGTGAGTCAGTCAACCACAACCCATATCGTATTATTTACCTTGTACATCTTTGGGAGACCCGTGAAAAATTCCATAGTGACATTCTCCCATTTCCACATGGGTATAGGCAATTACTGCATCATCCCTTTGAACTTTTGTTGCTCTTCTTTAACTTGTTGACATACCAGGCACCTTGATATATATTCCGAAATCTCCTTCTTTATGTTATCCCACCAGAAGTGTTCTCAGAGATCTCGGTACATCTTGGTGCTACCAGGAAGGATTGGGAATGTTTAGGTATGTGAATTTTCCAATATCTCCTTCTTTTTCTCAAGTGATGAAGGCACACAAAGCCGCGTTCCAAACTGAATCACACCATCATCATCGATATAGAACTCATGAAGCTTCCCTTCCTTTACTACATTCACCTTCTTTTGTAATTCCAGATCATCCTTTTGTGCTTCCTTAATCTTCTCTTGGATAGATGGTTGTATAACCATTTGGGAAAGGTATGATGTATCCCATTCCCTTATGATCTCTAAATATATCCTTTGCATATCCAAGAAGATAGGGTCTTTCTCAATCCATAACATGGATAGAGTATCAGGTTATTTTCTTCTTAGAGAATTATCTACCTTGTTTAACTTTCTAGGATGATAGTGAATAGAGAAATTGTAACCCTTAATTAGCTCTAACCATCTCCTTTGATTCATTTTGAGCTCATTTTGTGTGAATATATACTTTAAAATCTTATGGTTGGTATATATGTCACACTTCTCACCATAAAGGTAGTGCCTCCATATTTTCAAGGAAAAACTCATGGCTTCTAGCTCTAGATCATGCGTTGGGTAGTTCTTCTCATATATCTTCAACTTTCATGAGGCATAGGCTATTACACTATCATTTTTCATGAGTATGAAACCCAAGCCTTTCTTTGAATCATCGCTGTATATCACAAAACTTTCTCAACTTTTCAGTAGTGTGAGTACAAGTGCAGTGATCGGACTTCTCTTTAGCTCCTTGAAGCTTCCCTCACATTATTCCATTCAAACATACTTTACCCCTTTCCTTGTTAACTTAGTTTTCAGGCTTTTCAATCATGATAAATTTCTCAAAAAACATCGGTAGTACCCAGCTAATCCAAGAAAACTACAGATTTCTATGACACTAGAAGGCCTAGGACATTCTTCAATCACCTTTATTTTTTAAGGGTCCAAAGAAATTCCCTCAGTTTTGATCGCATGTCCCAAGAATGTGACTTGCTTCATCCAAAAGTCACACTTTATGAACTTTGTGTAAAACTTATCCTTTCTCAAAGTTTCCATCACAAGTGTTAGATGTTCATGTTCCTCCTTGCCCTTGGAGTATATGAGAATATAATCAATGAACACTACTAAAAATTTGTCAAGGTAATGTTTAAAGACTCTATACATCAAATCTATGAAGATTATAGGGGAATTAGTAAGTTTTAAGGGCATCACAAGAAACTCATAGTGCTCATATCTTGTACGGAAGATAGTATTCTGAATATCTTCCTTCTTCACCTTTAGTTGATGATATCTAGAATGAAGATCTACCTTTGAGAAGTATTGATCTCCTCTTAATTGATTGAACAAGTCATCAATCCTTGGAATAGGATACTTGTTCTTTATGGTGATCTTGTTGAGTTCCTGATAATCGATACACAACCACATTGTTCCATCCTTCTTCTTCACAAGGAGCACCAACGCACCCCAAGGTGATGCACTAGGGTGTATGAACCCTTGTCCAAATTCGATTACAACTGCTTCTTTAACTCCTATAGTTCGATAGGATCCATCCTATAGGGACAATTTGAGATAGCAGTAGCTCTGGGTATGATTTATATTGAGAAATATACCTCATGATCTGGGGGAAGTCCGGGTAACTCTTTGGTAAATACATCATTGTGTTCCCTTACGATACGCATTTTCGCTAGGTTGACACATTACTTTGACTCAACCATTTGAGTGAGGTATGAATCTTCGTAGGGAATCAAGACCCACGCCTGTAAAGTATTTTTAAAAGGAGATTTGTGATATTCTTTACATTTTTAGAGGAGCATGGGATGGTTTGGAATGTGAAAAGATATTTCCTTTTCTCGACAGTTGATGTTGGATTTGTATAAAGATAGCCAATCCATGCCCAAAATAGTGTCAAACTCTAATGAAGGAAGTATGAAAAGATTTGCTGGGAGGTTCAGTACCCAAACATTAACCAGGGAGGAGTTATATACGATGGAAACAATAATTTCCCAATTATCTGTTCTCACAGATAACTTTTCCTCCAAATTTTGAGGTGGTGTTTGAATAGTTCTACTATACTTGAAAGATATGAAAGAATGCATAGAACCAGAATCAAATAGAACATTCTCTATTATTGAAGGAATAACTAGCGTACCAATAACCAAATCATTGTCTGGATACACCTCAGCAGTAGTGATAGCATAATCCCTTCCTTATTACCTTGGATGTTGTTGTTGATTTCCTCCGACAACCCTTGAATTAGAAAAATTGTTTGCATAATTCCCATGCTCCCTGTAGTTGTAACACTGCACCACTAGCTGAGCATTTATGTGAACCTTCCTTTCTTCTTCCAAATTAGTGGGGTTTTTTCATATCCCTCCAGCAGTTCTTGGCTAAATGTCCCAACTTTATACATTTGAATCAATTCATGGTCCCCTTTATACAGTTCCTAGGATGCTTCTTCCCAAAACTTTTACAAGTGGGATATTCAGGCTTCTTTCTATCATGGGATTTTTTTTTCTGAACCACCCATGTTGTTCTACATTTTTTGATTCTTATCACCAGGACCAAGAGACCACTGAGTGTCTCAAATATCCATTTCAGCCTTGAGGGAACAACAAACAATCTCCTCATAACTATCGAAGTCTTGAATCACCATTTCTTTTCTTAGACTCGGCTTTAGTCCACTAAAGAAGAGATCCACCTTACTTTCGGTGTTCATGACAAGGCCATAGTCATACCTTGAAAGCATTGTAAAATTTTCCTCATAAGCCCCAATGGACTCATCTTCCTTCTTCTTGAGTCTGAGGAACTCTCTTTCCATTATGAGACAGAGGGTTAGTGGAAAATATTTATTGAAAAACATCCTCTTGAATTCCTCCCAATCCATGGAATCAATTTCCTCCTAGGGATTCATATTCTTCATTAGTGACCACCACTGATCAAATTCCCCAAAAAAAATGATAGACCACCCATACAACTTTCTCTTATTTCGAGAACTAGAGGATGAAGAATATCTTTTCAATGGAGTTAATACACTATTGAGAGAGGAGGGGATCATAAGATCTTATAAACATGGGAGGCCTTTTCCACATGAAAGATTCTATGACAACTTACTCTTTCTTTTGAGGAGGAGGTCATTCCACATGATTAAATTTATTATTAATAACTTGATCCAGATGAGAAAGTACTGTCATGAAGTTTTGAGCACCCGTTCCTGTCATATCAGGCATATCATTAGGGAAATATTCACATTACCTATCAAATTGGTTTTTAGAACATGTTCTCCTATTTCCCTCTATTAACTAAGAAAAATAGTGCACAATTAGAGGGCTTGAATACTTAGCTATTGAGCATAAAAAGGAAACTTTGAACGTAAGAGGATAAACTTGTAAAGGAGAAGTATATCATAACTTGTGATTCCCTAGGTTTAAATCTAGGTTATACTTGATCTATTTATTAACTTATATTATTATGGGATTTTTTTATTCCCTTAATAATGGTTTATACTAAGATCATGAATTAACCAAATCACATCCCCCGGGAGTGTCATAACCAAGAGTGCAACAAGGCCTGTTGTCGTGCACCAATTCCCGTTCGAGTCTAGATCAAAGTGGTGTTTTTGGGTTTTAACCCTAGATAAATTTGTGCCAAAGCCACCTCTACCTGCTCATATATAGACATGGATGTATTTTCTTGATAAACCACATAATCAATACTCACCAAAATTTAGGGATGTTTTCTTATACTTAGTCTCATCCTTAATGTTATCACTAAGGTTCTCTATTCCTAATATCAAAAAATAACTAGATCATGATATGATACCAAATATAGTGACCTGAGCCTTTTACATATAACAATACATGATTTTAAGTATAATTATACATCATAGTACAAGCCAAGGACCGTGAAGTCTAGCATCTTTGAAGACTAGGTACATAAAACATAAAACTTGGGGCTAAAAAACACTTCTTTTATTTAATATCCATAAAGAGATCATAAATTACTTTGATCCCTTAAATATGTATAGCATACCATGGGGAACACATGAACAAAGGGATGAGCTAGAAATCCCATTAAGGTAATGAACATAAGAATAAAGCTTAAGCACTTGAGTTAGGAGGCATGACGTAATGATACCAAAAGTATGAAACATATGAAATCATAACATATAAACATGAGATCTTATAAAAATGGAATCATATAAATGTGGAAAAAACATAAAACATGTCTTTAGTACGAGTCAAGTTTAACCTCCAATCTTGTTTCCCATAGTAGTACGGGTCAAGGCTAACTGCCAATCCCATTTCCCATAGCAGCACAAGCCAAGGCTAATAGCCAAGACCATTGCTCATAACATCTCATGATACTTAACTTTACCCAATGAATTGAAGCACTATCTGGGCACACCCATATTAATTTTCATGAACATGTTTTTTACATAAAGAATCATACATAATCAATCTTACATAAACATAAAGGTTACCCATGGAAATAATTAGGTACCACAATCATGACATAAAGCATAACCAATGGGTGTATCCTGAAAGTGTCCATGACAGAAAAGAATTAGAACATACATGGATGTTCATAAGGTAAAATAGGAATATATCATGGTAAGTGATTTCAATCATAGGTGACAACATGTAATATATGTATTTAAGAAATTTTATCATTTAAAACATTTTTGTGAGGTTTTAAGGAAAATACTATGGAGCTTTCAAAATAGAAAAGTGAAAAACCTTTTATATAAAACTAGAAGGGAACAAAGAAGGTTTTAGTAATAAATATACTTATTTTATAAAGATAATGGTGGATTAAAATAGAGTATATAGTTCACTTGAAATTGGGTAAAAATTTGGGAAGTTCCCTTAAAACAAGTTTGTTTATTGGGAAGTATCGAGGAGGGATTCACTTATGAGCATGTATATCCCTGAAAGAGAATAAGAGATGGATCTTGGAACATTAATTTGAAGAATATAAACAGAATTTATAAGTTTTACATAAAAAGAAAATAAAACTTCATTTGTTTAAAAATAAATATAGAGCAACGCGAGGGAATAAAGGCGGTTCGGGTAGAATTCCTTACGGATTATCGGCATGGTATCGAGTGTACCTAAAAGGGATTGATGAGAGAGAAAAAAGGTTTATCATCACTTATATATAAATAGGTAAGTATTAGAGAGGTGAGAAAACATACCCCATCATTTGGGATTACACATAAAAGGCATAGCATAGAAAATAATCTTTGTTAAGAGTGAAATGGAGAGGATCCCTTACCTTAATTTCCGCTTAATTTCGTCTCTTCTGTGCCTCCTGAATAATAAATTTATGTTTATTAAAACAATGATATAAAAGTTAATTATATCCATTTCATAAAAATATTTATCAATTATATTCATTTAATTTTATTTCATAATTTTTTTTGATGAAATTGAAGCATTTTGATATCATATTTTACTTAAAAATTTCCCGTCTTGAGACGATTTCACTTTTTGTTAAATATAATTTATAAATTAGTATAATTAGTTACAGAAGCATAAAATATATGTAATTTTATATTAATATATTATATATAATTTATATTTTCCATACCTGAATGTGTTTATAACAATTATCTTGGCAACGTCTCTGTAGATGGTTAATCTTTAACGAGATGTTGTCGATAGTGCAGGAAAGGGAAGTATGACATTTATATTTTTCATTAATATGATAATTACAGTAGGTTAAAATCATTAATATAATTTTAACTTACTTCATAATCAATTTTTTAGCATAAATTTTTTAAAGGGATAGGGTAAAAGAAAAAATGGAAAACAAGAGAGAAGATTTAATAGAGTTTTACTCTCTCCTCGGTGTAGCTCCTCTTGCACGAAACTATAAATCCATTGGTGATTGGAGTTGGAGGGATCCAGAATGTCCCTAATTATTCTAATAGGATTGAGAGGGATAATTTTGTAAGATATTAGGATTATTGAAGGATGAGAGGAGTGGTTTTCCAAGGGGAGGGAGATGAGTTATTTATACATAAGGAGGGGGTGTTTTTATAATAAAATATTAAATAAAATAATATATCAAATGTTAGACTTTTAATAATAGTTTTTTGAAAACATAAATAATATATTAATATAATATAATTCGTTTCAGACTTTAAATCATCTTTATAATTCTAATTCATTAATTTATTAAAAGGAAAGTGAAAAGAAAGAGAAAATGATTTTTAAGGAATCGCTTTTTGACTTTAAGTTTTGGAAACTTCTTTTTAGTTTTAAAAATTGAGTTTATTGTATTTTAAGAAAAAATTTATTAAATTAAATAGGAAATGGAAGAACCTGAAGTTATATAAAGTTTATGTCATCATTACATCACGAATGATGCAATTTAAGATATACCGGTTATGTGAAAAAACTGTATTTTTACTATTCACCCAAATATTGAAGTATTTTAGAAAATTACCAAAAAATAACCCTAACCATTTTTCGATGTTTAGAATACAAAAATGAACTCCATTTTTGAAAAATAATTTTCTAAATATGATTAATTTATTTTTTAATTAAAATCACAATTTATTATTTAAAAAAATAGTTTTAAAACATTCATTTACTTATTATAAAATATTGGTACATCATATTTTCACTTGAATATTTTTTTTATACTATCATACGTAAAGTTAATATTCATTAGGGTACATCAATATTCACAAGGGTATGTTACTATTCACCAAAAATTAAGTTTTTCCTATCGGACTCCAAATAAATTACTGATCGCAACCGTGTATGTCATATTTTTGAAATTAAAAACATAGAAGTGGAAAAATTATGTTTAATGTTTACATAGTATTTAGTATCATGATATTTCATTGTGCTTCCTAATACTATAAGGCATAATATAAGATGGTAATTCTATTGATAAAACTTTGGGTCGTTACAACATCTTTATGGTAATCTCTAAAATTTCCAGTTCTGGATTCCGAAGGTCCAATTTCTGGGACATGTTATCATAGTAGATGGTGTGGTAGTGACCTGATAAAGGCCGAGGCGATTTTAGATTTGGAGCCACCCAAGAGTGCGATGAAGGTGTATAGATTCTGTGGGTTGGTAGGCTACCATTGTATATTCATACATGATTTCTCAAGGATATTTTCTTCCTTGACAGATTTTACCCAAAATGGGAAGCCTTTCACATGGACAAAGATGTACCAACAAGATTTCTGAGAGCTGGGGTAGATATTGACGAGCACTACCATTTTGACATTTACAAAGGTGGGTGTTAAGTTTCTAGTGTTTAGTGATGCTTCAGGAACTATGATTGGTTGTGTTCTGATATAGAGGAAGGTAGTGATTGCCTATGGTTCATGTTAGTTGAGACCATATAAGCATAACTATGAAACCCATGATATTAAGTTAGTAGTGGTAGTCTTAGCACTAAATATGAGGAAAAAATGCCTTATAGGAGAGCAATTTATCATTTATTCTAACCAAAATAGACTCAAGAATATATTTTCACATGGAAAAAGTTGTACCAACAAGATTTACTAGAGTTGAGGTTGAGATTGACAAGCACTCCCATTATGACATTTATAGAGGAAGGTGTTGAGTTCATAGTGTTTAGTGATACATCAGGAACCATGATTGATTGTGTTCTAATATAGAGGCAGGTAGTGATTTCCCATATTTCATGTTAGTTGAGATCATATGAGCATAATTATGCAACCCATGATCTTGAGTTAGTAGTGGTAGTCTTCACACTAAATATGAGGAAAAACTACCTTATGGGAGAGAAATTTATTGTCTATTCTAACCAAAATACTCTCAAGAATATATTCTCTCAAAAGGTTCTTAACTTGAGATAGAGTTGATGGTTAGAGTTCCTCTAGGATTATGAATTCAAGATTGTATGTACTCCTGGGAAGGGAAATGTGTCAGTATATGCTCTCAGTAGGAGATCTTGTTCATAGTTACTGAGTGAGGCGTTAAAGTAATTTCCCTCTTTCCAGATATCCTTTGTGGATGGGGATATAGTATCTTACCTATAGTTGATGGTTGTTACCCCTTTTCTTATACAATGCATTGGGGAGGCACAACTTGGGGATACCAACTATGAGACCCTACATACTCAAATATCCACTGGACATACTCTTGATGGATTTTATAAAGGTAGGAAGCATTCCATTATTTTTAGAGGATTCACGATGGTACTAGTGACATTTCAGGGGGAGGTTCTAAGATAGTTTAATACATATACTTTTACAATACATACAAGTGAATCAAAGATGTACTAGGTCCTCTTACATAAGTTTTGGTGTCTAGGGATGAAGAAGGGAGTTACATAGTTTGTCTCTTAATGCCTTACTTTTCAGAAAGTGAAGGATGTGTACTAGGTTCTAGTGGGTTTAGATCAACCCATTGAAGTTCCAGAGTAGAAGTAGGATTATAGGAGGCTTTTGGGACTTATCTACATTTAATGATGAATTTTCACCCCTAGAAATATGACTAGATTGATCAGACCATTCAGGTCTTGGAGGATATGTTGTGGGATTTTATGTTAGACTTTAGTGGTAGTTGGGTGGATCACCTAGCATTGGTGTAGTTTTCTTAAAGAAACAGATACCATTACACCATTGATATTGCACCATTTGAGTTCTTTCATGGGAAAACCTACAGGTTTCCACTATGTTGGACCAACCCAGGAGAGTTATCACCTATGAGACTAGAGTTGGTGAGAGACACTATAGAAAAGGAGCAGATCATCCATGTGTGGATGAGGACTACACATAGTTTTTAGATGTCCTATGCAAACTGATAACAAAGGCCTTTTGAGTTTTAGGAGGGAGACTGTGTTCTTATGGGTTTCACCTCAACATGGATTAAAGAGATTTGGTCAGGGTAGAAATTTATCTTCGAGATTCATTGACCCTTTCTATATACTATATATAATTGTAAAGGTGGAATACAACTTAGCTCTACAACATTATTTAGAAAAGGTACATGACATCTTCTACGTGTTGCAGTTGAGGAGGTACGTTCACAATCCATTACATGTTATCGACTGGGGTGAACTGGACATCGACGATAGAGCTAGATTTTCTGAGAACCCGGTAGAGATCAAGGATCAATAAGAGAGGATCCTGCATGGGAAAAAGATTCCTTTAGTGCATGTTCAGTGTTAGAATGATAATATTCAGGAGATCACCTAGGAGTAAGATACCCAAATGCATGTTCAGTACCAATATATCTTTGTGTAGCCTTTTGTTTGGGATTTACAGGACATAAATCCCCAAGGTGGGGAGAATGTAACAAATTCTATTTTTACATGTATTTTTTTATAATATTGTATGAATTATTTTTAGATCTAGGAATAGAGACTGTGTGTGATTCCAAGGCCTGATGTGCCTCAAATTAATTTTTGAAATATATTAAATATATCAAATGCATGAAGCACATTTTTCCTTAAAAGTGGACTAACTTCTAATCAAAGGCTTAGATAGAAAATTTGAGGCTTCTGTTGAGTTCATATCATGAGTTTTACCCTTTAAACAACATAACCTTGGAGCACTTCGGATGCTCGGGTTGGGTGCGATCGTTGGAAAAAAATTAAAAAAATTAATTGATTTAATTTAATTTGTTATAATATGAGTTTTTATATAAATATGCAGTTATAAGAATATCTCAGGGTTAGACTCTAAACCCTAGAGAGATATAGAACCATTGGATATATATTTGGAGGATTTTTCTCATATAAACAACAACTGAATCATGGATCATCAATCAGTGTGCAGCGGAATGTATAGATCTCACCAACGACAGTGACGTACGATCATTCTTCACTAGTGACTGATCCAAATCATGGTAATACATTTGTTTTATTTGGATTTATCCACATTTTTTTCCTATTATGAATGCGAATCAATTGACTAATGGATTAATTTGTGGATCATGCGTATTGTAGGTATAGGTTAGATTTAACCAATAATTGGGGATTTATTCATGATTATTTTATTATCTATTTGTTATTCATTCTAATGGAAATGAATAAAGCCCAACATGAAAATTGGATGAGATTCATTCCTCATGTTTGTGGTTGTGCATTTATTCCTTCATTTATTTTTTTCAACACAGGCAAATCCCTTGACTTGTGGTTCAATAAATACCAGTAAATCAATCATTTCACACCCATTTCTTGATGAAACATATTGATATAATAGATATGAACTTGGATCAATGATGAGATCAAGCCATGAAGATGGAAAAAAAATCCGGGATGTATTTAGGGATTTCATTCTTTGTATATTTTTCATGAGATTATAGATGAGACGTGCATATGTTTACCAAATGTATTCGAAGTCCAGAACTCAGTGATCGGTAATGGAAAGGGTCGACCAACCTTGGATTCACTTTTTCTGGCAAGGTGCATGGCCAGATTTATGTCTAAAGGAGAAAATAAATATGCATAAACTAGATATGAGTATCTAAAAAATCCCATAGTACACGACGTGTATTTCAGAGTACATGTCTTGTGAGACCCCTAGTGCAACACTAGGGTTTTCATGAGAAGTTAAGTATCACATGGAGTGTGACCCCTGTCACATGACATGTGACACTTTTCTAGTGTATGAACATGAACCTGGGAGGTACAAGGGTATGGGCATGACCACATGCACAACTATCCAGACACAAACATGACTAACCATACACGGGCATGACCAGGAGTACATAGGCTCAGACATGCCATGTACTCATGCACAAACACCGATAGGGACACATGCTATTTTACATGGGAAAAACTAGTTTCAATGGGACACATCATGTACTACCAGTACACACCGTGTATCCCTTCAAAGTTTTCTTGGATGCCTCATCATCTTCATTTTGGACAAGTTTCATTAGGGAGTGTTCCCTTGATCTATTCCTTGAGGGTTAGTATATAATCACATCCTATACATAGGATGATGATACCTTCAATGTGACTTCTTGGATAGAGTTTTTGGAATCCTTCCATGAGTCCCGGAGTAAGATCATATCACATCATCTTCCCTAGGTGGATTTCTTGGTATTGTCATGACCAACACTATGCGAGCGCCAATCCTATACTTAGTGTGTTATTCCAGATCGAGTTGCTGGTATAATTTATGGAATTATGTGTGATCCTCATATATGTATCATTCTCTTCAGACTTTCAGTGTATACTTCTTACAGTGATACCCAATGTGTAGTACATCTCAGATGGATTCCATCAGTGTTATCTGACCATTGGAGTGTGTTATCCTAGATGGGTTCCATGTGGAACCGTCAATAATTATTCCTAGACTAACATTATGGTTGTGACCTTACCTTGAGACACTGTGTATTTATTGAGTATATCTAGATATTCTTGTTATATGTGTTGTAGAAATAAACCTGTGTTGAGATGAATATTTTTCTTGTGGTTATATGTTAGTGATTTTAGGGTTTACTACTGGGTATTATTATACTCACCCCTATATGGGATTAGCCCTCACGTGTCATGTCTTATGCAGACAATCGACCTTTTTACAGAGTCCTATAGGGACTAAAACCAGGTGGATATTAGTGATCCGGACTAATTGAGGTGTGTTCCGGTGGTTACCTTGATAGCAGTTCCATTCTATACTTTCAGGTTGGACTTGTTTTTAGACTCTTTACACTAAGATTGTATTTGGACCTTTTTTTGTTTTTTAGTACTTGTTTTCATACTCTGATAATGGTATTTAGATGTTTGTATGCATGGATTATCTGTTGTTTTACTTTTTAGCACTATATGGGATTAGAGATGTGTGTGTGTACAATTATCCTAGGATAAGGAATCCCATGTGAGTGATATACCTTCTTGGCACTAGCCACTGGACCATGGCCTATTGGAGGTGGTATTGGGGTAGTCACAACACAGGCCCCATTGGGATGGGCAGTGATAAGAAATATATCATTAAAACTGTAGAAGTGTGCATTCACCCATATGACAAGTTTATGAGATAATGACCCTCAATTTTGTTTTGACTAAGGAAGTGCCTAATTATGAAATGATAGTTACATGTGATGTAATTATATATATGTTTTAGTTTTCTTAGGATTTTAGAAAAAGATTTAGGGTTTTCAAGGTTGATATTTTCTATATAACATGATCAATTTTAATGTTATTGAAAAATTAACATTGCTAATAAATATATGGGGGATTGGATCACACAAAATGCTTTGTAATTTGTGTAGTTATGATATATTTTTTGGGTTTATCAGGGGGTTTATAAATTAAACAATACATAGGAATCCATTAGAAAACCCAAACTAGGATTTCCATGTAAGAAAATAAAAACCACTTAAAAATTATAAAATTAATATCTACGCATACATAACACTAGTCAATATTCTTATATTTCTATATTCATCCCACACACATGATGAATATCACAAATAGGAAGCCTAAAGACATTCCTCTTTAGTGGTGTATCCACGAGTTGGAAAAATCACATAATATTTAGGTGAGACTCTACTAAAATACATGAAATGTTAGTGACTCTCATGGTATAGGGTAAAGTAGAAGAGAGATTTAGGATCATGGGAGTATTAGACAGGAACACAAACCCACAATCTCATGGAAGTGGATCCCTTGTATAATCCTTGAGAATACTTCTTGAGTATCACGAATTTACTCATGTGTTATAATGCATGAGTAAATGGAATTTTCCATTCAATAATTCATCACATGAATATCACCAATTCTTTTTATCTTATGAAATGGATTCTTTAATGATATCCAATGTAATTTATTAAAAATTTTAACCATTAACCATTCTATTTATATACAAAAGTAGTGACTATAATAACATTATATCATATCCAGTGATATGCCTAAATTATACTCTACGATTAGCTAAAGGTAGTGACATGTTATCCTATAAAATTACACATGACATACCCATATTATATCATATTATATAGATAATAATCATTACATGTATATAGTATTTAGAGAATATATCATTCAATCTACAACTTATAGTAAATCCTCATAGACTTTATGTCACTTAAACTTATATTATGTCATATACAATAAATTATGAATCCATATCCAAAACATATTTTGTATAACTTCTAAAATACATTTATAAAGATATCATTAGATTCCCCATGTATCTCATCATATGAAATACTTTGGCAACACCCATCCAAAACTCCTTTGAGATAAACTTTAAAATAATTTTAGAGTAGTTCACTGATTCAAACTCAATTATTATTTAGTCAACCAAAAAGTGTGAAAATACAAGCCTTTATAACATTGAAAACAAATATGAACCATTAAATCTAGAAATGTAAGAAAACATAGACATCTAGAAAATAATTAACTCTACTCATAGACTACCTTGTTCAATGAATAAATCACGCTTCATTCACTATTATGGGTAATCACATCACATGAACCTCACTCGAATAGAAAAGTTATTAATATGTGTTATCTAAGTATATCCATAAAAATCCTCATTCTATCTTAATCTATGGCCTAAATGTTATAATCATAATATGATAGGACAAATCCAATTTTGGTAAATCTCCAACCGATGACATGTTCAGTAATATACCCAACAACACCCTGATTTTCTTGTTAGAGTTGGTTCCCTAGAACCAACTACTTTATAATTTTAATTACCTATATTTTAATGTTTTTTAATATTAATAAAATTCTAATAAAATAATAATTGTTTTTCTATGTGGCATTGAATGTGATAATGTCCTAAGGGTACTTGTCACACCGAAAGGTCATAGAAGTTCCTCACTAAGATGAAAACCATAAAGTGTTATGACAGTATTATAAAATAAATATTCTATTTACTGATGATATTTTTTTATAAGACATAGATGATACAAGATATTAGGGGTAAGAGGCTCATAAAACATTGATACTTCTTCTTAGGAATTTCTCCCTTGGTAATCTCTTAGAGAGGAGGTTATGAGAACAGAATCACCAATAATAAATCTACATATTATATTTATCATTGGATGTTCCTATATATAAATCTGTGTATTATTCCTTATAATTAATATTATCATTAATTTATATCCTAATTCATTTACTTTTATGTATTGATAAAAACCATGATGACATATGGTCATGGTGAGGTAGGATACATTGGAAGCATCATAATTGGTATGGAATTAATGAATAACTCATCAATAAAGGATTTGTCCCTTCCATGTCTTATATAAGTAGATATATCAATCCCTTTTATAGGGATAAAACTACCTAATTAATTCCATGTCCATTCTAGTTTATAACCAGCATGTTCATTTTAGGGAAATCAAAGAAAGATATTCTATCATATAGATTTATGAAACATGCGATGCAACCTAATTGATGATATATTGAGATAATGAGATTATATCACACAGTGAGAATTCATATGAGGTTGTAGTCATTACAATATTAACTCCTTTATCTTTGGGTTCCTCAACATGATTCTAAGCAATACTTTTGGACTTTAGGAAATTTCGACCTAATGCCACTGAGAAAGGGGCCTAAAGGTCACACACTAAGTATATCCAGAACCTTAGTTAAAATATATATGGATTTAATATTAGAATAGAATATTATTATCCAATTCCAAGAATTAATATTTATTTAGGTTATTTTGATCATAAATATCCAGTCACCAGTTATCTAAGAGAATAAATATACGAGTTGATTATTTAATAAATATTTATTTTCTAGTTTATAGAATATAATATATATATATTTATTGAATGAATAATTTAGTAATATTTATTTATTTTAAAAAATACTCATTATTCCTTGTTAAATAAATACCGAGGATGAAATACAGACTAAGTTAAGGGTCTGATGCAAATGATATATTTAAAAAAACTAAATAAATAATAATTAATTAATTTAAGTAATGATATTTATATTTTCCACAAGCATTGCACATGTTAAGGAAATAATAATAATGAAAACAAAAATAATAATAATAATAATAATATTACTTGATGTGGTATTTTATAAGGAATAAGTAATTGGTTAAGGGACAATATGCATTTAACAATTGTTAACCTAATTATAAATTCCCGGTTATGTCAATTCCTAGGGAAAGTATAAATAGAAATTTTTGTGCACAAAAAATACTCTCTAGAGAATTATCTCAACCCCAATACGAAATTCATCTAGAATAATCTCAAGAATAGAGAGTCTCAATTCTTCTCCCCCTCTCAAGTCCCTAAGAGAACCATGAGAATTATTTAAGCCTCAAAGGAATTATTGTTATGATCAATAATGAACAATGAAGGTATTAGAATAATTCGTGCTAGAACACAGAGATTTACTCGAAAACATTTCTAGGTTCGTGTAGCATGTGTGGATAAATGATAGAGGAATTATATCCTTGGACCTATCATCATAATGACAATATCATAAAAATAGGTCAACCAATATGTTAAAAAAGAAATAATTGTAAGCGATACAAATCTTTATCTATATAAATTAATTATAAATTATAGGTGAATGATCCTATCTTCATGGATTTTAGGGTTTCTATTCATCTAGTTATGATGATTAATATGAATATGTTAATAAAAAAACATCACTGGGAACAATCTTGACTGCTTCCACTATGCCATAAAACCTTAAAGTGGTATCAGAGCGATCACATATTAATTTATAATTATTTATTAATCATTGATCAATTTACGCCATTATTGTTAGTTTTAATTTTAATTTTATTAATTATTTAATCTTAAATTCAAGATATTATGTTTTCTTACCTTTATATGACCAAGAATAGGCCTAGAAAAGATGATGAACATTTGAAGATACCATTAGTAGGTGTCGAGGATTCTAGCTAGATAACATGGAACTATATGATGTGAAACTAAAATGTACACACCATATACCCATATTCAGCACCCAAAGACAAATTAGCAATAAATACATAATTATATGTGGAGGAGTATGAATAATCATTACACACTGCATATTGATTGGGACCGGTTGGCACATGGTTTTAGGGATCACATGTCATGTACCTGGTATACACACTATAGAGTCTTACATGGTTAGCCCTGCAAATTTTAAGAAAACCGTGTGTTAAAATACACATCATGTATTTATTACACATGCCATATAAGGACTAAAAGTCAAAAAACATTGGCTAGATGGGATTACATGACATGTATTAGGTGTACACATCATGTAACCCATAAATATCTATGTGGATTACATGTAGAGTCCCTAGGTATGTATCACGAGTGACCATATAAAGTGATACATGATGTGTTACCATATGTACACTCAATATAATGAGCACCCATTTACATGGATTACATGCTGAGCTAGGATGCATATAATGACCCATAATTTTCATATATAGATATTACATTTAAATAGATGAATATTCATTACATAACATGAGAAAACTATGCTAGGATTGTATGGGTTTAGTGTATTTGGAAACTTGGAACATGAAAAGTTGGTTTATAAAATATATACATCATCACCCACTTATTTTTTCAAAACTAGAACCATTTTCAGATGTTATACTTAGTACCTTCCTTTATATTCTAGGGTGAAAATAAACATAAGAGAAGGGTGATATAAGATGCTCAGTAAGGGTAAAAAAGGTAGTTATGAATATTAACATAAAAAATAATGGTATAGGAATATTAATATAACATTTTAATATTATACCCTACCTATAAAAGATCATAATCTTGATTCATAGAATAAATCATACAAATTCATAATACATGAATCATAAAAGAATAACATGGCATGAAACATGGAATTATGGAAAACACATAAGCATAGAAAATAATTTACATATAAGTCAATGATATTTGGTAAGACTATAATAGTGGAATGGGTTCACTCCCCAAACCATAATTTTAGTCAAGGTTCACTCCAAATACTATCATGGTAGAAAAAGTACCATACTGAATTAGTTTTACTTCCCATTCCATTTCTGTCTTACTAAATTGAGTTTACTCTCCATTTCAGTCATGTTTTAATAAAATGAGTTCAATAACCATTACAATACTATCTTACTAAATTGATTTCACTTCCCATTTTAGTCTTGTTTCACTGAATTGAGTTCACATCCCTGTTTTAGTCCTGTATATCTCATGAGATATAAATCATTACCCAATGCATTGGAGGGAGATATAAGTCCCATCCATTGTTGGTTATAACATAACCATCGTAATTTTTTATAACATAACCACCACCATATAATTAAAACCATACATATTATTTACAAAAGGATATAAATCATTCATTGTATCAAAACCCAACTAAATAAATGAGTTTTATAAACATATCATCATAACATAATTCATGGAAAGGAAATGGATTTCATAAATATCATGAAATCATAAAAATAAAACAACCACAAAGTAAACAATGACAGTATCCTTGAAAAAAAACACTTTTAAATCACAGGTAACATAAAATAATATTATATTTTATTGTAAATAATTTTTAATGATCACTTGAAATAATTATTGAGAAAAAAATCCTTTTTATTTTTTAAAATATTTCATTTTCAAAATTACGTGTAATTATAAAAGAAAAAATTTACTTTGAAAATAACCTTATAATATTTTAAAGAAATATTCAAGGAATTAAAGTACCATGATGGTGGGAAAATCCTCTAATGTCGTATAAGTTAAAAAACATTCCTTATATATATATTTTTTCAATAAAAGTCATAAAGAACCTCACTTAGAAAATGAAAAAATAATCCTTTCAAACCATTTAAAAAAAAATTAAAACATGATTAAAAATGATTTTATACAATCACAGGATAAAATTAAGAAAATTTTCATAAATAATTTCAGAAAACATGGTCATGGAAGAAAAAGTGAGTTTTAAGGGAAACTTTAAAATGATAAATTTTAAAAGAAAATCCCTTATAAATATCATATCATTGAAGTAAACATTAATAAAATTAATCAATTATGTTTATTAAATATAAATAAATATAAAAAAGTTAAAATGAAACATAATATAATCAAAAGTCATCTCAAACATAGTCATATCATGACATAATGAATGAAGTATAAGGTTAACCCAAATAATGAAAATTGGGTTAAGAATTCCCTTACCACTTTGTAATCAGTTGAATCATATGACCCATAAAAGTAATAATTATCAAATTAAATAATTATAAAAATTAACTTAATGATATTCATGATATTATATATTAAAGGGAAATATATACACCATATATAAGAAATAAGTGCTGAATACGACATATATCTCATAAAAGAAAAAAGTGAGATGAGAAACCCATACCTCACGGTTCTATTTAGTATTTCATACTTTAATATCCTATATAAAGTATTAAATTATGCTATTAATTAATTAAAGAACAATAATCATATTTATAATACCTTATATGATACTTTTATAACATATTACTACTCATTCATTTATGATATTTTATTATTTTTATTATTTTGAGTGTGTTTGTTTCATGGATTCATGATCAGTTCATTTGTGTATAATTATGGATTTTCATGCCAAATAGAAATAAAACTACATAAGTGAAATTAAATGGTATTAATGAAATTCCAAAATTCTAAATGGTCCCATATATCTATTTTTTCTTATGTTAGGATGCTTCATTTGATAAAATATTAATGATAAATGTTTAGTTTAATTCGGTGGGTTTTCCAACCATCATGAACTAGTTTTGTTTTATT
Source organism: Viscum album (assembly GCA_963277665.1). NCBI lineage: Eukaryota > Viridiplantae > Streptophyta > Magnoliopsida > Santalales > Viscaceae > Viscum > Viscum album. The sequence continues at coordinate 1,335,109,125 of OY728138.1, forward strand.
TAATATTATGTCTATATATTAGTTTCAAAACATAAAATATTTTATAATATAATTATTAAAATCTTATTTAACCATAATAATAGTTTTATGACCATATATGAAGGCGGTAATGAAAAATGAACAATATCATTATTCAAGGAGATGGTAAACCGACATAATTGGACAATGGTTTCGTTTCATTGAATAAAAAGTGATAATAAATGAAATGGATATGATATATTCAATTAACAACATAAAAATACAGTATATAAATGATTATTTAGTTATCATTCATTTATGGATTAAGGATTTGGGGAGAAAGTAGAAGAAGAAAAGTAATTAAGAGAGGAATTTTAAGAAAATTACCTCTTCATATCGCCTCCTTGAAGGATACCTTAAAAACCTTGTAAATGGTATTTTTGTGATAAAATGAGTACTATTACGTGGTTATAGTGATTATTATATGGTTTTGAAGATATTTTAGGATCTTAAAGGCTTGTTAGATGAAATGAGGTGGTGAGGGGTGGTATTTATACTTAAGGAGGGGTGGTTTTAAGTGATTAAATAATGATTTGAGGTGGAATTAATTTACATGAATTAAGCTGATAATTAATGTTTTAAATTATGTTTAGGGTCATTAAATATATTAAACACCCATTAAATTTTTTATTTTTAGGCATTTTAATCCTTTACCTTTTAAATTGAACCCATTTAATTATTTTACCTATACCGCAATAGATATTTCTTTTTACGGTGGTAACTTCATTATGTCTAAAAATAAAAATAAAAATTATAACTAATTTGTAACTTATCATTAAAAATATTTAATCCATTTTACCAAATTTAATTTACATAATTGGAAAAATTAGATTTAAAATTAATCTTACAGAGGCAATAGAAAAGCAGGTTTTTAAAGTGAAAAAGTTTGAAATGTTTTTATATCCAATTTCAGTATGAAATTGATTCAAATGACCTAAATTGAATTTATTTGTATATAATTTAAGTAATTATACTTTGAAACCAATTTAAAATATGATTTAACTATATAAATAAATTATAATAAAATTTAATTTTCAATTAAAATGCAGTATTTTTCATTGTTCATCAAAAAATGAAACTTATCATAAAAATACCAAAAATTTACCCTAATATAATTTTGAAATTAAAATTACAAAATTAATTTTATTTTTTCAAAAAAAATTTATAAAATTTTAAAATTTTTGTTTTAAAATAGGCACACCATCAAAATGTGGCAAAATTGCATTTTAGAAAAATATAGCTTTTTATGCTTAAAATTAGATTTATTCTTATCTTAATCCTATCTAACTTATTGGATAAATTAAAAAAAATTTATTTAACTATATAAAATATAAATTTAATTAATATCTTTCAATAATAGTGATTAATTTAATTTATTAAGATAAAATTCCATTATGATCATAAAAATAGTTTTTAAAACACATCCTTTATATTCAATTGGTTTTTATTTTCATTTCAAATTAATTGGTAACCAATGAATTTATTTTATAAACACATGTAAAATATTTTTTCATAATTTAGTTAATATCATTAATTCTCACCATTCCAATGTCTATGTGATAATGGTTTTGTTAAAATAATAATATTTTGAAGTTTATTTAAGATTGATATTTGGTGAAAAGTAAAATTCAAAGAGATTAAATTTATTTTTAAAAAATAAAATTGTAAAATATTATGGTGTTACATTCTACCACACTTAAAATGAACTTCTCCCTTTAAATTCATTACTCAGATATAAATAGATGAGGACACCTCTGACTCATCACATCCTCAGGTTCCCACGTATCTTCCAAAAAAAACTTTAACTAGGTGAGTGGTCTTGTTTCATAGAACTTTATCTCTATGATATAGAATCTTTACCAGTTGTTCCTTATAAGAAATATCTTTCTCCAGTGCTGTGACCTCTGAGTTTAGTATATGTTAAGGATTAGGTATACACTTCCCCAAGAAAGATACATGAAACACATCATGAACTTGAGAGAGATTTGGTGAAATATCCAATTAATAAACTACCATCCTAGTATGATAAATAATTTTAAAAAAATTGCATCCTAAAAAATTTGAAATTGCACCTGGAAATAAAATATGGATGTTTGAAACTTTCCCTTATGGGAAACCCACATTTAAAAAGGGCTCAATAAAACTTCCTCTTAAAAATAGGGAATGTAAAAGGAAAAGATCACCACATAACTAGGATTATGATTAAGAGAAAATTTGTGGAAAGTGAAAGAATGGACATGAAAGAGAATTATAACTATCAATTTATGACAGAGAATGATATATAATATCATCATTATAAGGTTAATTACCATAAAAACACATACCAAATAGTTCTGAAAAAGGTCATTAATATCATCATAAATGATGATAATAGGATAACATTTAATTTCAAAATCATTTGAGAAGATAAACTTACTTTATTTCATATCATAAGTACAATCTCACTCTTTGGTTATGCCTTGATCAATTTATTCCTCATTTATTACTCTAAGGAATAAAGATGAAACTATAGTTCCTACAAAACTAGTGGATTATAAGATTCATAATGGGATGATAAGTCATTCATTATATCTTTAGTTATCATTATAACAAAATGGTTAGAATAGGTTATCCAATAAGAATAAATATTCATATAGTGAAGTAATAAATTAATCTCAAAAACCTTATCCAAAAATTTGGCTTGAAAAATTTCATAAATGGTTACCCTTATGAACCTTCCAAAAGATTAAAATCCAAAACTTTCAAATGAAGGTCAATAAATTTTCAATATCAACTTATCATTAATATCTTAAAACAACTTGATTTAGATCTTAATTTTCACACACCAATCATGTGAATATCAATATCATATATTTTCTTGAAACATGTTAATAAACTAAAACCTATAAAACCTTAGTGAAAACATGTATACATTAAAAAATTAAATCTTTCCTCATAACATAAATCCAAAAATTATATAAAATTATTCTATAAATGACCATTTCATTATATTACTAATCAGATCCAAGGTTATCAATACTATCCAATTTATTTAATCACAATAAAAAATCTATTGTCTCATTACTATCCCAACATCATGCACTTATTAAGGGTTATCTTTACCTTAATCATGTGTTCACCATAAACATCACCTTACCATTAAATCACTTTTCTAGTCCATCAAAATCATTGAACATATCCTTTAAAATAATTAATGAAAAACTTATTATGAAAAATACTTATATATTTCAAGATTTTTATAACATAAGCTTTGAATTCCTGTACATAAATACTTCATTCATCCCACTCCCTTATTAAAATATTAACTAAGCTTCATCGTCTAATTACTTAATACTTATTTCCTTTCACATGTGATTTATAATCTCAACATAACCATCACTCATACCATATTGATAATTTTCTTCACAAACATTCCCCTAAGTACAATAATTTTCATAATTCCCATACTTTTCACATTTAAAAGATTCATCTATTTATAATACCTTAGGGAGACCAATATTACCATCTATTGTGTTAACCAAAATCTTCATTTCTCATTTTCAGTTACTTGATTTGTGTCCTTATTTTCCACATGAAAAACATATTATTGTTCCTATAAGGAATCCACTAGGGTGTTTATTCCCACATTCTTGATATGTGGGAAACCGAATATTCTTTCTTCCATGGTTTCTACTACACGAACTCTCAATGAACTCTTTCCTTATCTTCTTTGGTGAGTCCAAGAGTTTGTTAAGGTATAAATTATTAATCATATTTCATGAAAACTGGTTAGGTATAATAAAAAAACCCTTCACTCTATTTATCATCCCATTTTACTTTTCATCAGCAAAATTTCCATCATATTGAACATTTACCCTGTTCCTTCTGGTTCTCACCATTGATTAAAACTAAAAATAATACTATGAGATGCACTAATAATACTAGGAAAACAACATAATAAAGGGAAATTACTTATAAAATTTCAATCCATGAAACATTATGTTTAATCCTTGGTTATTCATGATTGTTACCAAAACTATAGTATTTTAACTTTGACTTACACTTAGGGTTCTTACTATGGGTTTCTCATTCAAGTTTTCTAAGGTTAACTAATCCTTTACTCTGATACCAACTATAATGACCCATACTTTTCATAAATAGATATTGAATATAAATATATGAATATTCATTACATAACATGGAGAAACCACTCCAAAATTGTATAGGTTTAGTGTCTTTGGAAACTTGGATCATAAAAAACTAGTTCATAAAACATCTACATCATATCCCAATTATTTCATCAGAACTATAACCCCTTTCCCATATCATACTTAATACCTTCCTTTATATCATGGGGAAAAAATAAACATAAGAAATGGGTGAGCTCAGATGGTCAGTAAGTGTAAAAAAAGGATATATGAATCATAACATAGACACAAGGGTATAAGAATATGAACATAACATTTGAAAATTATAACCTTCATATCAATGATAATAATTTAGAGTCATAGAATAAATAATAAAAATTCATAATACATAAATCATAAAAAAATAAAATGGAATAAAACATAGAATTTTGGGGGAAAAATCATAGAAAATAATTTCTATAAAAGTAAATGAAATTTTATAATACTATCATAGTGGAATGTGTCCACTCCCCAAACTATTGTAGTATCAAGGTTTACTCCCAAGACATGATAAAGTTCAGCTCAATTCTTATAGAATATTGGAGACTTTTCTAGAACGTGGAGGTGAATCTCAAATCTTGAAAAATATAATCGATAGTGGTACTCCATATAGCCTTACCACTTCTTTGATGTATATCCGAGTAAGTTTATCTAGTGATCAATCCTCTTGAATTATGATAAAGTGAGATGTCTTTGTAATACTATCCACAACAAACAATATTTCATTGTTTTTCCTCAATGTCTTTGGAAGTCTAGAGATAAAGTCTATGGTAATGTTCTCCCACTTCCATGTTGGTATGGGTAGTGGTTGTATCATCCCCTTATACTTTTGTATTTCAGCCTTCACTTGTTGAAATACCAGAAACTTTGATATATATATTTAGTGATCTCCTTATTTATATTGTCCCACCAATAGTTCTCTCGTAGATCTTGATACATCTTTGTGCTTACTAGATGAATAGATAAGGTTGATCTATGTGCATCATTCAAAATCTCCTTCTTTATCTCTAGATTAGATGGTACACATAGTTATGACTCAAATATTACAACTCCTTACTCATCAATTTTAAATTATGATGATTTACCCTTTCTCATACATTATACCTTCTTTTGGATTTGCACATCATTCCTTTGAGCATCCTTTATTTTCTCTATAAGGGATGGTTGAGAAATCATTTGAAAAGGGATTGATGATTTCTTTTCTTAATGAAACCCACATCTATCCTTTTAAAATCTAAGAAGATTGTACCCTTCTCAATTCTAATAATTGGTAAATATTTATGATTCTTTCTACTTAGAGCATCCACTACCTTATTTTCATTACTAGGATGGTAGTGGATTAAGAAATCATAATCCTTGATGAGCTCTAACCATATTTATTGGCGCATATTAATATCTTTTTATGTGAATATATATTTGAGACTCTTGTGATTAGTATATATCTCAAACTTCTCTCTATAAAGATAATGATGCCATATTTTCAATGCAAATATTATAGCTGCGAACTCCAGATCATGTGGGGTATAGTTTTTCTCTTGAATTTTGAACTGTCTTGAGGCATAGGCTATCATTTTTCATCAATAAAAATCCTAATAACTTCTTTAAAGCATCACTGTACACCACAAAGAGTTCCCCACTTATTGTTAGTGTGAGCACTAGTGCAGTGATAAGTCTCTTTTTCAACTCATTAAAGAAGTCTTTACATGCACTCTTCCAGAAATTTTTTTGTCCCTTCTAATTAATCTTGGTTAGTGGGTTTGAAAATTGTGAGAAGTTCTTCAAAAATTTCCAGTAATACCCATATAGACAAAGGAAACTATGGATCTCTGTTATAGATGTTGGCATGAGCTACTCCTCAATTGCCTTTTTCTTGGAAGGGTCTACATACATACCTTTTCTAGTGATAACATTCCACAATAATCAAACCTCCTTCATCCATAACTGACATTTACTATAATTTGCATAAATTTTCTCCCTTATCAAAGTCTTTATCGTAGTATTCAAATGATCCTCATGCTCCTCATTACTTTTGGAGTATATCATAATATAATCGATAAAGACTACCAAAAATTAGTTGAGGTAATCTCTAAAGACTCTATTCATTAAGTCCATGAAAATTTATGGAGCATTAGTGAGTCTGAAGGGAATCTCTATGAACTCATAGTGTCCATACCTTGTTTGAAAGGCAGTCTTGGGAATATCTTCCATCCTAACCTTTAATTGGTGATATCCTGATTGAAGGTCCACCTTAGGAAAATAACTGGATCCATGTAGCTAATCAAACAAGTCATCTATCTGTGGTAGGGGATACTTGTTATTTATCGCGTTTTTGTTGAGCTCACAATAATCAACTCAGAGGTGAATTGATATATCCATATTCTTGATGAAGAGGACTGACACACCCTACGATGAAGCACTCGAGCATATAAAATCCTTGTCCATATTCTCCTATAACTACTTCTTTAGTTCTTTAAGATCAATGGTGACCATTATATAAGGTGTATTTGATATAGGTAGATATAAAATAATATGTTAAATTGATAACTCAACCTCTCAATTATGAGGAAGGCCAACAAACTCTTTGGGAGACACATTAGTGTAGTCCCACACAATGGGCATGTCTTCGAACATGATTCTCTCCATTGTCTCAATCATTTGAGCTAGGTATTCTTGCTTATAAGGAAGCAATAACCACACTTGAGACAATGATTCTGAAATAGATTCATCTTCCTCCTTATACTATTACAAAATTGGAGGATTCTTTGGGATGTGAAGCATAATCTACCTTTCTCAAAAGTTGATGTTGTCTTTGTATAAGGATAGAAAATACATTCCCAAAATATCATCAAACTCTACCAAAGGGAGTATGAAAAGATTTTTTGGGAGGTTTAGTCCAAAAAAAATTTACTAGGGAAGATTTATAAACTTTGGATGCAAAAATTGACCATTTTTGTTATCACAGACAACTCAACCTCCATATTTTCAAGTGGTGTTTGAATATTTCTACGAAAAATACAATATATAAAAGAATATGTAGAACTAGAATCAAATAGTACATTTTCTATTCTTTAATGAATAATTAGCGTACCTACCACCACATCATTTTTGGGATCCACTTCAGCAGTAGTGATAACATAAGCCCTTCCATGCTGCCTTGGAGGTTGTTGTTGTTGATTTCCTCCAACAACCCTTGGATTAGAGAAATGGTTTGCATAATGACCATGTTACTTGAAGTTGAAACACTATACTAAAGGATGAGTGTTGATCTTAACCTTCCCTTATACTTCCACATTAGTGGGATTCTTCATATATTTTTGGAAGTTTTTATCCAGATGCCCCATTATTCCACATTTGAACCATTTCCTGGTTCCCTTTAGATAGTTCCTAGGATTCTTCTTCCCATAATTTTGACATGTGGGATATTGGATTTTCTTTCCATCATGGGATTTATCTGCTAATCCACCCATAATAAACTGCATTTTCTTTTTTTTGTTACTAGGCCCATGAGACAACTGAGAGTCTTAGATATTCATTTCAACCTTAAGGTCACAATGAAAAATATCTTAATAGCTATCAAGGTATCGAATAACTAATGATTTTCATAGACTTGGATTTAGTCTTATAAATAATTGGTCCACATTGCTTTTTGTGTTCATGAAAAATATAAAGGTGTATCTTGGAAGCCTTTTAAAGTTTGGTTCATACGACCTGATAGACTTATATTATCTCTTCTTAAGAATGAGGAACTATATTTAAATCCTAATATGTAGGGTTTGGGGAAAATATTTTTTGAAAAACATTTTTTTAATTCCTCCCAATCCATGTAATCAATTTCTTCTTTGGACTTTGTGTTTTTGATCAGTTTCCACCACTGATCAGCTTCCCCATTAAAATGATAGACCACCAACACAAATTTCTCTTCTTCTAATAACTAAAGGATAGAGAATATATTTTTAATGGAGTTAATCCACTGTTCTATGAGGAGGGGTTCATAATATACACTAAACATGGGGGATTTTACCATATAAAGTATTTGAACACTACTTTCTCTCTCTTAGGAGAAGGAGTGTTATGACCCCCTCCCAACAAGGTGTATCCGTACTAGGATAGAAATGGTAAAATAGGGATAGTGACACCTTAGTTCCACCTCTAGTAGGCCCCAAGTTGGAGAATATCACTAAGGGTTTAGTAAATACACAGATGGGAGGAATTACCCTCTAAGAGAACACATGAAAAAGAGAGAGATAAGATAGACACCAACCAAATCCTACTCAAAATCCTATAGAATAAAATAAAAAGTTCACATGTAAAGACCCGTAAATTTCTAGGGAATTTTTTTTGTCTTAATTTTCTTTGGAATTTTATGAGTACGTAGTTTTTGACGGCGCCTGATTCCGAGGCCCGGTGTGCCCGGAATAATTTTCAGAAGTTTAGCTCGGGTATGTTCAGTGAACGAATGAGTGGGTTTTCTAACTTTTGATCCGGTGCTCGGAATTGAAATCCGAGGGCACTGATGAAACCGCAGTGCTAGTAATTGCTTAGGAAGACTTTTTCTAGAGTTGTGTTTTCTCGGGATGATATGTTAAAAATGTGAGGAATAAAAATATAGTTGTTTTACAATTATATTTTTATTACGCCACTAGTGGTTTATGAGTTATGGGAAAGGAAGTTGTGAGGAAGTGGGGTGGGGACCACATGAGCCCCCACCTCCTTAAATTTCCTAACACCCCAAACACCCTATCCCTCTTTAATACATGTCAAACCCTCAAGTTTATAAGGATCCTTCCTCCCTCTCTTTAATTAAATACCAACGTGTTTAATTAATGAGGATCCTTCCTCTGTTTTTAATGTTCCACCACAACGGATTAATTGAGTGGGCCCCTATGTCATAAATTCCCCATTTATGACTTGTGTGCCAACGACAAACCCACCACTCCTATTTAAAGGAGGCCATGGGGAGGACTTCTGGACAACTTCTTCAAGAGGTGGAATTCTAGCAGCGAAGCACGACGCCCATCACTTGGAGAGTTTTCCTCTTCCTCCAATGAAGAATGAAGAACGCCGACACCACCCTCAGCTTCATCCTTCCCGATGTTGATGGAACGATGCCCGTCTACCACGACACCGTCTATCGCGACACCGTTTACCGTGATGCCGTTTACTGCGATGCCGTCTACCACGACTCCATCTACCGTGACGCCGACGAACGCCTTCTTCAAGATAGGGGTTTGATTTTTATGTTCGTGAATATTTTGGCATTCATTGTTAATCTATTAGCTGCTTTCTATCGATTAACGGGAGGGGGCCGGACCGCACAAACACGGCCGAACCTCCTCCCTTTTTACTGTTTTCCTTCGTTGTGGATTGGAATGGAGACGACACAGTTCCATCACACCGTGCGGAAACGAGGGAACCGCGACGAAGGAGAGCGGGGCCGTTAAGGCTAAAAGAGGACGCGGACGGAGCAGGGGCCGTGGTGGAGGGGCGCGGCGCTGTCGCGCTGTGCTGGAGCATCTTGAAGGGCCACAGATGGAGCAGGAGCCACAGCGAAGAGGCGCGACGCCGACACGCCGCGCCGGTCGAAGAAGGGACACGGCCTAAGGCCGCGGCGGTCACCGACAAGGGGCGGCCGGACTCCTGGTCGCCAGAGCATCAAGAGCCACGACCCTTTGGCCGCGGCGGAAGACCTGGAGGTGGCCGAATAAACCGGCCGCCGACGCTTGGAGGGCGGGACCGCGGGGTCCCGCGGTGGTGGCACCGGCTGCCCGTTCAAAATTCTGGGGGTCGTAACCCCCGATGGTGGATAGGCGGCCCCCCCATGTGGGGCCGCCGTTATAAGGCGAGGGGGCAACGCCCCCCCCCTCGCGCTGCTCGGTCACAGACCAAGCGCCCAGCCGAGCCGGGCCGCTCGCGCCGGGATAGCGTGCCCAGCTGCTGGGCCGGGCCGAGCCGCGCCCAAGTGGGCCAGACTCGGACCCAGGTCGGGTTGACCTGGTTCGGGCCGACCCAAGGGGTTTTGGGCCGGGTCAGTCCGGGCCCAAACCCCCCTAAAACATACAGATTTGTTCAAACGTCCGTAACTTGGACTACCGACCTCCGATTGACGCACCGTCAGTTTCGATGCGATAATTGGATAGAGACGGTAGTTTAGGTATATTACACTCAAGGTTTCAGAGAACTTTGGGTATGGATGGGTTGGTTCAAACATGAAACGAACCGAGCCCTCGGAGCGGAAACACTTATAACTTGAGCTCTGGACGTCCGATTGACATGCCATCGACCTTGTTGGTTTTCTATTAGTGAGACCGACCTTTTGGATTACTCCACTCAAGGTTTGGATGTAGTTGGAGTATGGTCGGGTTGGTTTTGACTTAAAAACCAACCGGGCCCCTGGGATGTAAAATCCAATAACTCTCAGACCGGGCGTCCGATTGACGCGCCGTCTATCGCGTTGAGTTCCTTTTGACGAGACAGAACTTTGGGATACGTCAAATCCGGACTACATGTCAGTTGATGTATCGACCCCCCTTGGTTCGTGGAGCTGACCCTCCTAGAATCGAGCATGCTGTGTGCGGGAACCCTAGAGCTGGTTGCGACTGCAACGACTTCCGTACTGGAATCCTCCGTGGGTTCGACGGTGAAGACTTTCGTACTGGAATCCTCCATGGGTTCAACGATGATGACTTCCGTACTGAAATACTCCATGGGTTCGACAGTGAAGACTTTCGTACTGGAATCCTCTATGGGTTCGACGACGATGACAACCGTACTGGAATCCTCCGTGGGTTCGGTGGTGATGACTACTGTACTTGTATCCTACATGGGTCTGATAGTATTGACCTCTGTTGAAGTATCCTACATGGGTCCGACAGAGTAGCTGGACTATTATCCTACGTGGGTCCGACAGCTTAGCTGGTTTAGTATCCTACATGGGTCCCAGTTAGATGAATCATTAACTACATCTGATCATCTCTTTTGCTTTACAAATGATGTATACCTATGTGAGGTGAGTCTTGATTTTCAATCTTTATCATTGATGTGATTGAATTACTTTCCTGTGTGGACTAAGTTGTACTTTCCTATGTGGACTGGGTTGTGCTTTCCTGTGTGGACTGGGTTGTACTTTCCTGTGTGGATTGGGTTGTACCTTCCTGTGTGGATTGGGTTGTGCTTTCCTTCATGGACTGGGTTGCACTTAGACTCGTGAGTTGGAGCAGAACTGGAATTGATGAATTAGGTATATGTATGGGCATATACCTAAGTGGAGATGGTTGATACTTCATGTTTTGTATCTTTCCTATGGTTTATCCTTCGTGGATTTCGGGAGACCTTTGGGGGTCTCGGGGTCTCTACTGAGTATCGTATACTCACCCCTGCACGGGCTATGCCCGCACTACGTTGTGTTGGTTACAGACGACAGACAATGCTGATTGTATTTGAGGCTTGTGGAGCGGGACGGTACCTGGAGGTGGACCACTAGGCGGGACGTACTTAGAGCAGACGGCTGGACCCGAGGAGCTGAGGAGACTATCTGTACCCAACCTTCAGGTGGGAGTTCCAGAGGACGTCTCAGTGGTTGCTGCTTACCTTTCAGCTGTTGTACTTCCTTTTTCTCAGTTGTACTGTACTTTCAGTTGGGTTTGTATACCGGCTCATTTACTTTCCAGCACTTACTTGTGTACTCAGTTTATTAGTGTTTACTTCAGCTTGCGTACTCTGTGTTGTTTGTTTCCTTACATAAAGGAAATGCCTTCCCTTATATTGGGATTTACGCCTTTGGTGCTAGTCGCCAGCCCCTGGCCTATGGAAGGCGGGCTTGGGGTAGTCACGGCACGGGTCCTGAGGATGGGTCGTTACATCACATATGTAATTTCATTCAATATATACTTCAACTAAAATGAAAATTGAAATTATAAAAAGAAAAGTAAAGATGGTAGCAACCACGAAGCCCAAACAGATCCTACTAAACCCCAAGCTAGTAGTAACCAACCTGATCTCTAAACTTCTCCAACTAACCTGAAAAAAGTTTATATATATATACATAGGGTGATTATAATAGTATACTCAATATGATCCTCCCCAAATTCTCTCATGAAAAAGGTAAAGAAAGCATGCTAAAGCACAATGAACAATAAGGGAAACTAAATCACCAACTAAATGGATATACTAAGTTCCTAGACTCACCATTGATACTCTCACCAAGTATCACATACAAGAGTATATAGTATAATAAAAAATATCAAGGGTACCCCACTACTGCTTCCCCACTGGTTTTCCACTCTGCCCCAACATCGCACGTCCTAAGCATCTCTCTCAAAAAAGGCTAGCCCACAAACACCTGGGAAAAGCACCAAAACATGAACCTCATGAAACACACCACCATGTACACATAACCAAAATTAACCAGGTAGTTTTCAAGAGCCACCATATCACATATAATGTGTATCACACTATCTAGAAAATTAATAGGAAAACCATTATCATGGTATAAAGTAGGAACATCAGTATGCGATCAATACCAATTCTTTAATACGGTTCAAATAATTATTAGGTTAATTTCATTAAAATACAAGGGGATAAATCATTATAGATCTATGTTTTCATGTAAATAAATATATAAGAAACAAATCAACTACCTCAAAAGGGTGTCAACATTCTTCGCACAATCATAGTCCAATACTGCGGATCCTGATCAACTCTCCTGTAAGATATGCATCCACTCAAGGACATCACAATACAACCGAACCAACCAAAAACCAAGAAAAAATCATTAGAAACATGGATATTAATAACTATCACATGAAAAATATGAATGATAGGAAATAGATCAAATAAAACACAAGAACAAAGTTAGAAAATACCTTGGATCAAAGATAAACCACTAAAGATTAAAGGAGGGAAGCTAGGAATCAATCCTTGATAAAGGAATCCCAAAAACATTGAATAAGAGGGTTTCTAAGTCTCTTGGAATTGAGATAGAGCCACTATAGCTGTAGGGTTTAACAACTTGAGTGGTTGGAAATGTTTTATAACATACAACATCATGGAATTACATGACTTGTAATCCATTTTCACACCATGTAATCCTCAGGGTTCAGTTTCTGTCGAAAAATTCATCGCCTATTAATTTATATTTATTTTTTAATAATCAATATATTACAAATTGTGAAACCCTCTTTCACATCATTTAAATTTTTACAATGTGAAATCCTCCTCTACTTACATATCTTAAAATATGAATCCCTTATAATTTCCTCTAAGCCTCCTCCAAGCACCTCGACCTTAAAAAATGCACAATGGGTCGATCCATGTAGATCTAGAAATTTATATTAGATACCTATCAAAACATTCTCATCCTCAAGAATCCAAACCAAACTCATATAGGAAACAAAAAAGGGTCTTTCAAATAGTCAACCCATGAGATGCCTCCCAAAGCTCTCACCACAACAGGAGATCAACCACCCCCATCCAAGCATAATGGGATCGACACGATAAGTAGATAAGCTACTCGTTGAGTCTTCACCACCTATAGCAGGAGAGTAGAAGCATATGAACTCAGAAATCTAAACATGGAAATAAAATGGAATACCCCATGCGTCTTTGCCTCCCATAGAAAGAGAGTAAGACACAACAAGTAACAAGATAGAGATCCATCTCGTAAACCAGAAAAAGGTCTATAACCACAAAATGCACAGAGTTACAAGAGAAGATCTAGACATCAAATAGATTTAGTTAATGAGAATGTATTTGCGACTCAAATTCCCAGGTACTCTCCTCCATACCACTGTGCATCCACAAGACATGAACCAGGGGGATATCATGCTCGCGAAACACCTTCTCTTGGCTATCATGGATCTCTACATGCCTCTCCTTGGAGGTTTCTTCATAATCAAAATCAATCTATCCCCAATAAATGAAATGAGAGTCATCATGAGGATAACAAAGGAGTTTATACATGTGAAAAACATCACGTATCAGGCTCATTTATGGGGGAATCACTATCTGATACACCACAACTACAACATGAGCCAACACCTCGAATGGCCCAAAAAAACAGGGAGAAAGATTACTCCCATGACCAAACCTTCACTACCCACAACGGAGAGTCACCTTTTGGAACACATGATTCCCAACGTCAAACTCTAGAGGTCTCCTCCTTTATTCGATATAAGATTTATGACGATATTACACTACTTTCATCATCTCGTGAACCACTTGAACCATCTCTTTAGTGTTATATACCAGTTCTGGACATAGAATTGTTGACTCTTTGACCCTAGTACAACACATTGGAGAATAGAAAGGTCGTCCATTTAAGGATTCAAATGGATCCATGCCAATGGTAGAGTTAAAAATATTGTTGTAATAAAATTATACCAAGGGAAATTTACTCATCCACAAACCTCCAAATTTCAGGACATAAGAGTGCAACATGTCTTCAAGAGTCTGGATAGCCTGTGATATCTGACCATCCATCTATGGATGAAAAGTAGTGCTATAGCATAATAGATAACCAAAAGCATTCTAGATACCTCTCCAAAACCTAGAGGTAAAAATATGATCTCAATTAGAAATGATCATCCTTGGGATATCATGGAGTCTCACCACCTCCTCTAGATACTTCTTTGACAAAACCTCCAATGAGCTCGACTCCTTGATCGCTATAAAGTAGGCCAATTTTTTCAAACAATCCACTACCACCCATATAGTGTCATAGAATCCTTTATCTCAAGGTATATCAATAAAAAAGTCTATTGAGATGTCCTCCCACTTCCACTGAGGAACATCTAATGGCTGGAGCAAACCACCGAGAACATAGTGTTTGACCTTCACCTTCTACCAGAACAAACATTAAGATACTAACTCTAAAAATGAATTCTTAAAACCAGGACACCAAAACTGGCCTCTCAAAGATTAGTACATCTTGTAATGCTGGGACGTACTTATAAAGGTGAACTATGGAACTCTTTGAGAACAATCTCACGCATCACCAATGGAATGAAAAGCCTTCCTTGAAACAAAACTTAGTGCTATTCATCCTCAAACCAACCATCAAGGGCCTTACCAAAAAAAATCTGGTCTCTCCAGACCTCCACCTAAAGATCCCCTAGCTGGAAATCTTCCACCTATTACACTAGATATTTCTGCACCATCATCTAAAAAATACAACCTTTTCCCTTGACTTCTCCCATATCTATGTGCAATGCTGAAAGTTTTTCCATCACTCTCTATGAATCACTTGAGCCCTGCACTGCATCACTGCATGAATTCCTTCTCAATGCATCATCCATGACATTTTCTTTCTAGTTTTATATGAAATATTGAAGTATTAATCCTATAAGAACTTTATCCACTGACACTGGCACAAGTTCAAGTCACATTGGGAGAAAATATACCTCATGCTTAGTGAAGAACACAAAATGATAACCTAAGGGGTAATGTATCCAAAAATTTAGGGAAAACACTACCACCAACAACTCAAGATCATGGGTGGAATAATTAAGATCATGTGGATGTAACTACTGAGACCCATAAGAAATGACTGATCTCTGCTACATTAGAACACAACCAAACCCAAGACACAATGCATCACAAAAAACTTCTAACTAAACTACTTATACTGGAAGAAAAAGAATTGGAGCATTGACCAAATTCTCTTTTAAATACTCAAAATATATCTGAAATTGATCAGTCCATAGGAACACCTAATATTTTCTAGTAAATGTTGTCAGAAGAGTTACTTCCCAAGATAAATTAGATAAAAAACTCCTGTAATAGCCTACAAGACCAAGGAAACTTCGCACCTCTCCCACTATCTTGGGGGCTGCCTAAGAAACAACTGCTTCTATCTTCGATTGATCCATAGATACTCCCTAACTAGATATAAAATGACCCAAGAAATAGAATTATCAATCACAAAACTCACACTACAAAAACTTCACAAACAACTTCTCACGATGAAGAACTCTCAAAATGGCATGCATATGCTCTGCATGATGCTCCTCAGATGTAGAGTACACAAGGATTTCATCGATGAAAACCACCCTGAACTTGTCCAAGAACTCATGGAAAATAGTTTTCATTAACCCCATGAACATAACTGGATCATTCATCACACAAAACAACGTCAGAAAAAACTCATAATGCCCATGACGATAACAGAAAGAAGTCTTTGGGATATCCTAACCCTTTACATGCATTTGATGATATCCTGAACACAAATCGATATTCGAGAACCAACTTTCACCCTTCAGTCGATTGAATAAATCATCAATCCATGTAATAATATATTTATTCTTCACTATCACTTGGTTCAAGTGATGATAATCGACACACAACCATAAACTACCATCATCCTTATTCACAAAAAAAACTGGTACACCCCACGATGACACACTCAATTGAATAAAACCACACTACAATAGACCATCAAGATGTATACGCAGATCTTGAAACTCATAAGGCACCATCATATATGAAGACATCAAGATAGAAGACATGCCTAGATATAATTTGATCCCAAACTCAATCTCTCATTGAGGGGGTAACACTACAACCTCCTCTGGGAAGACATAAGGGTAATTTGCTACGACCTTGAGAAATGCCTATTGTTGAAATTTTGATGAACTCAGTATCTGACCAGCCATCAAGGATGATAAAGAAAAAACAAGCCTCTGACCCATCTGAGGGTCTCACTCACCAAAAAACACCATTCTCACTCAATCATCATCAAAGAACACAACCAGACCCTGAATAAATCCATGATATCTTACACCAAATACAACCAATACATTTCAAGGATGATTCCATATGGTTTTATTTATAAACATAGGAAATCTACCCAAGAGCGATTCTACCCCAACACTAGCTCACAATCTCTACATACACCAAACAAGTCATATTGACCTTCGAATGGCATGATCAATGCTAAGGGCACTGGAAGTCTCTCTACCTCAAGTGTAAAATCATGGTAAATGACTGGTGGTATGAAGGAATGTGTCACTCCTGGATCAAAAAAGGAATGCACCCAAGTAGAAAACAAGAAAAGGGTACCTTGAACGACGTCTAGCTCACCTGGAAATGGAAAACCTAAAGCATGAAGCTGACCACAACCTAATCCAAAACCACTATGACCATGATAAAGACCACCCCATGGCTGAACTCTACTCTCTAAGGATGAGGAGCATCCTGGAACTATCCTCTAACTTCTCCATCCACTCTCTACTAATCCCAAACTGGAGAAAATTGTTTCTACTACCTCGGCTAGAACTACCTCAGTAGATGAACTTGAAGTGGAACAACTATCGTATGATGACTGCTCAGAAAGGGTAGGTAGTCTCTCCACTTATGACCATATACTCCATAAATAAAACATGCATCTAAACCCTTGACATCATCTTAAGAGCCACCACCTCTGGATAAATGAGACATTGAGGGTAGAGACCTAACCTGAGATGATCAAAATCTATTCTGTCCTGACAATTGGGAACCTCATATGATAGCTATGATTTGTGAGGAATCTTGATGAATCCCCTCTATATATGATAAAATTCTAGATAATATCCTTTCTATGACCTATACTCTTGCAACCACCTTGAGATATGACTTCAGCTTAAATGGTGTGACTTGGAAATGGATCTGTAGATACAAAGCCTCCTCAAAATGCCTCACTCTAGCCTCCTAATATAGATAGAGGTATTAATCATATTGTAGAAGGTTCCTAAAATGTATCCTAAACTCTCACACACTAAATCTTCCCTACTGAAGGGTAAGCAACTCCTGGCGACTGGCCGCCTTCACGGTGAAAGAAAGAAACTCGGCTCAGATCTTTTTATTTGTGTATATTTATGGATTTTCATTTCAAATTGAAATAAAACTACATAAGTTAAATGAAATGGTATTAATTCACTTCTATAAATTTAAATGGTCCCATATGTAATTTTTATTTCTTACAATAGGATGATTCATTTGATAAAATGTTAATGATAAATGTTTAGTTTTATTTGGGGATTTTTTGACCATCACAAACTAGTTTTGTTTTATTTAATATTATTTATATATATTAGTTACAAAACATAAAATAGGTTATAATATACTGATGAAAATATTATTTTATCATAATAATGGTTTTATTACCATCTATGAAGTTGGTAATGAAAAACAAACAAAATCATTATTCATGGAGATGGTAAACCGTTATAATTTGGACAATGGTTTCATTTCTTTGAATAAGAGGAGATGAAAAATGAAATGGATATGAGATGTTAAATTATAAAAAAAACAATACAGTATATAAGTTATTCTATAGTTATCATTCCTTTATGGATAAAATTTTTTAGGAGAAATTAGATGAAGAAAAGAAATTAAGAGAGGTGTTTTGAGAAAATTACCACTTGAATTTAGCCTCCTTGAAGGATCCATTAAAGAAATTGGAAATGGTATTTGGGTGTTACCATCAGAACTTGGACATGGGTAGAGTGTTGATGAGGGGTTTTTGGTATAGATTTTAGGAGCTTAAAGGACTGTGATATGAAATGGGGTGGTATTTATACTCGAGGAGGGGTGGTTTTAAGTGATTAAATAATGATTATTTTATAATTAAAGCTGACTACATTGAGGTGGAATTAATTCAAAAGAATTAAACTGATAATTAATGTTTAAATTATTTTTAGTTTATATAAATACCACAAAAATACATTATTTTATTTTTTATTTTTTAGGTATTTTAATCCTTACCTTTTAACTTTAACCTATTTAATTATGTTACCTATACCGTTGTAAATATTTCTTTTTACCATGGAAACTTTTTTATGCATAAAAATGAAAATGACCTTAATACCTAATGTTTATATTCAGATTAAAAATATGTATTCCATTTTACGGTGAGTCTCTCCAGTGAGGTTTGGTGACGTGCATTGATGGCGGGATGTAGGAGATGAAATGTTGACGATGGTAGTGATTGTTTCGATGTGATTACATTAGAGACATGTAGATGGAGCTGGAGAGTGGTTGCTTTTGGTTTGGTACCATGGCGGTATGATGGTTTCATCTTTTGAATTTCAAATTTTGAATCCGTTTTTTTGTGGTGGCAACATGGAATGGTTGACCCTGTTTCATTAGTGCACGTGGTGATGGTCTCATATTTCTTGTGATGTTTGATTTTGGTTGTTGGATGTTTGATTTTTGTATGTTGTCTTTGAATGTATTTATGGGGTATTTTTTGGTGACTGTGAACTTTTTATAAGGTTCCCACTTATCCACAAACTGGTTTTCAATAATACAAAAAAAGGATTGTGTGTGTAGTATTTTTCACCATTCATCAAAAAATGAATCTTATCAAAAAAATACAAAAAATTCACCATAAGATAATTGTCAAATTACTATTTCAAAAATTAAAATTATTTTTTAATTTTCTTATAAAAGTTTCAAAATTTATTTTTAAAACAAGTGTGCCATTAAAAGGCAGAAGAATTTCTTTTTAGAAAAATATAGATTTTTATGATTAAAATTAGATTTATTCTTATCTTATGCCTATCAAAATTATTGGATTAATTTAAAAAATTTATTGAATATATAAATTATAAATTTCATTAATATCTTTCAAAAATAATTATTAATTTAATTTAATAAAATAAAATTCCATTGTGAGTATAAAAATTGTTTTTCTTAAAAACACAGCCTTTATTTTTAATTTGTTTTTATTACTATTTATAATTAATTAGTAACCAATTAATTAATTTTATTAACATATATAAACAATATTTTCATAATTTAGTTAGTATCATTCATTCTATCAATTTTAATGGCTAGGTGATAACATCTATTTTAAAATAATAATATTTTGAAGTTTATTTAAGCTCAGTGTTTGGAGAAAAGTAACATATCAAAAAGATTAAATTTATTTAAAAAAATACCATAAAATCTTTGTGTGTTACAATGCACACAATTTAATTTAATTAAATATAAATAAAATTAATTATGAAATTAAATATAACTACATGACATGTAGCTGGAATACACATAGCGTGAGAGGTTTTAAAGAATAATAATTACCTAATTAATTTTTGTGTTAAATTCAGAAGTACACACCATATATGGATGTCGTACACTCCATGTAATTTACATGCATTAAAATTGGCACATAATATGTAAATTAAAATTTATTTATGTGTCATAAATATTGATTTTACTACTTGGATTGTCATAGAAAACTACACATTGTGTAATTAGGTGACGCACCATGTACATTACATATTATGTGAGTGCATAGTACATGACATGAACCCTACCAGAAGCTGGGTAGTTCAGACAGGTACATTCCATGTTTCCTCAAAGTACATGACATGAACTTAATTAAATTTAAATAAAAGTAATTAAATTAATTTTCTTAAAATAATAATGGATGGGAATCTATAGTGTTGTTTGGATGAACATTAATACAAATGAATGAATGAATTAATAATATACTTAATTTATTAATTCAAGTAGTTTTTATTTTTAAATAATGATTAAAATGAATTATAGATTTTTATTTTGAATACATATTCATTGCATGCATAGATGATCATGAGTTAAAACCATATTAGTATGTGTTGTATTTTTTTAATTTAATTATTATTGCATGTATTTTTGTAATAATTATTGTTAAATTAAAATGATAGCCTATGTGTAATCCCCTCCTATAATTATGTAAGGACCTATATTTCCATGATTTCGTTTATTTAACCCCATAACCCTTGTTCCCCTCACCTACGTATGTGTAAATCTTATGTAAGTATGAAGATCCCATGAAATTGGATACATTTCAAGTTTTAAGTTGAGTTGAATCCAAACAAAGAGATACATAGGAGTACTAGTGGATTGCTGTAACTCAAAATGAACTATAGTTCTAGGAGATATTCCCCTGGGATCAAGGGTTAACTTATTTTTTACTTGATAAAACTACCATTATAAAGCTTATGATCATGCCACATTAATTTATTTTATTTCTATCTAGTGCATGGTTAAATTTGTGTGGATGATTTATCTTGATCACATAAAATAAATGAATTAAAAGATATAAAAGATAGAATTAATAAATTGGATTATGTGTAAATTATTTTATTAATTCATGTTTAATCACTAATGTAAAACCCACATAATATTAACAAGCATGTAACATGAAAAAATGGAAATATTTATATATAAAGATAAAAATACCTTAAATAAAAATATTAATTCAATATAGCCTTCAACTACTTGAGTTAAGATGCAACCATAGTTCTAATTATTTGATAAAACTCTATTTTAGTGCTTCCAATTATTGGGAAGTTTTAATAAATGTTTTGGTTTGACTTAAACAAGTTTTCATTAAGGGTATGTCATCTCCACAAGACTTGGTGAAACTAGTGGGAAAGTGTTGAGGAAATCTAAGTCTAGGTTTTGAGGAATGGGGTGTCCAATCAATAGATCCCATAGTTACAAGTTAAGGTAGTTGGTAATGACCTTCCTACCTAAATACCTTCAAATAGATTTTCCAGACTCTGTTTGGGTTATGATATGTGATATATATATATATATATATTCAACTATAATATCCATGTAAAATGATATTAAAAA
The DNA here is from genome assembly GCA_963277665.1 of Viscum album. NCBI lineage: Eukaryota > Viridiplantae > Streptophyta > Magnoliopsida > Santalales > Viscaceae > Viscum > Viscum album. Next base: position 1,335,130,907 of record OY728138.1, read on the forward strand.
TCCAACGGTGAGGGTTATTAGAATTTTTCAAAATAGCATGTGACTAATACATAATATTTATTACATCACATATTTTGATAGTACATGTATACTATGAAAAACCATATTTTTTTAGAAAATTGAAAACTACATGACTTTGAAAATATCTTTGCAGTCCATATTCAAGAAATAAAATCTTTACAATAATAATAAATTACTGGATTTTTAAAGGTTCTTTCACATTATACTACACTAAGAGTAGACATATTTCATACTAGAATCCCCTATTCCTACTACACTTACTAAAGAAGCTAGTAGGGAATAAATCTTTGTCTACATGAAATAATTAGATGATTCTCTAGATGTTCAGTGTATCATGTTGTAATCTCTGTACAGTGAGCTCCAAAAGTTACATGAAAATATGGATTTCTATAGAATGTTTTCTCACATATGTTATCTATATAAGGATAAGGATATAAAATTATAGTATGATATCTCTAAGGAAACATTCACATGAAATCTAAGATAAGGTAAGAAAACTAGGCCTTATGTAGTCATGATGATTGGATATATTGAGTGCTTGAACATATTGGGATTTATGATCTATAATGAGTTAAACACTGGAATCATACTTTCTTTATTACCTTAGAGATTCTATAGTTTTATTTTTAATTATAATATAAATAATATTGGAAGTCATTATAAAAACTCTGAACTTTGATTCTCTAATATGACAATAACATGAGGAAAGAGACACCTGGAGTCCTTGTAGAGAATAAGAGGGAGGGAAAGGAAAAGGGACCCAAGAATCACTCAAATTATAAGGATTTGGAGAATCATCCTTTAAGAATAGAAGGATATATAAGTAGGTGAAGGAATAAAAAGCATTATTTTTTCATGTGGCAATATCAACCATTAGAATAAGAACTACACCAGTGTTGAGAAGAAAGAGGGAGATTCAGGTGAATTCAATATTGAGTGTAATCTTTTCATATCTAGAATTTATGTATTAGATTAAACAAGCGTTGATCAAATTTTTATTTAAATAATGGAACCAATTATATTTTGTAAAGTTTACAAAGTTTAGGTGGATATTTAAGCTACCAATAGATCAAGGCTGGTTACCATGGATTTAGAATACTACCACCTTATAATGATTATATGCTTGATATTGGTTTTAAGGAACTATTATTATGTTCCAAGAATTACCAAAAACATTATTTATTTATCCATTATTGATATGGGTGGTTTAATTTTTATATTTAAGAATTAAAGATATTTATTTTACAAAAGTATCATATGTTTTGGTATTGAATATCTAAATAATGGTCCTTTTGTATTGGAATATGAAAACCAAGTGTTATAAATCAATGAGAAATCAAGTTCACATGAATCATTTTACACTCTGTTATGGCATCACTAACTTTATCATGTAAATGAGAAGCACTTGAATAAGATATATTAATGTGGATATTTAGATTATTTTGATCTAAAACCACTTGAAATATGTATTACTAGTTACAAGGTAGGGTCTCCAAACCACCTTTTGTGGGAAAATGTGAAAGAGCCATAAAGTTTCTAGAATTGGTACACACTAATGTGTGCAAAATTTTTCTAATAATTTCTATAGGTGGGTATTCTTCAGTACTTTTAATAAAAAAGTTTGATAGACATGGGAGTTTCTACTTAATGTGGTATAAGTATAAATCCTTTAAGAAATTTAAGGAATTAATGAATGATGTAGAGAATTATCTTGGTAAGAAGATATAGAATCTTCAATACGATTGATGTTAAGAGTATATCAACCACGAATTCATCGAATATCTATGAGATTATGAAATTCTATCTTAACTCACTCCTACTTATAAAAAACAGTGGAATGGTGTAGTTAAAGGATCAACCACACCTTTCTTGACATGGTGAGGTTAATTATGAGTCATGTAGATCTTCTATTATCCTTCTAGTAATATACATTATAGGCTATGACACATATACTAAACTAGTTTCTAATTAATGTGGAAAACAAAATTATATTTGAGTTAATGTATGGAAGGAAATCCATGTTTTCATATACTCATGTATATGGTTTCATATAGTTTTTATATCCACCCTAGACTTTTAAACTATCATTACATGATTTTAAGCATAATTAACCATCAAATTACAAGCCAATGATTGTAAAATGTAGTTTCATTAGAATATTATATATATAATTAAACATCATGAAACCAAAATAAAAACATATTTTATTTAATATTCATAATGATATTATAACTCCATTGAGCCCTTATATTATTATAGGATAACCTAGGGAATACATGAATAAAAAAATTAGCTAAAAATCCCAATAAGGAAATAAACATATGAATAAAGCATAGAACATGGGTTAGAAAGTAGAGCATGATGACATAAAAATGCATAGAACAAGAATAAACATATGGAAGCATAACATATAGAACATGGGATCATGTAATAATGGAATCATAGGAATTTTGAATAATAATAAAACACAACTTAATCTTGAGTGAAATATCATTACATATGGAGGACCATGAGTCAGGCTAACCACCAAGACCATTGCACATAGAGCACGAGTCAAGGATAACCACCAAGACTATTTCACATGACATCTCATGAGACTAAACATTAACAATTGAATTGGAGAATTATCTAGGTTAACTAATCATAACATGTTTAGGAATATGTTTTCCACATGAAGAATCATACAAAAGTAATCAAACAAAAACTAAAGGGTTACCCATGGAAATAATTGGGCATCATAATCAAGTCAAAAGGCATAACATAAGGGAATAAAAATGATGGTGTCCATGAAAGAATGGATTTAAATCATATATAGACATTGATAAGTGAAAATAGGCATATATAATTATAATTTAGGTCAAACTGAAGTGAATACATGTAAAAATAGTGTTTAAGAAACTTTACAAATAATACATTTTAGTGCGGTTTAAGGAAAATATTAAAGATTATTTAAAATGAAAAAGGGATATTTGTTTGTATAAAAACAGTAATGAAGCAAGATATAATTTAATGGTAAAGTTAGTTATTTTATAAAAATAATGGATGATTAAATCAGATTATGGAGTACTCTTGAAAACAGTTAAGAAATCGTGAAGTTTCCTTAAATCAGGTTTGCTTATCTGGAATAATTGAGAAGAAAACCTTTTTTAAAACATGTATTTCCCGTCAAAGAAGGATACGATGATCTAGACACATGATTTTGAAATATAAACCCATAATATTTAAGAAGTACATAAAAATAAAGAATCATTTTATTGGGGTAAATGGATATTGAGTAATCTGAAGGGAAAATGGAGGTTCATGAAGAATCCCTTACCATATATCCGAAAGTTTTATGCACTTGATCTTAATATCCTCGATAATCAAATTAAATTAATTAATTTTAAAATAAAGAACCTTTTATACATGAATTTTATTCATTATAGTTTTATTAATATCATTTATGGTCTTTTTGATGAGTTATAGAGTTTAATTTAATCGTTCGGGAGTGTTCATTTTCTCGGTTTTTGTGATTTGTTTGTTTGTATATGAGTATGGAAGTTCATGTAGAATGGGTATAATTGTCCAGAATTGAAATTATATGTTATTAAATAAAATAAATAAGTTTAAATAGTATTATATATTATTTATATATATATGAGTACGAATCATTAGATTACATGTTAATGATAAACATTTAGATTAATTTTAGCGGTTTTTCGATCACAATGAACTCGTTTAGTTTTATCATTTAGTATTATGTATATATGTTAGTTAAAAAATATAAATAATTTTATAAAATAAATTTTAAAATCTTTTTTCAACCATTATAACAGTTTTAAGACAATATTTGAAGGGGTTAAAGTAAAATAAAAACTTGTTGTCCACGAAGGTGATAAATCAACACCTCACGGAGGACAATTTCATTTGTAGAATAAAAGGGAGGAAAGAAGGGGTTTAATGATAGATTATTCCATTAGAATAATATAATTATATTATATGTAAGTTAATAAAATTATAATTCCATTTTAATGAGGTTTTTTGATGATATAATAAGAAAATAAAAGAACTTGAAAAGAAATTAAAAGAAAAGAAAGAGGAATTTACATCTTGAATTTCTCTTCCTTGAGAACCACCTTAGGGAAAAGGTTTTTCTATTTTTATGAGACCAAGATATCCTAGAGGTGGGGGAGGAGTTTTGGAAGAGTATTTTCTATAATTTGTTCAAGTATCAAATCTTGGAAGGTGTGGGGAGAAGAGGAGGTGAGAGGTGGTATTTATAGTGGAAGAGAGGGGTATTTTTTCCTTATTTTAATCATTAGTTTTTTATTTTGGATCAAGACAAGATATAGTGTTGATTATTGTGACTAAATACAGTAACTAGTGCATGTGATTTATAAATAATGGTGCTTAACTCAGTATTAAATCAACAATGACTAAAAAATTCATGTATTTAGCATTCATCGTAAATTATCGTGTTTTACTATTCAGAAAAAAATTCAAGTATTTTAGAAAAATCTTAAAAATTCACCAAATTTTTTTTTCAATGTGTATAATTAAAAAATAAAGTCCATTTTATGAAATAAATTCCAAAATTTGATAAATTTAATTTTTAATTAAAATCACCATTTACTCAAAAATACAGATTTTAAAATTATAATTGATTTTATAACACTTTAAAAAATAAAATAAGGACTCATAAAATTATCTTAAAATTATAATATAATAAAATATTAATTTATGAATACATTTTATGAAAATAAAGTTTCTTTTAAATTATTAAATTAATCATAAAATTGAAATTAAATATTTATGACTTATAAAAATACCAACACTTAATTAATAATTTTTAAAAAATTTAATTAATTATACTATGATATAATTATATAATAATTTAATTTATAATAAGCCTAAATTTTATTTATACTTTGATGGGTGAGGTTACTATTCATTTGGCTAGTTTACAATTTATAATGGTTATTATACTATTCCTAAGGTAAAGTTAATATTTCATTGGGATAGGTTCTTTAACTTCTAGAAATACATCTTATTTAATTCATTATTCATTTATAAAGTTTTTATTGTGTTCTATAATTGATTTTATGTGATTTATACTATTATAATAAGGGAATTTCCATTGATATAATTTAGGGTCACAACAGTTTGTTATGGCCACTTCTGAAAACAAACTAGCACCCTGGGGCATGGAGTGTATCTTTATAAAATATCACAAGGAAACAAGAGGATATTATTTATATGACCCCTCATAAAATAAGGTAATAATGTAATGATATTACATATTCTTTGAGAGGGGGAACATCTCGAAAAGATATAGTGGGAGCAATATTTACTTTGAGTAAGTTGATGCTAAATACACACTGGAGATGGAATAGGAAAAAATTCTACCAGTCCCTATATAAGTAGTTGTTCTAGAGATTATAACACTTAATAAGAGGAATAGAGAGGTTAGATAACTATAGAGATATGGTTTTTAGTCATCGAGGATGGTGACTTATTATTTGTTGATAATAATTATCCTCTTTCCTAAAAGGAATTATTAGGTAGCTCAGAAGCAATAATATGGAAATTATTCATGAATTATGAGATGGATTCTATGTATTAAAACCTATTCTAGGTTATGGTCCATCCACCAGTTGATGTATATCCCATTGCACTACTATAAAAACTACCTATATCCTCAGACCTATAGAAATGGTTGGTCTTGTTTGTGGATATAAGTGACCTATAACCACTGGTAGAAAATTCCCCTGGATATAGGTGAAATATATAAATGGTATTTTTTTTCTCATGGATATATGTTTACTCACATAAACATAAGATTTTTTTCCTATGGGAAGGGTGTGGGAAACAACCTATAGCCACTATCAGTTGGGACCATGGCTATAGGGTGCCGACATCAAGGTCTATAGCCATGGGCATGGCCACCCATGGTTATAGGTTGATGGGGGTGGCATCTAAACCCATGGGTTTCTATGACCATGAATATAGGGTTTCAAGATGAGGGTCTATAGACATGGTCCCAACCAATCATGATTATAGGTTGAGAGGTGCGATCCTATAGCCATAATTAGCCAAATATGTGGATATAGGGTACGAGTGTCAGGGCCTATAGCCATAATCCCAACCGCCCATAAATATAGGTTACTAAGGGACCTAACTATAACCATGAGTGGCTAGTATCATGTATATAGGATATTGGAGTCTGAATCTATAAAAACAAGCTCAATATTCTATGTCTATAGGGGACTTATAGCCACGGGACGGTCCACCTGTGGCTATAGGTCCCACATTGAGGTGACATTACTATTAAATTAATGATAATAAAGAAACATATTTATAAATTATTATATATATATACATGTGAAGTGTTTTAGTAAAGTGGTAAAGTGTGTATCATTATACTAAGCTAACCAAGGATCAAAATACAATGATTAATTCTTTTATAACCTATAGCCATGGGAACTCTTCCTGTGGATATAGATCCCTACACTACTAGAAAAACAGGTATTTGCGACGGGATCCCGTCGCAAATGGCCTTTTGCGACGGGGGCCCGTCGCAAATCGCCCGTTGCGGAAAACGCCATCGTAACAACAATTATTTGTGACGGGCCCATCGCTAAAGATATTATTTGCGACGGGGATCCTTCCCATCGCAAATATTACTCCATATATTTGTAAAAACTTTTAAAATAGTAATTGCGACTGGCCCGTCACAAATACATTTAAAAATAAAAATAAAAACTATTAATAAATTATTTTAATGAATGTAATAATAATACTATTTACGACGGGCATACTATCACATCGCAAATAATATAAAAAAAATAAAAAAAATAAATTATTAATAAATTATTTTAATTAATATAATAATAATCCAATTATAATTCAAAAATAAAAAATAATAAAATATTAATAAATGATTTTAATTAATATAATAATAGAATTATAATTCACAAATAAAAATAATAAATTATTAATAAATTCTTTTAATTAATATAATAATAATAGAATTATAATTCAAAAATAAAAAATAATAGAATATTAATAAATGATTTAATTAATATAATAATATTAGAATTATAATTCATAAATAAAAAATATATTAATAAGTTATTTTAAGAAATATAAAAATAATAGAATTATTTTACATTCAAATATTAAAATAATTCAAATATTACAAAAAAATATAATTAAATTATAATATTATAAAATTTTAATATATATATAAAATTTAATATTATAAAATATAAATAATATTATTATTCATATTAATATTGTTATTTCAAAATATAATATTATTAATATTTTATAATGAGACAGAAACTACGAATAGAAAAAAAATTCATATTTTGATTTAACAAACTTTATAACATAAAAACAAACTCTAATCTGAAGGAGGGGGGGGGGAGGAGGGGGGGGGGGAGGGGGGGGGGGATCTGCAGATGCTGGTGGAGGAAACTCCATCCCTAAAGCATGAGTGAGTCGGTGCATGTACTCCAACTGCTCCTGGTGCTGCTGCTGCCACCGACTCATCTGCTCCTCGTACAGCTGCCGCTGGTGTCGACGCTCCTCCTCATGCTACTGCTGCTGCTGCTGCTGACGCATCTGCTCCTGCTCCTGTCAGAGACTCTCTATCAGTGCAGTCTGAGATCACAACTGATCCTCATACTGTGTAGCAGAAGAAGATGCACAAGCTCCTCTCGAGCTGGACGCCGACATCGCAGCACTGCCATAATAATCTCTGGGAGTCAGTCGAGAGCTGATACCAACTACCCGGCCCTTCTCGAAGGCATACTGGGTGGCCTGCATCCATGCCGCCTCATCAAACTGACGGCCAGTGGTCTGATCTGATGACTCGGCCTGACTCTCAGGCCGGGTCTGTGACGCTGCGGCCTCATATGACTCCTGTAGTTGCAATTTAAAATTAAAATTATGAATATATTATATGCAGTTAATTTTTAAACTTGAAAACAAATAATACTGGCCACGATGTGATGCTGACGATCACCTCTGAGCTCCCCAGTAGCAGGATCACTATACATCCTCTGATATACGTCGTACTCCGTAATATTGGGGTGCTCGACAGCCTATAAGAATAAAAAATAAACTGTTAATATTTATAGTTATATAAAATATTTATAAATAATGTACGTACCAGATTCTGTCTATGAGTACTGAAAGAACAACTCCCATCTCGATGAGTTACCTCCTGTCTCCCCTGATTCTACCTCCCCACCGATGATCTCCTCTAAAAGGCACCACTCAACCAGTGCGCACATAATCCATCCCATACATGGGATGAAATGTACTCTGGTCGGTGTACTCTACATGACTCGTCAAAATCTGACACTCCTACTTTCTTCATGGAAGCTTTTCTTAAATTGTGCAAAAACTGACGAAAGCGATCACGCATGGCCACCTCCCATGCCTTGTGGATGGCGTCACGCATGGTATCCTCGATCGGATACCATAAACCCTACAAATAAATTGAAATATCAAGTTAGAAATGAAATAATTTTCAAAATAAAAATTATTTATTTACGTACGTACCAACCAATGGACGAACATGGCCTGCTGCACATCAATGGGAATCTGCTCCCATGTGGTCCACGACTGAGAGAAATAGTTGCGCAAAATAGCGCTGCCCTGTCCGACTGCTATATGCGGAAAACTGTAAAAATAATAAACATTTATTATGTGAATAGATTAATGAAATCCTAGTCAAATCCACAGATTATCACACAGGTTATCACACCTCCGTGTGCATGGATCAAACACAAGACGTGGACGTCGCTCGGGGACGGGGTCAGAAATCATCAATCGTGCAAGACCGCGCCCCCTCCGCGTACTCCCTGGAGTGCCTGCAGGCTGAGGGTCATCTGCCAGCAACTCATCCACATCGAAAGGCAGGTCAGCATCCTCCAACTCACGAAATTTGTCGTCGTCCATCTGAAACAGAAAATGTTAATGTTGTTAGCAACATCATATGTACTGACACCAGTACTCCACAATAAACTTAATTCATCAATCAATGGTTTCAAATAAACATCAATATTTTTCTTCAGATGTCCTGGAATTAGTAAAGTCAAAAAGATATATGGCTCCTTCATCAACATCTATGGAGGTAAATTGTATGGAGTTAAAAAAACAGGCCAACATGAATATTGACTACCATAAGATCCGAACGGACAGAAACCATCAGTGGAAAGGCCCAGTCGAACATTTCTAGCTTCTAAATCAAAGGATGGATGCACTCTATCAAAATGTTTCCATGAATCACCATCGGCTGGATAATTCAAGCTTTTATCGGTTGAAATATTCTTTTTATGCCATGACATCATTGTCGCTGTATTCTTAGACATGAATAAACGCTGAAGTCTGGATGTAAGCGGAAAATATCTCAACTGTTTTACCAGAATTAAACCAAACTTCCTATGTTTCCCTTCTTTATATCTCAATTACCCACATGTGGGACAACTATCCAACGACTCATTTTCCCCAGAATATAAAATGCAGTCATTTGAACATGCATGAATCTTCTGACAAGTAAGTCCCAAATTTTGAACCAGCCTCTTACTCTCATAGTAATTTGCAGGAAAAACATTTCCTTCGGGTAACAGTGTTTTAAGCAAAGAAAATATCTGGTCAAAACAGGTGTTTGACATTCCGTTATCTGATTTGATAGCCATAAATTTTTCAACTGCTTCTAATTTGCTCATCTTGCATCCAGGATATAATGCATCCTCAGAAGACCTCAACAACTCATAAAATTCAGATGGTGCCAACTCAGGATTTGAATCTATATCAGCTGGAGTTTCTGTATGTTGAACAGATGGACCTGCAACATCATGTACTAAATCTTGAAACCGGGATGGATCCGGAATCAAGTTGGTATCACCTACTCTGGAACTGCATTCACTGTGTTGATACCAAAAAACATAATCTGGTTGAAAACCAAAACGTAAGAGATGTCCCCCCACTTTGTCAAACGTGTCAAACGTTCTCAATGCACATTTTCTACAAGGGCATTTTATTTTTCCTTCTGAAACAAATTCTGGATTTGATGCCGCAAATGATAAAAAAGTCTCCACACCCTCTATATATACTGGATTTAAACCAGAACCGTTTGGATTTCTACGTTGATTTATCCATATGCGGTCATCTAATAATGACTGTTGACGACCTCGTTGTTCCATATTTTTCTATAAAATATAAAATCATTACTGGTTTTGAATAATTTGTTAGAAAAAACACACAAGCAAGGATTGAATATGTCGAGAATAAAACAAAACCTGTTACAAATATTGATAATTTTAATATTATATTGATTTTTTATTTTTTTAATAATACTAATATAATTTTTTCATAAATATTAATTATATAATAATAACATTATTACATTATTAATATATTTTATTATTAATATTAAAATAATATAATTTTCTATATTATATACAATTCTACTTTCATCTGTGTGTTTAACATTCTGTCTCCACATGTAATATTTGCATTCACTTTCACCTCTCCATTGGTGAGTAGGTTGATAATTTTGAAAAAGAATGCAAATATTACATGTGGAGACAGAAAACACACAAATGAAAAGAGAATTGTATATAATATAGAAAATTATATTATTTTAATATTAATAATAAAATATACAAATAATTTAATAATGTTATTATTCCTAATTATTGGTAATTATTCCAAATTATTGGTAATTATTCCAAATTATTGGTAATTATTCCAAATTATTGGTAATTATTCCAAATTATTGGTAATTATTCCTAATTATTGGTAATTATTCCTAATTATTGGTAATTATTGGTAATTATTGGTAATTATTGGTAATTATTGGTAATTATTGGTAATTATTGGTAATTATTGGTAATTATTGGTAATTATTGGTAATTATTGGTAATTATTGGTAATTATTGGTAATTATTGGTAATTATTACTAATTATTGGTAATTATTACTAATTATTGGTAATTATTACTAATTATTGGTAATTATTACTAATTATTGGTAATTATTACTAATTATTGGTAATTATTACTAATTATTGGTAATTATTACTAATTATTGGTAATTATTACTAATTATTGGTAATTATTGGTAATTATTGGTAATTATTGGTAATTATTGGTAATTATTGGTAATTATTGGTAATTATTGGTAATTATTGGTAATTATTACTAATTATTGGTAATTATTACTAATTATTGGTAATTATTACTAATTATTGGTAATTCTTACTAATTATTGGTAATTCTTACTAATTATTGGTAATTATTGCTAATTATTGGTAATTATTGCTAATTATTGGTAATTATTGCTAATTATTGGTAATTATTGCTAATTATTGGTAATTATTACTAATTATTGGCAATTATTACTAATTATTGGCAATTATTACTAATTATTGGCAATTATTACTAATTATTGGCAATTATTACTAATTATTGGTAATTATTACTAATTATTGGTAATTATTACTAATTATTGGTAATTGTTACTAATTATTGGTAATTGTTACTAATTATTGGTAATTGTTACTAATTATTGGTAATTGTCACTAATTATTGGTAATTGTTACTAATTATTGGTAATTGTTACTAATTATTGGTAATTGTTACTAATTATTACTAATTTTTACTAATTATTACTAATTATTACTAATTATTACTAATTATTACTTATTATTACTAATTATTACTAATTATTGGTAATTATTACTAATTATTGGTAATTATTTCTAATTATTGGTAATTATTACTAATTATTTGTAATTATTGGTAATTATTACTAATTATTACTAATTATTACTAATTATTGGTAATTATTACTAATTATTGGTAATTATTATTAATTATTGGTAATTATTACTAATTATTACTAATTATTACTAATTATTTCTAATTATTACTAATTATTACTAATTATTACTAATTATTACTAATTATTGGTAATTATTACGAATTATTGGTAATTATTACTAATTATTGGTAATTATTAGTAATTATTGGTAATTATTACTAATTATTACTAATTATTACTAATTATTGGTAATTATTGGTAATTATTATTAATTATTACTAATTAGTGGTAATTATTGGTAATTATTTCTAATTATTACTAATTATTGGTAATTATTACTAATTATTACCAATTATTACTAATTATTGGTAATTATTGGTAATTATTGGTAATTATTACTAATTATGGATAATTATTGGTAATTATTACTAATTATGGATAATTATTGGTAATTATTTCTAACTAATAGTAATTATTGGTAATTATTTCTAATTATTACTAATTAGTGGTAATTATTACTAATTATTGGTAATTATTACTAATTATTAGTAATTATTGGTAATTATTACTAATTATGACTAATTATTGGTAATTAGTAAATTATGACTAATTATTGGTAATTATCGGTAATTATTACTAATTATGGATAATTATTGCCAATTATTGCTAATTATTGCTAATTATTGGAAATTATTACTAATTATTGGTAATTATTACTAATTATTGGTAATTATTACTAATTATTGCTAATTATTAGTAATTATTAGTAATTATTACTAATTATTTGTAATTATTGGAAATTATTACTAATTATTGGTAATTATTACTAATTATTAGTAATTATTACTAATTATTGGTAATTATTGGTAATTATTACTAATTATTCCTAATTATTGGTATTTATTACTAATTATTAGCATTTATTCTTAATTATTGGAAATTATTACTAATTATTCCTAATTGCCATTAACTTTGAACAATGAATACTAATAATTTAAATTTATTAAGTAACAAAACAATGTAAACTTAATTAAATTACAACTAATTAAGAATAATTGAAACAAATAAAAAATTTAAAATAAATAATAAATTAAATTGAACATAAATACCTTTAAAATTGATCTGAGGTAGATTTCTGATCGTTGTTGAAAACTTCAATATCAACTCCGGAAAAAAAAAATAAACTTAAGAAACGCTGAACTCTAAAAATAGAGTTTTGAGAGAAGTAGAAGATCGAGTTTGAGAATGATTGAAAAAAAACGGATGGGGGGGTATTTATAGGTTAGATTATTTGCGACGGGATACCCGTCACAAATAGTATTATTTGCGACGGTACCTGTCGCAAATACCTTAGCCCGCATTTATTACGGTCAACGGTTAAATAGTTATTTGCGACGGGACCCGTCACAAATAATAACCCGCCGACATACTATTTGCGACGGGGGTATACCCCCGTCGCAAATAACTTTCCCGCGATTTGGCGCGCAAAGCGCACCAGTCCTTTTGCGACGGGGAAAGCTAACCCGTCGCAAATAACTACTTATTTGTGACGGGCAAATTCCCCTGTCGCAAATAAGTTTCTAACGGGACTATTTGCAACGGGATTTATCCCCATCGCAAATAACCCGTCGCAAATACTCATTTTTCCCGTAGTGCTATATCATTGGGTAGAGTACCCATGGATATAATCCTCTACACCTAGAACCTATAGTAATAGATAGAGTGATTGTGGCCATATGGGTCTATAACCACAAGCATAGTGCCTGTGGGTATTTATCTCTTGGATATAGGTGGCTATAGCCACAATCCATGACCACATATATAGCTCAGTGGGTAATATCTACCTGAATAGTATCAATAGGCAACATGATCATGAATATAACCTATAACCATGGGCATGTCCTATGGTTATAACATTTTTTAGAATTGTTTTGGGTGTAAATGGGCATTCAAGAAGAAAATAGATATGAAAGGTAAAGTTAGTATCTACACAGTATGGCTAGTGTCTAATGGTTTTAAAAAATTTCAAGGAATAGACTATGAAAAAACCCTTTATTAGTTTATATGTTGAAATACATCAAAACTATGCTTTCTATAATAGAATTAAAATGACTATAAGATTTGGTAGATGGATGTAAAGAAAAATTTTCCTAATGAGAATCTTATGAAAGATGAATATATGACACAACTAGAAGGGTTTGTGAGTCTATAATATTTCAATAAGGTATTCAAGTTACAAAGATCCATTTATGGGAAAATCAAGCATCCAGGTCCTGGAAAATTTGGTATGATGATTCCATAAGATAATTTTTTTATAAAGAGAGAATGTGATCATGGTATCTATAAATGGTTAGTGGGAGTGTAATTTTTTTCTTAGTAGTATATGTTGATGAAATATTACTTATTGGAAATGAGATACCGGTCTTACAGTCAATTAAGGAATGGTTGAAAAAGTGATTCTCCAGGAAAGAATTATGTGAACACTACTAAACAATAGGCCTTTAATAATGTTATAATATGCCTTTATAAGTGCTAAAAAAGTGTTGAAAATCGTAGCGCGATTATAATCCCAAAGCTTTTATCATCGTTTTTTTGCGCTGTTAAAGGGCTCTTTTAACAATGCTTTTTTAGCATTGTTAAAGGGGCCATTTAACAACGCTTTTTTAGAAATGGTAAAGGTAGCATGGTTAAAGTGGGTAAAATTATATTTTTTCAGACATCCATGAGCCCAACCCCTTTATCAGTGCTTCCATGACATCTTTAACAGTGCTCCCCAACACCTTTATCCGTGTTTTTCACCCCACCCCTTTTATCAGTACCTTTTGAATTTCCAGCCTCATGCATGCCAACATGGATTCAATCCCTACAGATCTCCTTTGAAGATGTAATGCCTTTACCACTAAACTATGTTGATTTTTTCTTTTTAATGATATTTCTATTTATTTATAAATATATATTTACATATATATTTTATATTCATATATATATATATTAAATACATTTATTCAATATATATGTGTGTGTGGTATATATATAATTATATTATTTAAATCTATTATATATTATATTCATTTACATATACTAGAATTTAATATAAATATATATATTTCTATTAATACACACATATATGTATATATAAACATTATAAATATATTTTTATAATGTAAAAAACGGTTAAATATTGTTTTAAATAATTTTTTAGAATATGTATTTGTTTAAATATAATATAATATATATTTTTACGTAAAAATATTGATATATGTATTTATATGAGTGATTTATTATAAGTAAATATAAGTAAACATACATATATTTAATTATAAATAAAATTATGTTGTGAAAAATAATAAAATTTCAAAGGAATAATATCAATATAAATGTAATCCTTGGGAATAAATTTAATTCCCCCTAAAAAGGGCAAAAATACCCCCTTAAATAATGCTGAAAATCCATCAAATGTTAAAAAATCAGGGCACCCCAACTAAAAAGTCAATTTTGGAGGCCTTTTAGGCCTTTTTAGGCATCAAAAAATGTGACAGAGGTATACCTCTGTCATTAAAGATGTAGATCTCATTGCAGGATTAGATTTGATATGTGGTAGAGCCTAAATAGACACCCAAATCAAAATTTATGACCATTTTAAGTTTGAGTTATGTTTTCAACTTATTTTAGATCTTTTAATATATATTTTTTATTTTTTTATCTTCAAATTGATATTAAATGACTATTAATTGGTAATAATAAGAAAATTATTAATTAAAAATATTTATTTTAATTATTTTATAATCCATTTTCACTAAATATTTTATATATTAAGTGTAAATACCTATTTTTCTTATCTAAAACATATTTTGAAAAATATTTATTATATGTATATCAATGTAAATATATTTATATATTAATATGTTATTTTTAATGAAATATTTTTTTTGAAGTACACCCTTATATGTACTATTAAAAAAGAGTTGATAAAGGGGGGTCTTTATCAGTGCTTTTTTAAAAGCACTGATAAAGGTTCATCCTTTATCAATGCTTGTAAAAAATCACCGATAAAGGCCCCTGCTTTAACAACACTTCTTTTAGAGCTAAAAAGAGGGTATTTAATAGTGCTTTTAGCTAGTGATGTTAAATCCCTAGTGCTAGATAAAACCAATTTTACATTAATTGAAGAAACCTATATTTTTGGGATTATTATTATTCATGATAGATCTAAGATTCCACATGGGTTAATTCAGGGTATATACATTGACCAGATACTAAAAATATTTAGTGTAGGAAAATCCAAGAGGGGATTGGCTCTAGTGTCACATGATATATATCTCTATAATAAAATGTTTCCTTAGACACAAAAATATAGAGAGAGAGGATGACTAGGATACCTTACATGATATCAAGAAAAACTAGGATAATGATATTGGACAATTGTTAAAGATATCCTTAAATATTTTAAGCATACTAAGGATATATTCCTAGTGTATAGTGGAGAAAAGGAGATATTCATAAAAGTATATACATATTATAGTTTCCAAATATATCATAATGATCTAAAATCATAGTCAAGATATGTCTTTAGTCTCACAAAAGGAGCTTTGATCCAGAATATCTCAAAGAAACCGGTTATTGTTGATTATACAGAGGAATTTGAGTATATTTTAGCTTTTGATGCAGCTAAATAAGTAGTATGAATATGAATATTTTTCCAAAATCTTGATATGATACCTATTATTAAATACCAAATCACATTCTATTATGATAATATAGTAGCCTTTTCTCTCACAAAGGATCTAAGGTCACATTAGAGGAAAAAAAAACTTATTTCAAAAGTATCAACTATTGATGGATTTTTCTAAAAGATTTAAAGTAAAAGTTAACAGGTTTTCTATTAAGGATAATTTGGCCAATTCATTGAATAAATATTTATCTTATTAGTAGCACAAAAATATCCAGAGATCCAGAAATCTAAAGGTTCTCAACTACTGGCTCTAGTATAAGTGGGAGTTTATGGGAGTTAGTTCCCTATAACTAATTACTTTATAATTTTTATTACCTATTTATTTATCTTTTTTAATATTAATAAATTTATTATCACATAATTATTGTTATTATATGTGACATTGAATGTGTTAATGTACTAAGGGTACTTATCTCACTAAAAGGTCATATAAATTCCCCACAATGATGAGAACCTTGAAGTCCAATGATATTATTCTCAAATATATATTCTATGGATGGATGATATCGTCTGATAGGACACATATGATATAGTTTATGAGGGTTAATATTCTCATAAGACAATAATACTTCTTATCATTATGTTTACCCTTTTTAATATCAAATAGTGGTGGTTATGATAACCAACTCTCCAGTTGGAAGTTCACATGTCATATGTGTCATTAGATGTTCTTATTTGTAGATGCGTGTATTGTTTATTATACTTGATATTATTATTAATTCATATATTGATTCATGTACTTTGATATAGTGATGAAAACCATTATTATATTTTCTTTTCATGAGGTATGATACATTTGGCATGCCACGATTGTTATTTAATTAATAAATAAGTCAATAAAGGATTTCCCACTTTGTGTTTTATGAAAATAGATATCTATGGCCCTTATATGAGAATAAAATTCCTAATTAACTCCATCACCATGGAAATTTATAATCAATGTGTTCATTTCTATGAAGTCAATGAAATATATTCTGGTATATAGGTTGGTGACACATGTGATGCAACTTGCTTGATTATATACCAAGATAAAGAGATTATATTACATAACAAGTGTTTGTATGAGTTTGTCATCATCGAGACATTAAGGAATTTCTATTTGGGTGACTTTATGTGTTTCTATATTCTAATCTTGTATTTTAGGTAAGATATTACTAATTTAATTGAGAAAGGGGTCTTGAGAGTCCCATACTAAGTGTATCTAGAACCTTTTTTAAATTAAATATAGATTTAATATTAGATTAGAATATTATTCTCTAGTTATTAGAATTAATATTTATTTAGGTTACTTTGATCATAAATATTTAGTCACGAGTTATCAAAGGGAATAAATACGTGAGTTGAACATTTAATAAATATTTAGTCATCGGTTTACTGAATATAATATTTGTTTATTTATTGAAAAAACCATGTAGTGATATTTATTTATTTAATAAATATTGATTATTCTAGGTTCAATAAATACTTGTGAGGAAAGATGAACCGAGTTAAGGGTGTGGTGGAAATGATATATTAAATATGATTTAAATTATTAGTAATTATTTTATTTAAAAAATGATAATTAAATTATACGAAGGTATTCTATATGTCAAGTAAATAATAATAATAATAATAATAATATTTAACATGGAGGTTTCTAAGGATTATGTAATTGGTTATGGGTTTATATGCAATTATTAATTCTTAAACTAGCTATAAATACTTGGTTATATCATTTCCTAGGGAAATTTATAAGATACACCATTTTGTGCAATGAATCCTCTCTAGATAAATTTCTCAATCCTAGAGAAAAATTACTTTATAATACTCAAGAATGGAGAGCCTCAATTCTCCTCCTCCATCTCAAATCCCCAAGTGATCGAGGATAATTCTTAAAGACTAAATGGGATTCTTATAATGATTAATGATAAATGATGCAAACATTATAAGCATACACACTAGAATCCAAATATTTCTATAGCAACATTTAGAGGCTTGTGAAGTTTGTGTGGATAATTTCTAGAGGGATTCCATCCATGGATCCTTCGTCATAATGATGGAACAACAAGAAGAGGTCAACTGATTCATCAATTAAGAAAGAATTTAATGTGAGTTAATTAATTATATATATAGATTAATTATACATTATATGTGAATGATCCTATCATAGTGGATTCTAGGGATACTATTCATATAGTTATAAGGATTAATCCAAAGAATTTAATGAAAACCCATTGTTAGTAATGGGATCGACTGTTTCCATTTTGCTCCAGAACCTTCATAACTAAGACTCAATGATTATTATAGAAATATATCAAAGTATGATTGTTCTCATGCTACATATCTCACTAACCTATGGTATTCTAGACTCCAAATATGAACCACGCACCCCTTATAAGGCCCCAGCCTTAAACCTTACTTAATATTGAATTAAAGTAATAATTCACATTGAGGATCTTTTCACGTTTAGAGTTTTAGAGAATTAGGACATAACTATTACATCTCAAAAGATTAAAAAGTAGTCACTTCTACTAAATTTCCATAAAATAAAAACTCTTAAAAAGAAACATGTCTAGTTCCATGTATTAGATAGCATGAATTTCCCTTGATCCCATCCTTGACCCTATTCCACATTAAGTCCTGTGAAAAACATTTCAAAAAAACTTGGGGTGAGCATAAAAAGCTCAGAAAGGGATACAAAAAGAATGAAAACTGTTAGTTTTTCAAATCAACAAGTAAACCATGTACACTTTATCAAATTAATACCTTTCACCTTTAGGAAGTAGTAAAAACTCTTCACTGAATAAAATATCATTACTTACCCTTTTGTAACCAAAAGATTACCATAAAACCCATATAAAGAACACATAACATATAAAGGTAACTTGGGACATAAACATACATAAATGGAATAACCATACGGTCGACTTCCACACATACTTAATGGAATAGCCATACGACCGACTTCCATACCCAATGCATTGGAGGTTATAACGTAACCACCCATCCTGGTATTCACGACACCACCCGTCATATGGTTTATCACGTAACCACCCGTAAAATGTCCAAGTACCATCATTACACTTAAAATATTGAAAATATAAACATTTCAATAACAACATTTCATTTTCAATCACAATAGGTAATTCCAAGATATTGAATCAATCAATCCATTTTCAAAAACCATTTAAAAGAGATTTTTGAATCAAAGTGTCCCATACTACTTTGAAGGTTTTAATGGAATTATAATTTTAAAACATTAATGTCCATATAAATAAATACTGAAAACCATTTAAAAAACATGGACATTAAAGATAAATATTTAGAATAATAAATCTTTAAAATATTTAAGACGATATTTTTGTTAAAGAGTTTTTAACAAAATGAGAGACTCTTGAATACAAATAATTGCGGAATAACATTTAATCATAACTTTATAATATCATGAGAATAAATGGATTCATGATATAATATGTCAAAGGATAGTATACACACCATATAAGAGTGAATTGGTGCATAACAACATTGAAGTCTCAATGGAAATGTAAATTGAGATGAAATCCATTATAAAGATGGTATCCTTAAATTAAGGATAAATCTATCACATAATTAGGTGTGAGAAATATAAATACACCCAATATAAGTGGATATTAAGTGTGAAACAATCAGAGGTCATTCACACATATTCATAGGATGACATGTTCAAGAAGTACTTGTTGAACCCAAAGAAATCAAAATTGGGTTAAGACATTCCCTTGTAAAAATTCGACAGCCTAACGACATCACTTTAAAATTCAGAAAATTATTCGATGAGAGATTTAATGTTATCTCATCACATGGACATAAAATTTACCTCAATAAGGATATATAAGAACATATCCCAATATAATAATATGTAAATTAAAAGACATAACAAAAGAATTCTTTTAAAATGAGGGGGGTGAAAGGTTCCCTTACCGACTTGGGTAACTTTCAAAATGTACAACCCATGAAAGAAGGACTATAAAACATTGATGTAAATACTCATAAACAAAAGTATATTACACAAATATTAGAATAATTGGTATTAAATACACCACTCAAAGGAAATGGTGGCAAATGTAGCATAAATTTCACGGGAATAAAAGTGAGATGAAAATCCCTTACGAAAACTCAACAGCCTAACGACGCCACTTAATACTTCCAAAAATGGATTTATGAGATCAAATAGGGTCTCTCATAATATGAACAAAAAAATTACAGTATGATGAATATAAAATAACATCCCAAACATAAGAATTATGAGCTTATAATAAATGAAATAAAAGAGATTACTTAAAAAGAACGAGAGAGGTTGGATCCCTTACCTTGGGTCCGACTTGACTCGATCGTTCTTTAACGTCCTGAATAATAAACTTGAGTTAATTTCCACTTGATTAAGAACCTTTTTCAAGTTCATTATTCCTTTTATATCACTTATTTCCATGTTATAAACATTATGTAATCATTTAAGTTAATAATGTTTGTTTTGTCGATATTTGGTTCTTAAGTCGAAAGTGGACTTCTTACAATTACATGTTGTTCGTGTGGTCAAAGGTTCATTATATCCAGAATGATATTCATGATTTTGATATCATATATATCATATATATCCAGAATATACATGTATTTATAATATTACATAATCATTTAGTGGTAATAAATCAAATGCACCGTTCATGGAGACGGTAAGCCGTACGTACGCATGAACGCTACTTTCATTTCTATTTCATATTAATGGAATTAAAACCAAATGAGAGTTATGTATATTTTAATTCCAGAATTATATCCATAATTTATATGTAACTTACATCATATATAATAAATTTAAATCCATCCTATATACATCCCACATATGGCATTAACGAATCAAATCACTTTGAGGGGGCGGTAGTCCGCACTTCCTAAAATGAAATTATCGTGTTTACCCAAAATGGAAATCATAAAGTTATGCCACAAAAGAAAAATACAGAAGCTCAAGTAAAACATAAAAATATTATATATCATATATAAATATAGTGACATCTTAATGGCCACATTTGAAGGTGTTATATGAGTGTTGAACAATCATCATTTCGTGAGGCAGAAATTCACCATTCACAGAAACAGAATGTTATTTAACCATTAGATTTAGGTGTGTGTAAGTGTAGATCGAATGATTCTTATAAAAAAATCCTAGCATATTTAATATACTGGAGTTGTTACAAAATAAATGTATAAAAAGAGTTTAGGGGGTTTGAGAATAAAAATAAAACAAAAGAACACAAGTGAAGACATTACCTTAAAATCGGGTAACTCTTTTTGATTTGAGATCAAAGGATTACTTGGGAAGAATTATGCCAAAAGTGAGGATTCTAGGAGTAATAGAGGGATTTGGAAAGACAAAATGGGCAGATATTGGCCGAACCAAAGGCTTGAGAGGTGTGGTTAAGGTGATATTGGTGGGGGCCTTTTATAAGAGGAGAGGAGGGGCACTCTTGGAAAGTAAAGAAATGTTACTTTATTTTAAAATGAGTTTCGGATTTAAAAGGTCCCAAATTGATATAATTCTAGGATAAGGTGATAGGGGTTCGAAATATACCCATACAATAGGTTTTTGAAAAGTTTAGGTCTTATATTTTACATTATCTTTTCATTTTATTTAAATCGTTAAATAATGAGGTAATCGCTGCATCATCATGATGTCATAAATAATTTAGTTTATTTAATATCTAAAAATTATAAAACAAATACTATGATTTAGAAAATCTTTTTATCTTTCCAATTACTATTTATAGTAAAAAATCTGACTTGTATAACCCTATTTAAAAATTGTTTTAGTAAAACAACTCATGTTTGTGTCATTTTTACTTTTACATTAAATAAAAAGATATTAATGTCATTTTCCTTCCAAAGTGGCTCCATGGGGTCTCAAAGTTAAACCATGGATTGTATTGGTCGGCCATGACACATCCAATAAGGGTAGGACATGTGTAAAGCTCATCTCATATTATTAAAACATTATTTTTACCTTAAACTACACTAATTACCTCTAATCGCGATTAAAAACCTAAAAGTTACTATTCACCAAAAAATTATTTTAATCCCATTGAACCACATTTTAATTATTAATGACAATCATGTATGTTGGATTTTTGAAATTCAAAACACAGAGGTGGCAAAGTTTCATTTAAACAAAAAATCAGTTTCTTTAACTACCACTTAGTGGTTTCACTATTCATAAAAAATTGAAGTTTTTCAGAAAAATACCAAAAATTCACCCTAAGCTATATTTGATATTCCAAAATCAAAAATGATGTCTATTTTAAAAATTCAAAACATATAAGTTGCATTAATTAATTTAATAATTAATTCCCGCTGTCAAAACAAATAGCGTGTTTTTAAGAAACAATATCTATTAAAAGATTGACACTAGTTTAAGTCCAATTTCAAAGTGAAATTAATTCCAATGACCACTATTGGATTAAATGGTAAAAATATATTCTAATTTTACTTTAAAAACAATTCAAAAGATAATATAATCATATAAATAAATTAGATTAAAAAGAGGTTTTGAATTAAAACACAACATTTTTCACTATTCATAAAAAAATGAACTTTATCGGAAAGATACCAAAAATTTACACAAAGTAAATTTTGATGTCTCGATTCTAAAGAAGAATTTTATTTTGTCAAATATAACACATAAAATTGTCAAAAAGTGGATTTAAAATAGGTTCACCATCAAAAGGCGGTTGATCGACCTTCTAAAGAATATTAGAATGTTTACGCTTAAAATTGAATTCATTCACATTTTTAAACCTCTAAAATTTATTGTAAAAAGTAAAAATATTTGACAAACATATATAATCATTCTGTAGTTAGTTCTGTTCGTTCCATCTATTACAAAGGCTAGGCGTTAACTACCATTTAAAATAATATTATTTTATTATTATAGTGCAACGTAAGATTTCAAAGGAACTCGTTGTTGCGTATTAGGTAAGCCATCAAGCATAGAGTCCCCTTTAAATTAATATTAAAATTTTATTCACAAATAGGGATAAATATAAAAATGTAATATTCTTTATTTACATGGGGTGTTACACCCCTAGTATACCAAATACATAGTGTATGACACTCCATGTGATATTCTTCATGGGTCATCCAATATAAATTTTTTTGTGTGCCTCATGACCATATTTCATATCTTTATACTATAATTATACTCATTATAACCTTAAAATTTCATCATAACCTATAATACTCCATGATGAACATCAATTAGGTATAAATAAAAGTTTTTCTTTGAATAGTTAATCATCATTTCACTTCATAACACACAAACACACATGCATATAATATGAAATAATTATAATGTAGAGATTAGTTTTTTGTATAAAATGATACATTTTATTCTTAAAATACTTTATGAATACTTAAAAAATCCATACATAAGATCCTATCTAACATATAATACGTAATATAATACTAAATCAACCTTACATTTTTCTACTTTTAGGGGTTTTTATCTTCATTATATCTCTATGTAACTCCTTCTATATCTCTATGTGACTATCTAATAAAACACTTACATTGATCTCTTTAGTGGGTAAAATCTATTAAGTAATCTAATTTTAATAATGTTGAGACTTCAAAATCATATTATTCATTTCTAAACCATTTGACATATTCAAACCCCTTAACTGTACAACATCAAATGTTATGATGTTAATAACATATATTGTCTATTTATAACTCTTTCTAATTTCATCATCATCAAATTTATTATAACCCTTTCCATCAAAAGTTTTTCTTGAAATCTTTTGGTAACTAATTTAATTACTTTCACTATTACTACCAACACTTCCTAAACAACTTTAGGATATTAAGTTACATTCAATTTTTATTTTTTACTAATATGAACTTTTCTTTTTTAACTTTGAAAATGTTAAGTCTAAAATAATCCCAATAATATCTTCAACACTATATTCTCATTATAATATCATGTTAAGATATAAAAAATACTTTATGTCATGGAAATAACACTTATTTCCTTTAGTGTAAAAATTTAACAAATAAAATATTATGCCAATACCATATTTGAAATTCTATGTTTTTAGAGAATTTTCCTCAAAGTAAGATTATTATTTAAAATATTCCACTAAATATGGTGTAATCTCAATTCATTATATTTTAAAAAACATTTGGATAAAATCCTTTATCCAATATAAATCTTATTTTATCCTTGTCTCCTTTTTAAAACATGTTACAAAATCATATGAATAATAAACTATTCATATTGAATCCATCATCTCATATTTTTCATTAAAAATCATTTTTAGTAAACAAGTTCACTTATTATATAAGGTAAATGAGATAAATATACAATTTTATTATATAGATCTATTTTAGCTTGATATATTCCTTTACATTCAAATATTTTATCTAGAAACTCTTTGCATCACCACTTGAATGAAAATTACAAAATTTATCAATTATTACTTTTATTTTGACTCCTATATATTTAAAATATTTTTAAAGTATACACTTGGTATTATATACAATTCAAAATCAGAAAAAATTATTTCTATAATATTAATACCAGACACAAAATTTATATGAATTTTTTAAAACACCTATAGGTATTCTAAAAAATCTTATCCCATGGAATTATTACTCCTTATTAATACTAGGTTTAGGATTCAATAACATTAACTATCCACTCAAAGAAACATTACTATAAATTATATAAAACTTTTATTCTTCCAATAATAACTTTTACCCACATAAAATATCAACAAATCAAAAACATGAACATCACATTCCTAAGTAGTCATTTCTTAATACTTTGAGAAAAATGGGTAAAAATTTATTGAATATATTCATATTATTAAAAAATTTCCATTAATTAAAATAGAATGAGTTTTATAACCAAAAAATTACTAATTAAACCTTGAGTGAATCATTTTATGGTTCTCATAAGAATCTAGATTCATTTTATTAAACCACTTCAACAATTGATTATTCAACAAGGGGTTGCACAAACACATATAATTTTCCTTTATTAAGAACAATTCTTAACTATCAGTCTCATGAGTTACATATATTAAGATTATCATTTTTAAGCATTAATCATAAATTTTTGATGATGATGATTCTATTAATATATAACAGAAACTTTTATATAATGAGTATCATGTTTTATGATCATTTATTAAGGATTTTATTAAATCATATCCTATTAAAATAGTGACCCCTTTTAAAATTATTCATATCATTTAGTGTAAAAATATCCATATTTCACTAAGAAATGATTCCACTTTGACATTCCAATCACAAATTATATATTTTGGTAGGGAATAATCACAATCATATCATATATGACACTTGGATGGTTGAGTGAGAAACTATTTGTCTAATCTATCATATAAATAAACTGGACCCTATTCCCCTAACATCCTAACTCTCAGGGTTCTTAGATAAGTGTAACTAAAATATCATAGTGGGATTTGGTTACCTAACTATTAGGGTTATACATTTCTACTATGTCTTAAAAAATATAATCCATGGAAACTCTACTTTGGTAGAGACTACATGTTTGAATGATTGAGGTATTAACATGTGATTTATCTAAAAGGAATTTAACACTTAGTAGTTTATAGAGGATTTAATCTCACCATCGTATCTCATTTATTACCTTTATATATATGCATAATTCTAATGATTTACTTTGGAATCATATTTCACTCCACCAAACAAAAATGTTATAACCACATTGATGTGTAACTCTTTACAAAACTCATATCTTGTGTTACTAAACCAAATTAACAACCAACTATATTGATACGTATCCAAATTAATCCCATGGATAAAGTATATAAAACTATTTTATGTTATGTATAAATCATAATTAACTTCTTAATTCAAGTTCAGAACCTAGTACAAGAGAAATTTAATGTAAAAGAAAACTAAATCAATTATTATACCGAGTATGCAACTCCTTAGATACATGTATGATAATATTTGGAATTAATTTAAAAATTGTAAAATAAAGCATCCAATTAATCTTAATATAAATAATTTATATTCATGAATTATAAATAAAAAAATAAATTAAATAAATGACCAATTAAAAAAGTTAAACATGAGATAAACATTTATGAATAATTTATTAATAAATCTACTTATAAAAAATTTATATTTTATCAAATCATTATGTATAATCTATAATTAAATAAATATAAACAATTTATATTTATTCCTAATATGAAATCTTTCATATCATTCATTTTAAGGAATTTATTTTCAATATATGATATTACATGAAATACAACATTTTATATTCCTATTCTTCTTTGTAAAAAAATTATAAAATTTGAAAATCTAATATTTAATATTTTTTAAACCATAATAAAATCAATCAACAAAACAAATTTTGATGTGGTCTAAATAATTTATAAAATATGGCCTCTTAATTTAAAAAATTTAAATTAATAATTATGAACTATTCATAATTCTAAATATAAACACGTTTATATTTTTCATTATTTTATAATTTATAAACATTTTATAAATTAAAATTATAATTTTTATATAAACACTTTATATCTTAATCATAATTCATTCTATATAATTTGAAAAATGGTATTTCAATATTAATTTTTAGTATTATTGATATTTATTTATAAAATTTTTCATAAGAATTTGATTAATTAATTAATTATAAACATTTAATAATTAATTAATTTATAAACACCTTTATAAATCAATAAATATCCCAAAATATCTTTTACTATAATTTATAAAAAAATTATAAATTATACAATTCAATTATTAATTAAAATTTAAGAAAAACATTTTTTGAGGTATATAATTTTTAACGATGTATATTATATCATACAAAATGATATAACTCAACTCATATAACATATAACATGATAAACAATATCTTATGTGAGATTAGCCGATGAAATGACTTACAATAAGACCTTATGTAAGATTAAACGAGTGTATATTGGATCACATACCATTAATCTGGTGCATTGGAAATCACAAATCATGATTATCCCTACATTAGGAGAATATTGGTTGACCAATGTTTTGGTTAGATTAAAACCATGATAATCTACATGAGATTAAACATTTTATAATGATCCATAAAAGGATTAATCTGCATATCTAAACTATCATAACATATGATATGCTGCTATGTGAGATTATACCCAACACAAAATGGATTGCATAATATTAACTCTATGCTTTGAAACCTATGTAGGAATAACTCACATTGTCCTGAATAGGATTAAAATAAGCATAACATGACATTAACACCAAGTTATTCTTACAAGTGTTATATGATTAGACTACGTAATAATAACTGAGAACTATTGTATAAGAATGATTAATCACTACAGTGACCCATGTATGATTAATCTATCACCAAAATATATTTCTTGGGATTAAAAATGTGTGGCTATATATGATTAATCATGATTATAGAAGGTATACATACTATTAAATCACATCAAATTCATTGAGCATGCATTAATTACGATAGGACCTACATAGAATTAACCCACACGTAATACCCACAACTTATGATAAGACACTACATGGAATAAAATCTTGGCCCCCAAGAGTTTTCTTTTAAGATATCCAGTGCATCATATATGCAATGCACTACTCTATTTTTGTAGTAGAATTTTTAACTTAAATTTTCAATAAGTTTACAAAAATCAAGCACTATGACACTACTTTAATATCATTTTTGGTTTTCCTAGGGTACTTTAGTAATTAAACCAAGCGATGAAAGTGATTATAAAACCCAAACTAGGATCTCCAAGAAATAAAATTGAAACCACATATTTTTTTTAAAATGAATAACTATAAATACCATATAACGATCAAGAATATAAAACTGTTGTCTTCATACTACATGCTTGATGAAGATCATAAAGACATGGCCTAAAGAAATCTATCATCTGTGGTGTATCCATCGGTTGGATAAATCTCCCAATGTTTTGGTGAGACCATCCTAATACCCATGAAAATATATTCTCTCTCATATAAAATTGCAAAGAATAAGAGAGATTTAGGATAATGGGAGAATCATCCATGAACAAACACTAACCATATCATGGAATTGGATCCATTATATAATACCTAAGGATAATCCTTAAGGATCCTATATTTTCTCATGAGTTGTAAAGCATGAGTAAATAGTGTTTATCCATTTAAGAATTTATCACATGAATGCACCCCCATGCATTTCATTATAAAAAAATTATTTAATGATACTCATTGGAAGTTATTTTAATGTTTTACTATTAAAAAATCCATTTCTATGCAAAGACAATGACTATGTTAATGTTATATGATAGATGACAATATGCCTAAATTATACTCTATGATTGGCTGAAGGAAGTGACATGTTATCTTATAACATGATTTATGACATACCTATTTCATCTTAGAAGATATAACCTAAAAGAATTATTTTAATTTAGGATTTGTGGAATATATCCTTCATCATTACTATATACCACTTGTAGATTATGATTATGAATGAGATTTATAATCATCATCAACTTTATAAAGGGATTTTAGGGTTTCACATAAGATAATGCTAATTAAGATTTTTTGTGTTAATATAGTTGGTTCATGAATTAAAAAGTTTATCCTCATCACAAAGAAAATTAGATTTATGTTTAGTATATTTTAAATATTTAATTAAATAATATTTCTTTAATTAAATAATTAATGTGGTAGTATAATATAAACCATGCTTCATTTTTATTATTAATAAAAAACATGAGAATATAATAAATATAAAATGGTATTAGGGATTATATTTTATGTAAAATTCATCTAAGCTTCAATATATGATATAATCTTATAAGTGTACTCTAAGAGTCCCTTTAAGAGCATATTATTATAGTTTAAATACATTTCAAGGCTCGTTAATGGTCTTACCAAGGTGGTTCACCATCTTAGAAACTTTTCTTGGCTATGAAATACAACTATGGGACTTTGGAGTCTCATTATAACATCTTTAATGTGTTATTTAATGAGTCAATATTTTCATATTTTTATCTTTGAATTCTAATATTTTAAATACAACCATATTGTTAATTTAATATTAATTATCTTATATTTGGAAAACATTAATGATTTAGAGTGAATTTTTAAAATGACATAAATGTTTATATTTATGTGTTTTAATTTATCTTTGATATTAAGAGAAATATCCATATTCTTTATTTGATTTTAGTGTGTTGTTTTTCAAAAAGTGATTAAGTAAAAAAACGATCAACCTGAGCCTAGAACCCCATAAGAACAATTACATCCACCTTAAGAGGGAGCTAACTCATTATTATAGAGGTTTATAATACTGAGAAAGTAGAGGAGGACCACCAAGAATGAGATGTCACCAATTCTTAGGTTTGGAGGGTATGAACCAAACCATTGATCAATAAAGTTGGGGTGGATCTACTAATTGTTTAGTGGATGTTGGGAGCATTATAGTTAATATATAAGTGATCTCCCAAGCTTATCATTAATGTGGTATATGGAGTGAGGTGGGCCTATTCACCTATTTAAAATAAATTCACTTATCTATTATAAGAAAATCAACATCACAATCATATTATCAAAATGCGCTTTGATGATTTTATGTCCACACCTTCCATGATCACCTCTATATCATGAAACTACCATGGATTAATGAGAAGAGATTGAATTATCCACTATACTAACCAATAATCACCATTAATTCCATAGATAAAGCTCAAAACCTATAATGTGATCCTCTATAAAGCTCAATAAAGGCCTACTATTTTCCTTATGAAGTTATATGAGCATGGATCTTCCATGGAAGACAAATGTAAATCTTAAGGTCGCCTCTATAAGGAACTATGAAGGATATCATTAGATTATTGTATGAGAGTATAAAGCTTCATGATTATTTTTTTTATGAAGACGACACATAAGAGGAATAAGATTGTTTCATGACATGCACATTTTGGTTTAAATTATGCAAGAATAATGTATCACATGATGGTGTCATTATAGAGGATGAGTAAAGGAAAGTTTACGCTATAAGTTTTAAAATATAATATCTCCAAGGATCCTTTAAAGATAAGGAATGCATGATTACTTTTATTGATAGTCTTATACATGGTTTGAAGGAAATTTTTTACTCAAAATAGGGAATAATCTACCTATAAATTGATGTTGAAGGTAGTTTTGAAGAAATAATCAGCCTTTTTTTCACTAGAGAGTTCCCATGATGGAGTTCAAATTGAAATTCTGTTTTTCTATAATTTTATTTTATGATTTATTTATATATTTTATTTTCATGTTTTTGTATTCTAATTCAAGATGAGTTTTAATAATTTTTTTACTCTACCTCATTTACCTTACCCTATTCTCTCTCTCTCGATCCCTCTTACTTTCTCTCTATTCTCTCTCCACTGTGATCTCCTATAATCATGTTAATGAGTAAATAACCTGAGGAATTATATATGGGATTAATCCAATGTAACCTAAGTATTTAATAATTAATGTTTAAATCTTCATATACATTTTAGGATATTTTAAGGATAATTATTATTATGTTGTAACTAGAAATTTTCTTAGGTATTACTTATTTAACTATGCTATTTTCCCTCCCTTCCATGGATGAGGTTGATGTACAATGTACTTAGCAGTCATTCAGTGCACTTAATATTCACAACTATGGTAGAAGATTATGTTCACAAAAATTATGGAGTGTTTTTATAAAGTGTATATGAGGTTGTACTTGAGATAATGAAGGTTCACTCAGAAAGATTCCCTTGGGAGTATTTTATTTCTCACCAACCACATTCATTCTTTCTGCATTGAATTTCATATTTATTTTATAGTTTTTCATAATAATTATCTACCTCTAATTATTTTTATTTGGTTTTATAAAATATAAAAAGATTTACAAGAAAATACATTTTTATGAATAGTTTGTGATTGAATAAAAAATATCCTTAAGATAGACAACCCTTGTCATTCAGTGTACTGCACTATAAAAACAAATAATATTTTCCAAACCACATAATGGGTGTCTCAAATTTTAGCTTCATTACTGGGGTTCCATGCCTTCTTTTACTCATTTTTTTTTTCATTTTTTAAATAATTTTGTGTGTTTTCATAAATTAAAAAAAGTAAAAAAAAATATGTTCACGATTTATTTAAACTTAAAATATTTTACATAGAATAACTACTATCATGTTCCATTAAAATAAAAAAATTTATGATTAAGGATAAGATCAGATATAATAATTAAAAATAGAAATTAAAGAGGTAAGGAATCAAATTTAATTTTTAACTAAATATATATTTTCATATTAGGAGCAGTAGTTGGAGAAAAAAGAACCAAAATGAGTGATGGAATATACTTCCCCACTCATTTTCAAGTTAAATAACTCGAGGAGGTTGATAAGAAGTCACTTGAAGAATTATTCTCATTCGATCTCAGTAAAACCTTTTAGAGGAGATTCATGAAGTGAACATTTAAGTAGATTCAAATGCGTAAGATCAATAAAATTTGGAAGAATTATGAAATCAATTTTTAGAAGCTAACCTATAATAGGATTATGAAGAAGAGAAACTAACACATTTGTAATTTTCTCTAGATTTCTAAGTAGAAACCACTAAATTAGTGGAATTTGAGAAAAAATTAGAGTAGAATGAAAATATACCTAAAAATATAACAACTTAACTATAAGATTAACTTAACAAAGAATAAGAACTTGAAGCTAAAAAAATATATGATAAAAACATTTTCTTAAACTCAATTTTATTAAATTTCAATAAAACTAAATTGAGAATTAACTCCCATTTTTTATATTTTTTATATTTAGACAACTATTGGGTTCCCTTGGATTATGTAGATAAAGATGACGATTCACTTGATGAGGAATACATGGAGCCTTATTAACTTATTGAACATTTATTTGAGTGAGTAAAATCAGAGTTCTAGAGGATTTTATTGAAGAAAATGAAGCATAAGATATCCAATTTTAGGGGAATACATTAACAATAATTCATTATTTTCAAATTTTATTCAAATATATTTTTTATATTACATTTATCTTATTGAAACTTTTGATGAAAAATCATGCAATAAATCCTTGGAAGTGTAAAAATATGCTAAAAAAGTAGTGACTACAAAGGATGAGAACCAATTATTTTTCTTACTCCTAGTATAAAATTTATATCTAATATCCAAGGGGATGGATCTGATATAATCTATCCATGGGGAACTCAATAACTAGTGTATACAAATGTATAATGGAAGGAAATATATGTGGTGGTTTTTCTCATACAAACCCCATCCACTATCTAATCTTGGATTACCACTGGTACTACCTTTATGGGGGAAACCTAAACCGAGGGCCCACTTAGGGGTTATAGTAATATTTATACCTTTTAATTTACCACTCTATTTTTTTATTTATACTTTCAATAAATTTATAATGTTTTCTTCCTTTTCACTAGGTGTACAATAGTTAGTAGTTAGAATACTAACTCAATAATAGATTTTGGTCCAATAAACGTGGTTGTATTTCTATTTTACATTTATTTAATCGTTGAAAATATTTTTTTTGATAATTATTGAATTTTAAAAACAATGTTATATAAGTATAGATAAGGGAGTTTTAAAATATTTAGATAGGATTCATTTTTATCCCTTTCATGTTTTTATTTTTATTCTTAGAGTGTTTTTAGGTTTGGAATTTGAGCTTCAAATATTGTTATGCTTAGTGAAGAACACCATTCAAGTCTTGATAGTTTCACTAATTTTTAAAAAGTTGAATTTACAATATTATTGTTTAATTTTTTCTACTTATTTCATAAAAAGTTTTATTTTATAATTTTTAAGAGGTTTATGAATAGGAAGTGATTAAACAAAATTAAAATTATAACATTTGGAAATTGAAATTTTGAACTCTAAATTGAGTAATTTTTACATTGTGAAAAATAAAACATTAGGGAGAAAAATAAAAATACATTAATATAAGTCTTTTGAAACTTGATTAAAATTTTCAATTTGGGTTCTGTAGAAGGTTCTGAGACACTTCAATGATGAAAAAAGGTAAAAAGATGAAAAAATAAAATACGAAATGAAAAAAAATGTAGATCATAAGTTTCTAAATACAATGAATTCTTGTGAGGGGAAAATTGAACACCAAATTAAGAAGGGGGAAATTTACTTATAAGAATGAAATTTAGGTTATATCAAGGTAGTGTGAAATGGATCTTTGTTATGAGAAACTTATAAAATATAAATTTATGACAATGAGACTTGTTAAAATATAAATTCCACTAAATTTAATCTATTCACAAAATCAAAATTATAAATTTTCTTAAATTAAAGTGAGGATGTTGATAGAACTTATTTAGCGGGAATGATATTTTTAATTATGAATGAATCATTATTTCTATTCATTTCAGGTTTTTTTATTTTTACTTAGGAAGTATAATTATTTTTTATTAGAATTTATTGAATTACTTAGGATTACAATGTTTTAGTGTGGGAAAATTAAAAGAGTAATTATTTTCATATGTTTCAATTTAAATTAAAAAGTTTTAAATCCCACCAAATTGTTAATTTGTGGTCAATTATAACATATTTGGAAAAAGGGAATGATTTAGAGTGAATTTTGAAAATGGTATACAAGTTGATATTTTTATTTTTTTATTGATCATTGATATTAAGAGACATATCCATTAATTTATTTGAATGTTTTTATTTTTTAGAAAGTGTTTAAGTAAAAAATTAGGCTCAACCCGAGTTAAGATCCCCAAGGGATCAAGTCCAACCACCCCAAGATGAAGCCAAACAATTTATATCATGGCGCTTAAGAATGAGAGAGTAGATTAGGACTAATAAGTGCGGGGAGACTCTAGTGTTTAGGTCTAGAGGGCATGCATCATACCAATGATCAACAAAGTGGGGTGGCTTTGTGAGTTATTCTATGGTTTTATGTTGAATCTAGGGTAATATACAAGTGCAATCTTGAGCTCATCTTTGATGTGGGATGCCGAGTGAGGTGGAACTATTCTATTATTACAAATGTGCGTGCTTGGAAATTTTAAAACAACACCATCATGCTCATATTATCTAAGTTTGGTTCAAGGGTTTATAAGAAATTCCTTCAATAATCACCTCAATTCCATGGATACACTATGGATGAATTATAAATGATTGAATCTACCACTTTTCTGACCATGAATTTTTATTAATTCCACAACTGAAGCTCAAAACTAATAAGGAGATCCTTGATAAAGCTCAATGAAGGCCTAATATCATTCCTATGAATCTATACAAGAATGGATATTCTAAGGAAGATGAAGGTGAAGCTACATGACACCTTTTTAAGGAACTCTTAAGAAGATTTTTCCACTATTTTTAGAGTATGAATCTATATTTGAATTGTTTAGATAAAGATTACACAAAGTAGGAAGAAGCTATTATCACAACATGAATATAGTGATTTGAATTTTTAAAGAAAACTTATCATGATATTGTTCTAAAGTGGAGGATAAATATAGGAAAGTTGGAACTTTGAATTTTGAAATATAAGATACCCAATCTTCAAAAGATAAAGAATACTTGATTTAATTATCCATGAGTCTTATGTATGGTGATGATAAGGATTTCCTAGTCCTTACAATCAATAATGAAAATTTTAAAGACCCTAAAATGTAGCTATAAAATATGGCTAGGTTTCATTATCCCAAGGAAGGGAATGGTCTCTTGTACTCTTCACATTTATACTACCATATGACTATTTAATTTTAAAATAATAGAAGAGTGGTGAAGAAGTTGTGTGTTCCTAGAGTAAATACATAAGAAATTAATCATTTGAAAATAATAATGGCCATACCTTGTATAATTATCATATCTACTCTCTCAATATCTCTCATAGATAAATTTACTCCCTATACAATCTTAACAAGTAAATAAATACCTCAAGTCACTCACTCACTCTCAAGTATGTTTATATTGGTAGTGTCATAATAATCATTGAAGAACTACTTAACCTATACACAATGACCAAGGTCCCTCAATCAATCCTTTATCACCCTTAGTCCCCTCCCTCATATAAGAAATTAAATAAGGTTGAGGTGGTATTTTGTGTAAACTGAATTAAGAGAATAAACCAAGAATAAAAGAAAAAGAACAGTGATGATAATCTAATGATCAATTACACACCTCTGACCTCATGAAAATTAAACAAGTAAAATAAAAATAAAAATTATTTGAAATTAAAAAGTGGGGGTGGGGAAATTTATCATTGTCTAGGGGAAAACACCTATAGTTATATCATTGGAGCTTCAAAATTAAAACAACAAAAACCAGTATAAGATATCCTTCTTTTGGTATAAGATTAATCCTCTAATCTACTGTTCTTCCTATTAATTTTAAAGGATTCACATAAAATTATTAATCACATGATTCTTCTATATATTGGTTCTAATTCAGTCCATGTCATGAAATTCTAGGAGGTTCGATCTTCGAGCATCTTCTTCTACCACATCCCTGGTAGCTAACATGATCCTTGATTCCCTTCTTGGATGAGTG
The DNA here is from genome assembly GCA_963277665.1 of Viscum album. Classification (NCBI taxonomy): domain Eukaryota; kingdom Viridiplantae; phylum Streptophyta; class Magnoliopsida; order Santalales; family Viscaceae; genus Viscum; species Viscum album. The sequence goes on from OY728138.1 coordinate 1,335,167,073, forward strand.
CATGCCATGTGGAAATCCCCAATAATACTTTCACAATTTGGAAATGTATAATTATTGAGGATATTCATTTAATAAAAAGGTTTCATGAATGGAGTCTACATGGTAGAAGATGGAATTAACATCCTTGGTGTTATCCATATTGTAGTGGTAATGGGTACTGTCACCTGTACTTGATCTTCTCATAGATCAAAAAAAGTCTATAAGTCCTACGATCACTTGGGAAGGAAAATCAGATAATATGACTTCAAATTCATATAATGAATGAGGTCCTATGGAGTTAATAAAGTTATACAACATAGACTAAATTCATATGATGAAAGACTTATGATCTTAACTAGGGTAAAGTATTACAATCCAATTACTTTGGTTAAACTTATCAAGGAATTATGTCAATAATATGGTGTGTGATGGCATTGATACTCACAATTTCAATGTTAAGAGACATTAAACCCCCCTTCATTTAAATATATAATAGGGAAATAATCATATTTTCTCTACTTTTACCCGAATTTCATCATCTTCAGTGAGGATTTTGTATTCTTAGTTATCCAAAACTCAAATTTATTGACCAAAAAGCCTTAACCTTACTTGGAAGAACTGGTAGGGGGCTTAATTTTATATAAATGATGAATCTCACACAATAAATTTTCAATGTGATAGCCTTTACTTATCCACTTGTTCTTTATTGATACCCTTACAAAATACCTTGGATTGAGGTTCTTATAAATTAACATAACACAAGAGAGTTTACCCTTATATATCACTTCCTAGTAATTAAAAGATTTATAAATTCTCAAAGGAATATGTAATCTAATTTTAATTCCACTTGTCAAGTTGTGATTTTTTTTACGAGTGGTGAAATCACATACGAACCTTAAATATTTATATGTGAGTTGAAAAATATCATATAGTCCTTTTAAATTCATATGAGATTTTGAAATATTGTACATGATATGGAATTATGATACATGAATAGTAGTGGCTCATACCTTTGCTATATTTTGGAAAACTCAAATATCATACAAGGTCAAGATAAAAGTTATATGATGCCTCTTAATTTTTTCATTTTTCCGAACATTAGACTTATAACCATGAAAACCACCAAATCAGTGTAGGTTTTTCCAAAATTAAATATAGAATAATAAAAATAATGAAACTCATAATAAAATACTTTATAGATTTGATTCCAAAATCCAAAAATCAATGTATGGATTCCCAATTTGATCTAAAAAATGAATAAAAAAAATTAAATTTCATGATTTAAGATAATAGATAATTAAGTTTGATATTTATAAAAGTAACAAATATGTGGTGACTAACCAGGTTTTGTCTAAACTATGGGGTCAATTTCTAGTAAAAAATAGTGGAAATTTAGGAAAAAATTATCTATCATCACATAGTTTGAATAGTATTTTTGACTATTAAAATAAGTAAATTTATACCTATAAAGCGATGATAAATCCTGGAAATGAGGAGGAATCAACCATTTTTTCACTACAGAGTTCAAACACTATAGTTTGATTAGAATTTATGTTATGCAATAATTTTATTATTTATTTTATATCTATATTTTATTTTCTTTTCACTGAATTGTAATACTACAGGATTTTTAATAAAATTGTTCACTCTCTATAATTCCTCTCTATCATTTTATTCCCCCACCCTCTCCCCCCTCTCTCTATTATCTCTTCACCGTGATCTCCAATACCTATGTTAAAGAGTGGGTAACCTAAAAAATATGCCAAGGGATTAATCTAGTGAAACCCAGGTCTTTGATCATTCATGTATAAAGTTTTTTATCAACTTATGGAAATAATGAGGATAATTAGTAGTTCATCACCACTACTAATTGTCTCAGGTGTAGCATTTTCAAATGTGCTATTTCCCTCCCTTCCATGGAGGTGGTGGATGTGCATCACACTTTGAGAAGATTGAGTGCACTTTATATTCACAATGGGTATAGAATAGGATGTTCACACAAATAGAAGAGTGTGTTCATAAAGTAGATATGTGGATTTCCACGAGACAATGAATGTTCGCTCATGAAGATTCATTTAGAAGCATTTCCTTTCTCACGAACCACATTCATTCTATCTTCATTACATTACAAATTTATTTTTAAGTATTTAATCCTAACAATCCACCTTCACTTATTTTTTATTTATTTTCATAAAATATAAAAACATTAAAAAGACAATAATTCTTTAATAATAGTAAGTGATTGTATACAAAATATCATCATGAGTGACGACCCTGGTCATCCACTGCACTACATTAGGAAAATAAATAATAATTTTCACACCCTAAAGTATGTGTGTTAGTGACTTAGGATTAAAACTATTATAGGCAATTAAAATACTCCAAGATTTATCATTTATCTATATATATAATGAATAAATAATAGTCATTCATTTAGTTCTTAGAGAGATTTTCATGTTTTCTTCATATATGGGATTCTCTAGCATTTATTTATCCCCTCTTTCACCCTTTTACACTATAGCAAATAACATAATTAGTTTATTAGAGGATAACACCCAAGTGTTTGTGATTAGAATTATTAGTACATATTAAAGGAGGTTTGGATTTAATAATTTATGTTCAATATGATATTTTGAACTTTTTTAAAATAAAATTAAGTACAATTTATATTATTATTTTGTTTATGCACATTCATTTACTTATAATTTTTTTATGAGTTTGCTTTATTATTTTGGAACATTATGAGTGTTTCTATCTCCTTCAAAACCCTTTAGTATGTATTTTTGTATTTATGTGTCTATGTATATTTGTATGTATATATGTATTAATTTTAATAGAATATCTCTCTATGTGTACAATTATTCTATTAAAAATAATGATACTATATATTTAAAAACAATTGACATAACCTATTCTTCAATATATTGATAATAATTTTTATAGTACTTTTAATTTTTAAAAAGAAAATTTATATTTTATATTTTCATAACCAATAATAATTATTCCATACATAATTTAATTTTAAATAATTCAATCAATATTTTAACAACATGAAAAAAATATATTCAATATAAAATATTTTTTTATAATTGAATACATTTTTTAAATTTATTTATAGGATAGAGCTCTAGGTGTTATATGAGTAGTCTGGTGGATAACTCTGATGGGAACCGATGAGAAAAAATGGTGTAGGGTGTTAGTGCTAGGTTTTTTATTTCATATGACTGTGATCCATTATTTATTTTATCATGGTATTGTTGTTAAAATATTATTTGTTTCTTTTAAATCTACTTGAATACCCTTTTGTATTTTATTGTTGGTTGACCATTTTTTTGATGGTTGGCGACTCTTTGATTGTATGTTATTTATATTATCAATAAAACAACCATTTTACCAAATATTTTAGTGCTTTTGTCATTTAATAGAAGTGAGATGATCAATCGGTTAAGTGGTACTCTAATGGGTGAGTTTTAGAGATTTAGATGAGACCTATTAATGATCAAATTTTATGTGATGTGAGAGATATTTGGTATACCTAATTGGATCATGAGGGTATAAATGTTATTGATTATGGTCAAGTGGGGCCTTCATTTTTGGATTCATAATATCAAAATTAGACTAGGGTGAATTTTTGATATTTTTATGAAAACTTTCAATTTTTGATGAATAGTGAAAAATAACACATTATTGTTAAAAAAATTAACTTTTTCATTTAAATAATTATTTTAATTTTAATTTATTTTAAATTCACCATAGATAAATAATACACATATTAACCCAATATAGTCCATTGGAATAATTTTTATAATATAATTAGATATAAACATTCATTGAACTTTTTTAAAGCCTTTTTACTCGCTTTCTAGCCACATTTGTAGATTAGTATTAAATGTAATTTTACCACTTCTGTGAATTGAATTTCAAAAAACATACATACATGGTTGTAATAATTATGAAAAATTTGGTTTAATGAGATCAAAATAATTTTTTTTGAATAGTAACTTTTGAATTTTATTTACCACGATTAAAGGTAAATAGGGCAATTAAAGGTAAAAATAATATGTTAATTACCCCAAAACTTGTACTAATTTTATTGGATAAGTATTTTTAGATCCAAATAAAACTTAGGTCAGAAATATGATCCTTTTTAATACACTTGTGTAAGATTAGGACATTTATTATATTTTATTTAAAGAAGAGTTAAAAATGTCGTATTCAAATTTAAATAATTATTTTATTTTTAATATGAGGTTATATAAGTGATATGGTTGAATATAAATAGTATTTAGAAATATAATAAATTTATCTAAATCATGATAATTTATTTATAATTTTTATACATTAAATAAATAAATTAAATGGTGACAGAATGATGATGCAGTAATTGTTTAATTACTTAAGATATCAAATAAATGATATTAAAAATATTAAAATGAATATAATTTGACTTAATTAATGACATAAACTAATTTTATAAATAACTTAGACATGTTATTGAAATATTTAAAGTATGTTTTTGAAGTTATCATGTTTTTTTGATATTTTTTAAAATGAAGATATTGAATAGTATTAAAATTAATATAAATTATATTTTAAAATAAATACTATTTTATTAATTGATATAAAATTCATGAAAATATAATATTCAGTAAAATAAATTTTATAATGTAAAATATTTCATAAATGATCCAATTGGGATTATTTTGTCATTTTATAGTAACTATATTAACCATATAGTATAAATATACAAGAAGACACAATAATAATTAAATTGTTTAACTAAGGGTTAAATTCAAAATATTAGGTTAAGTTTATGACCTAAACATGTCTAAAATTTATTGGTTGAGAGTATTTAGACCCATAATCATCTTATACTATAAATAAATTACTTTGGAGCTATTTGAAACCAAAAATAAATTTATAATAAATTAAGATTTTAAGATCTTCCAAAAGTGCCCCTCACCTCTCTTATAAAAGGGCACTTCTACTTCTCTTTAATTCACACCCCAAATCCATTTATCTCAACCAAAACCTATCCATTTTTTCTACCAACTTAACTCAATAAATCCTAGAGGCCATAATTTGGTCATAAATCAATCCTAAGGAGTCCTTTTGTTCATATAAAAAAGAGATACCCAAAAAAGAGGTAATTATTTTATCACCTCTTTCAAAGTTATTTTATTCTTCTACTTTCTCTTTATATGTTTTTTACATACTAAATTAATAACTCTATAATATAATATATTCTTATATATTTTTATTATTATGGAAAAACCATATTCTTCCTTTTACCCATCCTACAAAAAAATATCACCATGCTTGCATACGTATGGCTTACCGTCTCCACGTTGCAGTGTAAACTGTTTTTCATGCACACATTATTTATATGGATATAAAGATGAATATAAAAGATTTAAATAATAAATATAACATTATATTTATTTTATAAAATTCAAATTCTATCCAATTCCAAACCATTTAACAACTAATGAAATGATACCATCGCTTGTGCGTACATACAGCTTACCGTCTCCACGACGCGATGAGATTCATCTTCCACATTTACCTATCAAGAATGGTTATAAAAATATATATTATTAATAAGTATGAAATATATGAAATAATAATTATACTTGAATAATATATATATGTCTGTACATATATTTTATTCACTTACATCCATTCAATATGATAAGAAATCGGAAACAACATTCATGTGTATGTACGACCTACCATATCTATGAACGGTGTATTCAATTTAATATATTTATCTATTTTTTAAATTTATATTCTTAATATACATGATATATAAATCATTTTATATATTCTATAATTAAGTAAATAATGATCTAAGTAATACAATCAAGAATAATAAGTCAAAACACATACGATAAAGAAAGCGATTATTACCCGAAATATTGCTTTAACTTGGAAATTATTAATAAATAGGTAATATAAAGTCATAAAGAATCATATATGATATCATAAATATTATTATGATTATTTTATAAGTTAATAATATTTTTAAAACCATTATAAATGAGTTTCGGACATGTATGAAGAGTATCAGACCTAAGGTAAGGGAATTTCATATCACTTTTAATTTTCACGAGATATAATCCATTTTCACAACCTTAGTCTTGTGTGTGGTGTATGTACTACCCCTATTATATTTGATATCATGAAATTTTTTTCCTTCAATGAATTTAAATATTAATTTGAATATATTTAGAATATTATTTATATGTTCAAAGTGGTATGGGACGCTTTGAATGTTAAAAGAATTAATCCTTTCACCATTTCAATATTCTTGATATTATCATACAAATTTATTTATATGTATATAATGGATTATAAAGAACATTTTATGTCTATTTTTAATTTCATTCAAATGTTTTCAAAAATAAATATTTTTATGGTTTTTAAATAAGGGTTAATTTCACAATCTCATTATTATCTGAGGTTATTTATACGTACGTATATACTGGGACATCTTTATCATTAATGTCCATGTTTCTTAAAAATATATTTAAAAATATTATTACTATTGTTTAAAGTCACTTTTAACCATGTTTTAATTTTAATAAAATTATTTTAAAGGAATCTTTCCATCATTTTCAAAATGAGGCACTTTATGACATTTTCTCTCAAAGAGTTTTATTGAAATTATTAGATTATTTTCATCTATGTAAACATCCTTTATTGAATTTTATGTTTAATTGAGGTTGATTTATTATGATACAATCTTCCATATTGTATTGAAGCCAAATCCATTTTTTCCATTTTCTAAATAAAAAACTTTAAGGTTAATGGGAACTTCACAATATTAGTTATCAAATATTAAAAACCCAAATATTCCATATTGTATTGAGTGGTTTATGATATGTTTGAACATGTCTATGATATTTTTATACAATTCATGGTTCATAGTTAAAGTATTAACATTTCTTAGGCTAGATTTAATATGAATATTTATGTTATGTTTCACAATTTTCATATGAGGAATGCATTGGACTTAGTAAGTGATAGGAGAGGCCCATTATAACCCCTCGATGCATCGATAGGTATCATGAGACAAACTAGTGTCTTGGCATGAGGCCTTGATGGTATATTTAGGTATGATCTTGTCCTAAGTCCTTGATGTTGTGGTTATGATGTCCGGTATTATGCATTCCCTCATTATGAGATTAGTTATTAATATTACATGTGATTATTTGACTAGTAGATTATCGATGTGAATGTTTAAATGGAATTATTTGATTTATTATTTCCATATTACACTGAAGTTAATGTTTTAAAGGCTCATGTTTTAATTTTATACCTTTCCATAAAAGTTTATGATTATTTATGAAATCTTATTTTGTATTTTTTAACATTACTAAGCATTTGAGATCACCCATTTCTTATGTTTTATTTTCCTAACATTCCAAGAAGTGTATTATTATTTATATATAGGGTTAATCTTGGAGAATAATGTGATTCTTAAAGGATTATCAATTTTATATTTTATATTTTGAATTATAATTTAAAGTTCATGTATGTAATCTATTTTCCATGATTGATAAACTAATTGGTGCTTTAGGATTTAATTACTTATAATCATGCTAATTTATTAAAATAATATAACAACCTAGGGCTTTTAGGGTCAGGGTGTTACAAACTTAATCATTATAAGATCAAGGTGTTGTATATTAAATTGATGGTTTATATCAATCTTAGAATAAAATTGAATACTTTTTTTTTTCATACACATTATTTATGAACCCTTAAATGTGATTAGAGTGAGTAAAAGTTAGCATAAAACCATCCCATGAAATGAAGTAATCATAATATGCATACTAGTAATGTGGATATTAATTTACATATTCATATATTCAATAGTAATATTAAATAAATTCTTTATTTCCCCCTGAATATATCCTTAATACTCAATGAAGTTGTCACTAGACCCATCCAATCAATGATTATTAGAAAAATATCATATCAAAGATATTGAATATTCAATAGTATAGTATAAGGAGGTAAAAATTCCACATGTATAGCCTGATTGGTGAAAAATAGTCTCAACCACCAGGAATAACATCTCCCATTAATATTCCAAAGTTAAAAATTTATTATAGAACCTAAATATGTGATGTTTACTCCCCCATAACCTTAATAATCTTCCTAAAAACTATCAATTATGACAATTATAGGTGTAATAAGTACCAGATAAGGCTGATTAGCCTGAATGGTAGCTAACTTCCAAGACATATCATTAAACTTCTTTTTCATATTTTCCAATAAAGAATTGATCGTATTTAGTTTCTAAAAAAATTGGACAATATATCTATAATAATAAAAATATAATTTATCTAATATATTACCTCTCTAGTTTTAAAATAAGTTCATTATACTTCATACTCAATAATTTTTTAAAAATATTTGGAAATGATATGAGACACTATTATGTAAATAGTGGTTCTTGGAAGACTAAAGTTGGTATTTTATCTTCAGAAAGTGATAATGAAGATGATTCCACCAATGAAGGGACCTTGATTAAATAAATAAAAAATAACCCCTTAAAAAAACTCCCCTTTAATGGGATCCATTAATAATAATGAATGGGAATCTGTATGTGAATTCTCATCCACACTAGGTATAACAACCACATAAATTGGTTTTATAGCCTTAATAACTAGTATAACTCCATCAACCAACCTAACCTCACCAACTACATCTTTTAGATGTGAATTCAAATTAATAGTAGCTATTTTATCCTCTTTCATATCAAATAACAAAAAAATAGGTTATCCATGTGTGTCTTCCTTATCATATGAGTTAAAAATAAGACTAATCTCAATATGTATATCACTATCATAAAATACCTCAACATGTCTCTCATAAAAATGTTCTAGATAATCCATAATCAGTCATTCACTATCAATTATTATATATAGTTCCCTTTAAGAATTTTTTTTGTCTCATTATCCATAAAATATCCATTAAGATAAAAAAATATTGAAAATTGTATTTCACTATCACTAATTGAACAATATGAAATAGCAGAACTATAAAGTTCCCCAAGTAAGTAAAAAAATATGAATAATATAATATTTATCACCATTAATATTTATATTTACTATCCCACGTAAAAAATATTTCATTCAAAACCAAATCCTCATGGTACTCCCCCAAAGTATAGAACAATATCATTAGTTAGGTCACTCTCATAATTTCTAAAACCTATATCTGTTAGAGGATTTTAATCATATTGTAAAGAGTATATATCCTCTTCCTCCTCCACTTACTAATGATTAACCTCTTCTCCACCACATTTATATTCATCAGGATTACGGGCTATATAAATCATTCTATATGGAGGTGTAGAAATATTCATGGGTGCGTATTGCTCATATATATTTTTTATAATCCTTAAACCAAAATTTTCACTATAGATTGTAATTGGATTTCATCAGTTGTTATATTATTTGGTTCAATCATATTCCATTGGATAAATAAGTTTATTTATCACTTATTTTGCTTAAACCTTTGAATTTAAATACTCATGAGATAAAGAAAATATAAGGAATATTATTTAACTTTGGTGTTTACTTGAAATATTACTCCATATTTGGAATAAATAACTGAAACAAGCTGATTATTTTTCCAATCCTCAATAGATATAGGAATAATATTTCTTTATGTCTTAGTTTAGTGAGGTTAAACTTCCTCAGGGATATTATATACTTCAAAATTTTAATTATAACATGGTTATCTCAATTAATTTACATAATACATTGTATTCTCACTTAATAAATTATAGTAAGCATAAATAATTAATAATCTACATTGAAATTATCATTTCCAATAAGATAATAATTTATTGTGTGCTTGAAGTGACCTATACGGGAAACATTTATACCTACACCCAAATTTATTTATTTTAATCCAACAACTTAATCATCCACCTCCCCCTCCCAAATTTATTTTTTATTTATAAACATAATATTAGAATTTAAATAAATTTACTTCATAATAAGAGGTTAGAATATATCTCATGTGAATAAATTCATGAAAAAATAGATCACTTAAAACAGCCATTTTCATAAATTTACACAAGTTCAAATTTTAAATAATTTCCATGGTAACCAATTCCTCTTCTAAATGAGGTTTTCTAAACTCATAAGACATAGAAATACTTGTAAATTATTTTATTAAAAAATACATGTCTCCTCATTGAATCACTTAGTTGTCGATATCTTTGGTTTTTCATGATAGAGAGTTTTTACTCAAAATAAATGATAGGTTATGGTTTGTTAGAAATAAATGTATTTGAGAGTATGAGAAGGATATAAAATGATCAAGGATCACTTTTTTAAGGGTTACTTACAGAAAATTGATTTATATTTAATGTAGTGGAAATACTGGGTCATTTAGTAATTCATAAATATAAAAAATAATATAAATCCAAAGTAATACTTAAAAAATAAGTACATTATTTTAAAATGACTACATTTAAAGATATAAAAAATGACACTCTTTAAATAGCCAGGATCAATTGTTTCCCTTTTCATAGTGAATCTACCTCTTTATGAGTTTTGATATAATAAATCCCTAAGTGACTATATTCCAAAAAATTTAAAATAAATAAATAAAAATAAATAGATAAAATTAATCATGAATCATTAATAAAAACTAATCACTAAAAAATTAGAAAATAATAAATTTAAACACTAAAACACTCTGGATTAATTAATAAATAATTCTCAAAAGTATCTTTCATATATTGAAATGCCTCTGAGTAAATATTGTGTACCACCTATGAGATGTTATATATCACTTTATAAATATTTCATATCTCCAAATTATCATACATATCACAATAAAACCTTTCCTTTAACTCATTTCAGTACAAACTCATGATTTCACTTTTGTATTCACTAGAATATATTACGCATGATTAAATCCATCTTACATATAATTTGAAATATGTTACGTATCATAATATAATTCTGAGTGTTTCTTACATATATTCCATGTAATCTTATATAGCCCAATGAGCTTCGGTACTTTGAAAATAATCTATTAAGAGGGATCTTATGTATTCCTTAGTCAAATATTTAAATCTAACTATGAATTACACAAAATTTTCAACTTTCCTCAAATGTTTCTCAAACATTCTTAACTACTCAATCTGAGATCAAAACAACTTAAATGACTTCATGAATTTATCAATGCATTTCAAATATATTCAGTACAATTACCAAAGTAACTTCAACATATAAGTACTAAATTTTGGGTACTTAAATTAATCTATAACTATCCCAACAACTCAGACTCAAATTAATTGTGAAATAATTGATTTTCAAATTTATGCTGCTCTTTTATCAATTATATACTCAAAATTTTCAATATTTACATAAGCATAAGGCCTTGACACATATTCTCTTTGGAAGGAGTCTAACACATTTATTTTATAGAGGTTTTTAATATCTCTACATATTATCTCATGTATTCCCTTTATATTTATTTATGCTTATAATAATATAGTTTTGAATTATATTCCTTATACATAATCAACATGTTCAAACCATATTGATTTGTAACTATTTACTCAACCCAAATCTTGTGTTATTAACTCAAATTAAAATCCAACTTATATTTACACATTTTTAAATACATCTCATGTATATGTTATATGAAACTATTTAATGTAAAGGATTAATTTCATATTAAGTCAAACATACTTATAAGAGTAAGTATAGAGTTACAAGTATCCAACCTAAACTTTTTTAGATAGAGAATAAAATCCTAAGATTGTGAGTAGTTAAACCTAAATCCCCTTTACCCATGTTTTTTTACTCATGAGAGACTTAAATTCTATCATAGTTCTAATAACTAATTTTCATAAACTACAGTTAACTTCTTTATTCAATATCTTAACACTATATAAGGCAAAGACAAGGCAGAAGAATAATAAATCAATTATCATACAAAGCCTGTAACTCTTTAAATACATCTATGATAATTCATAAAAGTAGTTTAACATTTTAAACTAAAATATACATTAATTCATGATATAACATTTATATTCATGAATAAAATAGGGAAGAACACTAAATAAATAGAAAATTCATAAATTTAGATTTGAGATAAACATTTATGAAAAATTCATAAATAAAGAAATTATAAACACTTTATAATTTATCCATTCATTATGGAAATTCCATAATAAAATAAATAAAAACACTTTATATTTATTTCATATATAAACCCCTTAATATTATCATTTATATGATTCTTTTTCAAAATTAAGATATCAGAAGTATGAATATTATATATTTCATTTATATTGTGTAATAATTTTACATAATTAAAATATCACTCATTTAATATTATTTAAACCTTGATCACATAATTTTATAAAAAATCCTTTTGATATGGTTTAAATAATTTCTTCAAAATAAGACATCTTGATTTTAAAATTTCAAATTAAAAATTATGATTAATTCATAATTAAATATAAACACCTATATATATTTCATATTATTTTTTATTTTATAAAGAATTTATAAATTAATATATAATTTTGAAATCATAATTTTATATTGAAATTATAAACCAATCCATATACTTCAAAGGTATTATAATATTGACAAATAATATTACAGATATTTGTTTATTAATTATTTATCAAACATTTAATAAATAATTATAAATATTTTATAATTAATTAAATTATAAACACTTTATAAACAATATAAATACCAAAAAATACATTTTTGAATAATTTGAAAAACTTTTATAAATTATAGATTTAAATTCATAGTTGGAAAATATAAAAACCATATATATTTTTTAATATATTATTAAATAACACCCCTATTTCATAAGCTATAATATAGTGAAAATTATATATCACTCGTTATGATAGGTTCTTGCTGATTTTGATAAATAATTTAGTTGTAATCAGTCATATTTTACGATATCTTCATATCATAAGTTGTGATTTAGTTCAAAATCAATACCACACTTTACTTTTAATATACCAAAGATTATAATATCACCCTTCGGTATGTGGGAGTTGTATCTTGTGATATAACCTATATCTTATTAGTGATATGATGCTCTAATTTTATAGCTTGCATAATACCACCCCATCTTATTAGATGATTCCCTTTGTTTTACATTATGATACAAGAAAACCAAAATATTTTTATTAGATGACACATTATGATATCATATATAATTTGGTGTTTTTAAATAATATATTATGAAATCATAGTTTTTAAAACATTCTAAAATACCAAAATATATCTCATTTAATGATATCTGTTACGATATCTATTTTTCTAAGGAAAATTCATATAACAGATTATGATATAAAATATAATATCCTTATTTATTTTAAAATTGATTTCAGGAATAAATAATCATGAAAGGGATTTGATAATACTATCAGTTTTTAGCATAAAAAAATAATTATTGAAGTAATAAAATACATAAAAAAACCCTTAAACTAAAATATCATTTCATAAAACCAAAACCATTTGAAATTTTAAATGAAGAAATTGTATTCCTTACACTAGAAAAACCAAGGTCCAATGATTATTTTCTAAATTGATGGAAGTTTTAACCATCACTAATTAGTTTGGTGGAGGTTATATAAACCAACATATATTTCACTATCAATAATCAATTAGTTACAGTTTAGATATATTTTATGGTGGTTTATATATGTTTTATTCTTCCAAAATTTTTGGTAGTTTTATATTCATTTATCCATGGTTTATATCATACAATTTTGTGTTCTGTTTAGAGATGGTTTATTTCAAACACTAGTATAAATGTAATCCTTTTTTGAAAAATATTTGGCTCATCCATCACTAAACAATTTAGCGGTATGTTTTCCAAACCATTTCTAAAATAAAAAATAAATAAAATAAAATAAAATTTAAATAAATAATATATATAGTACATATAAATAATATATAAAATATATACCTAACTATAATTTTGATAAATGTTAATCAATTGAAAATAATAAAAAACATATTCCAAACACCAATGCATACAACACACACATATATAACAAATATCATTTAAAAACCATCAATCATAAATTCAATTATCATACAAGAAAACATATTTAATTTCCAAAAACAGCCCCCCTTAATCCATTCATGTTAATCGCACCACCACATCCTCTACATTTGATCACTTACATGGAAATATTTGGGATATTAATACCTGAAACCCAATGAATCATCGTTATATCAAATAAAATTATATAAATATAGAGATTATGAAAATGTGAATAATAAACAAAAATTATATAAAAATACAAGATAATGTTTAATGATAACAGAAAAAATATTATGCACCAATTTTACCTTCTAAAGAGTCTCTTGGGTTAGAAATATGAATCCCAATTACTAACATCTTTCCCTTATAATATAAAACATAAAATTTAAGAAAATAAATATAAAACACAATAGTTTTATAACATATTTAGCCCAAACCTGGATTAATGATCCAAGGACACTTCAAATAAAAAAATAATTTCATTATAAATAAAAAAAGATTAAATCAACTAAGTTACTATTAAATTAAAACATTTCAAATAAAAATCAATACCAAACTCAATCATAACAAAATAAACAAATCAAATTTCAATGAAACCAATTTAACACAATTAAAAAACAAAAATTAAAATAAATATAGCCACCTAAAAACACATCAAAGTAGTTTTTTATACTACACAATAAAAATAAACATCAGTAAAAGTACATTAACACAATTTAATATTCCCTAAGGCATCAAATAAATGAAATTAAAAATTTATAAATCAAAATCATATATAGTCATTTCAAAATAAATATAAAATTTCCCAATTTAATTGATTCTAATTAATGATAAAAAATAATTAATAGTGTTTAAAAATCACTAAAAAGAATACTATTACTGGATAAAACCACATTTCACTTGGTTTAAAACAAACTAAACACATTTTTAGTTAAAATAAATCTCATGTAAGTTTGTAATAGATATCTTAAAAGTAAAAAAAGTTTCTACAAACTAATTTAAAAACTAAACAAACATTAATCAATTCAAATTATCTCTTAAAACAAAATTTTCAAAACATTAACTAATACTATAATGGGTTTCATAAATAATTTCTAGGAGGAAAATATCCCTTTAAAATACCAATGTGATAAAAAATTACTTGAATTCACTTAACTCCCAAATGGTGAAATGAAAATTTGTTTTTTAATATCTTAATTAATATTTAAAATATATATCTTAATAAAACACAACCTTTACTAAGTTAATTTAGTTTAAAACTAAACACTTTTGAATTTAAATTATAAGTAAATTTCCACAGAGTGAGTTTATAATTTTCCTTTATAAGATGGGATTTAAGACTAACAATTTCATTTGACCTTATACTTTTCATCCTATGAAATACAGAAATGAAGGCAAGCTATAAAATATTTTATCTTTAACATTATTGTATTTAAAATGGATTATAATATATTCCATTATTGGTAATAAAACAAAATTAAAATAGTTGTAAATGTCAAGAATATAAACAAAATGAAACAATGTTTATGTATGAAAAGTATAATAACCCAGTAAATGATGATCTGAGTTATAAAATGTTTTATACTAAATAGTTTTAGATTAAAAATAAGTTATCATTTACTCATAACATCATAATTAAAAAAAGTATACATTAAAAAAATAAAACATTTATTAATATGAAAGTTTAATAGAGTGACATTACTAATGTATTCATTCAATTATATTCATACTCACTGTTCACATTGTTATCAATATACATTGATAAAAGTATGTATTCATTTTCACTTTCCCTATTAAGTTCTATTGTCTTAATATTTTCAAATAAACACTATTTAATATTTAGTTTTTGACAGGGTTTACTCTCAAAAAATACTAATTGATCATCATCACCCATATGATACATGTATCTCTATTTTAAATATAAAAAAACAATCCTCTATTCATGTAATTAATTACACATATAATAGATAATATTTAGTTGTGAATCTAATATAAATAGATCATGTTCAATATTCTTACTAGTATCTATAAAGCGAGAGAAGTTGGAAGAAGTAAAATGTAAAAAACCTTTCATTATACCCCTATGAATGTTAACCCACTTACAATTGAATGATTCAAATAAAAATTAACCATGATGGGAAATATATGATATCAACTACCTTTCTATAGTATCCTCTAACTGTAAGTATAAATACACCACTATTTTCAGTCTATAGGCCTTCTTCATGATCAATTATATGAAAATTGAAGCCATTAATATTATATGCATTGAAACTCTTTTCCTCCCTTAAAGTACCTAAAGGTAGAAACTTAAAATCATTTAACAACTCAGCTAAATTATCATCACTTATGATCTACACAAGAGTATATATGATAGTTATTTTAATTTAAACTAAATAATAACATATTAATAAAATCAATAGGAGTATGCAATTACATGACATGTGAACTATTCAATAATCTCTTTTGTAATAACCTTTTTTTTCTGTCATGTTACAATCTCAACCCCTCAGTTATCTCTTTGTTTGAAATTAAAATTATTCAATGAATATATATAAAATGTGATTATTTATTAGCACATATCTATGATATTATAATAACTATAATTTAGTTTGGGTAAAATTTTACACTTTAATGACTTTCATCATTACAAGTTGTGAAATTTATAGGGAAACTATAATTTTAACTATAATTTATTATCATTTTACATTTAGTTTGGGTACCTTTTTTTTTTTAATGACTTTCATCATATCTATGATATTATAATAACTATAATTTAGTTTTGGGTAACTATAATTTTGATTTTTTGGTCTCTATGTTGGGTAAATATCATAAATTTTAACTTATATTGGAATTATAACGGTTGGTAAATCTCCCTAATATGTTTTTAGATGTGTATTGTGACCTAGGAGATATTTTTAGTGATCCAATGAATATAATAGTAGGATTGTGATGACCACTTTTACTAAAATTCTATAGCTATAGTAGGTTGCACCATAAACCTTAAGTCATTCATGACCCTTAAGTCCCGCCATAACCCTTAGGTCCCTCTATGACCCTTAGGTCCCTCCATGACCCTCATATCATTCTAAAAACCTTATGTTATACAACAATATACTTCCATGAGGTGTGAATCATGTATAAGAGCATGAGGCATGGCACTGTGAGAGGGAGCATTGGGTATCTTGTTGTTGCGGAAAGGGTGTATACACCACGAAGGGGGTTATTCCTAACTTGGAAAGAGGTGGAAAGAGGTGTGTGTTCCATGATCATAGAGGTCACATTACATTAATTTTTGGCCAGGGATCAAGCCCTATATATGGGGGGGGGGATCACACTATGACCTGGTAAGGGACACACCACAATGGAGGTAGGAAAAGGAGTGGACCCTTTGTCTATGTGGTCATGAAAAGACCCAGGAGGGATACTTTGTGACTAGGTTGGGTGAGGGAGAATTATACTGCAACCCTCATGGTCACACTGGGACCAGGTGTTTGGTGTTTTTTAATTAAGGGTATACCTGTATCTTTAGAGTTATCCCCCTCATTCTTAGGTTGACCAGGCATCTGGGGAGGGAAATTTTGTCTGATTCCTCCCCCTCCTTTCTCCCCATCTCCCACTTGATTTGAAGTGTTTTTTTAGAAATTTGGTGGAGGTTTATCGGATAATATCCTTCTTATTCCTATATTTTTTGGGCTCCTATTTGCTTAATCTCTAATTTAGTTTGATTTGGGATATATGTTTGGTGATGATTTCATTGAGGTGTGGTGAAATCATCCTGATTCAATGGGTATTTTTATCAATATGGATAAATGAGGTCTTATAAGGATGAACAATTTAGGTTCTAAGTGATTTTGGTGATGGGACGATGCCCAGTGAGTTTTTTAGTGATTATGCCTCATTGGATTAAATTTAACAACTGATTATAAATTATTATAATTAATTATTTGGAATTTAAGGATTGAGAAAGAATATTTGATGGTAGTAAAATATTGTATAAGTGACAGATAATCTTGGTCAGACATATTCAATGCTTGGCAAGGTTGGTAAATCCTTTATTGATAGTGGTGGTCTATTTAATACAAAACCATATTTTTATTTATGCATGAGTGTGAATTTCTGCATGTTTTAATGGGGCTAAATGAAGGGATATGGTATTTGAGTTCCATATATAAATATATAGTATGGTTCTAGGCCTCGTAGACTCAGAGTAAGTGCTCTATAGAACTTTGGGAAGATTTAGGCTTTCCCTATGTCTATGTCACCAAGGGAAAGAGGTGATGATAAAATGAGGAGAGACTTTGGTAAGGTATTGTGATGTGATATGAGTCATATGTAGCTTAAGATGGTTATCTAGGGCTAGTTTGGTAGGCATGAGAATATTATGCCTAATGATATGGGTAAGATAGCTATAATTTACACATATGGTAAGAAGTACCCTTTTGAGTGTGGATAGTGATTTGGTGTGTTCCATGGGTGGTGAAGTTCCCTTTGAATTATGGTTGTATTTGTTCTTAATGGAGTTATTGGAATAAATTAAATTTATAGTAAATATAAGTGATGGATTGATTATCCACCCAATGAATAAGTATTGGCTACCCATACATACCTAGATAATGGATATTGATGAAAGTGCTACTCCCCTTAAAGAACTATACTAGATAGGTTTAGGGAGTAACCATCATATATAATGATTTTAGAGATTTTACTCAAGTCAAATACAAGTGAAAATATTGGATAAAATTTTTCTACAACATGTTTCATTGGAAGTGAAAAGATTAGATGGAACTAGGTGATTAAATTTTACTATACAAATTTAATAGTTATAATTAAAATATTAATACAAGTTAAATGATTTGGATGGTAAGTATATTATAGTTAGATAATCCATCACCAAGTTATATTTCACATAGGATAATGTATATAATGATTAAAATCTCTTAGATCAAGCTTTAAGAAGAGTATATATAACCTAAATTCATTTAAAAAAATTGATTTAATTTCAAGAAGTCTAGAATTTTGTGTTTAAGGATAAAAGATGGATAAGTTAAGATATTTTTGTAATATAAATTTCTCTATGCTACATAAGGATCATGAAAACTGGAGGTATAAAAAGTAGAAAATTAATGTTCTGTGTAAAGATCATTTGTTGTGATGTATAAACATCATCCAAGTTTTTGGATCACCCCTATTCATAAACTTCATTGTCTCTTTTTAAGTACGATCTGGATTGGTTGCGGTATAATCATTATCTGTATAGGTATCAACCTACATAAGGATGATTTTTTTCTTTTTAAAGATGATTGAGGCTATTTTATAATCATATACATAATCATAAACCTACATAAGAATGTATTTCATTTTCATAAGCACGAACCTTGTCTTCATAAGAAACATGCCTTAGTAATTTTTTTAAAATACTATTGAAAGAAATTAAGATTTTCATAATTATTATAGATCAATCCTTTGATGTTTTAAATATCATAAAATCCCAAATGGGTTTGTTATTCAAGTGTTAGATTCATAATAATATGATCTTCAAGTTGGGGGAATAATATAAAAGCAAAGAGAAAATTTGAGACACTTTTTCAGGTTTGGTTCTTTCAATCTTTCATGCTTAAAATGAGAAGATCCACACTACAATTTATATTGTTTCATTTTATACATCCCTTAAATAAATGATTCATTGAAGATACTATGAGATTATTTAGATAAGAATATGATTAAAATAACATCCTTGGGCCTGGATAAGTTTATTGGAAATATATATTTAGCTGAGAGACAAAAATGAAAATAAAAAATGAGGAAATAAATTAAAGGAAATTTATTTAAATTTTTTGAAGAAAGAAGTAGATAAAATCAGGGGTCACACCCATTTTATGTAAATTTAAGAAGAAGATATTAAAATTTTTATAGAAGAAAAATATGGGTTCATCTTGTTCATGCAATTACTTTGGTTTCATTAATTCCATGAAATTTTCTCATTTACAGAAATATAAATGTAACTATTGTAAAGTTTGTAAGGAATATGTAAATTTAAGGCACATGAGTCTCTTAAGTAAATTCAGTGGATCTATACTGAATAAAATAAATTTCTCTATAAAAGAAGAAACATAGGAATAAATCTAAGTTTTCCAAGAAATAAGAAGCTCTATCAAATGGAGAAGAAGAGGTAGCCAATACTATATAATAGATAATATTATTTTTGTGTATCAATGAAGAATAAGATGTTGAGAAAGAAGGAATGAGTTATTCTAGTGACATTTATTCAAAGAAGAAGTGTCATGAAACTAATTATCATAAATGCAGTAAATAAGAAAGAATGACCTGCATGTAGTTTTATACAATATTTTTAGGAATTTGTGATCCTTAAAGTATGAGTGAAGTCAAAGATTGGGTTTCATGCTGATGTTTTTGAAGTCTTGAAGGAACTCAAATAATCTATGTATTTGAGGAATCATATTAGATCTTTGGTTGAATTAAAATCCATATAAATATTGGAAATCTACTTCGAGAGTGGAGAAAGTTTGTGAAGAATTGGTATGATTCTAGTATAAAGAACACGTAGGATGCAATACTGTTCAAATACATAATACTGTGAACATCACTTATGTAATATGGTGAATTATTACATATGTAATATGATAAGAATGTTTTCCCAATGATCCTTGGAAATATACATATAATTTGGGGATATAATTATTACTAGAGAATCCATATCTCAATAAGAGTTGAACACAATAATGAGTAAGTTTCCCATCTTGGGGATGAAACTTATGAAAATATTATGTACTAATTTATTATTTATATTATAAATTTAATGTTGTTTTTTAATATTGGGTAGAAGATAAAATGATCCATTTATATCCCAATTTATTATAGGAGTTCAAATACCTAATGGGGAAACAAATTAAAAGTGCATTTTGGAATTTGGTAAAAGGTAGAAACACCCAATTCACCCCCTATCTGGTGTATCCACACCACTCCTAGTGAAAATATAATTTGTATCAAAGAAAATGTTACATTTTATTGGTTATAAAGTTTATTTCACAAGTCTTTTTATTAGAATATATGAAGTTTATATTTTAAATGTTTAAAAAAATTTCTCAGATGGAAAAATATATTTCCATCCATATGAAATTTAATTTAAAGGTTGTAGATAAGACCAAAATAAATTGGAAGAATAAAGATGAAAATAATTAAATAAAGTTATCAAATAATAAATAGGAACAAATAATTAAAGGTATTCATAGTAGTAAGATAATTGAAAAATATTTTGAATATTATTCCTCTAGTGAATCACGTTAAAGATGCAAGTAAGATGGTTTTAATAAATCAATCAATGATTTATATTCTGAAATAAAATAATATATAAAAAAGTAGTTCCAAAAGTTATTAAATATATATTTTAACATATTAAATTACATCATGATGAAAATTAATGACTAGAATAATAATTTGATACTATGGAAGATGCATTGGAAAAGAAGGTAAGTAGTTGAAACACCCTCAAAAGACTAGTAAATGTAGAGGAAAAATCTATTACACTTGATAATGAAATATTTTTCTATTGATGATGAATAATTTTAAAGAGTTATTTATGAGAAAAAAGTATTTAAAAAATTTATTAAATAAGTGATCCATGCATTGTAGAAATTACATAAAGCCTTTATGTATGTAAAATATGCACATCTAGAGGTAAAAGACAACATGATAAGAAAGATGGATATATTTTTACAAGAGGAAAGTCAAATTCTTGAGGATTATTTGAAGAATTTGGAAATAAATTATGAATTATGGTTAAAGACACTTGAATAATAGAAACATATTCTTGATATGAAATGTATTGAGTTAGATATAATGTTGAGAAATTTAGAAAATACTCAAAAAATATTTACAATCTATTAAAAGAAAAAGTGAAACCTAGAATGATTCCAAAGAGGGTATTTTTTCAAAAAGGACTCAAATTAGTGGGAAAATATATTGAGATATAGTGAATAATAATCTAACTCAAGATCAGTGAAAAAGGTAACCCATTGTCCATTTGAGACCATTTCCAATAAATCTATTTTGGATCACTAAACAAATTTCCAATAAAAAACTCTATAAATATAGAAATATAAAAATTCTAATAAAATTTCCTCCTTATCAAGATTCAATATAGGAATTTATAAAATTTTTATCACCATAAACCAAGCCTAAAATGATGAAGAAACAATCTAAAAATAAAAATATTTTAATGTTGGAAATACTACATAAAAAGTGAAAAGAACAGGATTTGGGGGTCATTGTTGATATTGTAGAAGGTTTGAACATATAGATATTTATTGATTTCATATAAATTATTTATATGAAAGTTATATAATGAATAAAATTAGGGTTATGGGTACTAAATTTTATGTTTAACCCGATCCAAATAAGAAAACTTCATAGAAGAAAGAAAATATGACTATTATTTTTAGATATAGATGACATGAGGAGTTTTGTGTTTTTAAAATAAATTTAGACACTATTATCAAGAGTGTTGGTATGTAATAGACTAATATAACTAACATTAAGATGAAATAATGAGGCCACACTAGTAGGTCATGAAATAAATAAAAGCAAATCAGTCTTCTTTGGGATAGAATCAAAAGGAGAAAACAGAAAGAATCTCACTCAAGAAGTTAAATAGGATAACTAAGAATGATAACACACCCGATATAAGAAGATGATTCTATTATGGAAATATAATACACATATTGTATATTTAAAATATTTATATAAAAATAAATTTCCAAGGAATCAAGCTACAATTTAAAATAGAATCAATCCGTGATAGAGATAACAATATTTGTATGGTTGTCGACACTCTTGATGAAGAGGTTGAGATGTTTCATAAAAGGGAGTCTCTAAAGTTGATGAAGATGGGTGTAGAAGGAGAAACTAGGTAGGATATGTGGTTTTTATATGTATTACTATATTTCGTATACAAATTATAAACAATGTTAAAAAACTATTCATTTTAAGTTCTAAAATTATATCTATAACGAATGTTAGGGAATGACCTTCTTCAGGACATACATTTGGTCATCTAACCCCATGATTCTCTAATAATTCCTTGGTTTCATTCTTAGAAAACCATAAGCTATTAACCAATGGGGTTATTTAACTAATTACTTTCCCCATAGGCCAAACACATGTTATTCCAGTGTGCTTTTTCCTCACTCACACACACTGTGGGAAACTTCCAAAAAGGTCACCATATTGACCACTACTCTAGGACAAGCACACTTAATTGTGGAGTTTTAATTAGGTATGATCCCAAAAATAAAGGTGAACCTTGTTTACATGGTTAGTAACATTTATTACTTTAAGTATCACTTTTCCAATGGTGTTATACTCTCTATCCATTTAAGTACAACACCCACATTGTGCACCTTATCTTACTAATGACTATCTCCATAGGATAAACTCATGTTCTTTTAGTGTGATTTTTCCTCACTCATACACACCCTGGGAAAACTTTTTTATAAGGACACCCATATTGAACTCTACTTCAAGCCAATCACACTTAACTATGGAGTTATAATCAGGAAAGATCCCAAAAAATTATGCACCTTATTGACAAGGGTAGTAAAATTTAGTCCTTTAAGTGTAATTTTTCTAGGGGTGCTAGAATCTCAATCCCTTAAGACACAATTCCCTCATTGTGGACCCTGAATATAAATCCCAAAAAATTTCTATTACCCATTCTGGTCACTTATCTGGATAATGAATGTGTCTAAAGGCCAACACATGTTCTTTCATTATGAGTTTTCATCACTCACACACACCCAGGGAAACTTACTTGTATATAACCGATCCTGAACACTACTCTAGGAAAATCATTCTTAACTATGAAGTTCTAATAAGGTAGGCTTCCAAAAATAATGGTGCATCTTATTGACATGGATAGTAACATTCAGCCTTTTAATTCTCAATTTTTTAGGGGTGTTACAAAAAAGGATTCCACACTAAAGAAGAAGCATGACTATACCCCAAAAGAGATCTTAACCATTTGGATAACCTAGTTGGAAGAGGCTATAAAAATGGAGAAAACTAAAAAAATAGATATTCCTTGATATATCAAGGAAAGAAGATCATTCTAGCTAAGAAGAAATGTGAAATCAATAGAAAATTCATACTGCACAAATATGAATATATGTGGAAAATTTAAAGGGAATATTGAATGATGAGTTCTCATGGAGATGGATCTATAAATAAGAAGTTTTTTTGGTTGAGAAAAATATATCATTCCTACTAAAATAGGTAAGGAGATCATGATGAGACACCTTATTCCCATACCAGTTTGATTATACTTAAAGGTAGGCAATTAAATGTGAACAAAGAATCAATATAAATTATAAAAAATATAATTTCTAGACAACTTGAAGGATTATAAATCATGGAGTATTTTTATTTCTATTCATCTCACAATTGGTATCAGGATCTAACCATTACTATACATGATTGGAATTAACATGGTGAAGTATCAAAATAATCTCTTGAGGGGAACCTATTGAAATGGGTAATGTTGCTAGAGTTTTAACAATTCTAATTAAATATAGAATTCTAGATAATATTAAATATATCTAAAGATCAAGGTATGATTCTCACTTTTCAATTTTTTTCATGACTTATATTAAATATGGTTGTCTTGGGGGAGTGATTATCTAACAAAAATGGGTGAATAATCCCCTTTCACTTGATTTTTTTACATTTATTATGATGTTGAGTGTAGGTTTGCAAAAATTATTGAAAATCTATTTAATAATCCCCTAAGATGAGCACATCGTAGTTGGTATCCCATTGTGAGTATTTTATGGAATATTATTTTTATAAATTAACTTATTATGGTTTCTACACTTGGTTAACCCATGTAGACTTATAGTTGTTTAGTTGAAGGAACATTGCGAAGAGAAAATGCAGTACACCCTTCTCTCATGGAATAAATTAAGAATATAAAATATAAAAGAAAAAATGGGGAGATAATATTTTTCATAAAATTATAAGAGTTAGTAGGATATGATAAAAAACCTATTACACCCATTTTGTTAATAAGGGGAAGAAAACCTTTATGTTTACACATATTATTAAATTAGGGGATAAGAATCATATTGAATTTAGAAGTAAATTTACAATTAAAAAAACAAAAAGGGCTAGATTGAAGTCCCCTTTATATGATGGTTGTATTTTTATCAATGGAGTTATTAGAAGAATTCCAATATGTGGTAAAAATGGGTAATTGAATGAGTATCCACTAAATAAATAAGTAGATCATTCCCATACTTACAAGGGTAAATGAGATTAATGATAGAGACTCGGTACTTGAATAACATTGCTAGAGGTATTAAGGGAGAAACCATTATATATAATGATTATGGAGTTGGTCCTCAATTCAAAGACAAGTTATGGATCTTTTATAAGTATTATCTATAACATGTTTCATTTGAAGTGAAAATATAAGAAGGATATGGCAGGTGAAATTATACAGGAGATCTTGTAAAACTACAATTAAAAAAATTAAAATAGTTTTAATTTTTTTAAAGGTATCTATCTTGAAGTTAAATAATCCATTATTGATTTATCTTGAATGTATTTTTCTATATATAGTGATTAAAATCTATTTGATTAATCTTTAATAAGAGTGTAAATGTCATTAAGTCATTTGAAAAAAATGATGTAATTTGAAGAAATACCAAATTCTGAGTTTAAGGATAAAAAATAATTAAGTATAGATATCTATTTATGGGTTATTCTCTATATTGTGTAAGTATCATGAACAATATAGGTATGAAAAATAAAAAGGGCATGGTTTGTAAAAATATCATTTTTATACTGTATAAACATCATATGATTTTTCATAAGGATTATCCTTCAATATAAACATCACTGTCTCTAAGTAAACATAATCTGGATTGGTATAAGGATATTTGGGGGCTATGTAGTAATTATCTTCACAGTCATAAACCTATATAAGTATGTTTTTTTCTATATAAATATGATTTAGGTTTCATAAGCATTATCCATATAAGCATCAACCTGCATAAGGATGATTTACATCTTCATAAGCATAAACTTGATCTTTGTAAGCATCATGCCTTAGTGAAAATTAGAAAATTATATATTCTAAAAGTTATAATTTTGAATTATAAATTTTTAAGAAAAAATAATTTTTGATGATTCTAAATCCATTTTTCAATGTTCTAAGCATCACAAACTCTTAAATGGGTTTTTGATTCAAGAATTGGACTTATGAGAATCAAATATTCAAGTTGGGGGAAATAGGATCCAAGTAATGAAAATATTTGGGAAAATTTTTCAGGTTTGAAAATGAAGTTTCTAAAAATAAAATTATAAATATAAAAATAATTTTATTATGATATTGAAGCCTTTATTTTATGTCCATGAAATCATGGATCTTTCTTAATCTATGTTACAAACAAGATTTTAAGAATATCAAAGTATGATGAGTTTTAAAAAATTATAATATTTCAAAAACTAATTATCTTGATGAAAAATAAAAACTAAGAAGTTTAATCCAAACTCTAATGATTTAAATATTACTAAAACATTTGTTATTTAATCCTATTTTAGTGAGAAAGGGATGGAGATGAGTTAAAATTCTTGTAATTTACTCTAACTTTAAATGAATAACTTCAATATTTTTTAAATCCAAAAATAAAAATTTATCAATGAAATTGTTGTGATTTAAGGAACCAAATTTCACCTAATATTTTTTGATTATTAATATATAATATGGAGAATAAGGTTCTCATATATGATCTTTAGTGTATAGATCTAATCTAGTGGTTGTACTATTTTTTATTAAATCTCTCTTACTCCAAATGAGAAGAGGCACACCAAAATTTATATTATGGTATATTATACAACCGTTGAATAAATGTTTTTATTATGTATGCTATGGAAGTATTATGAGAATAATATTATGAAGTAAAAATCCTTGATTCTTCTATAGTTTATTAGGAAGATTTATTCAACCATGACATAAAAATGAGAAATAAAAATGTGAAAGATAAATTAAGATTTTTTTTAAAATACTTCTAGAGAAATAATTTGTGGAAATAATGGGACATGACCATGTTATGACCATTTAAAAAGTATATATAGAAATCATAGGATAATAAAAATAGGGGAGAGGCCTATGCATGTTATTTTTTTGGTTTCATGGATTCCCAAGAATATTCCCACTTATAGGAATATTAAATTGATCCATAGAAAAGATGTGAGGTGCATGTATATTTAAGGAAATTGAGTCTCTTGAGTAAATTGATTTAAAATATCCCAAATAAAATAAAATTTTATAGTGAATAAGAAACATAATAAAATATATGAGTGTTGTGAGAGATAATAATCTCTCTCTAAGGAATAATAAGAGTTAATCGATGTTGAATAGTATATAATTTTATTATTGCGTATCAAAGAATAAGAAGTTGAGAAATATGACCTTATACGGGTCAAATTCAGTCAAATAAGACTTCCATTGATACTAAATATGGTAGATATATAAAGGAAGAAAGGCTAACATGTGTGTATTTCTATAGAATATCAAAATTAATACACAATAATTGAAGTTTTATTGAAGCTAAATACTGAGTTTCATGGTGGTATTTTTAAAAACTTGGAACCATTCAAATAATTTGTGAATTTAAAGAAGTGGATAATTTTTTTTGATACAATAATATCCATGAAAAATGAGTCAATTTACTTTAAGAGTATAGAAAGTTTGTGAAGACTTGGTTTAATTCTAATATAAATAATTAGTGGGATATAGTACTATTCACATGCTTAATATTGTGAACATCACTAGTGTAATATGGTGAAATATTGAATTTTTAATATGGTAATAAATATTTTAGGATGATCCCAATCCACCAAATTGTAATTTGGTTATATAATTTTTAGTAGGGAATCCATGTCTCAATAAAAGTTGAACACATCAAGGAGTAGGATTTCCATCTTGGGTTTGAACTTTTTAAAAATACTACATACTAATTTATTGTTTTTATTTTTCATTTCATGTGGGTATAGATTATTTGAAAAAATATAAAATGGTTCATTCACATACTAATAGATAATAGGAATTTAAATACCAAAATGAGGAAATAAATTAAAATTTATCTTGAAATTTGATAAAAGGTAGAAACACCTGATTCAACCCCCTCAGGTGTGTCTGCACCACTCTTAGAGAACTCACAGGTGGGATGATACCTTCAAGACTATACATGGTGTGATGGGGAAGGTTTACCTTTATATGAAGGGTTGATATCTCTTTCAAGATTTATGTGTGATAAGACCCAAGTATAGGTCGATAGAATGTTTGGATGACTTGGCATGGGATTTTGAAGGGGATTAATGTAAAATATATTGGGGGTAGTCCCAAACTAGTGGTACTGAGGGTGAAATGGGATTTTATGAGGTTTATACCAAGATTTAGGCTAGGGATAGGAATATAATTTTGTCTTTGAGAACATCACTCTATGTTGGAGGTATCTTGGTGATGATTATGAGAGACCATAGTGGGTCTAAAGAGCCTAGTGAATTCCTTGAAGGGAAAGATGAGGATGTCATGAGGTATCAACAAGACGTGATTTTGTGACCAATATAGTCATAATAGTTTATATTTATGGGATATATAGATGATTATATGTGTACATTAAGAGATAGGGATATGTCTCAAGTGACTAGTGACCTGTTGAAGCTATAGTGATCTTATGGTATGAGTTGTGTACACTACTTGTTATTGCATTCATGTCCTTGTGATAAGTAAAATATCTCAGCATGGAAGATGATAAATCCATATTCCTAGCCCAACCTTGAGTGATAAGTTATTAAAAATAACCTACCTTGAGTGAAACAATATTGGTCAAACTATTATGTGATATTAGATCCTATTTTGAGTGATAAAGAAGTGGTTAGGATAATAGTCTCACCTTGCGTGAGAATGTGTTAGATTAACCCTACCTTGTGTGAGAAGGTATCATTTAGGTTTTTATGTGATATAAAACCTATCTTGATTGATAAGTTAGTGGTATATAAATGGACTTACCTTGAGTGATAAGGTACTAGCATTGATAGTCGTGTGTGAGAAGGATGATCTAGTGGAATGTGACATGAGACATAGATGATAGACCCTACCTCTAGTGATAAGGCAGTGGTTGGAACATGGATTTTAGCTCACATTGAGTAAGAAGGTGTTGGATGGACATCCCTTTAGTGATAAAGTATGATCTAAGACTTGTATTCATGAACTACTTGAGTGATAAGATGAGTTAAGGACTTGGATGCAGGACCCAACCTTGCACCTTCAGGTAGTAGTTGAGGATTGGATAACACATTACATTAAGTATTTAGGTATAATTTTAGTTAAAATCATGATTTTATGAGGTAAATGGATTTTGGATTAGGTATACGTATGTGTGATCGAGTATCATCATGCTGTCTTGGTTAGAACATGATAAATTGAAGCACATGGAGTCATGGTGTCCTAGTTAGCATATGATGTTTCGAGGTTCTTTTATGTGCATGTTTATTTATGTTATTTATTTCCTCATTAATACACACATATGAAGAAATATATTAGGAGAACATGGTGAGATCCTAATCAGATATATTTCTCACACCCATCATAGGAACTTTGGTGCATGTTTATACATTACATATACTTTATATGGTTGAGCACATGATATTAAGAGAATAAATATGGGAAAACTTAGTGGTTATTTGAGACAATGATGAGGTGAGGATTGAGGATGGAAGTAGAGCCTCTTAGTATTTTCTTTATTTTTTTATTTTGTATATGTTCTCACTCTAGTGGTTGATTATTAGGTATGCATTCTTGTATGATTTTTTTATAACATAGATTTTATTTATTTATTATTCATACTCTAATGTTTTATATGTACATTGTTTTTGTTTGTGATATTTTATTAATCCTGATTCAACTGCATGATATTTCACCTAAATAAAATCTGGTTCCCTCTAAAATATATTAGGGTACTGAAGAGTGGTCTATAGTTGAGGATTTAGAAAGTGGTAGCATAGTATATTTTTTCTTGTATTACTATTATGGGGATATGAAATAAAGGTAATAAGTATGTTTTAGAGCTTGTGACAGATCTCATATTGGTGTGTCACAAAAAATTTTCTAATGGGAAGTTTGGGTTACTAGGTGTATGAGTTTTTTGTTCTTTTTTTTCTTCTATGGATGAGATGTTTATTAAAATATGATATGTTTTTTTGATATTTTTTCTCTTCTAGTTTTGATCTTTTCTCATTGTGGTAGGATATGTCACATCCATCATATTTGGAATGTAGGACTCACATGAAATATTTTTTATAGTGTGTGATTTTTTTATTTATGATAGAGGTTCAATTTTTTAAAGTGTCAAAAACTTATATGGTGCTTTATAATATAAAATACTAGTGGTAATATACTCAACTAAACCATGAAATTTTCTATCTAATGGAAGGTTATATAGATATTATGGTGACAAAATATCTAGTAGTATAAATATAAAACCTATTAGAAAGGTACATAAGGACCTTTGATGTGATGGTAGATGAATTATATGAATTAGTGGTATACCCCTTGTGGGTTGTTTTTATGTTGATCTAATTACTTAAATCATAAATAATGAATTATATAACATTTTATATATAACTTTTTTTTTGAAATTATACTTAACAAAACTAGGTGTCTATGCAGATACCCCAGTGGGGGTTGGTAAAAGGAATTTGTAATTCCTTGTAGTGTGAATCCCTCTGAGTGCTTCTAATATTGAGGGAAAGATCTATTATATTCCATTCTTAGTTGATGGTGATCCAAGATGGTTCAATATTTGATAGATAGATCATGGTTGTATGATAATGGTTTTGGAACGATGTCTGAGTGGTGGGTGATCATGTGGTAGGAATTTTCATGAGTGAGATTATTTGGGCCCATTAAAAGGAAAGAATCAGGAATGCTTTGGTTAAATGAGATTAATTGCATGAGGATAATTGTTATTGGGTTAGGTGCATGAATTTATATTTTATGGGATGCTACTCATGTGAGCATGATTCAAGCTGTACAATTAGGTTGTATGAGAGAGTTTTCCTATTGGGATTATGAATTAGTGGATGAACACTTGTGGGATGAGGGATAATGGGTTTTGAAAAGTATGAGAGATATCCCTCTGTGATAGAATAGTGATATCATGAATGTATTAGGGTACTGTGGTACATTTTATCAGAGATGGACCTAGTCATGGGTTGTTTGGGATGTGTGAACATTTATTAGAAAGAGTGACACATGTGTAATTATGGAACCTACTAATGTTTTACTCATGGAGTGGGGTATGGGAATCAATATAGCGGGGAGTGAACCTTAAGATGTTGAAGGGTATGACCCTCGTTGTGTGTGAGTTTTTGTGAATGTTAAGGATGATGTTTCAGGTAAGTCAGGAATGAGTGGTGATCATTGTTTTACATTGGTACTTTAACGTGATCAAGTCAGTTATGTACAACAATTATGTTTAGTAATGGATAGGGTGTAGGCCATATAGGATGTGTTTTAGTTCAGTGGAGTGATGATGGGTATACTCCTAAGGTGAGGAGCATAGAATTGGTCATAGGTGAGTGACCCTTGTTTCAGAAAAATGATTGATGTGGTGAGACCTGTTGGAGAGGTGATCGAGGTGACATCGAGATGCCAATGTGGTAATAAATCTAATGTGGTATGGTTCTATAAATAAAAATAAATTTATGATTCATATATAGTTTCAGAAGGAATCTTTGTGTTAGATTCAGGATTGGGATGGAATTGGTGTGATTTGGGAGTGATTCAAATCAGTTGTTTGTCAATGCTTGGGGTGAGAGCATAAGTTATAGTGCATTTTTCAGTGATCAAAAAACGGTTTTACAATAATAGTTGAGTTTTAAAATAATTTTGGGTATTTGGATGATCTTTTGATGCCTCTAGGGGGTAAGTAATTTTGATCAAGCGATGTGGTGACTCTTCAGTGGCTAAAGATGAGAGTTTTAGGGAATGGTCGATTAGAGGAGAAATTTCTAGTTTTGTTTCATGGAATTGAGTATGGTGAGGTGTAAACCACATTGAGAGTATCGATGGACCACTAAAAGTGAATTTATGGTAAGTGATTCCTATATTGGGGAGCACTATGATGTGGAATAAATTTTTTAAGTGAATATTTATGGTTGAGAGAACCTTAAGCCTATGAATGAATTGGTTGATGGTGCTTTGATTTATTAAGATAGATGAGTGTAGTTGGGAATTATATCAATGATGGTTTTTATGGATAGATTATGGATTAAATTTAAATATATATCATGCCTTGGTGGTTAGGGTTTTTCAGTAGAAGCGTATTCATTGTTAGGGGATAGAACATAACTAGTTTGTGGTGGATTGATGAAACAATTTGGCCAGGAATGATGGTTAGAGGAATACTATATCTTCTTTAGGATGATAAACATTTTAACGACCCATATCATCCTAGTTTGTGAAATTCAATGGGAATTTTATTTTTTAGTCTTCAAGAAGATGAATTTTGATGAATTGGGGATCATTTTAGAATTAAAATGGTTTGAACATATCCTAGATATATTTTAATGGATATAGATCATGGTATGGGAGATGTTTTGGGTGCTTGGGTGAATGTCAGAGTAGGGCTGGTGCGACCACTTTTTTTGAAATACTACAACTGTAGTTGGTCACACTAAGATATGTAGGCCACACAATGATGACTTACTGTGATGGGTGTGTCATGATTGAGAGTGTGGGGAGACATTATACAAGAGGAATTATAGGGAATAATTTCATGAAGGAATGTGATTTCTCACTATGAAGGGGTTTGTGACTCTCTTGGAAAAAGGAAATTCATTCCATGAATATAAGTGTTTCACCACAATGGTGATTGGAAGGGGATCAAGTCCTATGACTGAGGTTAGTTACTACATTCTCAAATCTGAAATAAATAAATAAATAAATACATATGGAGGCTCTACTACCATCCCCATACTTCGTCTTTACCTAGTCACCAATCACTATTGAGATTCCTTGACTAGATCCACTACACATCCTGTGCTCTGACCTATGTAATAAACATAGGGTTTACTCACGCACTATAATTCCCATGCTGGGTGTTATAAGTGTATCTTAGTAGGGTCTCACTAAGTTAAATCAATACAATTTCTCATATATGTTTATAATAAAGAGGAAAATAATAATAGAAACATAACACAAAATCATCTATATTTGGTCATCGTGTGCTAACTAGGACACCATAACACCCATTCATGCCTTCTTCATCCATAATTGAAGAAAAATTCACCTAGTTCCAAAATAATTCACTCATACTCTAATATTTAAGGTAGGATATCATATAATATTTTACCACTACCATTTTACATAGGGTAAAGCCCATACCAAGTTCCTAGACCAACCCATATCTAGGGAGGTCAGAAATAAAGTATCCAGACCATCCTCTCTTAGGCAAGGTCATATATTAAGCACCCAAACCAAATCCTATTCAGAGAAGTCACACATAAGTACCCATGACATCCCTTCTTCAGGGAGGTCGCACATCAAGTACACAAACCTTCCCCTCTTAGTGGATGTTACACATATAATACTAAAAAAATCCCCTATTAGGGGGTTATACATCAAGTAAACAAGCTATACCCTCTATGGGGATTTCAAATATTAAGTAACCAAACTAAACACTCTTATAGAAGAGGTTTCACCTCATAATATTTAATCCCAAACTTCTCAATCAAGGTTGTTCCAACATCCAATCTCATACCATATCATCTTGATCACTTCACTCTCTCTTTATGGGAATCACAAGGATATCCAAAATATTAGATTCTAACTAATGTAAAGGTATTTTCAGTGCCTTATAACTAAATTTGGTATAAACATCCAATTATGTTTCAATCATATACACAATTAGAACATGCATACAATGAAAATAATGGCATCACTATTTAACCAACATGCACACCAAATCCATGCCTAAGTTATCTTCACAAGAGTCTAAGCCCCATGTCTTGAAGAAAATCACATCATATATCTAGAATAATAAGAAAATATCCTTAAGATCATCTTTATCACATGAGTATTCATGTTGAAACCATCAAACTTTTCATTTTTCTTGTAAGGGTATCTTATAGGGTCTTCAGATCCATATTTGACCACAATTATTGGCACCATGTTGTAACTAATACTCCATGGTGTTATCTCATCCCATAAGACCTATCCAAACCTAGAATAAAGTGGAATATATAAACCCTATTTTTATTCCCACATAATAACTCAATACCACCAAAAATGATCCATATCAAGCTAACGCATACTGATCCCCTTGGAAAACCAATTCCAAGTCACCAAAAACATCACAAACACACACCCGATCCATGTCCCATATCTCACTTAGGAGAAATACAAAGCCATCACCTATAGAAAAAATATCTTATCACACCATATTTAGACCCCAGAGAGCTTGATTAATTCTATATCACATACACACCAAGACTATTCTTAACTCTGTAGAGGGTGTTTCCATTTATACAGGAGAGTAAAAATAATTTCACCCATCATCATTAGTATTAATCCTCTCATGACTTCCCATGTATCCTTAGGGAATTAACATGAGTTATATTCATCCCTCCCTAAGTCCAATACCAATATCAGGACCCTCATAAACCTAATCAAAATCTTTACCCCCTTGGATACATAGTTTTCAGGTGATATCGAGATCCCTAAAGTGAAAAATAGAACTTACTCCGACTCTTAAATTCTTAAATCCACACTATCACTTTATTTAGGGTGATCTCAGTCCCTATCCTTTTTATCTAAAACCATAAATTCATACAATAATACAAAATCATGAAAAAATGAATATAATTTTGTATTATAAGGATCACCTACCACAAATACGGAGCTACCATATTTTTCTATACTCTACCTATTCTCAATCAATCCCATCCATTCTGTGTCAAATATCATTACAATATTTAAGATCCGATCTTAATCCATTCAATCCAATTCAGTATAAACCCTAGAAAAATCCACAAAGAGTCACACCTCTATTAAAAATCTAGTGACAAGAGAAATATACCTTATTTCACCTTCCACTAGACATAAAAACATAAATCCCTATTACATTAGGATGACTCATCCATGAACTATTTTAATCATCACTGAACCCTTTATTAAAGACAACCATATCAATGGATAACAAAAGGGAAGAAGAATAGGGCGTATGAGAATAAGTTCATACCTTAAATATTCCACGAGAAACACCAAAGAATATTCCCTAATAAAATGGAAATTTATAGAGTTAAGATAGGAGAAGGATCCATCTGAAATGGTTCTCCATAATCCCCCATTTCCCCTAAAATCTAAGAGGGTATAACCTATAAATGATAGTTTACCCCATCATTTTTAAAAACTAGAATAGGGAATCATCACAATGTGACTCATAGATATCATGGAATAATTCCATATTCTAAGAACCAATCATAGAGTATATACTTAGGTCATTGAATGAATCCCCACCCTATAGAATAACGAAAAACCTAATGGCTTACCCCTCACAACATGCCCCCCTTGTAATGATATGTCACAACCCCCCTCATGCAGAGAAAAAAATATCATAACCACAATCTTTATGGCATGGACTCCTCCCTTTATGGAATGGAACTTTCCCCTTCACACCCTGATTCCTCCTCATATTTAGGATCCATTACATAAACTAAGGGTCATGATATGTCCAATATTCTTTATGAAAAATTACAAAGGAAATATGTAAGGATTTAATCTTACATAGAGTCATGGTATGAAAACCCTCTCCATGGAGTGACCACTATACATAAGTATTTTTCCCTTTTAAAAAAATATAATATGTAAGGGGAATCATGGAATTCCATATCCAACCAGGAAATGATCCTCATATATTAGGATTTTCCTTTATAAAAAAACCCAAACAAAATCTACCACACTGTGACACCCACTAGGCACAACTTGAACTACTGCTTCCATATAGTGGCACCTTTATTATCCTTGGAATAATCCCTATATTAGAAACGTTTCGTAATGAGAACCTCAACTATCATGGAATATAGATACTTTAAAAAAAACATATACAATGGGTTTCCCCAACCTTGCTGAAACCAAAAAATTCAAATTTCCTTTGAATTTAAAAAACCATAATGACATGGGTCTTTACAGTAATGAATTTAACATGTTCCTTGATATTTATTCATTCAGATATATCATAAATCCATAATTTTTACTTTTTAAATAATTCCAATTTATATCTTTTATAGTTTTAGATGACATGAATAAAATTTTAATTCATGATTTTAATGGAACTCTACATAATAACTTCATAGAAGTATTCTTTTTCTACTTTTTCCAAGTGTTATATTCATCCATACTCTCACAACTGATCATTTAGTTCCATATAATTTTATGTAATGTTTTTCATTATTAGTTATCAAAATATTCTCCTAATAAAGCATGTAATCATTATGAAATACATGTTTTTTTTATAAAATCAAGACCAATTTTGTTGATGATTTTGTTCATCTCATAGTAAAATACGAGTATATTATCTTCACAAAATGAATCATTAAGAAAATAAAATACCATAGACATTGATTTAATAATATTTTCATAGATATACTTGATATGATACAACTTTAGTAGAAACAAAAACATAAAATACTTGGTACATTGTTTATACAATTATTGATTTACATATTTAACTAATTTATAAAACTAATTTCTTTTCCTACTAAAGTTCTTAGTAACATTAAACTTATCAGGGTCAAATGAAGGTACATTTGATCTATTATAATATTTTTCAATATACCTTGTAAATTTAAAAGTTTTATTTATCATGTTTCAAACTAAATTATCCTATGTAAGGTCACTTTGTGTTTTATTTGCATCATAGTCACTACTTTGAATTTCTATAATACTCAATTATCTATATTAAATATATTATACATATCAAGATGGAAATTATTTTATTATCAATTGAACATAATTTTTTTTTCTATTCAACTATCACCTAAATTTATAATAAATACATGGACATTTTATTGTACAATCCACTAGTTAGTTTTCAATTTTATAATCTAAAATTTCTTTTAAACCCTTAGTATATTGAGGTGTTTTCTAGGAAATATTAATCCAAATTTTATATATACATATTGGATTATCAATCTTCACCCTATACAATCAACATAAAGATAAACATGTTTAATCAAACAAGTATAATCAATTATTTATATAATTGTGAAAATATTTACTTTTGTAATATATATATATATATATATATGAATATATATATATATATATGAATGTACACTCTTGGAATATACATATCTCAATAATAATAATTTTTTCAAACTCTCAGTTATATGATCTTAAATAAAAATTAAATTCTTAAGATCATACTTAGTTATATTATTCTAATTTTTTTAATTAAAACTAATATTATTATTATTCAAAACCTCATTTATGAAAAAGTAAGAAATACCTAAAGATAAGATGGGATGTAAACATGTGATGCTTCTTAAATAAACATTTTTAAGAAAAATACATAAGATATGAACAATATAAATTGTATTCAATGCCAATTATTTATAATTTATTCAAATACCCAAATTGAGATTCCATTTTGATAAAACATATTGAATATTAGTATATCAATTACTGTTTATGATAAAAACTATATAAAAATCATTAAATAATTTCAAGTTTATAAAAAAAACACATATACTTAAATTTCATGAAAAAACTACTTGAGTAAGTTTCTAAAATACACATTTTTAGTAAGTAATTTTAATAAAATCATATATATTTGATGTTTTAACCAATGATATCAAATATATATATACAATTATTACATGAAAAATATAGTTCCTTTACAAATATTATTCTAAATACAATCACAAAATTGTTGAAATAATCAACAAATAACCAAGTAGTAAAAAATTATTGAATAATTTATAAATGTTTTAACCTACTTGTAAAATATTTTTTTATCCATTAAAAATTATAAAAAAATTATAGGATTTCATTATAATTTCTTCTCAGAAAATTTACAACTCTATAATAAAAATCAAACCTTAGTAAAATAAGGGGGAGGGGAGTTGGAATCATGTGGAGTGAATTGGGTGGCCATTACTGTCATGTAATGCATGAGTAAAAAAAACCAGATAGTGTTAAGAGTCAATTAATTTAGGGGGATTCATAGGGAGGTATACATAGGGGTGTGAGAGGTTGACAGATATTAAGCATTGATTCTTAGAGAGAGAGATATCATGGTAGAAAAACTAGTACATGAAGATGGAGTGTGATTGGGGGGGAGGGGTGTAGGGTATTTATAAAAAAACTATAGTGATATTTTATCATTAAGAAGCATTTATTATATTTTTAGTGTTGGTTTGATATAAAAACATAACAAAAAAACCTCTACAATTTAATCATTTTTTTAATGTTTCACTAAAGTTTGTTGCAAATCCTATATTTAATCAGAAGTTTGATGAATATTACTAAGAAGTAACCAACGAGATCATTTGTCCATGTTGTATCCATGAGATGAAATAAATATCCAAATATTTTTTTTGGGATCCTACTCAAATACAATGTAATTATAGTACTTATCAATGAAAATAAATTATAAGATAAATATCTAGTAAGAATAAAAAATATTAAAGTAAGATTCCATTTTTACAGCCTTCAATTTCTTTATATAGGCCTCAAGGATGCTCCTTGAGCCTTCTATTAATTTACTCATTTGTTTATAATGTATAAATATATTAAATATGGTTAAAAATGGTTTTAAACCATTAACTAACCATTCATTTAACATTTTAATTCATTCATGACTCTTTAATATGTTTGAACATATGAAATAATAATGATTAATGATATCTTATATGGAAGACTAACCAAAAATAAACACTTAATGTTCAAATACCTTGTCAATGATAAAATATTATTAGTCCATATAACAACAATTTTTATATAATTATATCATATAATTTGATATAGTTAAAGGTATTGTTTGAAGATATGTGGTATCATTATATCTTACCTCACAATATGCCCTATAGAGTGCTTTATACTATATAAACCAAGGTATACAATTTTAATTTTAATCATGGATGTCATACCGTATGATATCCCCATATCATAAATCATAAAATAAACTAGTATACATAAAATATACATTAGAATTTAGAGAACATCACTATAAAAATAGACTAAAAATAATTTATAAATCAGACTCTTAAATTAATTTCATTATAATATTGTTAAATTAAAATTTATAATATACTATATTTAAGAAGGATCAATAGATTTCACTACTACCATAAATGACTTATACCCATTAGTTTTGATAACAACCCCAGGTGGTTATAGCTAGTTTAAAACCATCCAATATGGTTATCTATTTGGGTCTCCAAAAGGATTAATAATCCTACCAGCCTACCCCATGTAAATGCAATTTTGCCACACAGTGCTTAAAATTTAGGTTACTGGGGAATATTATAACACCTGAAACTGGGGGCCCAAAACTTGAGACCAAAGTCAGGGTGTTACTTAGACCCAAGCACATCCCTAAATTACTAGAGACTACTAAAAATTTGTGAGGGATAAAAGAAAATCCAGGGGGAACATTTTTTTCTATCAAGTAAAAACCACATGCCATACATGATCACATGAAAAACCATTCAGGTAATTTTTTTTAAGATAATATTTAATAGTGGAATTAAATTTAAAAAAAAACAAAAAAAATACTCATATCAAATAAAAAGGTACAACACATGTCTATACTAAGACAAAATCCCAAATAACGAGTCACCGCCTCCTCTACCATGAATCCAATATTGAACAATGAACCGCCACTAATAAATAATGATTCCTTCACCAAACCTACATCACATCCAATATCATGTATAATTTTATCAAAATTCATATGTATATAGTGAATATAAAATATTATAGGATATCCTGATGACTCCATTACACAGACATGCAAAAAACATTCATAAGAAATTTTAATAAACTAAGATATATCAAATGTTTTTTTAAAAACAAAACATTTTCTTTATCTCATTTTCTAAAAAACCATTATTTATAATGAATTACAAACTTTAAAAAGATTATTTATTTAAAAAAACATTATTAATTTTTAAAAACCAAGTTTTCCCTTTAATAATACATATTTTAAAAAAATATTTTTTCCTAAATTTAATAAAATATATTGTATTCACAAACTAGTGGAAAATAAAAACTTCTAAAAATTCCATTAGAAACTACTTGTTTCGTAAAAATTAAATAAAAATGAATCTTTTTTCAAATCATTTTATAAAATATTTTCATTTAAATAAATTTAATTTATTATGCTAATTAATTTTAAAGCTTCATCTAATAAAAACCCATGTTTTCTATAAATCATTTCTAACTACATTTATTAATTCGTGAACCCTATTCAAACATTGAAACTCACACTATATTTAATGTTTAATTTCATCTTTTAATCATCCAAATTACATGCTTGCCTCAGTACAGGATCTCAAAGACACTCATTGATTTACATGGATGAAACTTCATTTCCATGGGTGCCATTTAGAGGTTCCAAAATAAGATTTCACTGAAACATATTTTTTGATACACACACCAACTAGTGTGATAACTATAAATTCCAAGTTCAAAAAATAAAAGGAAAATTTCAATCTAAAAATAAAATTTTAGAAAATTAAATTAATCACATAACTACTTAACATTATTAAAATCAAATATTTTTCTAAATCATAATTTTTCATTATGAAATTATATTTTCAATTTTTTTTCAAAAAAATAATCAATTTCAAAAAAACCATATTTAAATTCAAAAATAAATCCAATTTACCTATTAGAAAATAATATTTTTCAATTTAAAAAATTCTTCCAAAATTAATGTTTATTTAAAACACCAAATTTTTCCATCAAAATAAATTATCCCAAAAACCCATTTTTTCACAAATTTAAAATTTCATATGAATTTAAACAAACAATTCAAATAAGGTAATCCTAGTTGCATCAAAATTAATCAAACATGATTATTATCCAATGAAAGTGGATAATATTCATTGATCATGTTTTAGTATTCATTTTTTTCAATGCCTATAAACACCAATTTTAATTCATTTTATAAATCAAACTTCATTTCTCATCACATGTGCAATTCATGTTTAAAGTGAAATTTTGGGCCCAATCAATCATCTATTTGTGGTAAAAATTATATTAATTATTTTAATTTGATATTTTAAAATATGATTTATCACTTTGTGTTGATTTTTTTTTTCTTTTTGGATCAATAGATGAATCACAATGAAATATATAGATTTTTGGCAATGAATACAGAAACTTATAGACAAAGAATAATGGGACTCAGGCCCATCAAATAAAAGTGGAGCCCATAATTCAAGCCCAATGAAGCTCAAATTTTAACTATATAAATATAAAATTCTGGTTATAATTTCATTAAACTATATATTGAGATAATTATTATGTTTTTAAGGAGATCTAGGGAGCCTAAGTAGATATTTAATTTTGGGTCCAGATTTGATGGACCATAAAATCATCCCACCATTTTAATCATAACATCATAATGGATGATTCAATTGACATGAAGTTTTTATATATATTAGAAGAAACATGTTAAAATATATTTCTATTATATTAAACCTTTATATTCTTCTATATTTAATGTCTAATTCACATTTCAAAAAGGGAGATGAGTCTGGTTCTATTTTTATGGTCAATATTGAAAAGTAAAATCTAATTTTATTTATCACCCACCTTTTACTCTCATAATTAATAAGGAAGGAATTGATTGATGGTGGATATAAACTAGGCTCAAATTTTCCTATATAATGTGGGGGTGTTGAAGGTATTTTTTGATGTATATTTTTATTTCAATTGTAATGTTACAATGTCTTTTTGTAATCGCTTCTTCAGTTTCTTTCATGTAAGTTATTAGAATAAATTTTGTTTATTAATAAATGTTTTATCCTTTAACTTTTATATTATTATTCATATCACAATGAAATCATTTCCTTATTAAGTGAATATATTCACATAATATTTTTTAAATTCTTTACACAATGGTGGAGTGATCATTATTTTAATGTTTTTCTTCTTTAATTCCACCCAATGAGTCTATTTCCCACTTACATTGATAAAAATACATTAATAGAGGGATAAAATTATTACGGGTTTATAAAAGGAAGTATCAAGTGTATGGATTGGATTTTATTTCATTTTATTGAATATTTTTATCAGTTCATTATTTTACGATTTACATTATATGAGTTATTTTATTCGACTTCGACAACTTTTACGACAACAGATTTTGAGTGCTAGTACGATCTAATTCCTTGGAGTACTAAGTTATGTGATCCTCTAAGTGAATTGGTGATTAGACTTGGAATTTTTTATGGATTAAATTATTGAATTATGTTGTGGAATTATCTCATTTTTTGGATACATATGGAATTATTGATCAAAAAATTTCTAACAAAACAAATACATCCAATATAACCCTAGAAACAACCTAAGAGAGAATCATATTAATTAATTATAATTCAAAAATTGCTTATTCCTGCATGTTTCTTGAATCCAAAGTGATAAATTTCTTATTTATGGGTCATCAAATTCAAACCAGGTGGTTTTGTTCCATGATTTTATTTCAAATCACATCTCCCCAATTTCTTCCAAATTCTAATATATCTCTTCCATTGTCTTTAATCAATGAGGGAAGTGTCATTCTAAGTTTGGGGGAGTAAAAATTTATGATTTTTATTTTTTTTGTCTTTTATAAAAAATCAATTCAATGAAAAAAATCAATTTTTTATCCTTGCATTCATTAATGTACATTGTGAAACATGAAAACTAAATGTCAAATCATTTTGAATTCCTTAAATATGATTTTAATGAATGTTTATGTTCATAAGTGTAGTTTTTGGAAAGTAGAGTTTTCCAATATAATTTTTTAGTATTTATATTTTCATCCTTTTAATAAAAATTCCAAAATTCATGTCCACTGAATTTTGGATTTAAGTCTGAGTTCTTTAATCCCTTTAATCATAGCATAAGGTTAGGGTCAATTTTAGTTTAATATTAGTATCCAATTTTTTTAAAAAAGAATGATAAAATAGAGAAATGTTTTTTCCAAATTCATGGCATTCTGAACTTGGGTATTGTAGCTCTATAGCTTTCTTTCATAGAGTTAGGCTTTACATCTCTGTTTTTGTGCATGGAATAAACAAAATTTGCGGAATTCAGGACATGGGGATCATGAATCCATAGTTTTCTTTCCCAAAGATGCTATTTTAATCTATATTTTGGTTAAAAAAAGAAAAAGATAAAATTGTATACTCATTTTAACTTTTAATGTGATTTCCACCTAGCACTTCCATTTTATCCCTTTGAATGAGGAAATGAACCCCATGCCTTTTGTGATGCAAAACACAACATCATGGTTAATTGAAATTGAATGAAATTTAGAGATTAATTTAAACAAAGTAATGGGATTGGGATTGAGATATGATAGTGAACATAACTTTTTTGAAATTATTTTTATAGGTTTCATGATTTTTTGGCATGGAGTATTTTTATGAGCATTGTATGTTAAAATATTTTTGAAAAAGGTAATTGAATTTCATAATTTTGAGAAACTTTTTTCTCGGGACTAGAAAAACTCAAGTTGGGTGGTGTGATTAGCCACTAAAGGGTATAATATTCATTGATTATATTTTAATATTCATGTGTTTCAAAGTCCATCAATAGTAATTTTAATTCATTTTATAAATTGAACTTCATTTCTAATCACATATGAAATTCTTGTTTAATGTGAAAATTTGGGCCCAATCAATTATCTATTTGTGGAAAAAATTATTTCCATTATTTGAGTTTTTTATTTTCAAAATTTTATTTATCAATTTTTTTCAATTTTTTTTTCTTTTAGGACCAATGGATGAATTACAATAGAAGATAGATATTTTTTGGCAATGAATGCAAAAATTTCTGGACAAATCATAATGGAACTTAGGCCCATAAAATAAAAAAATATCCCTCAATTCAATCCCAATGAAGCTAAAATTTTAAATTTAGTAATATAA
The DNA here is from genome assembly GCA_963277665.1 of Viscum album. Lineage (NCBI taxonomy): Eukaryota > Viridiplantae > Streptophyta > Magnoliopsida > Santalales > Viscaceae > Viscum > Viscum album. The sequence goes on from OY728138.1 coordinate 1,335,211,347, forward strand.
AGTTATGGGGATCATTTAATTCAACTTTGGACAGATCTAATTCTAAACTTTTCAAGGATATCCAGTGTGCCTATGTTGACATTTAATTTGTCGGCCAGATTTGAAGTCCCATAAAATCATCCCACTATTTAGAGAATAACTACCAAATGAATGATACAACTGGAATAAAATTTTGAAATATATTATAGGATACCTATAAGAATATAATTATTTTCTACAAACTGTTTTAATTTAGCCACATTCATGTTCAAATTCACACGTAAAAAAGGGGAATGAATATGGTCTTATTTTTATGGGCAACATTGAAAAGTCAAATCTCCTTTGATTTCTCAACAAATTTTTACTCTACTAATTAATGAGTAATGAATTTATTGATGGTATATATACCCTAATATTCTAATTTTCCTATTTAATCTGGGGGTGGTGAATGGATTTTGGGGGATGCATGTTTTTATTTCAATTGTAGTGTTACACTATCTTTTTGAAATCGCTTCTTGAGTTTCTTTCTTGTAAGTTGTTTGAATAAATTTTATTTCATAATAATTATTCTTATTATTCACATTTAATATTCTTATTTATATCATTTTGATACAATTTCCTTCGAGATTAAATATATTCCCATAATATTTTGTGAAATTCTTTACTCAATGGTAGAGTGATCATTATTTTAATGTTTTTTTCTTCAATTCCGCCCTATGAGTCTACTTCTCACTTCTATTGATAGAATAACATGAATGGAGGGATAAAACTATTTTGGTTTGAACCAAGAGAGTATAAATGGTATGTAATTGATGTTATTTCATGTTATTTAATTTTTTATCTATTTATTATTTTTGGATTTCCATTTTTTGAGTTATTTTCTTCTTCATCTTCTCCAACTTTAACGACTACACATTCTGTGTGTTAGAATGATCAAATTTCTTAGAGTGATCATTTAAGTGTTCCTTTATGTTAATTTTTTATTAGGATTTTATTTTTTAAGGATTTAATTGGTGAATTATGTTGTGGAATTATCTCATTTTGTGGATAAATCTTGAATTTGTGATCCAAAACATTATAAGAAAACAAATACATCCAATCTATCCCTAGAAAACCTAGGATCAACTCATCTTAATTAATTGTTTCCATTAAAATATATATTATTTAATTATTAAATTCAATCAATTATATTAGGTATATTAGTATTCTTTTTTTTTCAATCAACACCATAGTTGGCCCTATCATAGCCAATCCTTGATAGAATGTATGCATCTTTAGGTTTCTTCTTCTGTCCATATGGACTTGATCCCTACTTTTACTTAAATGACCACTTATACCTATAGGGTAAATTTGGGTGTAACCACATGAAATGAATTTTACCATTTCAAATATGATATTATATCCACATACCTTGTTACATCATTTTTCATAATTCTCAAAATTACAACCCCACAAATAACACCAATGAGTTTCAATCCATTAATCACTAAATACGATGAAAAAAATTCACAATTAAATGTATAAAGAATTTATAAATTTGAAACCAAAATATAAAAATTAAATAAGAATACAAGACCTTAATATATATATATATAGAGATTAATGAATAAAAAATATCAATCCTTATCATTTGATTCTATGTTGATCCAATTAATCCTTAAAAAAATCCATTTTTTAAAGTAGAGAAGCCCTGAAATATCTATAAGAAAACCCTATATCTACTCAATGTTTAATAGAGCTGTTAATGGAGAATTAGTGTATTAGTCTAGGAATTAAAAATTGAGTTTTCATGAATTTTAATGACATGCATGGTTAAGAACGTGATTAGGCTAACTATTCTCCTTACCATGCTTCAATATCTCCCCAAAAATCACTTAGAAAGGTTTGAAAAAATATTTATATGCTGTACATTCCTCAAACAATTATTATATATAGTAATTATATTTAATTATTAGTGTGGTTTGGACAACTATGTTCTTAACCATTTTTCCTCCCAAATTTTTTACAAAGACTCCAAATTTCACTCAAAGTATTCCAAAGTATCTAAATGTCACCTAGATTCTTCTAAAACAAAATTTTACCATGGAACCCCAATAAAATAAAGATTTTACATACTACTTAAATCAATAGAGATATAATTATCCCCACTATAGGACTTATCATTTATAAAGTCACTAGGTTGAATTCTCTATGAACATTTCCAACCATTCTTGATACATCTCAAATTCTCTCACCCTTGTCTATTATTGAATCAATACATGTTTAAATAGAACAAAAACTAAAGAAATATTCATTAAAAAAATTATATTCTCTACATAATATATTACCAAAATTAGTTTCTCTATATAATATACATCATGTTCTAACTCAACTTATTCTCATATTAGAATATGAGATGTGTCTAGTTGATACTTTATCAATTGAGAAACAAGGAAAACATTTTGAATTTCCACATAATTCTATAGAAAAACCCCTTAATATTTTAATTTTACAAAATGATAAATGTTCTCAAATAGCCCTACATATTACAACATAAACTTTCTTAACTTCTTGAGTCTCATATAACACAATTAGGGAGACACTTTTAAATTGTAAAAAAAACTATCATCAATCATCAAGGGACATCATTATTGATAAACATAATATTTATATTAACTATAAGCTAAAACCATTTGATTAAGAATCAATTTAACCCACTTATTAATCTGTTGAACCAAACATAGACCCCCCAAGAATCTTGTTACTCAGCTATTCCCAACACAAGGGTGACCTATAGGGCCAACCAAATAAAGTCTCAAATAGAACCATATAAATCATTGTTTGATAACTGTTATTATACACAAACTCCACCAATCAAATATAATACTCCAAATATATTATAAAATAAATAATACAATATCTAAACATATCCTTTAGAATCTAAATAAAATGATATATCTTTCCATCTATATGAGGATGATATATCGTGCTCATATTCAGCAGTTTCACCATAGAGATTTTGATTCCTCTATATAATATTGATGTAAGTATAGGATCTCTATTTGAGATTAAATAATTTATATCTCCAATAATTTTAGTAATATATTTCATATAAATCTATCTAAATTCATCAAAAAAAATTGTTTCTCGTATAGGCATGAAATGTATAAACTCTATGAGCTAGTACACTATTAACCAAAAACCACCATGCTTCCATTATGATATTTACAATACAATCACAAAATCTTTAGACATTCCTTCCTATTTTCACATCAGAACTAGTAATATATATAATAACCTTTATAGTCATTGGTGCTTTATATTTACCCTCTAACATACTAGATGATAAGAAATAGAATAGAAAACATCCCATTTTAGTCATGAACATAAAAACTGATGTTTGATATCATGTTTTTTATTTTAATTCTAGGATATAATAATAAACTATAATTGTGGGAATCAATCAACACATATTTTCTATACCTTCTATGGAATACTATTCATCCTCTTAGAAATAATGAAATCTATTAAGATCAACCACCACTTAAAGGTTTTAAAACCATTTAGGGTGGATTTTATGATCCTATGGTACTCTTTAGAAAAATCCCCAACTTCAATATACTCTAATAATAGATAAATTAAATTAAGGCTATGAAGTTCCACTTCATGCATTATCTTTATCACTTCTAAGTGAAAGTCTTCCAAAAACCCTACCACTGCTCTCCATCTTCCTTAACCTTATAGGTTAGAGTGTTATGGATGAAGGAATACACAACAAAATTCCACTTTCCTAGTGTATATGTAAGTTAAAAATAAAAGTTTTAAATATATTACACATACCTATATTATATAAGGTTGAGGTCACATTTTGAGAAAATATATTTCATAATATTATGATCTATATACAATGAAAATTTCTCACAAAATAGATAATGTCTTTAAATAATTTTGGTATGAAAAAAAATAGGTGTATATAACTAATTATAGGGATAATTTTTTTAACATCCTAATATTTTATGATACAGTTCTCTATATTTCTTTTTATTTCTTTGAGAGATTTCTTTATATGAAACATCAAGTTTAAAAAAACAATGATATACTATTAAAATATTATTATTTAAAGTGAAAATTATCGTCTAACCATTGGATTAGTGGGTATCAATAGGAATAAATAAATTATGAAAAAATGTGGTTTACATATGTATAAAATTAATTCAGTGGTTATCAATTAATTAGAAATTAAAATAAAAAAAATTGAAAATAAAGGAGATGTTTTTTATGAAAAAATGTTTTTATGTGCGTAATGTTTTTTTAACATAATAGTTTAAATTAAACAATTTTTTGGAATTATTTTAATTAAATTTATATATTATATATCCAATTAAATTATTTAACATTAATCTAATGTTTTTTCTATATATAAGATAAGAATAAATCAAATTTTATTCTTAAAAATTATTTTTTCAAAAAATAGTTTTCATCACATTTTGCACACTTATTTTAAAATAAATTTCTTACATTTATAGAAATTAAATTTTAAAAAATAGATTTCATATTTTCAATAAAGAGGTCAAAATTTGTTAAATTATTTCCTTTTATTTTTAGGCATTATGAATAGTAATCTTGGTGAAATTTATCACCTCCGTAAAGGGTAAATTAGGTTAACCCAGGTTAAAACTAAATGTTAATGTCATGATTTTTCATCTTAATTATTATTGGATGAATGGAGTTTGAAACCAATAACCTAGGATATAAGCGTAAATGTTTAAAGGACACTTTTCCATAAAAATGACCTATATAATATTTAAAGCAAAAAAAAAATCCAAAAAGTATCTCTTTTTCTTTTAAATACCTCTTATCTGTTCACATAGGGAAAAAGAAATATGTGGAAAAATATTAATGTCTATTTTTAAAATAATGAAATTATTTTCATGATTTTAATTTATTTATAACTTTTAGTAATTATATTATTAACTTAAATTCTTACACAACATCGATACAATATTTCTTCAATTAATAATAATATAAAATAATTTTCTTAAAAATATTAAAAGAAATATAATTTGAGTGAGTTATAGTGCTCCAAGAATTTTATATATAAATATAACATATTTTTATTGTGTTAAAGGATTATATTATAATTTTATATTTTTATTTGTGTCTTATGTGTCAAATTAAATGAATAGTGTTAAAAATGACATTAATGATATTTTATGAAATTAATATTTTATGAAATTATTTAAAAATTCAAAAAATATTTAAAGAAGAAAATGTGGATAATATATGTTTTTAAATTCACTGAATTTCCCATTTATGGTCTAATTTTAAACTTATATGTAAAATTATAACCCTTCAAGAGTGAAAAATACATTTCTGCAGTTAAGGTTAAGATAGGTTAACTAAGTGGTTAAACCAAAATATAAGGTATAAAACAAAACTTAAACCTATAAATTTTTTATAATTTTATGGTATTTAAACAAAAAACCACATTATATTAGAATACATATCCATTTGGAAGCATTTTTTAAGATAATTACTTTTTTATATATTAATCTTTTAAGATATTCCAATAGTTCCCCTATCTTTGCTTATAAAATGGAACCCATCCTTTCTTTTATTTACAATATATTGATCCTCTTAGATCAAAAAAACCTAAAAAATAATCTTATAAATATACTTAGATACATTATAGAGGTTATGGTCTTCCTAAAATATCAACCCTAGTATGCTTAAGAGGAGATTGACATGAGTTCTTTCAAAGAAGAGTAATCACCTTAACTGATCACTTTATTTTTACTTATTATTTTAAATGCTATAAATATATTATATTTATCATAAATTAATAAATAAATTAACCTAAATATACTAAAATTTTATTATTATTACTAAACCACCATTATCCACCCTCTTTCCCTTCTAATGAGAAGTGAAAGTATCACTTGTGTGTATATACGACTTAGAGTCTCCACATAGAGATACAATTCATTTTTCATCCCCATATTTTATGGATTGGTATTATGATAGCTTTAATGTTTATATATAATATTTATTAAATAATTATACTTTTATAATTATAATATCATATATACTTTCTTACCTTACAATCCGTTGGAAAATGATAACCTTGCTCGTGCGTACGTGTGGAATACCACCTCCACGAAGCGATGCGATTTGATTTTAATTTAATTTTTACATGGATGGTAATAAGGATGGATTATATGAATATATATTATGAATATTTTATAATAATTATTCTTTAAAGTTTAATTATCATTTACCTTTATTTCATTCCATCCATCAAAAATTGAAAATAGTGTTCATGCGTATATATAACCTACCATCTCTATGAATGGTGTAATTCAATTTTTTATCTATAAATTTTATGTATGACGCTATATATATATAATTAATATATATTATATTTATATCATAATTAATATTATTTATATGATAAAACTATGATCAAATTATAAGGACCAGAACTACCAAATCAAAATTCTTATGAAAAACGAGACAGTTAACACCCAAAAATGATGATTTAAAAAAAAATTATTAATAACGTGTGTTTAAATATTATAAATCTATTATATATGATATTATAATTATGTAAAATATTTTATTATATAAGTATAATAAATTTAAATTTAATATATTTAGGGATAGAGAGATTTTAAAGCAAGTGGAACTTGAGGTAAGGGTTCATCATTTCAAATTATCTTCTTTGGGACATATATGATACACCCATATTATTTTATGAGGTGTATAAAAAAAACCTTTTGAAAATTTTATATCATGAATCTAATTATTTTCATGATATTTAATGTTTCATTTAATTTTATCATTTCATGGATATTATGATTCCAAAGTAACCAATTCGGTAAGGGTTTTATATTACAATCTTATTATTTATTGAGACTGTTTATGATTAAGTTTTAATTAATAGAATATTATGATAAACCTGTCAATAAACTCATTAATTTTCTTCTCCTATTTTTAATATTTATAATACATGTTTTACCTTTATTTACCTCACTTTAAGTACTCAATATATTGAAATAACATTTTTATTCACAGCTAAATTTATTTATATCTTCGGTAAAAAAAACACTTTTATTCCATATCCATGTTTCCTAAAAATTATTTTAAGAATGTTTTTTATATTATAATATGACTATTTTAATTAATTTTTACCCATGATTTAATTTTTACGAAATGGTTTAAAAATAATTTTATTATCAATTTCTAAATAAGGTACTTTTGAATTTTTATAAAATTATGAAATGATTATTTTCTTTTCACTTATACGACATGAACATAATTTCCAATCATCATGAACAATCAACGATTTAAATATTCCTTGACACATTTTCAAGGATTTTTTTTCAAATATTTTTTTATTTAATATTTGGGAAATTTTTATATTTTAAATAAATGATTTCAAAGTGAAAAGATTATTTTCCTCAAGAAGCATTCCAAGTGATATTTTAGAAGAATTTTTTATCTATGATAAAATAATTTAATGTTACTTATGCTTTATTAGGAATATGATACAATGATACCATATATATTATTTATCTAGATGGATTATGATTATGATTTATATATTTCTCTTAAACCCATTCCATTTTCATGGGTTATGAAATGATTAATTGATAAAATATTTATGAAACTAATTTATTTTACACGGGTTATGACATGATGAAATATTTATGAAACCCATTCCTTTTTTCATAGGTTATGATACAATTAATGTTTTATGATCTTGTTCCACACATATGTTTGATTTTACTTATGTGAAAGGTTATCCTGGAATTATATATCCCTACAATGCATTGGTAAAATATGGATATCTCATGAGATAAAGAGGAATGAAATGGATAGTGAACCTTGTATAGTAAGGGGCTCTATCCACTATGATAGTCTTATGATTGAACAATGACTACATAATGGGATGTAAACCCAATCCACTATAATATTCTTGTTAGTGAACCTTGACTACTAAGTGGAGAGTGAACCCAATCCACTATGATAATATTTGAAATGAGCATTTACTACTAAGGAAATAGTTTTAAATACTTATGTGTATTCCAAATATCTATGTCTTATACAAGTTTTATGCTTTCATGGATCATGTTCTTTGATTAATTTTTGATTCATGTCTTATAAACTCACCAAATTTGTGTCCTAAATCAGGATTATGATATTTTATATACATGGTATGGTTTTCAAATGATCATATCATGTTATCATACCCTTATACTCATTATATATTTATGTGATCATTGATGTCACCCTTTTTTACCCTTTATAAGATTCTAATATTACCCTTTCTTATATTTCCTTACCTAGGTTATGAAGAAAGGTTTTATGTATGATATGTCTATTAAGGTTGATAGTTATATATAACTAAGTGGGAGATGATGTAGATTATAAACAAGTTGATTATGTATTAGAGTTTCCAAATATACTAGACCTATATTATTCTTGAATGCATCATTATTTTATGTAATGGATATTCATCTAATAAGATATAGTATTTATATATGAATAGTATGTGTTGAAATATTTGGTATCATATCAAGGTTTAACAACATTTGGAAACTAATATGAGAAACATTTATTGAGAACCCTAGGGATATTTCTAATTATAGGATATCATTATAAAGTTAAGGTAATGATAATTGATGTCCATGGTTAAAACTAAGGTGTCATAGATTGAAAATAAGGTGTATTTATTTTTAAATCCTATAATTTTTTTTCATGATCATGTGGTTTTACAATATGATTATTATTTATAACACTACTTTTTGGTTTTAGTCAATGTTTGGAACCTGAAGAAATCATGTTAATGCATAATAAAATGGATAATCCAATGTTTATTATCATGAGAAACCAAATGTTATGGGAGATATAATAAAAATACCATTAGTATTCTTATACAACTTTCTCAAGATATGAATCATGATGATCTTCTAAATGAGAAAAGAAGGGAACAACATTCCATTGATTCTATTATAAGGAAATTCCCACCTTTGTTTTATAGGTCTACTGATCCACTAGCTACTAAGAAATGGATGAATAAAAATTAAAATATATTTTTCATTATCCAATGTTTGTAACATGAAAGATTTATTTTAGATGTCTTTGTTTGGAAGGATAAGTAGATCAAATTTGAAATCTTATCAAGAACAAGAGGCAACATAAATAAATTAACTCCATGGAGATTAATGAGTTCAAGAGTTTATTTCTCAATAAGTAATTTACTATTATTCTTCTTATGAAAATGGAGAATGATTTCCCTAAGCTAAAGAAGAAGGATGATTAATTTATTAGTACCTATGAGGAAAATTTCATAAGATTTGTGAGGTACACTCCTGGTATTATCATTCAACCTGAAAGGATCTATAAAGAAATCATTGAATGTGCTATCATGGTGGAGATGGAGATTGGAGTTACCCATAAATCTCATGGTTTGGATAAGAAAATAAATATTTAATTCAAAGGGAGTTAAAAAAACAATGGCGATAAGAAGATTATATTTCCTTTTATACTCGACGTGTGAAAGGAAGCATGGAGGAAATTTTTTTAAGAGGGCGAGTAAATGTTTTAAGTATAGAAACAGATTTCATGAAGAAATTAAATTATGAAGTGATAGAAAGAAGACGTTATAAAAAGATATACAAAAAGAACCCTAGAATACAACAACCAAACTCTAGTGTTTCAAATGAATCGATTATAGGCATTATGCTAACCAATTCTAAAAACCTAATGTTAATGATGATGATCAACATCAACAAACATGTAATACCAGTGATAAAGAGAAATATCAAGATATCACTATTGATGATATGGATAAATAAGTGGTGAAAGGTACATTTACCATCCAATATAGAACTAATAATGTTTATTTGATCTATGATCTACCCACCGTTTTATTTTTGAATAATTTGTTAAGGGTATAAAAATACCACCTAAATTATTAGATGTTGAACTAGTAGTGAAAATTCATAATGGTATGATGATCGCATATCAATTCTAAGATTCTTTTTAGATTTACATTTGTGGGAATTTTCTTCCTAAAAATATCATTATTCCCCATATATTTGAATTTTATATAATCTTAGTCATGGATTGGATTTATTTATATAAATCACACATCTATTACTAAGGAGGTAAGTAAAATTTTATATTCCAAACCAACCAATGATTATATTTTAGTGTGATTATAAATATGAACTTCCAATGTAAATTAAATCTACTATATGTGTCTTAGTTCCTATTAAAAAGGGGTGTTTATATCAGATGGTTGGAGTGAAAATCAACATCGAAGATTTGCCTATTTTGAGGGAGTTTTTTGATTTATTTAAAGAATAGTTGGCTAGTCTTTCACTGAATAGTGAATTTAAGTTCTCAAAAGAACTCATACATCATGCTACACCTATTTTATAGAATCTATATAAAATATACCCTATTGAGTTGTAGGAATTGAAGAAGAATCACTTAGAGAATCTTGATAAGGGATTTATTCAACCAAGTGTGCTACCTTGGGGTGTATCTATTATTTTTATTAATAATTATAATGCATCAATATGACTTATGATTTATTATTGGGAACTTAGAAAGATCAAAATCAAGAATAAATATAATATGACTCCTATTGATGACTTTTTTGATCAATTGTTCATATCTAAATACTTTTCAAAGATCGATCATTATTCAGGATATCATTAATTTCGGGTTAAGGAGGAGGATATACCCAACACAACATTCTGTACATGGTATAAAAATAATGAATATATAATGATGCCTTTTTTTCTTACTAATTCCCATACTATCTTCATGGATTTAATGAATATAGTCTTTATACATTACCTTGAACAATTTTTGGTAGTTTTTATAGATGATAATCTTATATATTCAAAGTGAAAGGAAGATCATGAATACCACTTGGGTATTTCACTGAAAATTATAATAAAGGATAAGTTGTGTTAAAAATATAAAAAGTTTGAATTATAGATACAAAAAGTTTCATTTTTGGGTTATATAAACTCATGAAGGGTATATTGAGGGATCCATTAAAGAAGGTAGTTAGTGGATGTTGGATTAGACTAAACACTACGACCAAGATCCATAGTTTTCTTAGTTTCACTTGATATTATCAATGCTTTGTTAATAATTAATCATGGATATCTAATCCACTAAACAAGTTAACTCGGAAAGGATCCAAGTTCCTTTAGATATATGAGTGTAAAGAAAATTTCTTGGAACTAAAGAGAAGGTTAGTCAATTAACCTATGATTAAACTACCTTTGAGTGGATAAGGGTTTGTAATCTATAGTGATGCATCAAATAAGAGAATAATATTCATTCTCCTGCATAATGATATGGTTATAGATTATTCCCCACTATAATTTAAGGATCATGAGAAAAATACCCAAATTGATATTTGGAGTTAGTTGTGGTAATTTTTTCATTAAATATATTGAGGAATTATATTTATAGAGAAATATGTGATACATATCCCGATCATACAAGTTTGAAGTATATATTCACAGATAAATAGTTTAATTTATTCTAGGGAAGATGGTTGGAGACAATTAAAGAATACAAATGCTCAATACATTACTACCCTAGGAAGGTGAAAAAGGTGGAAGATGCTCAAAGTCAAAAGTATCATGCTAGATTATCTATGATGGGGACCAAAAAAGATACAATATTTATATATTTTCAATGAATAGATAATTAAATATTTAATTAATGGGAGAAATATTATGTTGCTCAAATAAATATTCATCCATCTATCCATGTAAGGATTAAAGTAGAATATAAGGAATATGTAGCACTATAAAATAAGGTGAGGAATTTTACTAAGTTTAACATTGATTGTGATGGAATTATAAGGATCGATAACCATATTTGTGTCCCATAAATACTAGGCTTAAAGAAGGATCTATTGGATGAGGCTCATAGTTCATCATTCTATATTCATCCTAGAAGTATGAATATGTATAGAGATCTTAAAGAATATTTATTGTGGGACAATATGAATAAAGATATTTTATAGTATGTATCTTGATACTTGGAATGTTAGCAAGTTAATTTTGAGTGAAAAAATTCTAAGGGGATGTTACAACCATTTCCTATACCATAATGGAAATGGAAAAACATCATAATGGATTTTTTCATTGGGATCCCCAAAACATATAAAGGTCGTAATGCTATTTTGGTTGTAGTTAATCACCTTATAAATTTATTAAACTCAATTTATATTAATTAATACTTATATATTGATCATATTTCAATAATATATATTAAATAAATGGTAATGTTTTATAGTGTAGCATATTATATTGTATTTGATCAAGATTTGAGGTTTACCTTGAAATTCTGGTAAAGTCTTAAGTAGGATTTGGACACATAGTTGTGTTTCATTACTACTTATCAACCTCATATAGATGGTTAATCTAAGATAACCATTAAAATACCAGATGATATATTGAGATATTTTTCTATGGATTTCAAAGTTGGTTGGGATCAATACCTTTATCTTATCTAATCCTCTTATAACAATAGATTTCACTCGAGTATTCAGATGTATCCTTATGAATCCCTATATGGAAAAAAGTGTAGAAAAATAACATGTTGGAATAGAGTTAGAGAAATAAAACTATTAGGACCTGATCTAGTTGATTAAATGTTATAAAAAGTCAAATATATTCATCAACCTATCAAAGAAGCTAAGAGTCAACAGAAATGTTATACTAGAAATCATCAGTGATATTTGAAATTCTAATTTGGTGATAAGGTATTTCTAAGAATTCATCCATATAATAAGGTTATGAGATTCATAAATAAGGGAGTGACGAGCCCTTCGTATATTATACCTTTCTATATTCTTGACTGATTATGGATGGAAACCCATTACCTGGCTCTTCCACTGAACCTATTTTAAGTTTACAATGTGTTCTATGCATCTCTCATAAGGAATTATATGTCGGATCCATTACATATTATGAAATTAGAAGTATCACCAACGGATCATGATATTTAATATGAATAAAAACTAATATAAATCTTGGATTATAGAGATAAAGTGATATGAAACAAGACTAATCACCTGGTTAAAGTTCTCTGTAAGAATAAACAATTCAAAGAAGATACTTGGGAACTCAATGACTTAATGAAACAAAGATATCTCTAATTGTTTATATTATAGTGATTGAGTTTTTAGGGTGAAATTAATTTTAAGTTGGGAATAATGTAACACCCTAATATTTTATGAAATATTTCTCTATACTTTTTTTTATTTCTTTGATATCTTTCTTTACATGAAACACCAAGTATAAACGAACTATCATATACTATTAAAATTTTATTATTTAATGTGATAGTTATCCCATAACAGTTAGATTGTTGGGTTTGAATAAAAATAAATAAATTATGAATATAATATGGTTTAAATATGTATAAAATAAATTTACTCATTATCAATTATTTAAAATGAAAGTATAAATCATGTGAAAATAAATGTGATGTTTTTTTTATAAAATACCAACTTTATGCATGTAAAGTGTATTTATATTATTTAATTAAATTAATAACTATTGGTGATTGATTTTAATGAAATTGATATAATATATTAATCAAATTTTTTTAACATTCATCTACTTTTTTATAGGCATGTGATAGGAATAAATCCAGTTTTATGCTTAATTTTTTTTATAAAAAACGGTTTTCATCGCGCTTTGAGAACATATTTTAAAATTAACTTTTACCACTTATATAAATTAAATTGTTAAGAAATGATTCTATATATTTAACTAGGAGGTATACGTTTGGTAAATAGGTACCTTTTATTTTTATCCATTATGAATAGTTGTCATGGTTAAATTTATCACCTTGGTAAAGGGTAAAACGGGTTAACCGAAGTGAAAAATAATTCTTAAGGTCACAATTTTTCATATTAATTAATATTTTATGAAGTTAATTATATCTTAATAACTTAGGATCTCAATTTTTTTAAGGGAAATTTTTCCTTGAAAATGACCTATATAATTTTTAAATCAATGAAAAATACAAAAAAGTCAGTCTTTTACTTTTAAATATCTATTATGAGTTTGCATAGGGAAAAAATCAAGTTGTGAATGAATATTAATAGTTATTTTGAGAATAATAAAATAATATTCATGGAGGTAATTTATTTATAATTTTTATTAATTATATAATTATGATAAATACTTACGTAATGATGACACAATATTTCTTCAATTAATAAATTAATAAAATAAAAGAATTTAAAAATATTATAATTAATATAATTTAATTTATTTATAGTGTTCCAATTGTTTTATATTAATATAACATATTATTAATGTTTTAAATGATTAAATTAAAATTACTTTTCTGTATTGATGTATTTAGTGTCAAATTTAATGAATAGTGTCATAAAATGACATTAATGATATTTTATGAAAATAATATTTTATTTAATTTTTTAAAAATCATAAAAATATTTAAATAGTAAAATATTTATAATATATGGTCTAAAATATCATAACATGGCCATTTGTGATCCAATTTTTACCTTATAAATAATATTATAACCCTTAAAGAGTGAAAAATACGTTGCTGTAGTTAAGGTTAAAAAATGTAAACTAAGGGGTTAAACCGAAATATAAAGTTATAAAAACCACTTAAACTTGTCCAAAATTTATTGGTTAATGGGATTGAAATGAAATAATAAATTATATTAGAATATCTAGCAATTTTAATAATTTTATAGAGAATTACATTTTTTATATTTTAATCTTTTAAGAAATTGTAAGTGTGCCCCTCTCCTCACATATAAAATGACACCCCTCCTTTCTTTTCTTCACACCACATTGAGTATTATAGTTAGAACAAAAAATAAAAAATTATATTAGAAAAAAACTTATACACCTTATATAGGTGTTTTTATTTCAAAAACACCAACCCTAGGATCCTTAAGAAGATATCTAAAGGTGTTATATAAAAAAAGATGTAATTGCCTTAACTGATCACTTTATTTTTTTATTTGTTCTTTTAACTCCTAAAAATATTGGGAATTTTTCATAAAATAATAACTTAAGTATCCTAAATATTATTAAATGTTATTATTATTATGAAACCACCATTATACACCAAATTTATAATTAAATAGGAAGTGAAAGAATCGCTCGTTCATACATAGAACTTACCATCTCCACGTAGTGATACAATTAATTTTACAACACCATAATTTATGGATGGATATTATTATGGGTTGAATTTTTATATATTTTATTTATGAAATAATAATTATTTTTTAATTACAATATTTTATATACCTTCTTACCTTCCAATCCTTCAAAAAATTATAACATCACTCGTGCGTATGTGTGAACAACCACCTCTATAAAGAGATGTGATTAATTTTTTTTCCTCTTTAAATGGATTGTATAAGGATGAATTTTATGAATATATATCATGTATATGGTATAATAATTATTTTTATTGGTTATTTATTATTTAAATTTCATTCTTTTCAAACGTCAAAAAGTTAAAACAATATTTATGCATATGTACGACCCACTGTCCCCATGAATGGTGTAATTCATTTTTTTAACTCTAAATTTTATGTATGAATATATATATATATATAATGAATATAAATGAAATTTATATCATTATAAAAATTAGGAATATGATGTAACCATGATCAAAGTATAAAGATCAGAACTACCAAACCGAAATCTTATGAAAAATGAAACGGTTAACACTTGAAAGAAAATATTTAAATAAGAAATTTTTGATAAATGGGTATTGAAATATTATATAGGGATAATATATGATATTATAAGTATATAAATGATTTTTTGTATAATTATACTAAATTTAAATTTATTATATAGGTGCATAGAGAACTTTTAAAGCAAGTGGAACTCGAGGTAAGGGTTTATCATCTCAAATTGTCTTCTTTGGGACATATGATGTATTATGCACCTATATTTTTTGTAAGGTATATGTACAGACCATTTTTACGTGTTATATCATGAATATACTTATGTTCATGATATTTAGTGTTTCACTTGATGTTATTATTTCATGTGGCTTACGAATCGAAACTTACCAAAGCAGTTTGGGTTTTATGTTATAATGTTATTATTTATCAAGATTGTTTATGATTAAGTTTTAGATGACAATATATTATTATCTACCTCTCAAGAAACTTTTTAGTTTTATTTTCCTCATGTTATTATTTATAATACATGTGTTAATTTCATTTTTCTCACTTTATGTACTCAAGATATTGGAAGAAAAGTTTTAAGGAAAACCAACTTTATTTCTATCTTCATTCAAAAAACCTTTTTCTTCCATATCTATGTTTCCTAAAATTGTTTTAAATAATATTTTAATATTATCCTGTAAATTTTAAATTTATTTTTACCTATGATTTAATTTCTATAAAATATTTTAAAATGAATCTTCTTATCATTTTTGATCAAAGTACTTTTGACTTTTTATAAAAGTATGAAAGGAATGTTTTCATTTAACTTAAATAGAATTTAAAAAATTTCTTTCCATCATGACCACTAAATTATTTGAAGATTCCAATAAAAGTTTTCAAGATTATATTCAAAGAATTTTCTTCCTCAATATATAGAAATTTTTATATTTTAAATAAGTTATTTCAATGTGAAAAGAATATTTTCATCAAGAAACATTCTACGTGATATTTTAAAGGAAAGTTTCATCTATGATAACATACTTTGATTTTAATTATGATCCATTATGGATATGATCCAATGATACTATCCTTATTATTTATCTGGATGGTTTATAATTATAATGTCAATATTTTTATGAGGCCCATTCCATTTTCACAGGTTATACTAGAATAAATTAATGAAATGTTAATAAAACTAGTTATTTTTTCTATGGGTTATTCCATTATGAAATGTTTATGTAACTCATATCTTTTTCACATGTTATGATATGATGAATGTTTTAGGATCTTGGGTCACACATACATATAATTTTCATTATGTTATGGGTGGGCCTAGAATTAAATATCTCTTCAAGGCATTGGGTAAATATAGATATATCATGAGATAAACAAAAGTGGAATGAGGAGTTAATATCGTTCAGTAAGGGGCTTTGTTCATTATGATAGTATTTAGAGTGAAACTTGAATATAAAATAGGTATTTAACCCAATACAATATACTATTATTAAGAGTTAACTATGAATTTGTAATTGAGAGTGAACCTAATCCACTATTATAGTATCTGAAGTGAACCTTGACTGCTAAGGAAATGATTTTTATGCATATTTAGAGGCCAAAAATCTATATATTATGCCAATGCTATTATCTCATAGCTTATATTCTTTGATTTCTTTATGATTAATGTCTTACAAACTACAAATATTTATTCCATGAATTGTGATTATGATCTTTGATATGTAGGGTATGGTTTTAAAATGTTAATATCATGTTCTCATACCCCTATGTTCAAGATATATTTATGTGATACTTGATGTATCCCTTATTTACCACTACTGAGCATATGAGATCACCCTTTCTTATGTTTACTTTACTTAGGTTATGAGTAATTTTTTTAGGTATGATATTTTTAAGAATTCTTCTTGTAATAAAAAATTAGGTGGGAGATAATATCAATATATTATGAAACAATTTATTATGTTTATAAGTTTCTAAAGATACCAGACCTATACGATTTTGTCAAAGATCTATATATTAGGTAATGAATATTCATATAATAAGATTTAATATCTATGTATGAGAAGTATAAGTCACTATAATTAATCTCATGTGGTCTAAGATATTTAGATCTATATACTATAAATTTTATCATCTATATAAAATCACATCATAAACCTAGCGCTGATATGTTGTAATAAGCATTAGAACAAACTCGTAATTCTGAGATAATTAGTACTAGTTCTAAATTTAATCTTCTCTTCAATTCATCAAATGCCTCTTGATATTTTTCACTCTATATAAGCCATTATCCTTTTTGATTAAAAATTATCACAGGGGAAACCAATTTTTTAAACTTCTAAATGAATCTTTAATAATAGAAAACCAATTGAAGAAATTATGATTCTCAAACTCATTCCTCATTTTTCCCAACATATTACTACCTTGACATTGTTGATATGAATAGAAATTCCTTCATTAGAAACAAAATTACTAATAAAATCACCTCTTGAATAAAGAAATTTTATTTAGATACTTTTATATAAATTTTATGATTATAGAAAACCCATGAAGTAATATCCATAATTTTTTTATGTTCTTATTTATTCCTTAAATAAATATAGATTTCAACCATAAATATGACTACAAATAAATTGAAATACCTATGAGAATTTCTTTTCCTCAAAGAAATAATCTTTTTTGGTTCATTAGTAACCTCTAAAGTAATGATTAATAACTCTTAATGGTCATATAAATATTGTAAATCCATCTTTGGGATATAAATTTCCTATAACCTTAATATATGATAACCAAATTGAAAGTTGATTTTTGAAAACCAATGATCTGCCTTAAGATGGTAAAACATGTCATGAATTCTAGGAAAACATTATTATTTTACACCATTATTTGGTTTATATTTCAATAGTTTTTTCATTACCTATTGCTCCATTGAACTTTATAGAAAATAAATCTTGGGATAACTAAGGAGAAACACTGAGTTAAATGAATCTATTTAACCAGCATATTAAAATCTAACTTAAGATCTAACAACTATACTACTTCCATATGATATGATATCAATGATATAGGTCATGTCTAAAAAACCAAATCAATTGAAAACTCAATGTCCCTCCTAGGTGTTCGTTCATACAAATCCTGAATAAATACATATAGATATTGACCCATTACCCTTAGAAAAAGGCTTGAAATATTCCCCTCCTTGGATCCAAGAACCAATCTTAAGAACTAATAAGAAAAAGATCCTATATTTCCAAAATATGGAAATTTCTTGTTATAATAAATATATCAATATCATATGAATGTTTCAATAGTTCTATCCAATTATATAATGAAAAATCATCAACCATAATAGTTAATTTGAGTCTTAAATTGAAATAGATAATCCCAACCAATGATTAAATCATATATTTTCATCCCAAGAACCAGAAAGTGTCATGATATTTCAACATTATTGATTATGAAAAATAAATATAGACACTTAAATATCTGCTCATCCCACTCATCAAGTAGAGCGTCATCCTTATAAAATATTTCATCAACTCCATATGAAATCTCTAAAGAATAAAAAAACATGAAAATATGAATTAATGTGTTAATATAGTATTAAATAATAAAAATATAATAGTTAAATATATCAAGAAGGCAAATCACACTCTATATAGACCTGCATATACTTTATCCTCCCCCACACCATTCTTAGAGGAAAAAATTTTCTCTTTAATCATTGGACGTTATAACCCCTCCTCTTAGAGAGGTTTTCTTAATTCTCCATGAGTCCCAAACTCAACATTATTTTGTGAATAACTCTATATATTTGATACTTTTACTTGGTTAGATTAAATACAACTACATGACCATGGGATTAAGTTTCAATATCTCCTAAAATACCCCACCTAACCACATCAGTGAGACATGTGAGGTGGTCATGAGAACCTAGACTTTGGGTGCCCCACTTCTCTATAATGGAAGTATTCTAACTTGATACTTCCTTGAGAAACATGAGAAGGATTCCCAATTAATTTCCTATGGAAATCCTTTCATTTTTTCTTATATTATGTAGAAGAATTCATTTCTCCCCTCGTACAGGGAAAGAAATGACTTTCCTTATATATGTCTATCATATCTGATTCTACAAAAAACATATTACTAAACACTATTCCATATGTAGAAAGATTCAAGAGAATAATATCTTTCTAAACTGTTGTTCAAATCCTCATCATGATCCTTTTCACATTGTGTTATTAAATTCTTACAAGCTTTATAACATACTTCACATACCCAAAAATATAAATTCATATTTCATTATTGACAAACTCTATTCCTTGAAATATAATAAATCATAATCTATAGATAAAATCTTCTCATATGGGAATTACTTATAAGGCCCCAGCCTTAAACATTACTTAATCTTGAGTTATTTCAAGAATACACATTGAGGATCTTTTCAGGTTTCGAGTTTTAGAGAATTAGACCATAAATCAGGCATTACATTCCACATTTAAACAAAGTGGTTACATAAAAGATAGTACTCATTTTTCCCATTAACGGAAACATATCTAAAATAAAACATGGATTCTTTCTTGACACTTCCTTGACACTATCATCACATTATGTACCTTTCCCTTGACCTATGAAAAACATTTCAAAAACCTGGGATGAGCATAAAAAGCTCAGTAAGGGATATAAAAGTACGAAATGAAAACATTAGTCCATGTATGAAATCATACTTTACTCATAGAACATAAGAATTTTAACATATCTCATCAAATCATGAGTAAATCATAGAAATCATAAGACATAAAGGTAAATTAAGGCATTCATAACATTATTACGTAGGGAGTAACCCTCATGGTTACGTTTGGAATACCCATCACAGTATATTCCCTAAATCTCTTCAGAGAAACCTTAACGTTTAACCCCTTCGCGTTACCCAATGCATTGGAGAGCTATATCGGGCTCACCCACCCTTAGTTTATCACAGAACCACCTACCTTCATAAAAAATTCTCAAGAACCATAACATAATCATAACACATAAATTAAGAATAAAGGAAAGATAACATTCCCACATTTCAATAACAATATATCATTTTAAGATATTGAAATAATGAATCCATTCTAAAAACCATTTTCAAAACCATTTAAAACATTTAATAAAGAGATTTTTGAATCAAAGTGTCCCATACCACTTTGAAGATTTTAACATTTTAAAACATTAATATCAATCTAAATAAATCCTTAAAACCATTTTGAAAACATGGATATTAATGAGAAATATTTATAAGAATAAATCATTAAAACATTTAAAACAATATTTTAGTTAAAGTGTTTTTAACAAAATGAGAGACACTTGAATATAATAATTGAGGAATAAAATTTAATCAGAACATTATAATATCATAAGAATAAAGGGATTCATGATATAATATTCCAAAGGACAGTATATACACCATATAAGATTGAATTGGTGCATAACAACAACGAAGTCTCAATAGAAATGTAAAATGAGATGAAATCCCTTATAAAGAAGGTATCCTTAAATTAAAGATAAATCAATCTCATAATTATGTGTGAAAAATATAAATACACCCAATATAAGTGGATATTAAGTTTCAAACAATAAAATGTCATTCACACATATTCAAATGATGACATATTCAATAACTACATGTTGAACCCAAAGAAATCGAAATTGGGTTAAGAAGTTCCTTTGGTAAAATTCGACAGCCTAACGGCGTCACCTTAAAATTAATAAAATTAGTTGATGAGAGAGAAAATGGTATCCCATAACTTGGACATAAAATTTAAATCAATAAATATATATAATAACATATCACAACATAAAAAATATTTAAATTAAAAGACATAACAAAACAAGTCTTTTAAAAAGAGGAGTGTGAAAGGTTCCCTTACCGATTTGGGAAACTTTCGAAACGTACACCCCATGAAAGAAGGGTCATACAATGAAGATGTAAATACCCATAAATGATATTATATTATACCAATAGTAAAATAATGGGCAGTACATACACCACACAAAAGGAAATAGTGGCCAATGTAGCATGAATCTCACGGGAATAAAAAGTGAGATGAGAAACCCCTTATGAAAATTCGGCAGCCTAACGGCGCCACATAAAACTTCCAAAAATAGATTGATGAGATCAAATAGGGTCTCTAATAATATGAACATAAAAATTACAAAATTTTGAACATAAAATAACATCCCCAAACATAAGAAATATGAGCTTAAAAGAAATGACATAAAAGATAGTACTTAAAAAGAATGAGAGAGGTAGGATCCCTTACCTCAAGTCCGACTTGTCTTGTTCGTTTCTTTATATTAATGAATAATAAACTTTGGTCAATTTAGAATTTCTTAAGGTACTAATTTAAATATTATTATTCTGTTCATATCACATATTATAATGTTATAATAATTGGTTAATAATGTGAGTTTATATCAGATGTTTTTGTCGATGTTTGGTACTTGAGTCAAAAATGAACTTGTTTGAAAATGATTGTCCTTGTAGTTATAAGTAAATCATCCCAAAAATAGTATTAATGATTTAAATATCATATATATCCAGTAAATATTCATGTTATACTATTCCATAACATTTGGAGATAAAAATAAATGAAATGCACCGTTCATGGAGACAGTAGGCCGTACGTACACATGAACGCTACTTTCATTTATTTTTCATATTAATGGAATTAAAAATAATTGAGAGAGATATATATATATATTATAATTACAGTATAATATATATTTTTTATTGGTCACATAATTTCATTAATTTCATTCTTTATACATTCCATTTATTTCATGAACGAGTCACATCACTTGAGGGGGCGGTAGTCCACACTTCCTCGTATGAAATTATCATATTTTCACAACATGCAAAGCATAAAGGTATGTTTTAAATATAAAATACAGAAGCATATGGAAAAAATAAATACCATATATATCATATATAAAATATAGTGACATCATAATGACCAGCATGAAAGGTGTTAAGAGAAGATTGAACAATCATCGTTTTGTGAGGTAGTAATTCACCATCCACAGAAACAGTATGTTCTTTAACCATTAGACAGAGGTGTGTGTAAGTGTAGCTATAATACTTCACATAAAACCAGCCTAGTATATTTAAGATACTGTTTTTGTTACAAAATAAAGGAATAAAAAGAGTTTAGGGGTTTGTAGAAGCAAAATAAAACAAAAGAACACAAGTGAAGACATTACCTTTAAATCGGGTAACTCTTATTGGTTTGAACCAAAAGGGTTTGTTGAAGAGAATTATGCCAAAGGTGAGGCTTGAATGATGAAGATAGGGATGTGGAGAGATGAAATGAGAAAGGTTTGGCCGATAAAAAGGCTTGAGAGGTGTGGGTAATGTGGTAGAGGTGGGGGCCTTTTATAAGAGAAGAGGAGGGGAACTCTTGGAATGTTATAAAATATTACTTTATTATAAAATACTTTTCAGATTTTAAAGGTCCCAAAAGGATATATTTATAGTATAAGGTGATAAGGTTTCTAAATACACCCATACAATAGGTTTTTGACAAGTGTAAGACTTATATTTCTCCCTATCTTCTCATTTTATTTAAATCGTTCATTTATGAGGTAATCACTGCATCATCACAGTGTCATAAATAAATTAATTTATTTAATGTCTAAAAATTATAAAACAAATATCATGATGTAGGAAATATTTTTATATTTCTAATGAATATTTATAGTAAAAAATATTACTTTTATAACCCGATGTAAAATTTGTTTTAGTAAAACAATACATGTTTGTGACATTTTAATTTTAACTTTAAATAAAAAGTTATTATTGTCATTTTCCAACCAAAGTGGCTCCATGGGGTTCCCAAGTTGACCCATCGATTGTATTGGTCAGCCATGACTCATCCAATAATGGTAATACATGTGTCAAGGTCATTTAATATTATTATAACCTTATCTTTACCTTAAATTACACTAATTACCTTTAATCGTGATTAATAAAACTGAAAAGTTACTATTCACCATAAAATTATTTTAATCTCATTGAACCACATTTTACTTCATAATGACAACCATGTATGTTGGATTTTTAAAAATCAAATCACAGAAGTGGTAAAGTTTCATTTAAACAAAAAATCAGTTTCTTTAACTACCACTTAGTGGTTTCACTATTCATCAAAAATTGAAGTTTTTCAGAAAAATACCAAATATTCACCCTAAGATATATTTGATATTCCGAATTCAAAAATGATGTCTATTTTACAAAATTAAAAATATATAATTTGCATTAATTAATTTAATAATTCATTCCCGCTGTCAAAACAAATAGCGTGTTTTTAAGAAACAATATCTATTAAAAGATTGACACTAGTTTAAGTCTAATTTCAAAGTGAAATTAATTAAAATGACCACCATTGGATTAAATGGTAAAAATATATTCTAAATACAATTTAATATCAATTAAAAATATAATCTATCCATATAAATAAATCAGATTTAAAGGCAGTTTTGAATTAAAATGCAACATTTTCACTAAAAATGATCTTTATCGGAAAAATAACACAAATTTACTCAAAGTAAATTTTGATGTCCAGATTCTAAATAAGGATTTTATTTTGTCAAATACAAAATACAAAATTGTCAAAAGTATATTTAAAAATGGTTCTCCATCAAAAGGTGGTTAATCGACCTTTTAAAGAATATTAGAAGATTTATGCTTATAATTGGATTCATTTGCATTTTAAGCCTCTAACATTTATTGGATAAAAGTAAAAATATTTGACAAACATATATAATCATTTTGTAGTTAGTTCTGTTCATTCCCTCCATTACAATGGCTAGGCGTTAACTACCATTTAAAATAATATTATTTTATTATTAGAGTGCAACGTAAGATTTCAAAGAAACTCATTGTTGCGTATTGGGTACGCCATCGAGCATAGCGTTCCCTTTAAATTAATATTAACATTTTGTTCACAAATATGGATAAATATGAAAAAGTAATATTCTTTATTTACTTGGGATGTTACATCCTTTCCCCCTTTTGGAAATTACATCCTCGAAATTTTTAAAATTGGTCTTGGAAAATTCTTTGAAAGCCCCACATTGGAAAAAAAGTAAATTAAACCGTCACATTAAAAGAAAGAAAGGGAAGTACAAAGGTCACCCGAGTTAACCCATAATAGGATTTCATGTAGGAAAACATGGATATGGAAGAAAAAACAAAGGGTTATGTTCTGAGGGAGAGTGATAGAAAACATGTTTAGGATAAAGTTAACCACTAGAAAATCAAAAACCGCTGATGAGTTAAACGATGTTTGATTCCCCAGTAGGAAAAGTTAACAGACAACATTTTTGTTTTTAAGTTACTTTTTATTGAGTAATTTATTTATGATCCTAACTAAATCTTAAGGAAACATACTTAATTGTCGTGTAGACTCTCATCTCCTACTAGATTTCTTACACAAACTCATATTTTCTCCAAAAGATGGGTATTTAGGATGACTTGCTCACATTAAGAGAGATATAATCAACTTATAGAGAATCACCTAATCCACAAAAGAGAACTATATATTTCCCATGTCTTTAGACCTTAACCAAAACCAAAATTGTTAGAACAAGATCAGATAATCCACAAATGGATAATCCTTTATAAAAAAGAAAATCTATTCTTAATCTCCAAAATTTGTCCAAAAAACCCAAAGTTCAATGAAGACGATTCAATAAAAATCTATCCATAAAATTCTTCAAAGTAATCAAAACTAAGAATGAAACCCAAATCTCTGAAGGATTTAATCACATAGTCTTCGACGATGAACCTTAACATTTATCTCCAAATAACATCAGTTGCTCTTAATGTCTCATATTGAAAAGTAATTAACCTAATCACATATCCTCCATGATAGGTTAATAATTTCAATAGATAACCCAAAATAACTTATTCTAGATTCATAAGATCATCTAAATAAATATAATTAGTCAAACTAACCAGGGACTTCACGTAGTCCAGTGGTAGGCAATAAATACCAGTCGCACTTTGGTTGTGAGTTTGATTCCCATAGCTTCGTCAGACGTGACAGGTTGTCACACGGTCTACGTGTTGTCCTTTTTACAAAACTACATAATTCTTATAACATTCCCCAAAAAGAGATAAAATCTTAAAAAATAACCATAACATAATTTAACCTCAAGTTAATCTCATGTCGTTCATATTCCATCATGACCTATAGTAACCCATAATTACCTCAAAAGTAAGGATCATATAAACCCTAATGGTTACCTTTATAATTATTACCTGAACTTCCACATCGAGTTGGTTCTCTCGTACATGATGCATTAGAGAACTCAACATGGTTCAAGTGGTTGATCATGACTCCTGATAGTTGGTTTAGAATAACCACAAGATTTCTCATTGAATCCCCCATTTCATCCAGTCTCTTAATCAGAGAACCACCACAGTTTCCTTCAAACCCATTGTCACTTTGGTGCCTGCTAGATCCATCCATTTACTAAAACCAAAAATGTCAGTGTGAGTATATCAAAAAAATAATTATGTACTAATGAGGAAGATAAACACTAAGATATACTTACTCATTCAATTTATCTAAAAACTATGACTCTTTCTGAAATCCTAGCCATTATGGTAATGTCACTTATGCTTAAAGAATACCCTAACCTCTAAACTTATCTAAACCGACCTCTGATGCCAACTATAAGGCCCCATCATTAAACATTACTTAATCTTGAGTTATTTCAAGAATACACATTGAGTATCTTTTCTGGTTTAGAGTTTTAGGTAATTATACCATAAATCAGGCATTACATTCCACATTTAAACAAAGTGGTTACATAAAAGATAGTACTTATTTTTCCCATTAACGGAAACATATCTAAAATGAAACATGGATTCTTTCTTGACACTTCCTTGACACTATCATCACATCATGTACCTTTCCCTTGACCTGTGAAAAAAATTTCAAAAACCTGGGATGAGCATAAAAATCGCAGTAAGGGATATAAAAGTACAAAATGAAAACATTAGTCCATGTATGAAATCATACTTTACTCATATAACATAAGCATTTTAACATACCTCATCAAATCATGAATAAATCATAGAAATCATAAGACATAAAGGTAAATTGAGGCATTCATAACATTCTTACGTAGGGAGTAACCCTCATGGTTATGTTTGGAATACCCATCACAGTATATTCCCTAAATCGTTTCGGATAAACCTTAACATTTAACCCCTTCGCTTTACCCAATGCATTGGAGAGCTATATTGGGCTCACCCACCCTTAGTTTATCACAGAACCACCTGTCTTTATAAACAATGCCCAAGAACCATAACATAACCATAGCACATAAATTAAGCATAAAGGAAATATAACATTCCCACATTGCAATAACAATATAACATTTTAAGATATTGAAATAATGAATCCATTCTAAAAACCATTTTCAAAACCATTTAAAACATTTAATAAAGAGATTTTTGAATCAAAGTGTCCCATACCACTTTGAAGCTTTTAAAATTTTAAACCATTAATAAACATATAAATAAATCCTTAAAACCATTTTTAAAACATGGATATTAATGAGAAATATTTATAAGAATAAATCATTAAAACATTTAAAACAATATTTTAGTTAAAGGGTTTTTAACAAAATGAGAGACACTTGAATACAATAATTGAGGAATAAAATTTAATTAGAACATTATAATATCATAAGAATAAAGGGATTAATGATATAATATTCCAAAGGACAGTATATACACCATATAAGATTGAATTGGTGCATAACAACAACGAAGTCTCAATAGAAATGTAAAATGAGATGAAATCCCTTATAAAGAAGGTATCCTTAAATTAAGGATAAATCAATCTCATAATTATGTGTGAAAAATATAAATACACCCAATATAAGTGGATATTAAGTGTAAAACAATAAAAGTTCATTCACACATATTCAAAGGATGACATATTCAATAACTACATGTTGAACCCAAAGAAATCGAAATTGGGTTAAGAAGTTCCTTTGGTAAAATTCGACAGCCTAACGGAATCACCTTAAAATTAATAAAATTAGTTTATGAGAGAGAAAATGGTATCTCATCACTTGGACATATCAATAAGGATATATAAGAACATATCCCAACATAAAAATATGTAAATCAAAAGACATAACAAAACAAGTCTTTTAAAAAGAGGAGTGTGAAAGGTTCCCTTACCGATTTGAGCAACTTTCGAAACGTACACCCCATGAAAGAAGGTTCATAAAATGAAGATTTAAATACCCATAAATGATAGTATATTATACCAATAGTTAAATAATGGGAAGTACATACACCACACAAAATTAAATAATGGCCAATGTAGCATGAATCTCACGAGAATAAAAAGTGAGATGAAAATCCCCTTATGAAAATTCGGCAGCCTAACGACGCCACATAAAACTTCCAAAAATGGATTTATGAGATCAAATAGGGTCTCTCATAATATGAACATAAAAATTAAAAAATTAGGAACATAAAAGAACATCCCCAAACATAAGAAAGATTAGCTTAAAAGAAATGACATAAAAGAGAGTACTTAAAAAGAATGAGAGAGGTAGGATCTCTTACCTCAAGTCCAAATTGTCTTGTTCGTTTCTTTATATTCCTGAATAATAAACATTGGTAAATTTATAATTTCTTAAGGTACTCATTTAAATATTATTATTCAGTTCATATCACATATTATAATTTTATAATAATTGGTTAATAATGTGAGTTCATATCAGACGTTTTTGTCGATGTTTGGTACATGAGTCAAAAATGAACTTGTTTGAAAATGATTATCCATGTAGTTATAAGTAAATCATCTCCATAATATTATTAATAATTTAAATATCATATATATCTAGTAAATATTCATTTTATAATATTCCATAACATTTGTAGATAAAAAGAAATGAAATGCACCGTTCACGGAGACGGTAGGCCGTACGTACGCATGAACGCTACTTTCATTTCTTTCTCATATTAATGGAATTAAAAATAATTGAGATATATATATATATTATAATTCAATTATAATATATATGTTTTATAGTTCACATAAGTTCATTAATTTCATTCTTTATACATTCCATGTATTGCATGAACGAGTCACATCACTTGAGGGGGCGGTAGTGCACACTTCCTCGTATGAAATTATCGCATTTGCACAACATGCAAAGAATAAAGGTATGTTTTAAATATAAAATACAGAAGCATATGGAAAACATAAATACCATATATATCATATATAAAATACAGTGACATCATAATGTCCACTATGAAAGGTTTTAATAGAAGATTGAACAATCATCGTTTCGTGAGGCAGTAATTCGCCATCCACAGAAACAATATGTTCTTTAACCATTAGATAGAGGTGTGTGTAAGTGTAGCTAGAATCCTTCACATAAAAAAATCCTAGTATATTGAAGATACTGGTTTAGTTACAAAAGAATGGAATAAAAATATTTTAGGGGTTTGGAGAATCAAAATAAAACAAAAGAACACAAGTGAAGACATTACCTTTAAATCGGGTAACTCCTCTTGGTTTGAACCAAAAGGGTTTCTTGAAGAGAATTATGCAAAAGGTAAGGCTTAAATGATGAATATAGGGATGTGGAGAGATGAAATGGGTAGGGGTTGACCGAGACAAAGGCTTGAGAGTTGTGGGTAATGTTGTAGAGGTGGGGGCTTTTATAAGAGAAGAGGAGGGGCACTCTTGGAATTTTATAAAATATTATTTTATTATAAAATTATTTTCGGATTTTAAAGGTACAAAAGGATATATTTTGGAAATACGGTGATACGGTTTCGAAATCCACCCATCCAATAGGTTTGTGACAAGTGTAAGACTTAGATTTCACCCTATATTATCATTTTATTTAAATCGTTCATTTATGTGGTAATCACTGCATCATCATGGTGTCATAAATAAATTAATATATATAATGTCTAAAAATTATAAAAAAAATATAACGATATAGGGAATCTTTTTATATTTCTAAGGAATATTTATAGTCAAAAATATGACTTGTATAACCCCATTTAAAATTGTTTTATTAAAACAATATATGTTTGTGACATTTTAATTTTAACTTTAAATAAAAAGTTATTAATGTCATTTTCCAACCAAAGTGGCTCCATGGGGTCCCCAAGTTGACCCATGGATTGTCTTGGTCGTCCATGACTCATCCAATAAGGGTAGGACATGCGTCAAGGTCATTTCATATTATTATAACATTATCTTTACCTGAAATTACAGTAATTACCTTTAATCGCGATTAATAAAACTTAAAAGTTACTATTCACCAAAAAATTATTTTAATCTCATTGAACCACATTTTACTTCCTAATGACAACAATGTATGTAGGATTTTTGAAAACCAAATCACATAAGTGGTAAAGTTTCATTTAAATGAAAAATCAGTTTCTTTAACTACCACTTAGTGGTTTCACTATTCATCAAAAATTGAAGTTTTTCAGAAAAATACCAAAAATTAACCCTAATCTATATTTGATATTCTGAATTCAAAAATGTTGTCTATTTTAAAAAATTCAAAATATATAAGTTTCATTAATTAATTTAATAATTCATTCCCGCTGTCAAAACAAATAGCGTGTTTTTAAGAAACAATATCTATTAAAAGATTGACACTAGTTTAAGTCCAATTTCAAAGTGAAATTAATTCCAATGACCACCATTGGATTAAATGGTAAAATTATATTCAAAATACACTTTAATATCAATTAAAAAGATAATCTATCCATATAAATAAATCATATTAAAATGAGGTTTTGAATTAAAATTCAACATTTTCACTAAAAATGATCTTTATCGGAAAAATAACAAAAATTTACACAAAGTAAATTTTGATGTCCAGATTCTAAAGAAGGATTTTATTTTGTCAAATAAAAAATAAAAAATTGTCAAAAGTATATTTAAAAAGGGTTCTCCATCAAAAGGCGGTTAATCGACCTTTTAAAGAATATTAGAAGATTTATGCTTAAAATTGGATTCATTTACATTTTAAGCCTCTAACATTTGTTGGATAAAAGTAAAAATATTTGAAAAACATATATAATCATTTTGTAGTTAATTCCATTCATTCCTGCCATTACAATGGCTAGGCGTTAACTACCATTTAAAATAATATTATTTTATTATTAGAGTGCAATGTAAGATTTCAAAGAAACTCATTGTTTCGTATTGGGTACACCATCGAGCATATCATTCCCTTTAAATTAATATTAACATTTTATTGTCAAATATGGATAAATATGAAAAATTAATATTCTTTATTTACCTGGGATGTTACATTACTGGTCATTAAAGAACCTTTATAACCCCTTCCAATCAAGATCCCTATCCTACCATACTTTTTAAATCACTTTCCACCGCTTTTTTTGGCTAACCCATCCATAAAATAGAAATCAAACTTGACTATTGAGGACTCTAGGGTTCATAAAAACTTAAAGACATGGTTAGTTTTCTCTAACCACTCCTCATCCTACTTCATCTTCACAACCCCTTTGAATTATGGAATATTCTTATTTATAAATAATAATTATAAATTCATTTCCCTTTTTTTATCCTAATTAGCACCACTATTGACTGCTTGTATATCCGACATGATCACTCCCACCAATAGAGGGTATATGGGATATTGAACCAGTACCCATTTCTCTTTTAAATTCCCAATTAAATCTATACTATGTGGAATATTGTACAGAACATACAAGAATCCCCATCAAACAACATATTTTCTCAAGTCTTCATCATCATAATGTTTCTTTTTTCGAATAGTGACTAGGTGGAATCCTATTTCATTAGATAATTTCATTTCAAATCCTTAACCTCAATGGTTCAATTAATTTCCCAAAAAATATTCATTCTAAAATAAATGGATATAACATAACCATTATGTCATTGGAAATCCATTTTTATGCATGAAAATCATTTTCTTTCAAAACCATGCCATGCAATGCGGTATCTACCATGTATACCATGATGCACAAACCCTTACTAGTTTTGACCTAAGGTAGGTTAACATAACATAAATATAATCCAATGGGGTTATTAGATACCTCTCATTTTCCAAATATTTCAGTGGCTTTGAGTTTTCTATAAACATTTTTTACATTGTTTTATGGATATGATACAAATCCCAATCATTATATTCTGCACACCTTTTAGAATTTTTGGACTCAAAAACCAGCTCTGATACCATTTTTTAACACCCCAAACCAAGGGGCCTGAAACCCAAGACTGGATTTTGGGAAATACATGGCCTCAAGAGCATTCACTAATCACTATGAAAAAAAAACACCATTTAGAAGTGGGTTATTTTGTTGTTTAGTGATGGTTTAACCCACTATAAATGATTTCATGATGGTTTTTCGAAACCAATGCATATATTGATGCTGAAAAAATATTTTACGACGCTTTTTAAATTTTTTTTAGATCATTGAGTACTAGTTTATTTGTTTTTTAGTTTTTATTTTTCTCTATAATTTATTTATTATTTATTATTAACTTAAATAATTACTTATTTATTTATGCTTCCATGGAAAAATTGAGCATATATATATATATATATGTATGGTGAGATTTGAACCTCATACCTCTTAGTTATTCTTCAAAACTTTACTACTCCATCAACCTCATTATGTTGTGACTAAATAGATTTCAATATATTTATATATATAGATACATATATTTAACTACATAATAAATGATAAATAAATAATAAATAGTAAATATATAATAAATAGTAAATAAATAATAAATAATAAATGGTAAGTAAATAATAGATAATAAACAATAAACAATAAACAATAAATAATAAATAATAAATAAAAAATAAAAAATACTAAATAATAACTAATAAATACCATCTAATAAATAAACACGTAAATAATAAACTAGTAAAAAGGAAATAAATAATAAATAATAAATAAGAAATCAATATATAATAAATAAGTAATAAATAAATAATAAATAAATAGTCATCAATGATAAGAATAATTAAATAAGTAAACAAATAAATTAATAGATAAATAAATAACAAACAAATAGACAAAAATAAAATAAAATAAAATAAATAACTTTAAATATAAATTCATATATATATATATATTATAAAAATATAAAAATATAATTAAGTTTATTTTAATGTTTATAAATAAAAAACACACACACACCAACATAATATATATATATATATATAAATAAATTGATATAAATATATATAAATACACACACATTACATAAATATGTATAAACACACACATATATAATTAAATATAATTATAAAAATAATTAAATAAATAAATATATAAACACATTTAAATAAAAATAAAAATAATGATACATAAATACATATACATATATATAAATATGAATATATATGAATATATATTTATATATATACCCATATAACATATATAAATACATATAAACATGAATACATATAAATATTTATAAATATATATAAATGTAGAAAATATACATAAATACAAAAAAATATCTATAATATATATAATTATAAATAACTATAAACCAATATATATAAATACATATAAATTATAGATAAATATACATAAAAATATAAAAACAAACTAACGCACACACATATAAAATAAATAATAAATCACCAAATGTGGGAGGATCACTCTAATTGCAACAATATCATATCAATAGGAATGTAAAACCATGGAATAAAATTATAGAATACCCAATAATTATAAGAAGACCCTCTTAAATAAAGCATAAATTCCATCAAATGTTAAAAAAATTAGGGTATCTCAACTAAATCCTTAGTTTTAGTGGCCTTTTGTGCCTTTTTTTGACTAATAAAAAACAGTGACCTAGGTCTCTTTAGGAAAAAATGTGGTGTATCTCTTTTCATAATTTTATTTTTCATCTCATAGAGACCAAAGAGACACTCGAATCAAAAGTTATGGATGTTTGAAGTTGAAGCTTGATTTTTAATTTATCATAGAATAATAACGCTTTTTCTATTATTAATTATTACAAAATTTTAATATAATATACTTTTATTTATTTTCATAAGATTTTATTTTATAGTTTATTAAGCATAAATGAACATTCGTTTGAAAAGTTATGGTCACTTGATGATGATGTTTGATTTTCAACTTCAATTAGAACATTAGTCAGGAGGGCGTTTTTGCCATGATATTAATATATATATATATATATTGTGTGTGTTTGTGTGTATGTTTGTGTATTAATTATAAATTAGTAATAAATAATAATAAAATTTTAATTTATATTTTTTTAAATATTAAATATTATTAATTATTTATAATATATATACATACATTTACTTGTATAAACAAATTATTATGATTTTTATATATAATTTTTATTAAATTTTAATATATTTAGTATGATTTTTATAAAAATCATCGCTAAAACTAAATTACTATTTTTTTTGAAAATTTATTTTGGATTAACAATGCCTTTTTTTTAAAATCACTACTATAATTTGATAAAAAAATAAGATTTATCATTTAATAAAAATTTAAAATACTTATGAATGATGGGTGATTTTATAAAAAAGTGTTGTTGATAAGGGGAAGTTTTAAAAAACTATTGCTAAAAATAATAAACAAGAATATTTAGCAGTGGTTTTGAAAACCATCACCAAAGGTTTATTTTCTTATGCTACCATAAGGGGCAATTGAAAATCAGTGAGGAATATATATAAAACCACAGGGAATGATTTTCCCCTCAGGTACAAACCATAAACCATGCATGATCATTTGAAATATCATTTTTACAGTGGAAATAAACATATTTTACAAAAATAAACCAAACTAAGAATTTAAATAAAAAGGAATGAAACATGTTGACACTAAAACAAAAGCTTGAACAATGATCCACCACCTCCAATATCTTAGCTCCAATGTGGATTTATGACTCACAACTAACGAAGAATTATGCCTTTTCCTTATTTGAATCATATTCAAATAGCTTCTACAATAACACCAAAATACACAAGTTGAGGGTGAGTATAAAACCCAATAGTATATCCCCAAGATCCCATTAAAAATAAATTCAAAAGAAATTTCATAAGTAATCAAAATAAACTATGATAAATTGAAAATAGTTTTAAACCTAAAATATTTAATTTATCAAATTTTCCAAAAAACAAACCATTCATGAATTTGAATTCCACACATTACTAAGAGTAATTATATTAAAACACCACATTATTCATTTTCAAAAACTAAATTTTCTCCTTGAAAAAATACATCCAAAATAACTGTTTTATTTTATAAATTCAAAAAAATCCTTATTTTCAAAAACCAGTGCTATATCTACACCTTTCCAAATTCTATTGGAAAATAAAAAATTCCTTAAAATGCATCAAAACACATATTTTTAAAAAATAATCTATTGAAAACTTCCTTTTTTCACAATCTAAATTTCATATACTAAAGAATTTCTAATCTTTTCCCAATAAAAAACACATGTCTTCTATACATCCTTTCTATTTAGATTTAGTGAGGCATAAAATCCCATTATACATCCAAACTAACACCAAAATGAGTATTTCCTTTTGGATTTTGTTTCTCTAATCTTTATTCTCACCTCAATAAATTCTCTCCAAGATAATCATTTTTTTCATGGATGAAACATCATTTCTATGGGTGAAACTTTAAGGTTTCAAACTAAGGCCTAACCAAAAACATTTCTTAACACATACAAAAACCATATATTATAACACCAAATTATAGGTTCATTAAATAAATACTACATATATACTCATAAATCAAATTTATAAAAATTAAATTAATCATAAAATCATGAAATTTTCATAAAATCAAATATTTTTTCTAAATCAAAATTTTCCATTGAAAAATTCAATTTTAAATTTCGATCAATCAAGTCATCAATTTGAAAAATTCCATTTTAAAATTCTAAAATAATACCAATTAATATAAAAGAAAATTCTAGTTTTTAAATTCATAATTACACCATATACCCCCCATTATCCAAAATCCAAAAATTATCCATAAAAATCGATTTTTTCTAAAAATAAAATTTTCCAAAAAACTAATATTTCACAAGAATTAAAACAAAATACTCCATGATATAACATAATAAATCAATAAAGAGAAAAAATTAACCATTTCAAAAATGATATTCGAACAACCTACCTAGTCATTTAATTTTCTAAAATTACTAAATTTTCATCCCAAAAATTGGACCAATGGGTTTGGATCCCTTAATACCTAAACACAATGAAAAAACCCTCAATTACTTGAAAAATTAATTAAAAAATCCAGTACCAAAATATCCTCATTCAAAAATTATATAATACCTTGAGATAGAGATATATAGATTTGATAACCAATGGAAAATATCAAACCCTATCATTTGATTCCACATCTATTTGATTAACCCTTTAAAGAAATATTTTTTGAAGGTATAGAAGCCAAAAAATAACTCTTAAGAAGAAAAAGTTACTTAAAGGACAATTGGTGGTGTTAATAGTATCTTAAGGTGTTAATTCATGAATTAAAAAGGAGTTTTTACAAATTCTCATGACATTCATGGTTTTCCACATAGTGATTCTAACCATGCTCCAAAGTGTGCTTAACTTCTATCCTGAAAACCACTAAGCACAGTTTAGATGCATGCTTAACTAATTAATACACATCTAACTATTATTATCTATAATACATACTACACAAATATTATCATTGTTTGGCTATGCATGATCCTAACCATATTTAATCCCAATTATTTTTCCCAGGATTCCAAATTTCATCCAAAAGCATCTAAAGTCTCAAAATGTCACCCACATGATTCCAAATCAAGATTTAACCAAGAAACCCCATAAAAAAATAAGGGTATATAATGGTTAAGTTTAAAGCGCTGAAAATATAATTCCAAAACCCACTAATCTACCAAAGAACTTGTAGGAAAATTAAAATATATAACAATTGTTAATATTCTTTTGTCAATATAAAATATATATTGATATTAATCCTATATTAATTATTTAAATTAATATTTAATATATTAATGTTAAATATAGATATATAACTATAAATACTATGATTATGAATATATAAACATATAAATATGAATGTTAAATATACACAATTGTGAAGAAATTTTATTAAAATCCATCAGAACACCTATTTTTCAAATATAATCTATTGAAAACTTCCTTTTTTCTCAATCTCAATTTCCTATGATAAGGAATTTCCAATCTTTACCCAATAAAAAACACATGTATTCTATACAACCTTTCTAGTTAGATTTACTTAGGCATGAAATTCCATCATATATAAAAACTAACACCATAGGGAGTATTTCCTTTTGGATTTTGTTTCTCCAAACTATGTGCCAACCTAAATAAATTATCTCCAAGATAATCATTTTTTTCATGGATGAAACATCATTTCCCTGGGTGAAACTTTGAGGTTTCAAACCAAGGTCTAACCAAAATCATTTTTAACACATAAACAAACCCTATATGATAACACCAAATTCTAGGTTCATGAAATAAAAATCATATATCAAATCATAAATACTATTTATAAAAATTAAATTAATCATAAAATCACATAATTTTGATAAAATCAAATATTTTTTGAAAATAAAAATTTTCCATTGAAAAATTACATTTTCAATTTCCATGAAGAGAGTTATCACTTTGAAAAATTCCATTTTCAAATTCTAAAAAAAGTCCAATTCATATAAATTAAAATCCAAGTTATTAAATTTATAATTACACCTCAAGACCCTCTATTATTCAAAATCCCAAAATTATCCATCAAAATTGATTATACAAAAAATAAAGTTTTTCAAAAATCCAATATTTCACAGGAATTAAAACAATACATTACTTGATATACCATAATAAATCAGTAAAGAAAATAAATTAACCATTTCGTAACTGATATTAAAACTACCTACCTAGTCATTTCATTTTATAGAATTACTAAATTTTCAACCAAAAAATTAGACCTTTGGGTTTGGATCCCTCAATTCCTAAACACGATGAAAGAAAATCCTCAATTACATAGAAAAAGAATTAACAAATCCAACACCAAAATATCCTCATTCAATAATAATCTAATACATTGAGATAGATATAGATAGATTTAACAACCAATGGAAAATATCAAAAACTATCATTTTATTCCATATAGTTTTGATTAACCCTTTAAATAAATATTTTTTTAAAGGTATAGAAGCCAAAAAAATCCCCCTTAAGAATAAAAAGTTCCTTAAAGGTAAAGTGGGGGTGTTAATGGGGTATTAGGGTGTTAATTATTGCATTAAAAAAGAGTTTTCATAAAATTGAATACTTATATTACAAAATAAATAAATTTAGTTAAGGTTTATTTCATCAATAAAATATACACATTTTTTTTAAATACCTTATAAATTTAATTATCGTATTTCAATGTTTTTTATTTTAAAAAATTCAAAATTTTATTTTTATGTTATTATGTTTCTTATATCAATTATTTAAAGAAAAAAATGAATGATTCATTTTATATAACCCTATCCTACCCTTGAATAAAACTTGGTAACCGATGTTTAAATTAAGTCAAAAGAGAAACAAAAGACTTGATCATGATATTCATTAAAGGTATGGTATAAATAAAAAGATTAAATCATTTTAATCTACTTTATGTCACATATGTTTCCTTGTTTTATTGAATTATGTTTATGAATTTGAATCATATATTTCATGGGAATGAACTCAAATTTTTTCATGATAATTTACTATTTGAGAGTAATTATTTCATTATATGAAACTATACACCCTTTCACTCCAAAATACTCAAAAAAATTTTATTGGTCAATCATTTATTATTATTATTAATGATAAAAACATAACATGTTTTTTTCTTGATCTAAATATTAAAAAATTACATTTTTATAATATTTTAATATTATAACCAATAATTATAATTATGTAAGTAACTACATAAACTTATCCTATCTATAAATAAAAAAACTATCATGTTATTTCAAAGATCAAAAAAATTCTTGAGTTTTTGAAACATAACTAGGTTACCTGCAAGTTGGCGATAAATTTAAAAGTATGTATATATACTTATCAAGATTTCATATCATGCAATGGAGTATGAAAAGGATATTATATTATATATAAATTTGTAGAGTCCTACTTTTTTTACATGTTATAGTTTTGGATACTATACCCCCTTTTAATTTCAATTTTCCTTAATCATACTTTTCAATTGTTTTTAATATTAAAGTATATTGTTTTGTGTAAAATAACTTTGGATCAATAAAAATATATTCATATATAGAGAAATTTTTCTGAATTACCTTATTCTTCTTCTTTTCCGAATCACTATAATAGTATTTATGATTTTTTCAATCTCCCTCATAGTCTTTGCTTCATCTTAATATATTATATAACCTACATCTAACATTATAGAAATTAAAACTTTATATTAATTTTGAAAAATCATTACTTCAAAATATTTCAAGATTATATTCTATATAAAGTCCCCACCATCCTCTTCTTTTCTGTTCAAATCACAAGGAATTTTGGACTTCAATTGTTCTTCACTGATATGGAATGAAATTTCACAATTTTATACATAGATCACTTATTTATCTATTTCTAGGAGGGATATTCCCAAAATTAATGATTCTTATATTGCAACAAGAAGGCCCCAAACACCCTATAAGGGTGTGGGTCAATTGGTGTGTTGAACTTTCTTTCTATGTATGGATTTTGTTCTCATGTTAACAAGAAAACTTGAATTTTTTTAATCAAACATAACAATCACATCACCCAAACATGAAAAGTTAAAAATGGTGAGATAATATTTTTAATTTGTTCATCCAAAATGGTTTACATTAAAGGATTATACTCTGAAAATGTGTTTATATACTGAGATAACCACTAGGTCACTATTGTGATTAAAATATTTTTGATAACCACACTATTAAATCCAAGGGTTAATACCACCTTCAACATCTCCACTCACAACTTTAGAAAAATTACACAAAAAGTATAACATACAAGTTTCTCATAATAAAAGTGTAAAAAATAATCAACACACTACTCAATAATTGATGTTTCCATTTAACTAATTCAAAAAAATACTAGATATTCATTCAAATTCAAGATCTTTCATAAAATCTCACTTTTACTTTGTAAACCTTAATATATACGAGTTTCCTCATTATGGTATTTAAATTCCTTTGTACTTAAATTCATCTTCTTCAATCTCATCTAACCTCTTTCTCTAAAAATTTCACCCTTTGTATACTACATGTCATGACATAATTGGTCTTCAAAACCACCCATAATGGTCAAATTAAATATCTAATTAATAAAACTAATATTAACATATTTGATAATCATTTAAACTTATAAAATTACCTATTACATACCAAATCACAGTGTAATAATTTCCATTATGGTTAAATGTTTTTTGGTTCCAAAATCTTTCAAAAAATCACATCATGATATGATTTGTTATCCCTAATTCCATAGGGTTCAAAATGTGAGATTTTTAAAGAAAAATCCATTATGGTATGATTATTATCATTATGGTATAATCTATTATTCTTAATATATTGAAACCTTCAATTATGGTCCAATTCATAAACTATAATCTAAAAACTTTTCAAACTTATTATTGAAGAAACATCTTATCCACTCATCACAAGGTCTTATCATGAAATGATTTATAAAGAACCAAATCATGGTGTCTAATTATGTTATTGTTTATCCAACATAATCTCTAACCTAGATACCTTCCTTATTAAATTTTTCAATTTTATCATGATACTAAAGACATAATGCACAGTGATGTATCAATTTTTTTGTCATTTATCTTCATCATGAAATGGTATAAATTCTTCACGGTGAAATATTTATTCTATCACCCATTAAAATTATCTAAAAGTAATTTGGACATAAACATAATTATTATGGTGTGATTTTTTCCTTCTCCAATAAATCATTACTAAAAATAATTAAAACTTCATCAAAATTATTCCAAAATCCACCCATGATATAATCCATCCAATAAAAATTATTTCTATCAAACATAATTTTTTTTTGATCACACATAAAAAATCTCCACTTTTTATCCACTTTGGTTTTACCATATTATTCTTGAATAAATAAGGTAAAAAATTCCCCACTTGTGGGATTTATTGAAAAAATAAGTCAATTTTATAATTACTTATACTTCATATGAATTAAATAGAAATAAAAAATCTTAAATAATACACTAAGTTCACATAAAAAATGATTGATGTAGAAAAAAATGTTATTAAAAGACTTCTATGATTAACTTAATACTTCATCTCTATTAACCACTTACATAATATATCTACCCCCCTTTCCAAATTTCATTTGAGGATTATCCACGTGGATTATATCACACTTATAATTTTATTTTTGAATAAGGAAAAATAGTGACCCATGTCCCTATAGACCAACATGGCATAGATCTCTTCATAGGATTCAATTTTATATCTCATGGATCCCAAATAGACACACGAATCAAAAGTTATGTATGATTGAAGTTGAAGTTATTTTTTAAACTTATATTAGAGCCATAACAAATATTTTGTTATTAATTA
This sequence comes from Viscum album, assembly GCA_963277665.1. Taxonomy (NCBI): domain Eukaryota; kingdom Viridiplantae; phylum Streptophyta; class Magnoliopsida; order Santalales; family Viscaceae; genus Viscum; species Viscum album. The sequence continues at coordinate 1,335,252,729 of OY728138.1, forward strand.
TTATAAAATTATTATATATTTTCACTGTATTTCTTTTTTATGCTTTGATTTGATAGGCCATGGAGCATAAATGAATACCCATATAAAAAGTTATGATAATTTGATACTAAAGTTAGATATTAAAGTTATCTTAAAAAATTAATTACAGAGGGAATTTTCACCATGATATTAATATATATATATATATATATGTTAATTATGAATTAGTAATTAATAAAATTAAAATTTTAATTTATAAAAAATATTAAATATGTTTAACTATTATTAATTATTTATAACACACACACACATATAAAAATTTTTATTTATAAATTTTTATTATTATTTTATATTTTTATTATATTTTAATATATTTAATAGTATTTTTTATAAAATAAATTCTAAAATTAAACTAGATATTTTAAAAAATTATTTTATTGGGGATTAATGGTAGTTTCTTTAAAAATAAATACTAAATGATGGTCGCATTTATAAAAAAGTGTCTCCATTTAGAAGAAGTTTCTTAACACTAATTTTAAAAAAATAAATAAGAATATTTAGTGATGGTTTTGAAATCTTCTGATAAAGGTCGATTTTCTTGTGGTGTCACTAGAGGCCATCATCAATCAGCGAGGGATATAAGAAAAACTACAGGGTATTACTTTTTCCCTCAAGTAAAAACCATAAACCGTGAGCGATAATGTGAAATAACATTTTAAAAGTGGATTTAAACTTATTTTAAAAAAACAAATCAAAATAAAAATATTAGATAAAAAGGAATGAAACATGTCAATAATAATACAAAAGCTCAAATAATGAGACACTGCCTCCTCTATGATAAATCCAATTTGAAATTATATATCACAACAAATTAATAAGGATTCCTTTTTCTTATTTACATCACATCCAATAGATTCTACAATTTCACCAAAATGAACAAGTTGGGGGTGAGTTTAAAACTCAGAATCATATCTCCAAGATTACATTACACATCAATTCAAAAGAAATTTCCTAATTAATTCAAATAAACCTTGATAAATAAAAAATATTTTTAAAATACAAACATTTCATTTATCACATTTTATAAAAACAAATAATTAGTTACAATTAATTTCACACAATACTTATAAATATTTCCATTAAAACACCACATCATTCCTTTTTTAAAACAACTTATTCTCCTTGAAAACATACATTTTGAAAAAAATATTATTCTCCATAAATTCAATAAAAATTAATATTTTCATAAACCAGTGGAAAATATAAACTTTACAAAATTCCATTGTAAACTCAAAATTCATTATAGATAAAAAAACCTCTTTTACAATAAATATATTGAAAAATTATTTTTTTAAAGTTAATTTTTGATGCTAAGGAATTTCTAAGAATTACTCAATAAAAAACCCATTCCTGCTATAAATCATTGATAGTTAGGTTTAATCTATCTTGAAATCCCATCATATATCCATACTAAAATAATAATGAGTTTTTCCTTTGGTATTTGTTTTATCCAAACTATGTTCCCATCTCAAAACATTATCTGTATGCTACCTGTTTTCTTTCAAGGATGAAAGTTCATTTACATTGGTTATACTTAGAGAGTTCAAAATAGGGACTTATTAAAATTTTTTTTAACACATTTACACACCCTATATGATAAATCTAAATTATAAGTTTATAAAATTCAAGTCATATTTCAACCTATAAATCAATTTATACAAATCAAATTAATTAAAAAATGACATAATTTTTATAAAATCAACAATGTTTTTCCAAATCAAAATTTACATTGAAAAATTATATTTTTAGTTTCATTAATCATATAATCACTTTTAAAAATTCCCTTTTCAAATTATGAAATAATTCAAATTCATATATTTGAAAATCATAGTTTGGAAATTACCAATTGTACCCCAAGATCTTTGATTATTTAAAATCTCAATAATATCCATCAAAATTTATTATAATAAAAACACCATTTTTCAAATATCAAATATTTCACAAGAATTAAAAGAATACATTCATTGATATACCATAATAAATCAATAAATTAAATAAGTTTTCCATTTTATAAATTCTATTCGAACTACCTACCTAGTAATGTTATTTCTAGAATTCCTAAATTTATATCCATCAAATTGCACCAATTGGTTTAGATCCATCAATACCTAAACATGATGGAAACAAATTCGATTAAATTTCCAAGGAATTGGAAAATAAAAAAAAATATTTTTATTAAATAAAGAATCCAATTTTTTGAGAGATATAGAGAGAGATTCCAGAAGCAATAGAAAATATTAAACCCTATCCTTTGATTCCACATCATTCTGATTAACCCATAAAAAATCCATTTTTTAAGTTATAGAAGCTACAAAATAACTCTTAATAAGCCATAGTTTCTTTTAAGGTCAAAATGGAGTGTTAATCAAGGTTTCATGGTGTTAATTTATGCATTAATTTTTTTTCAAGAACTTCTTTAATGTTCATGGTTATCTGCAAAATTATGCTAGACATGCTCTTAGGTTTGGTTTGATTCTAGCATGAAAATCACAAATAATGGTTTTGATACAAGATTAGATAGTTTCCATGCCCTTAAATATTCTCATTGATAATACATTATACACACTTAGTAGTATGGTCAGACTAACCATGTTGCCTACCATCTTTCCTCCTAATTTGTTTATAAGATTCTAAAATTCATCTAAAGGATTTTGAGGTCTCAAAATGTCACCCAAAGGATTCCAAATCCCAATTTATTCCTAAGACCCCTAGTAACCATTGAGATTATATAATAATTAAATTTAGTATACTAAAAATATAATTCCCTAACACACCAACTGACCTAAGAACTGATAAGAAAATTAAAATAAATAATATTTGTTAATATTATATTGTTAATGTTTACTATATATTGATATTATTCCGAAATTAACTATATAAATTAATATTTACTATATTAATTTTAAATATTGAAATAGAAATATAAATATTATGAGTATTAATATTTAAAAATAAAATTAAAAATGTTAAATATACATAATTGTGAATAATTATTATTAAATTTTTATATTAGTTATGTAAAATTAATAATAATAATAATATTTATAGATATGTATAATATATATATGTATATAAATAAAAATATATTATAATCAAAAAATATAATTACATGATTATAATTATCAGGTATACCAAACTGCCATACTTGAACATTTTATTTTCCTCAAGAAAAAATCTAAAGAATTATATTAAATAAAATATACCATGTAAAGAGAAAGATTTTGTGATGTCCTAGACATGGATGTCACTTAACCCGTGCCCCAATCTCGGTTGGCCACATGAACCCAAGAGTATCTACCCATATTCCAGGTGCTATTGACATATAGGAGGGGTGTGAAGGTATAATAGTGGGAAGACTATACCCCCATGTCAAAGTACACAGTAGATGTAATAGTAATGTATAGTAGCTGAAGCATAACCAGACAGAAATATATAATAAACAGTTAAAGCATAAAAAGATACAATAGAAGACTGAATAACATGATAATATAAAAATTTATTCATATTTAGTGTCTGATACAACATGTATTCATGGCATGCTAGTACAAAAGGAAAACACAAACATGCAATAAGAATGATAAAAAAAAGTGAAAAAGAGATCAAAATAAAAAATCTTCTCCATAGCATATTGAGCCTAAAACCAATCCTACACTCCTATTAAGAAGTAAGAATAAATATCCTTAATATTGGTTCTTTCCTCTATCCATACATGTGGGAAAAAAATCTTCTTGGGTTTTAAAGACAGACCGAGTAGGGTGTGAGATAAACATCTTAGTAGGCCACCACCGATGGTGTCTATGTGTAATCTGAGTCGGCAGTGATAAGTAAACAGTTTGCAACTAACAATAGGAAAGTAAAAAAATACATAATAAATAAACAACCTCTAACTTAGTTTCCTAAAGGAAACTTGGCGAGTCTACCTTCTTCAGACCATGTCTGGTATGTACGATATAGTCACTAGGTTTACATATATATATTTTATATATAGTATAATTATATATACATAGAGATATGTTGGGATAGATCATGACATAACTATCATATATTTAATTCTAGGGAATCTCTCATGTTTTAACCCCTAGACCAACTTCAAGATCTCTCACAGTCTCTTGTTAATACACAAGGGATATCTCATAGTCTTTCCTACCTTAAGGATGTCACGGTCCTTGGGTCCTCAAATAGAAGCTCATACAGTCTTCCCAATAGGTCTCTCATAGTCCCTTAGCTCCACATCCATAAGGTAAAAAATTTATAAATACACTGGGCATGAGGAGCATTCATTTTCACAATCAAAATACTTAAGTCAGAACCTCTTAAGAATTTATAATTAAAACTTAAACAATGCTTGGTCACATATTCATTCCAAGTCATGAGGAAAAGCCTCTCATGCAAGTTATTGGCCTTATACAATTCCAATTGGCTAAAGTCAATTACCATGCATAAGCCTAATACATGGTCCTAAACCATCATATACAAGTCAAATTCATCCAATTCATTTCAAGGGGAACAATTCATTACATGTGAACTATTTTAAACAAGTCATCTAATTCACCTTTCCCAACAAGGAAAATAAATAATAAGAGAACAAGCCTTGGAAAAGGGCCATATCAAATAGTACCATACCCATTTTAGCAATTCCAAACCTAAGAGGTCCAAACACCCATGGGGTATTGGGTTCAATGAAATAAACATGAGACAAAGTTCAATTAAATTTAAACCCAAACCAAGAGATACAAACAAGATTTGTTCATCTTGGTAAATTGGTCTAAAATGGACAATTTGGTTGGTACACCCCATTGGGTGTCTATATAGTGAATAAGTGACATTGAAACCCATAAAAATGATTCAATTAACCTATGTCAATGCACTAGGGTTAATTAGACATGAAGGAATCTACAAAACAAAAGATCTCAGTAAAGGCTGTTTCATAGAACAATGAAATAAATACCAAATGGCCAAAACTCAAATGGAAAACTACATGATCACCTACCTTAGGGATGTAGACAAAGTCTCAATTGATATCAAACTCAGATTCAAATAAATTTGGAAGATATATGAGTTTTATTCCAATGCCCTAAAAATTGGGTGAATGTTCCTGTATCTAAATAGTGCAACATATGGTGAAATTTACAAAAGAAAGATGGGAATGAGGTTTTAGCCTTACCTTGGGCTATCCAACTCCTTAAATGGAGTTGAAATTTGATGCCATAGAATGTAGTAACAAGAGATCCAATCTTGGGAGGGTTATAAACTCAAGGAGGTGGAAAAAGGAGACTTCTGTCTGCTGGAGGTAGAGGAAGAGAAAAATTATAACTTAAGTGGGAAGAGGGAAAAATGGTAATTTTTCCACAAAACAAACTATTCATGGTTTTATGTGCATGGTTTACAAACCATGTAGAAAGGATATGTACCCTTTTTTCAGTTGGCTAAATGACCATGCTTCTGGTCCGTACGGTTGTAGACAAATGGTATAGACTTGAAAATTCCCCTATCTACAGCCGCACAGTTTCTACTAACCACATGGCCCAGCCAGTAGCCCATTTTATGGACCTCCAGGCTCCAAAACATCCCCAAACTCTCCTCAGGACTTCCCTAGGACATAAAATACCTTTAACATGACTAAAGGAAGGATTCAAAATGAAAAACCAATGATCCACAGCTCAACCAAAATTTGGGTCGTTACAACCTCCCCTTCTTATAGAAACTCATCCTGGAGTTGGCCTTCTAAGGGTAAAGAGGTACTGTCAGCAAAGAGTTCTGGCCACTAAAATCATATATCATCTTCCCACTCCCAGGTCTCTTCTTGTACTCAGTTGTGTTTCTATATCACCCGTACAAGAGGTACAAACCTACCTCGGTGTGTATTAATGCTCTGATCAATAATACGCATTGGATACTCATTGATGGAAGCATCCATATCCAACTCAACCTCATTAGGATGTAAGATGTGATATGGTTCTGAATAATATCGGCAAAGCTCAGATACATATCATGCATGGATTGGTATCTCTAAGGAAGTGCCAATTGGTAATCCACTGGTCTGATCTGCTTCACAACCTTTAAGGGACCATTGAATCTCAATGATATCTTACCCTACTTTTGAATACGTTTATTTCCCAACCCAGATAAGGATTTCAAGAAAACCTGGTCTCCATCCTTGAACTCTAGAGATCGTCGACACCTATGAGAATATGACTTCTATTTGGACTGAGGTGTCAGCACATGCTTCCTAATCCACTGGACCTTCTCTGTAGTATTCTAAATGAGATGTGGCCCAATTATAGCTTCTTCACCTACCTCTAACTTGCACAAAGGCAAGTGAAAAGGCCTACCATACAAGGTTTCATAGGGATCCATCATAATGGCATCTTGGAAGTTGTTGTTATAAGAGAACTTGATGAGTGCAATTCATTTCTCCTAAGATCCCCCAAATTTGAGAACGCATGCATGGAGAATATCCTCTAGCACCTAAATTTTATGCTCCATCTTCCCATTAGAATATAGGTGATATGTCTTTCTCAAAAGTACTTGTGTACTCAAGGAATTTTTCAACCAATTCGAGAACTGTGATGTGAAATGAGCGTCTCTGTCAGATACAATAGAAAGTGGCACTCCATGAAGACATACCACCTCCTTGACATATAGTCTTCCCAACATGTCAGATCTATCATATAGGTAAGAAGTTTTAAAACTTCATCATATGATCAAGGACAACCCACACTGTGTTCTTACCACAAGTTGATCAGGGTAAACTAGTCACAAAGTCCATTTAAACATCATTCCATTTCCACATAGAAATGGAAAATTCCTATAGAATCCCAACCATACGTTGATGTTTCACCTTCCCCTATAGATAGGTGTAACATCGCATGATGAAACCAGATATCTCATGCTTCATGCTGGGCCACCAATATTGACATCGTAGATCTCAATACATTTTTGTGACATCTTGGTGAACTACCCATGTTGAGGCATGGAAATCCCCTATTAGATCGTCCATGATGTCTACTAGGACCCATACATGTGCATGGATCAATAGAGAATCATCCTCATCAACCATCCAACCAAGAAAGTTATTGTCATATCTGACAGTTTCCCATAGGACAAGGCCTTTAAGATCAAATAGTTGTCTCATCCGTACTCATTACAGAAGAGTAGATGTCACCACTAAGGCTGAGGTAATAGTCTAACCATGGTCCTCCTGAAACTCATTGTGAATCTCAAAGAATAATTCCATAATATTCCATTCATCATTGGATTCCTAAACAACCTGAATCTGAGTCTTCTGGCTCAGAACATCAACTACTGAATTTCCATTCCAGGGAGTGTAGGAAAGTTCGAAATCAAATGATTGCAGGTACTCAACCCACCTAAGCTACATAAGATTAATATATCACTATGTAAAGACTTATATGAGGTTTCTTTGATCAGTGAACACCACAAAACACTCTCCCAATAGGTAGTGTCTCCAATAGTGTAATGCATGTACAACCGCAATGAGCTTGAGGTTGTGTGTCAGGTAATTCCACTCATGCGGCCTCAACTAATGAGAACCATAAGTGATGAATCAATTGTACTGTATCATAAAATCTCCAATCCCAACACCTTATGTGTCATAGTAGACTATATAAGCACTACATGGATCTAGAAGAATCAATATCGGTGCTGAAGTATGTCCTCCCTTCAACTCCTGAAAGGATTCTTCATAAGGTTCTGACCATTAAAATTTCACCCCTTCTTTAGAAATCCCATAAGTGGAACTGAAAGGCATGAGAAATCCTAAATTAAGCATCTTCAATATCTATAAATCCCTAAGATACTCTGAATATCAAATATGTTATTGTAATTCTCACAAGAAACTACAGATCTCACTTTATATGGGTCAATAGAAACTACTGACTCTGAGATGATATGACCCAAGAAGTGGAATTTATCAATCTAGAAGTTTCATTTAATGATCTTAGTATAGAGCTTATGATCTCTCAATGTATTTAGCATGACCTCAAGATGGGTTTCATGGCCATGTTTGGAGTGTGAATACACTAAGATATCACCATTGAAGACATACACAAAAAGAATCTAGATATGGATTTAAAACCTCATTCATAATATCCATGAAGATAGCATGTGCATTCATGAGTGCTAACGACATAACCGGGTACTCAAAAAGACCATACCTGCTCCTAAAAGTTGTGTGTGGTATGTATGAAGTCCTACCACACACCGGATGAAAGAATGAACTCCGATCTATCTTTGTAAACACATTATCTTCTCAGAGATGATCAAATAGGTTATCAATTTTAGGCAATGGATACCTATTCTTGATAGTCATTTGATTCAACCAACAATAATCTACAAAAATCCTAAGGGTACCATCCTCCTTCTTGGAAAATAGGATAGGTGAACCACACAAAGAAGTGATGGGGTGTATAAATCCTTTCGCCTTTAGATCCTCTAATTGAATATTCATTTCTAGAAGCACCTTAGGTGAAATACTACAAGGATTAATGGTCACATGTGCTGCTCCTGGCATAATTTCAACAATAAACTCCACCTATTTCACCAGAGGTAAAATAGAGAAGTCATTAGAAAAAAATTATCTAAAATTATGCACTATAGGAGGAAAGATTGAAAGTTGTAACCCCTAATCATAAAGGTAAATATTAATTACCTGTGCTGTAACACTACCCAAATTCTACTGTCCGGGTCCAGATCATGTCGTACTAAAATCCCATTATCCATTATGCATGTGGACAATGCCCTTTGGTGATTTAAATTCCACCCTTATATGGTAGAAGTAAATATGGGATCTATAGGGAACTAACCAGTTCGTCCCAATGATCACACCAATGCCTATCATATCGAGAACATATAGGTTCCATTCTAAAAAGTAGACCACCTATCTCAAGGGGAAATTATGACAGAGACAAATTCCCTCTGAATGAATACCTAGGGATGTATCTAGAATCAAGATTCCATGACAAAACTAAATGTTGAGGCCCGGACTCATAGTTATTGCCTCAGATATAAATTATTGAGACAAACCTGTATCAAACAAAGAAGACACTAAAGTGGAGGCTACTAGAATTTTACCTCATACAGTAGATGTTATAGAATTATACTCATTCTATATAGACTGGACTACATGTAACTGTAATATACCATGTCTCTGAGTCACTTCTTGACTACCCTGATCAGGACCGCTCTACTGGCGTTGAGAATCATATGCCTGTTTACCTCTTCCTCAATCACCTCCTTAGCCTAAACGACTAGTGTTATTCCAATTTCACTACTTTCATGGTCCTCCATACCCCACTTCTACTTGAGGAGTAGGTTTATATCCCTCCTCACTAGGTACTAGTAGGAAATTCCTATAGAAATGGTGGAGATTACCTATCCTTCCACAAACTATGCACTCAACTAGATTCTGCAGACACTGAAACTTGATGTGTGCAAACTTTCTGAATTGGTGACATATAAGAGGGCTATCAGATCTATGGTCCTGAATTCTACCTCCCCTGCGAGAAAACTCAAAACACCTATTTCACCCAGAAGAAGATCCACCACAAACCTTAGGTGCCAAATCACCCTAGCTTGTACCATCAGAATACATCATATTTCACTATTTAATTAGGTTCTAGTTGAATATTTCCAAAATAGATGCCAGCCTGAACACATTGACTTGCGATCAGATGGCATAACATTAACCATCCAAAAATCTTCTAGAAACCATCAGATCATCAATAACTATAGAAGGAGAAAACCACTGCAGCTCTATGAAACATGATGAATATTTCATAACATACATGGTCTCTTTCTATAGGATCATAAAATCTCTAGATATATTGGACCTTAGAGTCTAGGGAAAGAATTAGTCCTTGAATATGGCCTAAAATTCAGCCCAAACCATATCCCTATGCTGGTCTACCTGGGTGATGACATCCCACCACCTCTTGGATCAACCACGTAGCATGTAAATAGCTAGCTTGAACCTCTACTCTAGATACATATCTATGTGATCGAAGATAAAAATGATCAACTAGATCTATAACTCTACTACATGTGGTTCTCTATACCCTGAGAAAGCTAGAGGATGATGCTTTTGAAACTCACAAGTCAAATTTTCCACACCAGGGGCAGTTCTAACTCCACCTTGAAAATTCTGCATCATACGCAATAAGCTCTCTCAAAACTAGGAATCAAAATCCAAATCTAGTATAGGTGGAGGATCCAATTGTGGACTAATTGGAGGAATAACTAGAATCTTAAGTCCTTACACCTCAAGAACATAATCATCACTACCTTTAAGAAATGCAGCTCAAGGACTTCATGGCGGAATAACACTACAATGACAAATGAACATCTCAGAGAAGATCCAAAAAATTTATATGATTTCATTTAAAAACTAGGATAGGTGCTAAATAATTCCTATGAAAATGATCACATATATCTGTCTGCTTAAAAATCTAAGCCTAGATGACAGAAAATACCATAATAAGCTAGAAGAAAGGAGAAACACCCACTACCCACTACTAAGGCTAGGTCCAGGTAAAGTTTATATGTTAGGAATGTGCTAGATGGCTATTCTTAAACTGAAATTCATTTCTCACTTGAAATCATTTTAATCAAATAAATCAAATGATATTCCATTTTCTGGCCCATATGGACCCATACACCTTATGAACCAAAATATGACACACACTTGGATGTAATTTTCATTTAAATTGTGCTTATTCAAGGGATTACATCATTTATCAAATGGTAGAACTAGGTGTAATACTATTTTCTAATCTATAAGGGACCATACACCTTTTGAATCAGAGAGTGGTATCCACTAGACTGACACCATAGAATGATCTAGATCCTACTAGAAATATCAGAAAAATTATTTATATGTAACAATGCACAAAAAATATGCAACAGGAAATGCTTGCTAAAAATTAAATGTGACATGGAAAAATTTATGGCCTATTCACATTGTGACTTATCCTGATGAATGCTCTAATACATAAACCTCATTTTATTGGGTTGAGAAATGAAATCTTAATACCAATATCAAAAATATCAATAACATCACAAAACATATGAAGCACCCAATAGTGAAATCACATCAATAGAAAATATAAGAATCAATAACAATATTATTTAATGAAACTTGGCCTTTACCCCATAAATGGTTTTGCGACGCCTAAGAATGAATTGTGTCCAAGTCAAAAGAATTCCCAATCTCCAATCTATTGTCTCCAAATAGTAAAGTAATAAAGGAACATCCTTTGATACCACATTGTGGCATACCGGACCTGGCTCCCACTTAACCAGTGCCCTAAAACCGGTTGGCCACATGACCCCTGGAATGTCTGCCAATAAGCTAGGGGCTACCGAATAGTAGGGTGGTGTGAGGGTAAAATATCGGGGAGGATATACCCCCTTTTCAGAGTACACAACAGATGTAACAGTAATATACAATAGTAGAAGAATAACAAAAAAAGATACAATAAATAGAGGAAGCATAAAAAAGTATAGTAGAAGACTGAATAAAGTTATAATATAATAAAGGACCCATAGGAAGTGTTTGATATAACATGTATGAATTGCATGCTAGTAAAAAAATAAAAAATGGAACATGTAACATGTATTTTAAACAAAAATTTAAAAATATATCAAAAGACAAAAGATGCTCATAGAATCTTTAGCCAAAGTCCAATCATCTACTTCCGATATCCTACTAAGAAGTTAGAATCAATAGCTTAAAGTGTGGCACTTGACTCTATCCATACATACAAGCAAACAATCTTCTCAGGTGCCAAAGTCGGCCTGAGTAGAGTGTGAGATAAACATCTTAGTAGGCCACCACCAACAATGTATGCATGTAATCCGAGTCGGCGCTCATAAGTAAACTATGTGTAGCCAACAATAGGAAAGTAAAACAATATAGAATAAATAAAAAACCACCCAATCAGGTTCCTAAAGTACACCTAGCTGGTCTACCTACTTCAACCGATGTCTAGTAAGTCTGATCAAGAAACTAGGTATATATATATATAGTATAATTATATATATAGAGAGATATGTTGAGATTTATTGGGACATAAATCTCAGACATCCAATTCCAGGGAAGATCTCATGGTCTAACCCCCAGACCAACTTCAAGAGCTCTCACAATCTCTTATCAATACAAAATGGATATCTCATGGTATTCCCTCCATCAAGGATCTCACGGTCCTTTATTCCACCGATATAATCTCTCATAGTCTTCATACTAGGGCACTCACTGTCTCTTAGCTCCGTATCTATAAGGCATAACATTTATAAATATATTGGGCATGGGGAACATTCATATTCACAATCAAAACACTCAAGGAATAACCTATTAAGCATTTACATTTAAAACTTAAACAAGGATTGGTCACATATTCATTCCAAGGCATGAGGCAAAGCCTCTCATGCAAGTCATTGGACTTATACATTTCCTATTGGATTAAGGAAATTACCTGGCATAATCCTAAGCCTTGGTCCTAAACCATCTTATACAAGTCAAATTTATCCAATTCATTTCATGGGGAATCATTCATTACATGTAAACTATTTTAAAAAAGCCATCTCATTCACCTTTCTCAATAATGGAAATCCAAAAACTAGAGCACAAGCCTTGAAGAAGGGTTATATTAAATAGTCAAATACCCATTTTATCAATTATAAGGCTAAGAGGTCCAAACAACCATAGGTTATATTTGTTTCAATGAAATATACATGAGAAAAAAATCAATTAAATTTAAACCCAAACTGATAGATACAAAAAAGATTTTTTCATCTTGGGAAATTGGCCTAAAATGTCCAATTAGGTTTGAACACACCTTGGGTGTCCATATAGAGAATATGTGACATTAAAACCCCTAAAAATGATTCAAGTAACCTATGTAAATGAAATATGGTCAATTATACATGATGGAATCAACACAAAAAAGGATCTCAGCAAAGGTCGGCTCCTAAAATGATAGAATAAATACGAAACAACCGAAACTCAAATGGAAAACTACATGAACACATACTCTTGGTCTATAAACGAATCCTCACTTAATATAAACATAATATTCTAATTATTTTGGATGGGATATTATTTTTAGTCTAATACCCTAAAATTAGGGTGAATGATCCTGCATTTAAATTGTTCAACAGATGGAAAAATTTACTAAATAAAGAAGGGAACACAATTTTATCCTTTCCTTGGGCTATAAAAGGCCTTGAAAGAAAGTGAAATTGGACATCAGAGGAAGGAATAACAAGAGATCAAAGATTTGGAGGGTTTGGACTCAATGAGAAGGAAAAAGTATAGTTCATTCCATTAGAGGTAGAGAAAGAGGAAAGTTAAAACTTAAGTGGGAAGAGTGAAAAAAATGGGATTTTTTTCCAAAACACACTACCCATAGTTTTATGCACACAGTTTAAAAATTGTGAATATACCATGTGGAAAGTATATATCCCCTTTATGTAGTAGAAAACGTGGCTGTGCTCCTAGCCCACATGGTTGTAGAAAAATCATACAGACTTGCAGATTCCCCTATCTGTAGCCGCACAGTTTTCACTAATTGTATAACCCAGTATGCAATCGATTTTCTGGACCTCTGGGCTCTGAACCCTCCCCAGAAGCTCCTTGGTCCTTCCATATTCCATAACATAACTTCACTACAATTAAAGGATGGATTAAAAATGAAAAACCAATGATACTTACCTCAGTCAAAATTTAGTTCGTTACAACTTTACTCAATTATGATAATGGTTGATGATTTATTAAGGAAAATTTTCAAATCCATGTATATGAATTATTTTAATCCACTAATTTCAAAGTAACCAAGGTAATCATGTAATGTACTCAGTTTTTATTTCATTTATAAAACTATTCTTGATAAAAACAATTTCAATTCATTATTTTAAGTTATATTTAAATAGATTTATATTTTTCACTTATACTTAAGAACAAGACACACACTTTTTTTCTTAACCATGTTTTTTTCAAGAAAATATTTGAATGAATTAAGATTCATGGTCAACATTTCTTCATTGTTTATTTACCTATAGAAAATATTTATACTAGTTTAGAAATAAAATAAATAAGTGTTTAAATAATCATAAACATTAAATAACATCCTTAGAAGTCTAACCAACTTGAACCTATAACCCTCAGTATCATGTGGATATTATAGTTGGTATTATCATTAAAGAGAAAGGTATAACTATTATAGATCAATATTAAAAAATTTCATAATTTCTAAACCCTAATTTTTCTAATTTTTATTATTTTTAAATATGTTTCCAAATCACTTTTTACAAAAACAAATTCTTTAGTATATATGAAATTTTTTATTTTTTAATCCAAAATTCAAACTACTCAAAATAATTCATAGTATCAAGGATTTAAATTTAAGAATAAAATTGAATATTTCCATTACACTATCATTAAACGTAGTTAAGATTTATTTAATCGATAAAATAATAATATATATATATTTAAAAAAATCTCTTATAGATTTAGTTATCATAATTTGATGTTTTTTTTATTTTTTAAAAGAAAACATGGTATTTATAAGTGGTTATTTTTGTTAAATTAATGATTTCAAGAAAAAATTAAATATTTATTTCATATAACAATCCCATAACCTTGAATAAATATTTTTACTCAATTTTTTAATTATGGTGAAATAGAAACAAATATTTTATCATGATATGAATTATAATTATGATAAAAAATAGAAATAATAAATCTATATTCCCAAATTTATGTCACATTTTTTCCTTGTTCCATTGAATTTTGATTATGAATTTAAAGAATATATTTCATGTTAATGAACTCAAAATTTATAATAATAATTTATTTCCACAGAGAAATTATGTAATAATATGAATTTATAGACTTATTCACTCTAGACTACTCAAAAATGATATTTGTTAAAAAAGTTTCATTATTGTCAATGATAAAACCATCACATGTTTTTTACTCATTATAAATATTGAAAAATTATATTTTTATTATATTTTAATATGATAACAAATAAATATCAATAATAGATAACTAATTAAATTAATCCTATCTATAAATCAAAAATAAAAACCTTGCATGTTATCCAAAACGTCAATTTTTTTGAGTGTTTGAAACATAAATCGGTTACCTATTGGTTGGTGATAAATTTAAAGTATTTAGATATACTTACATATGTTTCCTCTCATTTTTTGGGATATGGAAAGGATATGGAACTATCTAGATATTTTAGAGTCCCAAATTTTATACATGTTGTATTTTAGGCCTCTATATCCCCTTTTAATTTCATTTTTTCTTAATCCTCATTTTTATATTTTTTAATGGGTAAGTATATCTTTTCAATGTAAAATAACCTTGTAACTTTAAAAATAAATTAAAATATAGAGAAATTTTTATTACTTACCTTATTCTTATTATTTTATGAATCTCTATAAGAGTCTTTATGTGTGTTTTATCTATCTATCATAGTCTTTGCTTCAACTTCATATATTTTATAATCTACATTTTCCATTTTAGAAACCTAAAATTTATATTTATCTTGAATCATCATTACCTCCAAAGTTTTCATGATGATATTCTATCTTAATTCATCAATATATTCTTCTTTTAAATTCAAATCATAAGGAATATTGAAATTCACTTATTCTTCACTGATATGGAATGAAATTTTATAATTTTATACATCTATCACTTCTTTCTTAGTTTATAGGATTGTTATTCCAAATATTAATCATTATTATATTAAAACAATAACTCCCCAAACACCCTATAAGACTTGGGGTGAATTTATATGTTGGAATTTCTTTATATGAATGGATATTATTCTCATGTTAATAAGAACACTTGAATTTTTTAAATTAAACCAAATATATAAATCATCCAAGTATGAAAAGTAAAAAAATAGTGATGTAATATATTTAATTGGCTTACTTAAATTGGGATAATTTCAAGGATTATACACTGAAAATGTGTTGATGTAAAAAGAAAACCACTAACTCACTATTGTGATTAAAAGATTTTGGATCACCACACAACTAAATCTATGGGTTACTCTCTCCTTCTACCACTTCACTTTAAACTTCAATAAAATTTAATAAAAAGTATAAAACATAGATTTATCATAATAAAAGTGATAAAAATTAGTCAAAACACTACTCAATAATTGGTGATTCCCTTCAACTCTGAGTTCCTTAATTATGGTAAGAAAATGTCACTATAATTCAATTTATATTATTAAATATCATCTAAAAACGTTATATAAAAATATTGCCTTTGTATTCCACATGTCATAGCCACATTGGTCTTTAAGACCATCCATAGTGGTCAAATTAAATTTCTATTAAATCAAGATATTCTTCCAAAATTTTATAAGCATTAAAACTTCTAAAATTAATTATTATCTACCAATTCATACTTTGACATGTATTGTTATGGTAAAATGTGTATTCTTTATGAAATCCAAAAAAAGTTATATATTGATATGATTTTGTATACCTAAAACTATAGGGTTCAAAATCTAAGTAATTTTAAGATAAATCCATTATGGTATGTTGATTGTCATTATTGTAGAATATATTATTCTTCACATCTTTACAACCTTCAATTATTGTACAATTCATAACATATAATCCAAAAATATTCATCCTTATTCTTGAAGAAATGTATTATCCACTCACCATTTGGTCTAATAATGAAATTATTTATAAATATCCAAATAATGGTGTTAAATTATGGTCTCATTTATCAAATATAATCTTCAACCTATATACCTTCCTAATTGCAGTTTCTAATTATCCAATGATACTCAAGCCATAGTGCACAATGATGCCTCAGTTGTTAGACTTTATCTTCATAATGAAATGGTGTATATTCTTCGTGGAACAATATATATTTTTTCACCCAATAAAATTATTTATAAATAATTAATACATGATTATAATCATTATGATGTGTTTTTTTCCTTATCCAATAAATAATCACTAAAACTATTCAAAACTTTATCAAAATTCTTCCAAACATTCCCAATGATATAATCTACACAATATTAATTATCTATCCCAAACATAACTACATTTTTTTACACATAAAGTATCTTCTATTTTTATCAACTTTCGTTTTAACATGTTATTTTTAAATAAAAAAGGTTACAATAGTATCCTTTTGTGGGTTTTCTAGAAACCCTAAGTTAATTATATGATTTTTAATACTCTAGAAAAACCATGTATAAATAAAAATACTTATATTATACTATATGTGAACATGATAAATTCTTTATGTATAAAATAAATGTTATTTAAATACTTATGTGCTTACTTTAATCCTTTAGCTCCATCAACCACTTACATAATATAACTCCCCATGTTTCTAACGTTCCTTTGAGGCTCATCCACAAGGATTACATCACATATTATTATTATTCCTAGAAAATTTCCCTAAAGAGTATATTTTTTCCTTTATATGAGAGTGATACTATTCTTTCACTTATTGTGTTCCAATGCTATTTAAAAGTATTTTCTATAATTTTTCATGATCTTAAGTTTCAAAAATTTCACCAATCCCCCACCACTTGACAGTAAAACTAAGGGGATATATTTTCAAACATAAATGAGAAACCATGTTAATCATTGAATAAAAATAGGGATATGGGATATTATAAACTTCATGCTTATGCCCACGATATCTCAACATGAACCAAAATATAAAAAAACCGGTAAAGGAAATATAGTGTGAGGCATAGAACCCTGTGTGATCGACAAGGAATCACATGGATGGAAACACACAATGTTCCTAGAAAATAGGTGAAAACAACACATTCAAACACCTTGAAATTAGGTGATCTAGTATAGGTGTTCATAATAGTGACCAAGTCCCCCTTGTGATTTCCAATGAGCCATGAAATTTCTAGTGAACCTAGAGACCATGGATGGATTATGTAATCACGTACCCCATTGAATTTAGGGTCATCTTCTAAGTAACCTTATATTAAACCTAATTAACCATAAAATAAGATCAAAATAAACACAATTGTTATGAGATCATCGATGTGATGGGATCTTGGTATGCACAAAATTGACGGAATCCTTCACATGTACAATATGGACATGATTTATCATCTTAGGTGAATGGACTAAGTGATAAACTAGGAAGATATGTGGGATTCCTACTAGGAAACATTATGATGTTATCCCACATGAAAAATCTATGATTCATGGTTTTTATTCCACCTTTGGGGTATAGATACAACCATAATGTCTTATAAACACCCATATTACTCCTTTAGGAACACACATAGAGTAAGAGGTGAAAGGATGCGACATAAAGGTGAATGATATTTCATATAATCCTTTGTGAGTGTTTGAAAGGTAATCCCCATGCCCATTCAAGTAAAAATAGGTGTGTAATACTTGGAAAATACTACTATGAAAATTCTATTATGTGAACACTACCATGTAAATGAAACTAGTAAAAATTTACTAGGATAACTTCACCATGTGAGAAATTCACTATGTGGTCACCACTCCTTCCTCTCTCTACCTATGATGGAATGGAAGGATTCACTATGTGAATTATGTGGATTGGAATAGGAAATACATACTACATGATCTGCTTTTGGATAATCCTAGGTGAAATTATCTACGTGTGTACTATACAATGCATGAACCTCACATGCATAGTAAAGGTTAAGTAAAGCACGTCAGTTTCACTAACCTCCCCTAAAATTGGATGGAAGACATACCTTGTTCCACTATATTTTTCAAAGCCACATATCCAGAGAAAGAAAACCCAAAATATATTTATGTATTCCTTTCAAAATTGTCTAAACCCCAAAAGGGAAAACATAAATCATCCTCCAAATCCACCCAACATATGTGATTATAGAATTAACACCAGAGTTTAACCCTTTTATCATGTATTCCTTTGATAAAATAAATTACCTAGGAATTCCTCCTAGATTGAGAAAATACTCAAGAAATCATGATCTTGTATTCCCTTAATAACAGGGGTCTCTATCATGAGTATTCTAAAAGAATCGTTCTTGGTAGTGGTTTCCCACTCTATCCAAGGAGTCATTTATATTTAGTCAGCCTAGAAAATCACATCACCTGAATCAATGGACCACGATCCATAAAATCCTACCAAGAGTAATACCATAATATTTCTTATAGGATACTATATACCTCTTATCCTCAATATCCCTTCCTTTTCCCATTATTAGAGGGGAACAAATCACACACATGGGATTCCTCTAGGTGTAAGTCCCAACTTCATATTCAATGATATATTTATTATCCTCATTGATAATAGTTACCAAAATGGGATGTGTAAGCTCAATATTTATCTATGAATTCTCCAAAGTCACAATTAGGTCAGGCATCACAGTAGCCTCCCATGTGTATTCCCTTATAAATCCTTGTTTTTTTATATATTTCATGATGCATACATCCTAAAAAAAGATGTTAAACAGTCTACATCCTAGTCACATTACGTAAAATTTCAGTATAACATCCTTACTGTATGACCTTGAAATACTTGTTATAATCCTACCAAATGGCCTTAAACTGTGTAACTCAAACTATATTTTCTTTGATTTTTGTTATCCAATATATGTAGAATGCGTTTTGGAGGTTCAAACCCAACATCAATAATCCTCCATATCCATCCTCATGGGGCCATACTTCTCATGAATCCACTTTTTTACTATCTCACTGAACTATATTCCTCATGATCCCATACATCCCATTCACTAGGTCTATATTACATATGAATTATTTACATCATTCCATTTTTTTGATGAAATAATCTCCTAACTAGAGGGCTATATTCCCTCTAGGAAATCTTCATATCCATATCATCCAGTCTATATTACCGATGGGGCCAACTTATCTAGACATAGAAATATTCTTTTTAAAAAAAATCCATAACTCGTAGGGCCATATTTATTGTAAATCCGACCAATCCTCATTGGATATATTCCCTTTGAGGCTAACCAGAAAGGGAAACAGATGCATGAGTATCACACTAAACATTGATAAGAAACTTTCACCTAGTCATCATTACTATATGATGTTAAAATGCACGGATTGGTCATTATCACACAACCTTAAATGTTAGTGCATGTCCCATTATGTAAAACCAGACTATTTGGGTTCTGATTCCTTTCACAAGGATATATAAGAATCACTTTTAATGGGCTTGGTCCTAATACCATCGATACTTATTGGATCTTGGAATGATGATAATCCCTATAGTGCTTAGATATGTGGATTTAAACCATATCATCCCAAAATAAGATTCACTAATGAGTAAAATAAAGATAGATAACATATAATAAAAATAGATCTCCACATCAATGCATAATTTTGATCCATTATTAACATTATGGGTAACTAGTACCATATTTTTATTTGGTAAAGATTGATGAAAAAAATATTAATAAGAGAGTCATAGTGTATTCAATAATTCTCTCTAAAAGAGTGATATGCACCTGACTTACCTTCCTATCAACCAACACACACACACACACACACACCAAAGTGTCACTAGATATAAACGCCAATGACTGGCTACGTTTCAAAATTAGAACCAAATGAATTCTCAATCGATCTTATACCTAGGGAATTTCCAATATCCAAGACTTTTTATGGAATAGATGTTGTTGAACTTGAGGAATTGAAGAAACAACTATAAGAGAATATGGATAAAGGGTTTATATGCCCATGTTATTCACTATGAGGCACACAATTCCTCTTAATCAAGAATAATGATGGGTCAATGCACCTCTGAATTGATTATCATGAGCTCAAAAAGATCAGGATAAAGAATAAGTATCCACTGCCACTAATTGATTACTTGTTTTATTAGTTACATGGAGACCAATAATTCTCCAATGTGGATATTTATTTGAGATATTATCATGTAAAGGTGAAGGAGGATATATCCAAGACTTCTTTTTTTTGTATAAGGTATGAGAACTATGAGTTCATAATGATTCCAATTAGACTAACTAATGCTCTTGTAATATTTTTGGACTCGACGAATAGAGTCTTTATAGATTACCTTGAAAAATTTGTGGTAATATTTATAAATGATATTATAATAAAATTCAAAATCTAGGAGGAGCATGAGGATAATTTTATTACCATTCTAAAGATTTTATGAACATGGGAGATTTATGAAAATTATAAAGAATGAGAGTTATGGTTGAAGGAAGTATCATTCTTGGTTCATGTTATCTTAGGGAATGAGATATATATGGAACTCTCTAATACTAAGGAAACAAAAAGTATGGCCAAGAATTACATTTTTGATAGATATCCATAGTTTCCTTGGAATAGTTAGATATTATCAATGATTTGTGAGAAATTTATCATGATTGTAAAAAATTATAACTAAGATGACTCGTAAGGGAGTCAATTTTGTTTGGAATGGTGAATGTGAAGAGAGATTCAAGGTCTTGGGATGTGTACTGATGTATAATGAAAAAATGACAGCCTATACCTTTGGGATTTGAATTTTCAGGAGCAAAACTATCCAATGTATGATCTATAATTGGTTGTAGTGATATTCACATAGAAAATCTGACCGATTTTTTTTCTATGGGGAGACGTGTGAAATATATATAAATCAAAGGATCCTAAAGTGTATATTCATACAGAAAGAAATGAATATGAACCAATGAATATAGTTAGAATATATTAAGGACTATGATTTCTCAATCCACTTCCATCGTGATAAATTAAATAAATGGGAAGATTATCTATGTAGAAAGGATCCGACAACCTTATCACTAATGGTAATTGAGAAGGCCTGGAGATTATTTGACTTGAATAAGTTGGAAACGTGAATCATAATGGAAGGAACATCACTAATACTCTCAAAATTTATTGATAAACCATACCTTCTACAGAAGATAATTTATTCTCAAAGATATGATTTAGAAATTTATAATATGGAGGAATATATAGGAAAAGGTAATTCCTCACATTTAAAAATTAATGAGGAATGAGTTGTAATATTTGATTCATTACTATATGTATCATCAAATTATGTGTTGAATAAGGAGTCTCTGAATGATGCACACTGATTGACCTTCTTTATCCATCAAGAGAGCACAAATATGTATCAATATCTCTGAGAGAAATATTGGTGGGACAATATGAAGAAGGATATCAAAGAATATACATCAAGGTGTCTTTAATGTTATCAAGTGAATAATGAAAGGTAAAATTCCAAGGGAATGTTTCAATCATTACCCATACATACATGGAAATGAAAAAACATAACCATAGACTTTTTAACTAGTCTTCCAAATACATAAATAGGTAATAATTCTATATGGTCTATTCTAGATCATCTTACAAAGACTAAAAACTTCCTTACAATTCAATAATACTTATCACTCAATCAACTTATAAGGATACACATTGTAGAATTCGTGAAGCTCCATGGAACACTACTACCGATTATATCTGATCAAGATCCAATATTTACCTCATAGTTATACAAGATTCTACAACATGATCTAAATACTAATTTGAAATTTTATATGTCTTATCACTCCCAAATTGATGTCCAATATGAGAAGACTATTCATACACTAAAAGATATGTTGATATAATTCTTAATAGTATTTAAAGGCGGATGAGATCGACATATTCCTCTAATTGAGTTATTATACAATAATATTTTCCACTCAAGCATCTAAATGGATACCTATGAATCCCTACATGGGAATAGAAGCAGAACACCTATATGTTGAGATGAAGTTGGTGAACACATACTATTGGGTTCTTAAATGGTAAATAAATGGTGGAAAAGGTCAAGACCATTCAATAACACATCAAGGCTTCTCATAGTCAATAAAAGTTCTATGATGATAATAGTCGATGAGACTTAGAGATTGATGTTAGAGATAAGGTATTACTATGTAACGCCCCGACCCCAGTTACCCAGAGTTGGTGCATTATTACGTAACATTGGCATGATCACAAAAGATCAAGTCTCGAAAGACCGATTAGTTTAGTAGCCTTTGAAACACTAGATACATTCATAAATGTTACATTACATCATAAAGTGAAAAACTACAATAACATAGTCTCCATAGTCCACACCCATATCCCCTTCAGACTATCCCTACAGGTCAGTCATAAAATATTTCTTCACATCCTGGGAAAAATAAAACATAGAAAGGAGTGAGCTTAGATGATCAGTAAGGATAACAATATAGCGGAAACTTTCATAAATAAACATAAACATTTAAGGCAATGTATAACTAAAACAAAAGCCTTTTAAACTTGAACTTTAGCATAATATGGCAATAATAAAATAAAATAATGCCATTTAATTATTCACATGGATATTCTACTAGTCGAATAATCACATGAAATATCAATAACCACTTTTATAATGATGGAATACATAATTCCAGACTATCATAACCACGTAGCCAAGGCCTCGTGCCAAGACTACAAATAATATTTTGTCAAGGCCTCGTTCCAAGACACTAGTTTGTCTCATGAGACCTACCAATGCATCGAGGAGCTATAACGGGCTCCACTGGTCACTTAGTAAGTCCAATTCATTCCTCATATGAATTGGTTTAAACATATCATAAACCATAACATAATCGTATCACATAAAACATGCATAAAGGAAACATAACATTTCCACATTTCAATCACAAGATATCAATACAACACATTGATATAATAAAAACATTATCAAAACCATTTTCAATACCAAAATAAAATAAAATTAAAACTTTGTATTTATTTTTCATTTTAAAAAAAGTTATGGCTGGTAGAGGAAGCTGAAACTCAAATAATGGTCACGATGGTGGAGAAGTCGTTGTCGCCGCATACGTACGACAAAAAACATTCCCTTTTTTCGTTTAGTAAAATGTTTCATATAAAAAATATTCCTTTTGAATAAATGTAAAATTCAAAGGGGTTTATACACCGTATAAAAGAAAGTTGTGTATAAAACAAAATATGCCTCAATGAAAGGAGTTGAGATGAAGTCCCTTACCTCGTGTCCGGCTCGACTCGATCATTATTTAACCTCTTGAATAATAAACTAGAGTTAATTTCTACTCGCTTAAGAACCTTTTTCAAGTTCATTATTCCTTTTATATCACTTATTACCATGTTATGAACATTATGTAATTATTTATGTTAATAACGGTCATTTTTTCGATCTTTGGTACTTGAGTCAAAAATAAACTTCTCATAATTACAAGTTGTTAATGTGGTAAAATATCCATTATATCCAGAATTATATTAATGATTTAGATATCATATATATCATATATATCCAGTATATATATTCATTTATAATATTAAATAACATTTAGAGGTAAGAAATGAAATGCACCGTTCATGGAGACGGTAAGCCGTACGTACGCATGGACACTACTTTCATTTATATTTCATATTTAATGGAATGAAAAAATAATTATATAAAGGTATATTATAATTTCCATATAATATAATATATAATATCATTCACTTCATCCTTTACATGTCCCACATATGGCATTAATGATTCAAATCACTTTGAGGGGGTAGTAGTCCGCACTTCCTAAAATGAAATTATCGGGTTTACCCATAATGGAAATCATAAAGGTTTGCCATAAATAAAAAATAAATAAGCATAAATAAATCATAAAAATAATATATATTATATATAAATATAGTGACATCTTAATGGCCACCATGAAAGGTGTTAAAAGAAGATTGAACAATCATCGTTTCGTGAGGCAGTAATTCGCCACCCATGGAAACAATATGTTCTTTAACCGTTAGATGAAGGTATGTGTAAGTGTAAATAAAATAATCATCAAAAAAACATCATAGTATATTTACGATACTGTTGTTGTTACAAAATAATGGAATAAAAAGAGTTTAAGGGGTTGGAGCAGCAAAATAATACAAAATAACATAAGAGGAGACATTACCTTAAAATCGGGTAACTCTTTTTGATTTGAGCCAAAGGCTTCCTTGGGAAGACTTCTTCCCAGATTGAGGATTCTAGGAGTAATAGAGGGAAGTTGAGAGAGTATTTGGGTAGAGTTTGGTCGAGAAAAATGGATTTTATGGTGTGAATAAGGTGGTAGAGGTGGGGGCCTTTTATAAGAGGAGAGGAGGGGCACTCTTGGAAACTCATGAAATGTTACATTATTATGAAATGATTTTCAGATTTTACAGGTACCAAAATGATATATTTAGAGGATAATGTGATAAGGGATCTAAATACACCCATACAATAGGCTTTTGACAAGTTTAAGTCCTATATTTTACCTTATCTTTTAATTTTATTTAAATCGTTCATTAATGAGGTAATTGCTGCATCATCATGGTGTGATAAATAAATTTATTTTTTTAATGCCTAAAATCTATAAAAAAATACCATTATGTAGGAAATATTTTTATATTTCCAATGGATAATTATAGTAAAAAATATGACTTGTATAACCCCTTCTAAAAGTTGTTTTAGTAAAACAATACATGTTTGTGACATTTTTATTTTTACTTTAAATAAAAGGTATTAATGTCATTATCTTACAAAAGTGGATCCATGGGGTCCCAAAAATCGTCCCATGGTTTGTCTTGGTCAGCCATGACTCATCCAATAAGAGTAGGACATGTTTCAATATATTTTTATATTCTTATAATATCATTTTTACCTTAAATTACCGTAATTACCTCTAATCACGGTTAATAAAATTCAAAAGTTACTATTCACCAAAAATTATTTTGATCCCATTGAACCAAATTTTACATAATAATGACAACCATTTATGTAGAATTTTTGAAATTCAATTTATAGAAGCGGTAAAGTTTCATTTAAACAAGAAATCAGTTTTTTAACTACCACTTAGTGGTTTCATTATTCATCAAAAATTGAAGTTTTTCAGAACAATACAAAAAATTCACCCTAAGCTATAATTGATATTATGAATTAAAAAATGATTTATATTTTAAAAAATTCCAAAAATATAAGTTTAATTAATTAATATTATAATTAATTCCCTCTATCAAAACAAATAGCGTGTTTTTAAGAAAGAATACCAATCAAATGATTGACAATTGTTTATGTCCAATTTCAAAGTGAAATTAATTCTAATGACCGCCAATGGATAAAATTGTAAAAGTATATTATAATTATACTTTAAAACCACTCAGTAGTATAATTTATCACTATAAATGATTTTTATTAAAAAAAGTTATTTTTAAGTATTTTTCACTATTCATCGAAAATTGGAAGTTCTCAGAAAAATACAAAAAATTCAACAAAGGAAAATTCTAATATTCCAAATCCAAAAATTAAGTAGATTATGAAATATAAAATTTATATAATTTCAAAAAGTTAGTATTAATATTCATAATGACTACTTTGATTGGTCGCGGTGTGTTAGAACTCAAGGTTGCGTACAACACACACTGCTCTATTATTCAAAGAGAAGCGTACCATAGAAGATTGGGGTGTTACATTCTACCCTCCTTCAATAAATTGCATCCTCGCAATTTGAAATTGTTCTTCGAAAATAATAGGTTGAAAGTAGAAAATACCTTTGTAGAAAACCCACATCGGAAATAAGGTTAATAAAATTTAGCCTTAATAAGAGGGAAAGGGAAATGAAAAAGTCACCACCAAATTATGATCTCAATCAGGAGAAAATTGGTGGAAATTAGAGAAATATAATTGGAGGAAAAAAATAAATATTTGTAGGGAGTGATTGAGGTCATCAATCACAAACAAGTGTAAAATTGAGGGCCTCAAAGTCTTCAATCTATGGTGAAAATATAATCAGTTTGACAAAACATAAGGTATTAGGATAACACATTTTTTTAATATCCCTTTCCTAAAGTTTAAGAATTAATTTTTTCATAAAATAAGAGAGAGTTATATATATATATATATATATATATATATATATACTTGAAATGTAGAGTTTCAACCTTCAACTAATTTCTACCACAAACTCATCTTTCACTCAAAAAGATAATAGAACTTAAAAATATTATATTTATCCTAATCTTACAAGGTTCCAAATATTAACACATACCATTTAGATTAAGAAAACTATTTTTTAATAACCAGGGACTTCCTTTAGGCTAGTGGTAGGTAATAAAGGCCTGTCGCACTATAGTTGTGGCTTCGATTCCTGCAGCTTTGTCCGACACGACAGGTTATCCCCCAACCTGCAGGTTGTACTTTTCCCAAAACTATAGTATTATAATATTCTAAAAATAATCTTTAGAAATGTTTTAACCTTAAAAAATACTATCCAAAGTTCAACTTAATCCATTCCAACCTTTATAGTTATCCAAAATACCTCTGTCCAGACTTTCTCTAAAAGGTCTCTAAATTCTAAAATCAATTGTAACATCAGATTCCCCAAACAAATTAAAGTTTCTCTTATTGTAACATACTAAAAATATGATTACCTTCATCATATTAAAACCTTAATGAAAAAAAGTAATTCAGTACAATCCTTATATATATCACATAATTATTATAACCAGAACATAATCCTTGAGTCCAAAAGCACCAATACATTCATTATTCAACTTCAACTGTAGTAACAGCAAAAGATTGGCCTTGATCCCTTGACCTTTTCTGAGGTAGGTTTCCCTGATGCTTAGGACATTAATTTGCATAATGCCCCATTTCCCTACAATTGTAGAATTCAACATTGATATCCTCTTTCTTTCCCTTGTATTCATGAGCATGGTGACCTTTCTCTATACATTTATAACAAACTCCCATTCCTTTTAGGCAAGTACCTGGGTGATTCTTCCCACAATTATCACATAATGGAAAATCCTTCTTTCCCTTTTCCCCTTTATCTGTCTCTTGTTCCACCATTCTCTTCTTCTCTTGCTTTAATTTATTGTCATAAGATTTAGAGAATTCCTTTTCTGTATTGATAGCACACGAGACAATATCTTCATATGTTGAGAAAGATTGTGATACTAATGCTCGACAGAGAAATGGTTTTAACCCATCAAAGAAATAATCAATCTTACTTGGGTTACGTATATAATCTGCAGCATGCCTCGCTAACCTTGCAAAGTTAGACTCATACTTTGCGACATTCTCATCCTCCTTTTGCCTCAGACTCAGAAATTGACTTTCCCTATCTTCTCAATGGTCACAAGGAAAGTATTTTTCTAAGAAAATATCTTTTAACTCCTTACATTCCATATTTTATACTTCATCATCTTCCTTTGTGTTTTGAATCAATGACCACCATTGATCATCATCTCCTGTGAGGCGGTAAACTGCCATGATAACCTTTTCCCTTTCACTACTCCCCAATGCATGGAATATTTTCTCTAAGGAATTTATCCATTGGTCAGCTACTAAGGGATTTATACCCCCATTAAATGTTGGTGGTTGTGGCCTCATGAAATGATCTAACATTGATCCTCCACATTGCCGATCAGGGTGCTCCATACGAGTAAGGTTATTATTCATAACCTAAGTGAGTTGTCCCAGTATGGTGATAAGCTGATCAGCACCAGTTGTATCACCAGCTCCAATATAACTATCTTGAGCAGGAGGGAAATCCCTACATGGAGTGTGTGCATTGATACAGTTTCCATTCCTTCCACTAGGCGCCATTTCTAAACAATGTCATAAACTAGATTAGTTTATGAATCGAAATACATAATAACAAACTTGAAAAACACATAACATAAATTGAAAAGTTTATGGATATAATCCATAATCATAAAAATGTTTTCATTGAGGAATCATATACTCATAAACCCTTCATAATGGTTTGTAAAGAAAATGAGAATTATCCTAAGCATATCCCCTGGGAGTGTCATAACCAAGAGTGCAACAAGGCCCGTTGTCATGCACTAGTTCCTGTTCGAGTCTAGCTCAAAGCGGTGTTTTTGGTTTTTAACCCTAGGTACATCTGTGCCAGAGCTGCCTCTACCTGCTTGTATCCAGACAGGGATGTATTGCTTGGAAAACTCACAAAAATCTCTATAATACCAAAATTCTAGGATGTTCTTCTATACTAATCCTCAAAGTCTATCTTAGGTCTATGTGATCTAATCATATTTTATCTAAATCTAGCTTCCATGGTTAGTAATAAATTGCCTCTAATACAAATTATAACACCCCGACCCCAGTTACCCAGAGTCGGTGCATTATTACGTAACATTGGAATAATCACAAAAGATCATGTCTTGAAAGACCGATTAGTTTAGTAGCCCAGGAAACACTAGATACATTCATAAATGTTACATTACATCATAAAGTGAAAAACTACAATAACATCGTATACATAGTCCACACCCATATCCCCTTCAGACTATCTTTTTGGGACAGTCATAAAAAATTTCTTCACATCCTAGGAAAAATAAAACATAGAAAGGAGTGAGCTCAGATGCTCAATAAGGATAAAAATATAGCAGAAAATTTCATAAATAAACATAAACATTTAAGGTAATGTATAACTAAAACAAAATCCTTTTAAACATGAACTTCAGCATAATATGGCAATAATAAAATGAAATAATTCCATTTACTTATTCACATGGATATTCTACTAGTCGAATAATCCCATGAAATATTAATAACCACTTTCATAATGATGGAATGCATAATTCCAGACTATCATAACCACGTAGCGAAGGCCTCGTGCCAATACTACAAATAATATTTTGTCAAGGACTCATTCCAAGACACTAGTTTGTCTTATGATACCTACCAATGCATCGGGGAGCTATATCGGGCTCCACCCGTCACTTATAAAGTCCAACGCATTCCTCAAATGAACAAGTTTAAACATATCATAAAGCATAACATAATCGTATCACATAAAACATGCATAAAGGAAACATAAAATTTCCACATTTCAATCACAAGATATCAATACAACACATTGATATAATAAAAAAATTATCAAAACCATTTTCAATACCAAAATAAAATAAAATTAAAACTTTACATTTATTTTTCATTTTAAAAAAAGTTATGGCTTGTAGAGGAAGCCAAAACTCAAATAATGGTCACGGCGGCGGAGAAGTCGTTTTCGCCGCATACGAACGACAAAAAACATTCCCTATTGTCATTTAGTAAAATTCTTCGTATAAAAAATATTTCTTTTGAATAAACGTAAAATTCAAAGGGGTTTATACACCATATAAAATAAAGTTGTGTATAAAACAAAATATGCCTCAATGGAAGGAGATTGAGACGAAGTCCCTTACCTCGTGTCCGACTCGAATCGATCGTTCTTTAACCTCATGAATAATAAACTAGAGTTAATTTATACTCGCTTAAGAACCTTTTTCAAGTTCATTATTACTTTTATATCACTTATTACCATGTTATGAACATTATGTAATTATTTAAGTTAATAACAGTCGTTTTGTCGATCTTTGGTACTTGAGTCAAAAATAAACTTCTCATAATTACAAGTTGTTCATGTGGTAAAATATTCATTATATCCAGAATTATATTCATGATGTAGATATCATATATATCATATATATCCAGTATATATATGCATTTATAATATTACATAACATTTAGAGGTAAGAAATGAAATGCACTGTTCATGGAGACGGTAAGCAGTACGTACGCATGAACGCTACTTTCATTTTTATTTCATATTTAATGGAATGAAAACATAATTATATAAAGGTATATTATAATTTCAGTATAATATAATATATAATATCATTCACTCCATCCTTTACACGTCCCACATTTGGATTTAATGATTCAAATCACTTTGAGGGGGCGGTAGTCCGCACTTCCTAAAATGAAATTATCGCGTTTACCCATAATGGATATCATAAAGGTATGACATAAAAGAAAAATAAATAAGCATAAGGAAATCATAAAAATAATATATATCATATATAAATATAGTGATATCTTAATGGACACCATGAAAGGTGTTAAAAGAATATTGAACAATCATCGTTTTGTGAGGCAGTAATTCGCCACCCACAGAAACAATATGTTCTTTAACCATTAGACGAAGGTGTGTGTAAGTGTAAATAAAATAATTCTAATAACAACATAATAGTATATTTAAGATACTTTTGTTGTTACAAAATAATGGAATAAAAAGAGTTTAAGGGGTTGGAGCAGCAAAATAAAACAAAATAACATAAGAGGTGACATTACCTTAAAATCGGGTAACTCTTTTTGATTTGAGACAAAGGCTTCTTTGGGAAGACTTATGCCCAAATTGAGGCTTCTAGGATTAATATAGAGAAGTTTAGGGAGTATTGGGTCAGAGGTTGGCCAAGCCAAATGGCTTTTATGGTGTGAATAAGGTGGTAGAGGTGGGGGCCTTTTATAAGAGGAGAGGAGGGGCACTCTTGGAAACTCATGAAATGTTACATTATTATGAAATGATTTTTGGATTTTAAATGTCCCACAATGATATATTTTAAGGATAAGGTGATAAGGGTTCGAAATACACCCATAAAATAGTCTTTTTACAAGTTTAAGTCTTATATTTTACCTTATCTTTTCATTTTATTTAAATCGTTCATTAATGAGGTAATCGCTGCATCATCATGGTGTGATAAATAAATTTCTTTATTTAATGCCTAAAAATTATAAAAGAATTACCATGATGTAGTAAATTATTTTAGATTTCTAATGGATATTTATATTAAAAAATATTACTTTTATAATCTCTTTTAAAATTTTTTTTAGTAAAACAATACATGTTTGCGACATTTTTATTTTTACATTAAATAAAAGGTATTAATGTCATTATCTTACACAAGTGGCTCCATGGGGTCACAAAAATTGTCCCATGGTTTGTATTGGTCGTCCATGCCTCATCATATAAGAGTTGTACATGTTTCAATATATTGTTATATTCTTATAATATCATTTTTACCTTAAATTACCCTAATTACCTCTGATCGCGGTTAATAAAACTCAAAAGTTACTATTCACCAAAAATTATTTTGATCCCATTGAACCAAATTTTACTTAATAATGACAACCATGTATGTATGATTTTTTAAATTCAATTTTTAGAAGTGGTAAAGTTTTATTTAATCAAGAAATCAGTTTTTTAACTACCACTTAGTGGTTTCATTATTCATCAAAACTTGAAGTTTTTCAGAATAATACCAAAAATTCACCATAAACTATACTTGATATTCCGAATTCAAAAATTATTTCTATTCTAAAAAATTCCAAACATATAAGTTGCATTAATTAATTTTATAATTAATTCCCGCTGTCAAAACAAATATCGTGTTTTTAAGAAAGAATATCAATCAAAAGATTGACAATTGTTTATGTCCAATTTCAAAGTGAAATTAATTATAATGACCAACATTGGATAAAATTGTAAAAGTATATTATAATTATACTTTAAAACTACTTAATAGTATAATTTATCACTATAAATTATTTTGATTAAAAAAAGTTGTTTTTAAGTATTTTTCACTATTCATTGAAAATTGGAAGTTCTCGGAAAAATACCAAAAATTTAACATAGGATAATTCCAATATTTTGAATAAAAAAAGGCAATTATGAAATATAAAATTTATATAATTTCAAAAAGTGGGTATTTCTATTCATAATGACTATTTTGATTGGTTGCGGTGTATTAGAACACGAGGTTGCGTACAACACACGCTGCTCTATAATTCAAAGAGAAGCGTACCATGGAAGCTTGGGGTGTTACATCCTACACATATCTCAATGGAAACAATTCATGAGATTTGGAAGAAGGGTAAGATAATTCCTAAGTACATTGGCCCCTTTGCGGTTCTCAATCGCATCAGAGCTGTGGATTATCAATTAATACTTCTAACAACTCCGTCTCAAGTACAAGATGTATTCTTTATATCCATCTTATGGAATTACATAATATAACCCTAACATGTACTAAATTCTGAGGTTTTACCACTATAAAATGATATTTCATATATATAGTATCCGATGATGATCTTGGATCATTGAAACAAAATTCTATGAAATAATACAATGAACCTAGTAAAAGTACTATGGAAGAACCATAAGTTTATGGAAGTGACATGGGAACGGGATGAGGTGATGAAAATGAATCACCCTCATATGTTTTAGTGTATTAAATGAAAATTTTTATGGTGAAATTTCTGAATTGGGAATAAAGTAACAAGCTTAATATTTATAAAATAAACTCCTTCTCTTTGAGTGAATAAAAAACCATAAAGTAATGAAGTTATAGAAAACACATGCACTAATTTGGTTATTTTGGAATAATATATCATATTTGATTTAAAAAACCATTAATAATATTAATCATTGATAATATATCCATTATATAATGATTATATGATCAGTATATAAAGGGTTATGATGAAGTCCATTGATACGAATGAAATAAGTGATGGCTTCGACCAATAGAATCATATAATATAAATCCCATTTATTAGAGCTTTTGAGGGAGATAACATCTCATGAATTTTACCTTATTCAATACCAATAAAAAATTCAAAAACTAAAACATGAGTGAAACCATTTATGGTAGAAGTTTAAGCTCATCGAGTCATGTCCCAAACCATGTTCACCGAACCACCCTAAACAAATCTCACTGTCGCACACCTCACCCATTGGGAGTTTTCTAGTGTAATAAAGTGTTATGTATCTGAACCTTAATCGAATGAATATGAATATAATTATTATATTTATTTATTATTGATTTTACATTATAAATGATTAAATAATGAGTTCGATACAAATTAGATTTCAATACAACAAAACTTGAATTTTATTTTTGGGTAATAAGAAATTTCAGTTAAGAAATTACCTTTGAAGAATTCTTAAATTTTGAAAAAAATGATATTTTGATAAACTATTTTTTTTTACTAATTATATTAGATAATAAAATTTTAAAAAGTCAGAAATATTTTTTATAAGGGCCAGAAAATTTTTATTGTGAAGAAAATTAGTATTTTTAAATAAACAGGGATTTTGATTTAAAAGTTTAATTTCTCATATTTATAGATTTGTTTGGATAAAATAAATATATATTTTTGGATTCATCTTTTATGAATTATTAAGCAATTATTTGTTCATAATAATATGTGATAGTTGAATTTTTAGGCTAAAATTTAGTATGGTATAAGTATATGGTATGTGTTATGGAATAAAAAAAGGACAAAAATGAATTAATAAATACTGTAAAGAGTATACTTGTCCAAAATCATGTTTAACCTATAAAATAATGTATTTTTTAGTTATTTGATTAATTTTATAAATCCTTTCTGAATTCTCTAAAATTTATAATATATTTTAATTTTTTTAAAATCATTTTTTTAAGATCAGGACTCACTTCCAAATCACCAAGGATAATATTTTGACAAATAAGGTTCTTGGACTTATAAAATAATGAAAAAAATTCTTTTTAGTATATCCAATGGGCTAAAACCATGGCAAGGGTTTTGGTTTTGAATAATATATTTTATTGAGTCTAAAACCTAGGTTTAAGAAAATGAACTACCCTATCTTTTCCTATATAAACCCACCCAAGATCTCATTTCTCTTTACTCAAAAACCATTTAGAATAAAATTAATATACCCATTACACTATATAACCCCCCAAGTTTCTCTTAATCTCTCAAGAATATCCTTTTAAGATTTTGGATTCACCCTCTCAAGGTTGGGGACCACTCTCTCTCTCTCTCTTCAATTCCATCCAAGAAACTTCATTGTATTTAGACTTTTGAATATCAATTGGTTATATTTTCACACCATTATAAATTTTCATTTTCTATAAAATTTGTTTTCTTATAATGACATATCATTCATACCCTATCTTTATAACATTTAGATAATCCATTACTATGTTGAAATTTAGTAAGGGGTACTCTTATTCTCCTCTTTATTCAAGAACCATATTTATTTTATGAATTTTTATTTCTATTTCCTAATCTTGGGATATGTTTTTAAACATCATTAATACCATAATTTTTATATCCAAACGATGAGAGATCCATTTCTCACTTATTAACTAATTTTGTGAATATTTAAGTACAACTATTATGCTGCAAAAATTTCAATGTGATTTTTCATGCCCAACGATTATAAAGTGAATTCCCATACCCATTTTCACTAAAGGGTATTCAACTATATGTAACTATAATTATTTTATTTGGGAATTACATGTATGTAACCCACACTCCTAAATCACGGGTTTAATAAATATTAAATACATTCGTATGTTATATGATCTATATGGAACACTTATGCATGTACATGATATGATTATGATGGGTGTTATCAGGTAGAGATCAAAAGTATTGGATAATGTTTTATTCTCATGATATTCAATGTAAGGTGCATATGAGGTTATCCTAAGCACACTATGTTATGATTTTTCATTGGTTAACCTTGAATTATGATTATAATGCTATGTTTTAAATTTTTTCTACATTTCCATGTTACCTTTATGCTATCATGTTATATCATGTCTCATTGTACATGATTTTGATTCTCATATCTTATGTTACATCGTTTCCTCTTAGATCACATATATTGTTTTACCCCATTCCATTATTTGTTTATTCCCTTATTGGTATTTATAGATCGACCCTTTCTTATGTATTTCCCCTGGTTATACCATAAAATTTTAAAAGAAATGTAATATTAGAATCATGTTAAGGATGTTTTCAATATTGTTGTTATATCCATATTTCATACTGTTATGTTATGTACCTAATTTTAAAATAAACTAGACTTCATTAAATATTGGGATTATATCATGTTCACCATTATGTAATAAATCTTGAAATAAAGTGTATTAAAAATACAGATTGTCGTACTCCTACACCATAGGTCTTGTATAAGGTTATCATATCATTTAAAATGTTTTTTTAGTGTGTTATACTAGTCTAGCTGGGCAAGATAGCTTTTAAAGTGTAGATGTAGGATTTATTTATATGAACTACTACAAAATTTTATTTTTCTTGTTTATTTTAATTTTATAGTATTTACACTAGAACACTCCACATACACTTAAAATAGAATTATATTTTTTGTTGTATTCTATTTATTTAAAATTTTAAAATTTTAAAAGTTTTATTTCCCCCTCTAGACCATGTATCCATCATAAACTATACCAAAAATTAGTATTAGAGTCTATATATCTTGAATTATTACCTATTTTTTAATCTTATTGACCATATTTTTTATTATTATTTGTTTTGAGCTAAACTATTATCCTTGTCCTTAATAAGACCACATGAAGATCTATTTTTAGTTATGGAAATTTAATAAACTGAGTTTTTGAATCCTATTAGACCATCTTATTTTAATAAAAGAGATTATATGAATTGAAAGGAAAAATAGGGGTATTTCTTAAAAATATTGGGATTATAATGTCCAGAACATATAAATTATCCAAGGTTGATATTTATACTTTAATTAAAAATTATGATAATAAATATGTTTTAAATTATAAAGTTCTGAATTTAATTTATTTTTCTTTAACTAGAAGTGTTTATAGGAATATTTTATTTTGGAAAAATACTATAAACACATGGCGAACATTAAATTTAACTCATCAAGGAACTAGAAAATTATAAATAACCCTTTTTGGTATTCACTGAGTTGGGTTTCAAGAATTCAGAATGTTTGATCAAGAAAGTATTAGTGAAATATACAACAGACCCACAAAGATTGGGAATTTCAGGGATGCTCCTGTAAAAACCATGGAGAATGAAATTTATATCAAAATAATTCTTTAAATCCTTACTTAAAAGTGACACTCAAAGAAGTAATAAATTTAATAAAGTAAAGATTTTACTAATTATATCATAGATAAAATCAATGAATCACTTCTTTAATATGACATGTAGTTGAAAAATAATGATAGTGAAGCTAATGGAACAAGAATTAAAATAACTATTAAATAATCTAAACATATTCAATATGATTATTCTAGTGAAATTACATGTTTATCTAGTTCCAATAAAGGTAATGATTTTATAATAGTTTCAAAGTGCATAAAATAATAGTTAGTAAGTAAAAAAATTACAAGGGAAGATGAATGAAAAAGTATAAGAAAATTTTCCAATGAAAATTTAATACTAGTAAATACAATGATGATTATGAGATAAATTTTTATGTGCATTGAAATAGAGGACATATTAAGTTAGACTATCTGAAGATAAATAATTTAAAGAAAGATAATAAGTTTAGGAAAAATGAAAAAATAATAACTTTATAGTGTATGGAGTTGTTGAAAAATAATTTGACTCCTATAATGAATCCAGATGTTAGAAGAAGATTTGTAATATCTCTTTAAGGAGGACCTATTTTGAGGAAAAATATTCATTTTTTACTGATTTACAAAATCCTTTAAACTTTTGTTTAATGGATAGTATAAGTAAAGATAATTATGTTTTTGATTTTGGTGTTCATTCCTCTTATTATTCTCATTTCAATAAACCTACTATTGAAGAGTCAAAGGAAATATGTGGTAAATATCATGAAGAAATTAAAGTTTTTTTAGAAAAATATTAAAATTCATGTATATATCACAACAAATTTACCAAATAAAATAGAAATATCATTTTAGAAAATGAAAAGTTAAATGAAACTATTTCTATGTTTGATGATAAAAATGTAAAATTAAAGTTTATGGAAGATCATATTTCCATGCTAGAAAAAGATAACAATAACTTACAAAATTAAATTTAACATACAAAATAAAAAAAATATTATTATTTTAAATTTATTAAACCGAAAATTATAATACTTCAATATGAAGTTAAAAGTTTGAAATAAGCCTTATCAAAGTTTACTATTTTGAGTCAAATTCTATATGAATTTATAAGGTTACAAAAGATGAATAGAAATAATAAAAAAAGATACTTTATTGGTTTTGATGAGTGAGTACCTAAAATTTATAAGAATAAATTTATAAAAGGAAAAAATACTCATATTTCATCTATTAATTTCTCTAAGTGTGGTGAATTTGGTTATTATGCATTAAATATTTCTTTACAAATTCATTTATTATTTGTGTTATGAGTAGGATTTTCTATCTAAATACCTTTTCAATGTTAAAAGGACTTACCCTTTCACATAATGGTTATAAAAGGAATCTTACTCAGATCATATTAGACATAAGTCAGTATACATTCCCAAGTAAGTATATTTTTATAGACAACATGCATTCCTATATTGTTTAATCATATGTAATATTGGCATAATCTTAAATATGTATGTATTTATAGCCAATGAGCATGTTCTCTATGTTTTTTTCTAGTTTATTGGAATAAGAATTAAATTTTATCATTTAAATTCTTTGAAAATATTTTCCTAAATCAATCTATATAATTTTAATTTTTTTTCATGGATCCTTGTAGATTTTTTTGGTGGAATTATCAATATTTATATAGCAGGATTTTAAAATTTACTAAAAAATAGCTTGTTTATTTTAACAGAATAATCTTTAACTAACAGGGAGAAATTTTTCTTTAAATATATTTTTTTTCAATCATGCTACTGAAATTTTCATTGTTAGTTTATTAATGATTAACATTAAAGAATTTATTCATTATATTGAAGAATTATTTTCAAGGGAGATATCATTTTGAATATGTTGATATTTTCTATTTAATCATATTGAATGAGTTTTGATTTATTATTTTTATTTTAAATTTTCTAAATTTATGTCTTAAATCTATTTTAGTAATGTTGAAATGTTCTAGTTTTATTTCTTATTAAGCATTATAAAATGATGTATTCATTTAAATTATTTTATTTATTATAGTATGATAGTTTAGTTATTTTTGTAGAGGGAACTTCTAATTTTTTTCTATATTAATCTCTAACCATTATAAGCACTAAAAATCAATAATAAAGGGGATATTTTTTTAGTGCTATCTAAAATAACAAATAAATAATATATTCTTTCAACATTTTTAGTATTTATAAAGGCATACATTTATCAGTGCTAAAGTGCTTGTTTTTAATATTGATAAAAGGTTCTCTATATAAAAATAATTATAAATTTAAAAATAATATTTTAATTTATAAATATATTTATATTTATATATATAATATATTTTTTAAATATTATTTATATAATAATAAATATGTCTTCAGACATAATATATAGTATATTTAGTGAAAATTGATTTATGAAATATTTTTAAATTGTTATTTATTAAAAAATATCTAATTAATATTGATTAAAAAAAATTAAAAAAATATGGTGATATAAAAAAATTAATAAAAAAATTAACAGATTAAGATAATTTGGAAAAATGATGTAAACATAAAAAGTCCATAACTCATGATCCAGGTGTCTGTTTGGGCTCTCTGAGATTTCAAATTGAAGCCTGAAAAGATATTTATGCTATGTTGACCAAGGAGACCTTGGTCATTAATTTTTAGGGGTTGAAAGACATGAAATGGCTACAAAGTTGGGTTTTTATCTAATATACCTTAATTTTTGAACATTCGATGAAATTTCATCTTTTTTTAAGAGGTTATTATTATATTAATTTCTGTGGAGAATAAATTTACTTACTAGGATTAAACCCATATAAATATTATGAGGTTTCAATTTTAATATTTTTCATATCTTAGTGTCATTTATACATAAATAAATATAAGAAGAACCATTTTGATGTTTTGTTTTTAATAGAGTTTTTTATTTGTTAAAAAAATAAGCTTTTATAAAGGAATATCTTTTAAAAATAGGTGAAAGTTGATGAATATCCAATCCAAACAGAAAGGTGGAGAAATTTTTTGTTTTTTAGAATGTTTTTTTCGGATTTAGAGGATCAGACCAAGTGACACAAGATGTAGAGTATCAGACTGAGTAGCACTATTCATAAAAGTAATAAAAAATATGAAATTATTGTTCAAACACTCCATTGGTCTTAGTTTCATCTTCATGAAGTTCAAGATTCATTAGACACCACAGTTGTTATAAAGTTATAATGTTTATGAAGAGGTTGAATGAATAAAATAATTTTAGGAGTTAGAAAGTTCTTAAAAATTTAACCTAAAGTCAGAAAATGTTTTTCCAATATTGAAGTTCTCATAAATCATGAAAACACTCATGACAAAAGCTTGTGAGGAAATAGAGGAATCATAAATTTTGTATCAATTCCAAGAATCAAGACAAAGTTTTCATCAGATCTAGAAGTACTAGGAGTAAATGTTTTTAGAAGTTTGAATGAGTTTTAGATGATGTGGTTTGAATTATTTAAAATTTGTAGAGTATAGTTTCCATCATGATGATAATTCCATTGTAATGATAATTACATTATTATGAGGATTCCATCAGATTGAAGATGAGGAAGTTTTATCAATCCATCTATGAGAAAGAAATCCAATTATATAACTTCTAGGGGGAAAGTTAATCAGATTGAATCTGAGGAGGAAATTCAACCGAGATAAATCTAGGATGGAAATTTAATCAGATTAAATCTGAGAAGGAAAGTAAATGGGATTGACTTTGAGAAGGAAACTCAATCAGAATGACTCTCAAAGGGAAATTCAATCAGTATGACTCTAATAATGAAAGTAAATCATCTTTACTCTGATGAGGAAATTTAATTTAGAATGGACTAAGGATGTACCATCATAATGAGCTAAGGAAGTCACATCATAATGAGATAATGAAGATCCATCATAATGATATGAGTAAGTTACATTGTACTAAATAAAAACTAGTAAGTTCAATAAGGATAATTTCTAAGAAGACTCAATACGATTCAAGAAGTTTCCAGAAGAGTTTAAGTGGTTAAACATGAAGTTAAAATATGAGTTAATTTTGGAAGTTTTTGAATTTGAGTAAGAGGGAAATATTTTTCAGTTTATGTCCTTTTCCATTATGATATTCCAATAAATTGAAGAACATTACATTCATAATTTTCAACCCTTTAATGTGAGAGGAAAAATAATAGCACTAAAAAATTCATGTTAAATTTATATTTCTAGAATGAGATCACCTTATAAGGTCAAACATAGGAAAGTTTTGTTTTCTAGATTGAGGATGATCAGATTGAGCATTTTGCGAAGAGTTTGAGTAATTAATATTGAAAATGGGTTCATTGTACTTAATCCATCAGGATGATTCCATTGGAACTAGCCCTATCAGACTGAGAGAATCGGACCCATCCACATCAAATTGAGGATCTGGATAGATCATTTGGGTATTAGTTTTAACAAAGTATTTATTCTTTTTTTGGATTATTTTTTTATAATATTTTTTTTAAACCAATGGGAGTTTGTATAATCATTCTTATCAGGAGATATAAGGTGTTTAATAGGAGTTGGCACAAGTTATTTTCATTTCTTCATAATAGTGAATTTTGATAGACCCATGGGAGTGGCTATAACAAGGATGTTGGTTAGCACACAGAGGCCGAACCTTGTAAATTTCATATTCTTTAATTTCTTACCTAATTTTTCATGCATTAATATTTAATAAAATATGATAAGGATATAAAATTTTAAAAGTTATAGGGATTATGTTGTTAAAATTATTGAAACTTATAAAAGTAAACAACTGATTCGGCCCCCTTTTTCGTTGTTATTAGAGAACTTGGAACTTCAATTGTTATCAGAGAAAAGGGTATCTTATTAAATACTTATCATGGATGATCTCAATTCTATAAAAGGTAGAGTAATTCATTCATTTGATGGAAAACATTTTATGGATGAAAAAATATGATTATTCTTTATCTCCCATCTCTTATCCTAGAAGTTGTTGGTTTCTACAATTTGTTTTCCACCTATTAAGAAAGATTCTCATATGATAATTTCTGTTAATAGAAATATATAAATTGATAAAAATGTTAGAAATACTATCCTTATGTATTTATCAGAAATTGTTTATATATACTTGATGGGTCTCAAAACTTCAAAGAGTATGCAGGACAAGATGGAAAGTATATTCGAAGGGAATAATAAAGTGAAGGAAGTAGTACTACGAATATGACATAGTAAGTATGAAGATATTTTGAAAAGGAACCACACCACACCTTTGCATTTGGTTGCCAATAAGGGGGAGAAAAGCTGACATATTGCCCAAAAAATGTGTGGCACACATATTGACCCATTCACATGTGTTCTACTGATTGGATTGACAATATTTGCTCTAGTGGTGTTGACAACAAATACAAAGGGGGAGATTGAAGTGCACTGTGTTGCATTTGTTGTCAATAAGGTATGTTGTTGATCAGAAGATGTCACAGAATGAATGGATGTCAAGGAGAGTCAATATGTGAATGACAAAGGCTATGATGGTGTTGGTTATGAATGGAGGATGGCCATTGTGTTAAGATGAATGTCACATAGGAGATTCACTAAGTGGCATAAGTGTTTATGGTTGAAAAATTCATCCATGTTAATACTAGACGATTGTAGAACTGATCTTAATGTTTCAATACTTGTATCAAGATGATACTAAGTTACACCACTTGAAAGATGGATGATGATGGAGCATCATCATTAAATAAGATGATTGTTGAGCTGATCTTTAAAGTTCAAAGAACTTGTATCAACCGGATACAATTTCACAACAATGTTAGAAGTCCATGCATTGTCTTCACAATGCATGAGGAAATGAAAGTTGATCCATCCACAACTACTAAGTGGATGATGTCGATTAATGAAGACCATGCACTATCTCTTAGTGCATGATGAATTGAAATTAATCCAACCTTGATCTCTGATTAGATCAATAAAGACCATTGAAGAATTTAATTGATTCAGGAGAATCGGTTGAAGATGAAGAACCTTCGGGAATTCCATTCCTAAGTGATTGAATTCATGTTGAAGAAGAATTGGAGGAATTTTAATGGATAAGAAATATATAAGAGAAGAGAATAAATGAATAATGGAAGAGTTCTTAAGGAAATGAAGAAGAGGGGCTTGAAGTGGCATTTGGCATGTTGATCTTGTTACTTTGTTTTTAAACAAAGTGTTTGTTCTATACTTAAGAAAAAAGAGAGCCACCAAGGAGGCCAGCCGAGGGTCATCACCCAAGGCTCTTGTGGGACTCAAGGTCACCACGCCCATGGGGAACCCTCAAGGCCAGGGTGCATACCTGAGGCAGGGGTGCACCTGCAGGACGCAGCGTGGGCGCTAGGGGCACGCCCGAAGGAGCGCATGGTGGGCGCACAGCGCGCCCGAGTGGCAAGGGTGGGCGCAAGAGCACGCCCGCAGAGAGCACGGTGTGGAGTGGCACTGTGGAGGGGGAAGTTCAATTGAGCTGTGGTAGGGACGCGGAGTTTGATAAACCGCGAGAATTCCTCGGCCCATTTTGATGTGGGATGAAAAATTTCACCGCGGAACAGATCTGAGCCGTCCAAGCGATCCCGCGTCTAATCCGAGCCGCTCATCTAATCTCGCGCACCACGATCTAATCCTGGCTGTTGGAGATCATTAAAACTCCGATCCAATGGCCGCGACATTATCTTCTTCCTCTGGCTGAGCGAAGACATGTCGTGCCACCCGCGTCCTCGCCGTGTACCAGGCGCCTCCCAAGGATGGTTTTTGAGCATCCGACAACCTTTGTTCGAGCTGAAACATTCATTGGGTTCGTATGGATGTAACAAACACATCCATGCAAGAAAAATGCACTCATGCACACTACTGGGAGAATTCGAGTGAGTCCGAAGCAACTGGACGTGCTGAGGCCACGTGGAGGTTATGCTTTGCATGAATCAGGCTAAACAGAGAGTTACATGCGGTTCCATTCAAATGCACGTAGAGGAAAAATAAAGAACCCGCGTGAAACAGAGGATCAAATCAAGATTTCAAGAATCTTGAAAACCCGAAAATTTCGGGAGTTTGAATTTATACCCCGTGGAAGATTTTGCACCACCTATGCCTATAAAAGGAGAGCCCGAGGCGAGGGTTTTGTTTGCCAAAAACTTTTAGGAGTCCCGTGAGTGCTCTCTGCCTTGAGAAGAA
Source organism: Viscum album (assembly GCA_963277665.1). Lineage (NCBI taxonomy): Eukaryota > Viridiplantae > Streptophyta > Magnoliopsida > Santalales > Viscaceae > Viscum > Viscum album. Next base: position 1,335,296,738 of record OY728138.1, read on the forward strand.
TTTGAGAAGCCCGGAGCCACCCCTTGGCTCCGTGAGGTTCCTTTTTCACACTTCTTGCGCAAAAGAAGAGAAGGGGAGAAGACCCCCTGCGCGCTACCCCTTGCGCGACAGGGAGAGGTTGGGCAGCGTGACCTTGCGCACTCCCTCTATGCACCGCGCCCCGTGCGCAGTTGGAACTGGCATGCTCGAGGTGTCCGTTCACCCTTATGGCTTGCGCGACCCACGACCAGCACACTTGCGCGGCTTGTGCCTTGCGCGCCTCCCATTGGAGTTCAGGTGTATTGAGATCACACCTAGTGTGTGTGTGCAAACAAAGGACCAAAGAGGCCGTAGCCAATTGTGTGCAAGAAGAGGAAAGAGGCCAAGCTTAAGTGTGTGCAAAACGAAGAACAAATTGTGTGTGCTAAACAAGTGAAGGCCGAACCTAGGTGTGCACTAAGTGAAGTGTATACACATAGAAGAAGTGGAAGACTCTCACACTAAAGTATAACACACATTTATGTGTGTAATCAAAAGGAATTAAGTGTTTGAAGGAAGTGATAAGGTGTGTGCTTAAAGATACTACACCCTTTGTGGGTTTATTGCACCGAGAAGAAGAAGGGGAGTGCATGCTTACATGCATGCACGTGTACACATGAACAAAGCTAAATCAGGATGTGTGCAATTGAGAAGTCCAAGACCAGAAGATCTTGAAGAATCAGAGTTTCCATGCATTCAGTGCATGAAGTTGAATTAAAGTGAGACTGGACCAGACTGAAGTTAAAGACATCAATTGTCTGAGTATTCTGTAATTGGAGAGAGGCCAGGTCATCCTTAGAAGAAGGAGATAAATCCTGAGCAAGACGAGAAGACCTGTTCACCACAAGTGATTAGAAGAAGATCAAGGCCAGCAGTCTTTATCCCAGACTGCTGAAGATACTTGAAGAAGATTAAAGTGAAGAAGAGCTACTCGTGTGACTCGAGGAGCCAGGAGAAGCCCCCTGTGAGACTCAGGGTGGAAGAAGTCTTCAGTGGGATTCTAGAGCAGGCCAGTGGGACTCTGGTAACACTGTGGGACGCAGTATAGAGACCCTCCTGTGGGACTCAGGAGAGATACAGTGGGACTCTGTATCGACCATTGTAATTTTAACAAGTTATAATGGAGAAACCATGTTTGGGGCATACAACCAACATGGCAAGGACGTATGCCTTTGGTGCCAAACCTTGTAAATCCGTGTGTCCAGTGCCTTTACATTTACGGCATCATTCGAGGAAAGGCTGAGAGATACAAGAAGAGTGGATCAAGGCTTTAACCAGCCATAGAGGTTTAATTGATTCAGAATCAATTAGTAAGAAGTTTTAAGGGATCATTGATTCACCCCCTCCCCCTCTCAGTGATTCACACTGATCTGGGAACTTCAATTGGTATCAGAGGGAGGTTGCCTCTAAAAGATCCAAGGGAGTCTTTAAAAAGTGAAGATTTGAGGAAATGAGCGACCAGCCTCAAATGGAGATATCTGCCAAGACTCAGAAAAATAGGATGAAGAAACAGGCCAAGAAGATGAAGAAGAAGATTGCTGCTGATAGAGAAACACCTGACAAGTCCTTTTATCATTCTTCTGATGAAGCCTGTCCTAGCTGTGATGAAGTTGGAACAATGAATGATCTTCAAAGTGCAATTGAATATCTTCAGAAGACAGTCCCCAAGGAGCTACAGGCATCCTTGATCTTCAAGAAGAAAAATTACAGCTAGAAGAAGAAGCCAATGCAATGGAAGATCACTTGGCTAAAAGGGTTGGCATAACCAACACTCTCAGAAAGCTGGTGAAGGCTAAAGATGAAATAATATCTCTTTGAAATGAAAGATATGAAGACACTACTGAATAATTTCAAAGAAGCCTTTCTGAGAAAGAATTCTGTAAGACTGTGGTCGAAGAAGTTTTCCATGCACTGGAAAAATTGCACAGAGTTTCAATGGTCGTCAAAGATGCTCAACTAGAAGAGAAAGTCAAAAGGGTGAAGGAGCTGGACAATTCATTGAAAAAAATAAAAAAGGTGCATGAAGATCAGATAAAGCAGCTGGAAGAGAAATGGGAAGGAAGTCTAAGAACTATTGAGGATGAGAAGAACTCCCTCAATATGAAATGCTTAGAACTGGAGGTGATATTGAAAAATCAGCAATCACCCAATGCCAAAGCCTCCCAGTCAGCTGAAAGGAGAAATGTTGCTACTCAAGTATGCATTGAGCAAGATGATTCTAAAATGAAGACAACCTCTAATAAAAGGGCAACAACTTCTAAAAAGAAGGTACCATCCATCCCATCTTGTACTCATGTTTCTAAATGTGTTTCCACAAAAAGTGCAGGATGGAAGAATAATTCCAAACAAGTTTGGATGAAGACAATGAAGAAAGAGAGCTCTCCTGAAACAACACAACAATTCAAGAAAAGTACCCAATAATCAGAAGGACTGAAGAGGTCAAGATTTGTGGGTCAGTGTTGGTGTTGTAATAAGTATGGGCACTGTGCAAAGGATTGTTGGTACAATCCACTGAATGTCAAAGTACAAAGGAAGCCCATGCCAAGGGGGAGCAAGCCAGAAGGAAAGAAGCAACATCCACAGGTCCAGAGACATCTGTTTACTGATAACAGATTTGGATTTCTTGATAACATCTGGGATGTGTGCAAAAGTGGTCAAAAAGATACATGTCAATCTCCAACTGTATCCAGAGCTCAAAAGAAGAAAAGATCACAGAACCTGGCTCAGAAAGAATCCTTGGGAAGTAAGCAGAAGAAAGCTGAAAATGCTCACAATGAGATTTTGTCAAAGGAAGAGAAGTATTGGGATTTGAAATCCAAGAAGGGTGATGCATCCAGAAGGACCACCAAGAAGAAATCATGCTTCTACTGTGGAAAGAAAGGACATATCATGGATCTTTGTAAACAAGCCATGAAATTCAACAGAGGCAGACTGGACTCAAACAGACAATCAATCCAGATGAAGTAGAAGGGATTGGTTGAAAACAAGTTGCCTAAGAAAGGTAGCTTGAAATCATCAAAGGAACCATGTGGAATATCCAGAACTAAGGCCACACTTCCAAGTGACTTACTAGTCATATGGCCAAATCAGTTGTAACTTGCCAAATATCTGCAAAGAGCTGAAGATGAAGTTTTGGAAATTTCTAAGGCAAAAGGGCAGAAGAAGATTTCACATGAAGATGTATTGAGATCTACACCAGCACAAACATCATTGAAGATCAAATGTGCAAGTGTGAAGAATGGTGAAAATGAGACATCTCGGTTGAGAGAATCTTCTCAACATTTTTGTTCACATTGATGAACTAAGGAGGTTCCATCTTATTCCCTAACCACTTGTATTTACCTGTGATAACATTTCAGGGAATTTAAGATGATGATCATTCTCATCTGGAGAGTGGTTTGGACAGAATGGAGTGCACCCCTTGAGGGGGAGCCAATCTGTAGAAGATGGGATTCTGAGATTTAATACCATCTTGAGAAAAGTGAAGGATTTAGCAATTCATTGATATATCTGAAAAAATTCAAACCCCCTGAAGCATGATCTCACATGTAAAGTGAAATGTGGACATCATTGAAAAACCTTAGTTACATCACTCTTGTTTTCTACACCGGGTTAGCCCAAGTAGACTTAGAGTTGATTTACTAAAGGTTCTTTTCTAACGAGAACATGTGATATCATCCCTCTCTCAGTGTTTTTCAAGAAAATACTTTTCAAAGGGAGGAATTGATATTTTGAAAAGGAACCACACCACACCTTTGCATTTGGTTGCCAATAAGGGGGAGAAAAGCTGACATATTGCCCAAAAAATGTGTGGCACACATATTGACCCATTCACATGTGTTCTACTGATTGGATTGACAATATGTGCTCTAGTGGTGTTGACAACAAATACAAAGGGGGAGATTGAAGTGCACTGTGTTGCATTTGTTGTCAATAAGGTATGTTGTTGATCAGAAGATGTCACAGAATGAATGGATGTCAAGGAGAGTCAATATGTGAATGACAAAGTCTATGATGGTGTTGGTGATGAATGGAGGATGGCCATTGTGTTAAGATGAATGTCACTTAGGAGATTCACTAAGTGGCATAAGTGTTTATGGTTGAAACATTCATCCATGTTAATATTAGACGATTGTAGAACTGATCTTAATGTTTCAATACTTGTATCAAGATGATACTAAGTTACACCACTTGAAAGATGGATGATGATGGAGCATCATCATTAAATAAGATGATTGTTGAGCTGATCTTTAAAGTTCAAAGAACTTGTATCAACCGGATACAATGTCACAACAATGTTAGAAGTCCATGCATTGTCTTCACAATGCATGAGGAAATGAAAGTTGATCCATCCACAACTACTAAGTGGATGATGTTGATTAATGAAGACCATGCACTATCTCTTAGTGCATGATGAATTGAAATTAATCCAACCTTGATCTCTGATTAGATCAATGAATACCGTTGAAGAATTTAATTGATTCAGGAGAATCGGTTGAAGATGAATAACCTTCGGGAATTCCATTCCTAAGTGATTGAATTCATTTTGAAGAAGAATTGGAGGAATTTTAATGGATAAGAAATAGATAAGAGAAGAGAATAAATGAATAATGGAAGAGTTCTTAAGGAAATGAAGAAGAGGGGCTTGAAGTGGCATTTGGCATGTTGAGCTTGTTACTTTGTTTTTAAACAACGTGTTTGTTCTATACTTAAGAAAAAAGAGAGCCACCAAGGAGGCCAGCTGAGGGTCATCACCCAAGGCTCTTGTGGGACTCAAGGTCACCATTCCCATGGGGAACCCTCAAGGCCAGGTCACATCCCTGAGGCAGGGGCGCACCCGCAGGACGTAGCGTGGGCACCAGGGGCACGCCCAGAGGAGCGCATGGTGGGCGCACAGCGCGCCCGAGTGGCAGGGGTGGGCGCAAGAGCGCGCCTGCAGAGAACACGGTGCGGGGCGGCACTCTGGAGGGGGAAGTTCAATTGAGGTGTGGCAGGGACACAGAGTGTGATAAACCACGAGAATTCTGTGGCCCATTTTGATGTGGGACCAAAAATTTCTCCGCAGAATAGATCTGAGCCGTCCAAGCGATCCCGTGTCTAATCCGAGCCGCTCATCTAATCTCGCGCACCGCGATCTAATCCTGGCCGTTGGAGATCATTAAAACTCCGATTCAACGGCCGTGGAATTATCTTCTTCCTCCGGCCGAGCGAAGACATGTCGTGCCACCCGCGTCCTCGCCGTGTGCCAGGCGCCTCCCAAGGATGGTTTTTGAGCATCCGGCCACCGTTGTTTGAGCTGAAACATTCATTGGGTTCGTCTGGATGTAACAAACACATCCATGCAAGAAAAATGCACTCATGCACACTAGTGGGAGAATTCAAGTGAGTCCGAAGCAACCGGACGTGCCAAGGCCACGTGGAGGTTATGATTTGCATGAATCAGGCTAAACAGAGAGTTGCATGCGGTTCCATGCAAATTCATGTAGAGGAAAAATAAAGAACCCGCGTGAAACAGAGGAGCAAATCAAGATTTGAAGAATCTTGAAAACCCAAAAATTTCAGGAGTTTGAATTTATACCCCGCAGAATATTTTGCACCACCTCTGCCTATAAAAGGAGAGCCTGAGGCGAGGGTTTTGTTTGCCAAAAACTTTAAAGAGTCTCGTGAGTGCTCTCTGCCTTGCGAAGAATTTGAGAAGCTCGGAGCCACCCCTTGGCTCCGTGAGGTTCCTTTTGCGTACTTCTTGCGCGAAAGAAGAGAAGGGGAGAAGACCCCCTGCATGCTACCCCTTGCGCGACAGGGAGAGGTTGGGCAGCGTGACCTTGCACGCTCTCTCTGTGCACTGCGCCCCCTACACGGTTGGAACTGGCATGCCCGAGGTGTCCATTCACCCTTGTGGCTTGCGCGACCCACGGCCAACACACTAATGCGGCTTGTGCCTTGCGTGCCCCCCATTGGAGTTCGGGTCTATTGAGATCACACCTAGTGTGTGTGTGCAAACAAAGGACCAAAGAGGCCGTAGCCAATTGTGTGCAAGAAGAGGAAAGATGCCAAGCTTAAGTGTGTGCTAAACGAAGAACAAATTGTGTGTGCTAAACAAGTGAAGGCCGAACCTAGGTGTGCACTAAGTGAAGTGTATACACATAGAAGAAGTGGAAGACTCTCACACTAAAGTATAACACACATTTATGTGTGTAATCAAAAGGAATTAAGTGTGTGAAGGAAGTGAGAAGGTGTGTGCTTAAAGAGACTACACACTTTGTGGGTTTATTTCACCAAGAAGAAGAAGGGGAGTGCATGCTTACATGCATGCACGTGCACACGTGAACAAAGCTAAATCAGGCTGTGTGCAATTGAGAAGTCCAAGACCAGAAGATCTTGAAGAATCAGAGTTTCCATACATTCAGTGCATGAAGTTGAATTAAAGTGAGACTGGACCAGACTGAAGTTAAAGACATCAATTGTCTGAGTATTCAGTAATTGGAGAGAGGTTAGGTCATCCTTAGAAGAAGGAGATAAATAATGAGCAAGACGAGAAGACCTGTTAACCACAAGTGATCAGAAGAAGAGCAAGCCCAGCAGTCTTTATCCCAGACTGCTGAAGATACTTGAAGAAGCTTAAAGTGAAGAAGAGCTACTCGTGTGACTCGAGGAGCCAGGAGAAGCCCCCTGTGAGACTCAGGGTGGAAGAAGTCTTCAGTGGGATTCTGGAGCAGGCCAGTGGGACTCTGGTAACACTGTGGGATGCAGTATAGAGACCCTCCTGTGGGACTCAGGAGAGATACAGTGGGACTCTGTATCGACCATTGTAATTTTAACAGGTTATAATAGAGAAACCATGTTTGGGGCGTATAACCAACATGGAAAGGACGTAGGCCTTTGGCGCAGAACCTTGTAAATCCTTGTGTCCAGTGCCTTTACATTTACTACATCATTCGAGGAAAGGCTGAGAGATACAAGAAGAGTGGATCGAGGCTTTAACCAGCCATAGAGGTTTAATTGATTAAGAATCAATTAGTAAAAAGTTTTAAGGGATCACTGATTCACCCCCTCCCCCTCTCAGTGATTCACACTAATCTGGGCACTTCAAATATAATGATAATATTGATAATATATATCAAATGGAAGTACAAAATTCACCACATGCAATGAATAAGTGGCGAACAATGGAAATCTCAAAGAATTAAAAGTGAGATAAGAAAATCCCTTACCTCGTGTCCGAATTGACTCGTTTGTTCCTTGTTCTTCCTGAATAATAAACTAAAGTTAATTTATAATTACTTAAGAAAAATTTTAATGTTTATTATACTTTTTATATCACTTATTACAATGTTATAATCATTATGCAATAATTATGTTAATAATGGTCGTTTTGTTGATATTTGGTACTTGAGTAAAACAAATGAACACCTTATAATTACAAATCGTTCTTGTGGTCAAGAGTCAATTATTTAAAGAATGATATTAATGATTTGGATATCATATATATCATATATATTCAGTATATATATGTATTTATAAAAGTACATAACATTTGACGATAAGAAATGAAATGCACCGTTCATGGAGACGGTAAGCCGTACGTACGCATGGACGCAACTTTCATTTCCATTTAGTATTTTAATTGATTGAAAAATTAATGATATATAGTTATATTATAATTTAAGTATAATATAATATATAATATCATTAACTTCATCCTTTATACATCCCACATATGGAATTGATGAGTCATATCACTTTGAGGGGCCGGTAGTCCGCACTTCCTCAAATGAAATTATCGCATTACCCATTATGGAAACCATAAAGTTAAGATAAAAATGTAAAATACAGAAGAATAAGAAAAATATAAACATAATATATGTCCTATATAAATAAAGTTTCATCTTAATGGCCACCATGAGAGGTGGTAGGAGATAATCAAACAATCATCATTTCATGAGGTGTTAGTTTGGTATCTACAGAAACAGTATGTTCTTCACCCATTAGATAGAGGTGTGTGTAAGTGTAGTTAAAATAATTTTCATAACAACATCATAGTATATTTATGATACTGGTGTTGTTATAAAATAAAGGAATAAAAATAGTTTAGGTGTTGGAGAAGTAAAATAAAAGAAAAGATGTTAAGAAGAACCATTACCTTTAATTTGGGTAACTTCCTTTCGTTTGAACCAAAAGGACTTATTGAAGTGCCTTATGCCAAAGGTAAGGCTTCTAGGAGGAGGAGAGGGACGTATGGAGATTAATTGGTCAGAGGTTGGATGAGACAAAATGCTTGAGAGGTTTAAGGAATTGGTTAGAAGTGGTGTTCTTTTATAAGGGAGAGGAGGGGCTCTTTAGGAAGGTTTGCAAATATTATTTTATTATAAACCTATCTTCAGTTTCTAAAGATCCAAAACTAATTAAAGTTGAAGATAAGATGACTCATGGTCGAAATAAAATCATCCAATCAGAATTGGATAGGGTTTGGGTGTTTTTTTAATATTTAAAATCTTATTTATTTAAATCATTTATTAATGTGGTAAATACTGCATCATTATTGTGTCATAAATAATTTAAATTATTTTATGTCCAAAAATTATAAAACAATACCATGATGTAGGAAATAATTTTTTATTTACAATTAAATTTTATATTTTAATATAAAACTTACATAACCCCATGAAAAAAATTAATTTACTAAAAGATATTTATTTGTGTCAATCTTGCCTTTACATTAAATTAATTAATCTAAAGTGTCATTATCTCTCTTAAGTGGCTCCATGGGGGTTCCAAAATCGACCCAAAGATGACTATGGTTGGACATGACTCATCCAATAAGGTTATGACAATTGTTAAGATAATTTTGTATTATTATGATACTATTTTTACCTTGAATTACCTTATTTACCTTTCATCGCTGTAAATAAAAGTCAAAAGTTAATATTCAAGAAAAATTATTTTCATCTTATTGAACCAAATTTTACTTACTAATAATATCCATGTATGTCAGATTTTTGAAATTCAATTCACAGAAGTGGTAAAATTTCATTTAAATGAAAAATTCAGTTTTTTTAACTACTATTAAGTGGTTTCACTATTCATCAAAAATTAAAGTTTTTCACAAAAATAACAAAAATTCAGCCTAATATATATTTGATATTCCATATTCAAAAATGATTTATATTTTAAAAAATTAAAAACATAGAAGTTTCATTAATTAATTTAAAATTAATTCCCGTTGTCAAAACAAATAGCGTGTTTTTAATAAATAATAACTATCAAAAGATTGACACTTGTTTATGTCCAATTTCAAAATGAAATTATTTCAAATGACCAAAATTATATTAAATTGTAAAAATATATTCTAATTACACTTTAAAACCAATTAAAAAGATAATATAACCATATAAATAAATTATATTAAAAAACACTTTTGAATTAAAATACAGTATTTTTCACTATTCATTAAAAAATGAACTTTATCAGAAAAATACCAAAAAATTACCCAAAGTAAATATTTATGTCCCGAATCTAAAGAAGAATTTTATTTTGTCAAATAGAAGATATAAAAATGACCAAAACTAGATTTAATGAGGGTTCTCCATCAAAAGGCAGTAAATCGACCTTTTACTGAATATTAGAGTATTCATGCTTAAAATTAGATTCATTTATATTTTAAGCCCATAAATTTTTATTGGATAATTTTAAAAACATTTAACAAACATATATGATCATATTTTAGTTAGTTCTATTCATTCCCTCTAATACAATGGCTTGGAATTAACTACAATTTAAAATAATAATATTATATTATTAGTGTGCAACGTAAGATTTCAAAGAAACCCGTTGTTGCGTATCGGGTATGACATCAAACATAGAATCCCCTTTAGTGTAAAATTAATATTTAATTCAAAAATATTAATAAATATGAAAATTGTATTATTCCTTACTTATCTGGGATGTAACATCCTCCCCCCCTTTTGGGAATTGGGTGATCGCAATTTTAAAATTGGGCTTGGAAACTTCATTAAAAGTACCACATCGGAAAAGAGTCAATAAATCTATCACTTTAAAATAAAGGAAGAGAATTACAAATGTCACTTGAGATAACCCATACTAGGATTCCATGTATAAAAACATGGATATGGAAGAGAAAACAAACGGTTATGTTTTGATGGAGAGTGATAGAATACATGATTAGGAGAAAGTTAACCACCAGAAAATCACAAACATGTGATGGGTTCAATGGTTCTTGATTTCCCAGTAGGAAAAGTTAATGGACAAAGTTTTTGTTTTATGTTACTTATCATAAAGTTGAGTAATTTATTTATGAGCCTAACTAAAAACATAAAGAAACATACTTACTTATCATGTAGACTTTCATCATTTACTAAATTTCTACCAAAAACTCATCTTTTCTCCAAACAATGAGTATTCAAACTGACTTGGTCACATTAAAAGTGCTAGAATCAACTTCTAGAGAATAATATGATTCAAAATATATGAACCATATATTTTTCTTTATCTTTATATATTAACTAAAACCAAAATGGTTATTATGAGATCATATAATCCCCCAAAAGGATATTACTTTATAAATATAAATACTACTATTAGTCTCCAAAATTCGACAAAAAGTACCCAAAGTTCAAGAAAGACCATTCAATACACAACTGTCCTTAAAATTCATCAAAATAATCATAACTATTATTGAAACCCAAAACTCAAAAGGATTCAAATCACATAGTCTTCCATAGTAAATCTTAATATTTATCCCCCAAAACATCGACTACTCTTAAAGTCTCATACTGAAGTGTAATTAACCTAATCACATATTCTTTATGATAGGTTAATCATTTTCATAAATAAATCAAATCATCATATGTCCATAATAAAAACATATATTTTTCCAAACTAAAATTTCAACCATTATTCCACAATTTAAATCCCATAGTATTCTACCTTCCTTAGGCATATAGTGTTTCCTCAAAAGAGAGAACATCTTCCACAAAAACCTTTATCACTTAATCACTAAATCATTTTTCTATACTAAGTATATCCATTTGATTAAACATAAGTTCCAAAAATCAAATTATTCTTGTTCCATAAAATCATTTTACTAAAATAATAAGTCATACTAACCAGGGACTTCAAGTAGGCTAGTGGTAGGTGATGCGCCCTTTTCGCCCTTCGGTTGTGGGTTCGATTTCTGTAGCCTTGTCGGATGCGACGTGTTTTCACCCATCCTATAGGTTTTCCTTTTTATAAAACTCAAAAATTACCCTAACTTGTTTTAACGTCAATGGTTTCCTTAAACATCTCATTTTCATCAAAATTCATTATGATCTCAAAATCTTAATTCTTGAAGTCTTATTTCACCACCATATGATAAAATAAAAAAATCCCCAAAATGATAAACATCATACCTTGATCACGGTGTCCATTTGGTTTCATCTTCATCTTGTTCACATAGGTAGATGGTCTATGCATTGCAACAATGATTTAGAGATCCTTAAAAATCATTTTCTTCCTCCATCCAAATACACCTTGTACAACATGGGTCATATGGGTGTTCATTGAAAAATAATTTTGGAAAATAATCATGTATGACATATAATTTCAAAACATCTTATAAAACATGATTTCTATAAAACAGTCTGACCTAATTTGAGTTGAAACTTTCAATTAACGGTCTTTTTAAAATACCATAAGTATGTGCTAAGAGACTATATTATAAAAGAAAATATAAATAGGTTGCGCAAGGGTCTCCTTCTTCAACAAAATTTTTAAAATCATAATATACTTCAAAATATTGTGATAGGGTAAAATATTTGTAAATGCCTTGATAATATTTACCTTTCTTGAAAATATGAGAATATTGTGAAAATAGGATTTGGTTAAATAGAACCCATGATCCACGATGATAATGAGGTATAATGGAGGTGTTTGATATCTCAAATAACTTATTGCAAGTGAGTTGTATGCTAGATAAAGTTTCAAAATCATCCGAACATGACTTTGCAATAATTATTGCAAGCAAGTCATCAGGAAGAGATAAGAATGTCGTTTGAGATCCTCCTCCTTCCATTCGTAACTGACTTTCTTGATTTGAAAAAGTTATAAAACTAGGATTTAACTAGAATAATAGATAGGGACTTACTATATGTATAACTAAAACTCATAATCCCTAAAGTTTTCTAAACCGACCTCTGATACCAACTATAATGACCCAGACATAAAAAATTACATAATATTGAATTAAATGAATAATTCACAATGAGGAACTTTTCAGGTTTAGAGTTTTAGAGAATTAGGCCATAACTATTACATAAAAACTTGAATATTACATGTATACACTACTAATCAGTATCCATTTTTTCATAAAATAAGAACTCTTAAAAAGAAACATGTCTAGTTCCATGTTTTAGACAACATAAATTTTCCTTGATCCCATCCTTGTCCCTACTCATCTTTATGTCCCATGGAAACCATTTCAAAAGCTTGGGATGAGCATAAAAATCTCAGTAAGGGTTATAAAATAAGCATTGAAAACATTATCCCATCAATAAATATAAATCAATGAAACCATACTTTTCAATCATAATATACCTTATGAAATCATAAGATTTATGAATAACACACACAAATCATAATCATAAAGGTTACTTATGGAATCCATATCAAACTTACATTGTAGCTATCACAACTAGGTAGGGAGTTACACTTGGAATACCCATCACAATATATTTCCTAAATCTCTTAGGAGAAACATCGCGTTTACCTCCGTCATGTTAACCAATGAATTAGAGAGCTATCTCGGGCTCACCCGCCCTATGTTTATCACAGAACCACCCATATACATAAAAAATTCCCAATAGCCATAACATAATCATAACATATAACACAATTTTAATGGACATATAACATTTCTACATTCCAATATATCAAATCAAAATATTGAAATAAACAACGCTTTAACAAATCATTTTCAAAACCATTTAAAAAGAGATTTTTGAATAAAAGTGTCCCATACCACTTTGGAGATTTTAAATGAATTATCATTTGAAAAAATTAATGTCCATATAAATAAATCCTAAATACCATTTTGAAAACATGGACATTAATGAGAAATATTTACAAGAATAAACCTTTAAAACATTTAAAACGATATTTTAGTTAAAGAGTTTTTTAACAAAAAGAGAGACACTTGAATACAAATAATTGAGGAATAACATTTAATCAGAAATTTAGAATATCATGAGAATTAAGGGATTCATGATATAATATTCCAAAGGACAGTATATACACCACATAAGAGTGAATTTTTGAACAACAACAATGAAGTCTCAATGGAACGTAAATGGTGACGAAATCCCTTATAAAAAATGTATCCTTAGATTAAGGATAAATCAATTACATAATAATTTGTGAAAAATAATAATACACTCAATATAATTGGATATTAAGTGTAAATAAATCATAGGAAATTCACACATGTTCTTTTTAAGACAAAACCAATGACTTGAATGTTTAACTCAATGAATCGAAATTGAGTTAAAATTACTCTTATCAAGTTCATATCAATGACATGTGAATTTATCATTGGAGTCATTATGTGTATCAAAAGTATATCCACACAAAGTGGAGTGGAAATTACAACATAAATAAATAAATAGTGATTCCACACATAACCATATCATGACATAATTAAAAATTAGAAGATTAACCCAAGGAATTGAAATTGGGTTAAAAGGTTCCCTTACCGATTTGGTAACATACGAAACATACAACCCATGAAATAAAGATCATAAAATGAAGATGTAAATACTCATAAATGAAATAAAATTACACAAAGAGTACAATAATGGCTAGTACATACACAACACAAAAAGAAATAGTGGCAAATATAGCATGAATCTCACGAGAATAAAAAGTGAGATGAAACCCTTTACTACGTTGTAATCAACTGAGTCGTATGACCAAAAGTTAATAACCACACAAATTTTCATATAATATCAGGAATATAATTAGAATCATGATAATATATATCAAATAGTAGAACACAATACACCACATGAAATGAATAAGTGGCGAACAATGGAAATCTCATGGAATTAAAAGTGAGATAAGAAAATCCCTTACCTCGTGTCCGACTTGACTCGTTTGTTCCTTGTTCTTCATGAATAATAAATTAAAGTTAATTTATACTTGCTTAAGAACCATTTTCAATTTTATTACCCTTTTTATATCACTTATTACTATGTTAAAATCATTATGAAATCATTTATGTTAATAATGGTCGTTTTGTCGATATTTGGTACTTGAGTAAAAAAAATGAACACCTTATAATTACAAGTTGTCCATGTGGTCAAGATTACATTATTTAAAAAATCATACTAATTCTTTGGATATCATATATATCATATATATTCAGTATATATATGTATTTATAACATTATATAACATTTGAAGATAAGAAATGAAATGCACCGTTCATGGAGACGGTAAGCCGTACGTACGCATGAACGCTACTTTAATTTCTATTTAGTATTTTAATTGAATGAAAACTTAATGATATATATTTTTATTATAATTCCAGTATAATATCATATATAATATCATTAACTCCATCCTTTATACATCCCACATATGGCATTAACGAGTCATATCACTTTGAGGGGGCGATAGTCCGCACTTCCTCAAATGAAATTATCACGTTTACCCATTATGGAAACCATAAAGGTAGGATATACATGTAAAATACAGAAGAATAAAATAATATTAACATAATATATATCATATATAAATACAGTGTCATCTTAATGGCCACTATGAGAGGCGGTAGGATATAATCGAACAATCATCGTTTCACGAGGCGTTAGTTTTCCATCCACAGAAACAGTATGTTCGTCACCCATTAGATGGAGGTGTGTGTATGTTTAGTTTAAATAATTCTCATAAAAAAATCCTAGTATATTTAGGATACTGTTGTTGTTATAAAATAAAGGAATAAAAATAGTTTAGGTGTTGGAGAAGTAAAATAAAAGAAAAGATGTTAAGAAGAACCATTACCTTTAATTTGGGTAACTTCCTTTCGTTTGAACCAAAAGGACTTCTTGAAGTGCCTTATGCCAAAGGTAAGGCTTCTAGGAGGAGGAGAGGGACGTATGGAGCTTAATTAGGAAAATTTTGGATGATCCAAAAGGCTTGACAGGTGTAAGGAATTGGTTAGAAGTGGTGTTCTTTTATAAGGGAGAGGAGGGGCTCTTTAGGAAAGTTTGCAAATATTATTTTATTATAAACCTATCTTCAGTTTCTAAAGATCCAAAACTAACTAAAGTTGAAGATAAGATGAATCATGGTCGAAATAAAATAATCCAATCAGAATTGGATAGGTTTTGGATGTTTTTTTAATATTTAAAATCTTATTTATTTAAATCATTTATTAATGTGGTAAATACTGCATCATTATTGTGTCATAAATAATTTAAATTATTTTATGTCCAAAAATTATAAAATAATTACCATGATGTAGGAAATTTTTTTATCTTTCTAACTAATATTTATAGTCTAAAATATTACTTATATAACCCTATGTAAAAATTAATTTACTAAAATATATTTTTTGTGTTATTTTTGCTATTACATTAAATTAATTAATCTAAAGTGTCATTATTACTCTTAAGTGGCTCCATGTGGTCCCAAAATCGACCCAAAGATGCCTATGGTCGGCCATGACTCATCCAATAAGGTTAGTACAAGTGTTAAGGTAATTATTTATTATTATGATATTCATTTTACCTTGAATTACCCTATTTACCTTTAACTGTGGTAAATAAAAGTCAAAAGTTACTATTCATCAAAATTATTGTCTTCTTATTAAAACACATTTTACTTACTAATAACAACCATGTATGTCGGATTTTTGAAATTCAATTTACAAAAGTGGTAAGATTTCATTTAAATGAAAAAGGCAGTTTTTTTAAGTACAACTAAGAGGTTTCACTATTCATCAAAAATTGAAGTTTTTGAGAAAAATAAAAAAACTTTAGCCGAAGATATATTTGATATTAAGAATTCAAAAATGATGTCTATTTTAAAAAATTCAAAACATAAAATTTTCATTAATTAATTCAAAATTAATTCTTGTTGTCAAAACAAATAGCGTGTTTTTAAGAAATAATAACTATCAAAAGATTGACACTTGTTTTTGTCCAATTTCAATATAAAATTATTTCCAATGACCAAAATTGGATTAAATGGTAAAAATATATTCTAATTACACTTTAAAACTAATTAAAAATATAATCTAACCATATAAATAAATTAGATTAAAAAGCACTTTTGAATTAAAATACAACATTTTTCACTATTCATTAAAAAATGAACTTTATCAGAAAAATACCAAAAATTTACCCAAAGTAAATTTTGATGTCCCAAATCTAAAAAAGAATTTTATTTTTTCAAATAAAACATATAAAAATGACCAAAAATATATTTAAAGAGGTTTCACCATCAAAAGGCGGTAAATCGACCTTTTACTGAATACTAGAGTATTCATGCTTAAAATTAGATTCATTCATATTTTAAGTCCCTAAATTTTTATTGGATAATTGTAAAAACATTTAACAAACATATATAATCATATGTTAGTTAGTTCTGTTTATTCCCAAAAATACAACAACTAGGAATTAACTACAATTTAAAATAATAATAATATATTATTAGTAAGCAACGTAAGATTTCAAAGAAACCCGTTGTTGCGTATCAGGTATGCCATAGAACATAACATCCACTTTAATGTAAAATTAATATTTAATTCAAAAATATTAATAAATATGAAAATTTTCTTATTCCTTATTTATCTGGGATGTTACAAATGAAGTGGAAAAAAATTTATAAAGAAGAAAATTCATCCAACAAATATAAGAAAAAGTTAACTGGATACAAAAAGAGTATTTTGAGTAATAATGTTGAATGAGACTCAATTAACTACAATTAATCAGAATATCAAAGATCATAAAAGTTTATAATATTCAATTCAAAGGTTGAGAAATTAGAAGACTACTCAAATGGTGGAAAATTAGGAGATGAAGAATATTAAAAGGAGTATCAGATAAGAATAGAACATGTTGCATGTATTGAGAAAAACAAATATCACAAGAATGAAATGATAATGATATATAATGAGAGTGTAAAATTTTCTGAAGGTGAAAAATATGTTGTTAAGAAAGAAGAAGAATTAATCGAGGAGATATTAATTTACAAAATTAGAATTAGTGAGGAAGGAAATATGGTTGAATATCTTAGTAATAATCCAAAATATAAGGTAGAATAAGTTAAAAAGTTTTTATCAAAAGTCATTGAGGATGAAAAAATCATGAATAAGATAAATAAAAACTTCACCAAAGTGTCAGAATTAAAATATGAGACTTCTAAAGTGGCTGAGAAAGTTCAAATCAAGAATCAAGTTAAATCCTTACAAAAAAATAATGTTTCATTTTAATTTTATAATATTTCAGGTGAAAAGAAAAGTATTGGGAATGAATGGCTTGATATGGGATGTGAGAAACCCTTTAAATCTATAAAATTTTAAAAATACTTATATAGGAAAGATGGTCCATACCCAGAATATGTCAGAGCCGAAAGATGTTATCAACCTCAAAAAAGTTTCTTCAGTGAAAGATCTTACTTTAATAGAAAATCAAGATTTTATGGTTATTATTGGTGTTGTGTAATCTATGAGCATAAGTATTATAATTTCTAGATGTTATTGAAAGTTTAATGAGTAACTTCCCTAACTTAGAGAATGTTTTAAAAGTGAACTTGCAAGATGTTAGAAACATTCAAATTAAAAATCAATTTGATTGTCTGAAATAATTTTATGGAAGATATGACCAAACACGTTATTATTCTAAATAATTTATGAATACTGTTCTAGGGATAGTTTTTATACAAGAAAATAAATGGAATAAAGAAATAATAAATATTATGGAAGAGCCTTTGTTGTTGATACTGCCTTGAAATAAAGTAAAAATAACATACCGTGGGTACTTGATAGTGGTTGTTATTAATGAATGAAAGGTGATTTAAAAATATCGAAACATGTTGAAAATAATTATAGAAGTGATGTTACCTTTGGAAATTATATTTATCTAAAAATTAGAGGAATCTGAATGGTTGATATTAAAGCTGAAAAGTTGAAACATAAGGATTTTTTGTTTTCAGATGGACTAAAACATAACCTACTTAGTGAAAGTCAACATTGTAATGATAGAAAATAATTTATTTTTAGAAAATATTATTTTGTTATAAAGAGTTTGAAATATAAAAAAGTTATTACAAAATGAGAAAGAACTAGTGAGAATATATTATAAATAGGGGAATTTAGTATCTTCTGTTACTTAAGTTTTGAAGATAAAAATAAGTTGTGGCACCGAAGACATGGACATCTTGGAAAAAAAACGTGAAAAAACTCCCTAAAGTTGATGTTGTAAAAGTTTTTCCATAATTGAAAAGAAGAGAATAAGAAGTTTGTGTAACTTTTCAAAAAAGAAAGATGACTAATAAGAGTCATACGAAAGTTGAGATTCAATCTATTAGACCTCTTGAACTCATTCATTTAGATTTATGCGGGCCAATGAGTCATAAATTAAAAAGGGGGTTTGTAATTTAACACTTTTATTGATGATTTTACTTTTGTGACTAACTTAATGTTTTTGAAACACAAGTCATAGGATGTAGAAATGTTTAGAGTCTTCAGAAGATAAGGTTAGAAATAATTGAGGATTAACATAAAGATTGTGAGAGAAGATAATGGCATTGGATTCACATTCAATACTTTTGAAACTTATATAAGAAATCATGGAATGAAACATAATTATAGTGCTCTATATAACCCAAAATAAAATGGATTATCTTTGAGGAATAATAGAAGTTTGGTTGAAATGGGAAGAATCATGTTAGCAGAATACAAAATTTCAATGTTCTATTAGATATAAGTTTTTAGTACTACTATACATGTTCATCACTGATGTTTGTTGAGATTGGAACTGAACATAACTTCTTATGAAATGTGGTATAACAAAAAACTTTATTGAAATAATTAAAAGTTTTTTTGGAATTTTATGTTTACTTAAAATCAACAATCCAAATCTTGGAATGTTTGATGAGAAAACCGAAGAAGGAACTTTTATGGGTTAATCACCCAATTAAAAAAGATACATGTATTGGAACAAACATTTAAAAAAGTTTTTTGAATCATTTGATATGAAAGTTATTATAAATACAAAATTATTTACAAAATATGATGAGAATGTTGAAGAATACAAGATGAAGAATTACAAAAAGAGATAGTGAGTGAAAAGAGACTTATCAAGATTCATGTGAATTGTGTGATGAGGAAAGTGAAGTTGGAATAGGTAATATGGAATTTTATAAATTATAAAAAACATATTGAGACCGAAAATATTCTTGGGAATCAGAAGGATCTAGTTAAGACTAGAAAAAATATGGGATTAGAAAATAAGACTTCACTTATTTCAAAAGTTGAACTAAAATTAGTTTCAGTAGCTATTCACCATAAAAAATGGGTAGATTATATGAATAAAGAGTTGGATCAAATTGATAAAAATAAAACATGGGAACATATACCACATGTGATAGGTAAAAATTTTATTAGTACGAAGTGGGTTTACAGAAACAAGTTGAATTAACACAGAGAAGTTTCAATAAACAAAGAAAGGATTATTAATAAAGGCTAAAAATAGGTAGAAGGCCTGGATCTTGATGAAACGTTTTCCCTTGTTGAATGGTGATAATTTAATATAATTTTCCTAGTAGTGGATACTTACCAAAATTTCAAATTATATTAGATGGATGTAAAGTTAGAATTTATCAATGGACTGAAGAAGAAGTTTACATTGAACCACCCTGTGGGTTTTTAATTGATGAGGATGAAAAAAATGTTTTTAGATTGAATAAATCTTTTTTGGGGTGAAATAATCTCCACATGAATAGTATTCTAAGCTTGAAATTTTTTTGAGAATATAGAATTTTTTTTAAGTAAAAGTTGGTAGCAACTTATTTGTGAAATATTTTAACTTCAGAACTCTAATTGTAATTGTATATGTGGATGATATTATTTTTACTAGGGACATATAATATGTTTTTTAAACATTTTCTAAACAAATGAAATGAAACTTTGAGATTTCAATGTCAGGATAGTTAACATTCTTTCTTAGTTTACATGTTAAAAAAATACATTTTTCTACCTTAATAAAAATATTCCAGGTAATTGTTACAAAATATGTTCATAGAATAATCCAAATAAGTTTTGAGTCCTATATCAGTAGGGATAAAGCATATTCAATATGAGTCTAGTAAAAGTGTGAATCATAAAGACTTTTGAAAGCTGATAAGAATTCTACATTACCTAACATTCCCCGGGCCTGATATTGTTTATACTGTGACTTTGTGTGCTAAGTATAAAATTAATCCAAAAGAATCAAATATGTTGGAAAAAAGTGAATTTTGAGATATTTAAAAAGGAAAATTTCACATGGTTTTTTATGTAAAATTAATTTAGTGATGAAGTTTCATGGGTATACTGATTCTAATTGATACAAAGATTGTAATGATAGAAAGTATACCCTAGGAGGAACATTTTTCTTGGGTTAATGTTGTATAAGTTGGTATATTAAGAAAACATTTTTAGTAACTTTGAGCATAGTGGAATTAAAATATGTTATGACTTCTCAGGATTATACTTAGATGTTGTGGATAAAAGTTTATCTAGAATATTTGAATGTAAAATTTTTTAAACCATTGAAGATACTTTGTGATAATCTGAGTGCAATTGATCTTTCCAAAAATCCTATCCAACATTTAAGATAAAAAATGTTATAAAGTTTTACTTTATAAAATATAAAGTTTCCACTTAAGATTTTTTTTTCCTAAAATATATTTCAACAAAGTATCAAATTGATGATTTCTTTATAAAGTAAATTCCAAGAGAAAGGTTTATTTATTTGAGTCTAAAACTTCATGTTTATCCACCTCCAATGGATTCTTAAAACACATAAGGAAGTCCCCCACCATGATTTGGATTTTGTTGAAAAGGGGTAGAGAATTGTTTTTTTAATTTTTATGAAGTTTTTAATTATATTTATTTTATGAATATGATAGGGTGATTATTAGATACTGGGAGAGATAACAATCAAAGGGGAGATGAAAATAAATGTGAGAAAAGATAAATATGAGGGGTAGTTTTTCTTTACATGGGAACACAATGTTTTGTCACTAAAAGATGAAGTTATTTTAAAAACATTACTTTATCTAGAAGTGTAGTGTCTGGACAATCTCTTTTGAGAAAGACTATGTTTTGATAAAAGTTTAAAACTGTGATTTGTTTCAAAACTTGAGCTGTGAAAAATTTATGAGAGTTGAAAAAGTTATTAGTGAGTATTGTAAATAAATCCAAAGGGATACATTGAAGAATCTTTGTGATGTTTTGTTTTAAAAAAAGTTTTTTACTTTATGACAATTACTATTTTATTAAATAATGTTTTTGAAATATAGGTGAAAGTTACTGAATGTTCAAACCAAAAAAAAATGGGGGAGAAAAGTTTTGTTTTTGAAAAAGTGGATTTTTCCCGATGTAGTGGATCAAAATTAGCGGCATTAGACACAAAGTATCAAAATGAGCGTCACCAGATTCAAAAGTTATTAGAAGTATAAAGTTGTTGATCAGATTCTCCATCAGTCTGAGTTTCATCAGCATACATTTCTAGTTTCATCAGACACCATTATTTTTAGAAGGTCAGAATGTTGCCGAAGAGGTTCAATGAAGATACTAATGTCAGGAGTTAGAAATTTATTAAACATTCTAACATAAAGTCAGATGATTCTTTTATAATCATGAAGTTTTCATAAATCATGAAAAATCTCATGATAAAATCTTTTTAAGAAATGGTATAATCTTAAGGATTGTATCGGTTCTAGGAATGAATACAAATTTTTTATCAAATATAGAAGTATTAGTTATATAAGTTTTCAAAAGTATGAATGAGTCATAGATCATGAGGTTTAAATAATTTCAAAGACATAGAGTGTCATTCCCATAATAATGATAATTCTATATTAATGATAATTCCATCATTATGAGGATTCCATTCGATTGATGCTAAGGAAGTTCCATTAGACTAACTCTGAGAAGGAAAGTAAATCAAATTGACTCTAAGGAGGAAATTTAATTAAACTAAATCTGAGGAGAAAATCCAATCAGCTAAATCCAAGAAGGAAACTAAATCAGATTGAATCTAAGAAGAAAATTTAATTAGATTGACTCTAATAAGGAAATTCAATCAGATTGACTCTGAGAGGGAAATTCAATTGGGCTGACTCTAATAAGGAAACTCAATCATACTAATTTTAAGAAGAAAATATATTAGGATTGACTCTAATAAGAAAATTATATCAGAATAACTATGATGAGGAAATTTAATTTAGAATGAGATGAGGAAGTTCCATCATAATGTACTGAGGAAGTTCCATCATAATGAACTAATGAACTTCAATCATAATGTGATGAGCAAGTTACATCACACTAATAAAAAGTTAGGAAGTTTGAGAAGTATGATTAATAATAACACTCAATATGATTCCAGAAGGATCCAAAAGAGTTGAAGTAATGAATCATGAAGTTCAAATATGAGTGAATTTTAGAGGTTTTTGATTTTGAGTAAGAAAAATATGTTTTTTAGTTTCTTAGATTTTCTATTATAAGATGCCTATAAATAAAAGCATAGTAAATTCATACTTTTAAACAATTTCATGTGATCAAAAAAGCAGGGAACAATAGAATTCATGTCAAAATTATCATTCCAGACTTTGAACACATTAGAAGTTCGAAAATCTAAATGTTTTGTTTACCAGACTGAGGAAGATCAAACTATGTATTTGAGTAGAGTTTGAGTAATGTATATTGAAAATAGGTTCATCATACCAAGTCTATCATACTGAATTCATTGGAAAAAGTCCATCAAACCCATCCCTATCAGACTGAAATAATCAGACCCAACCACATCAGACTCAAGATCCAAAAAAAGAATTTTGTGGAGCTATTTGAATATTGAATTTATTTTATTTTGGATCAATTTTTTCTAAGAAGTTTTTTTTAAACTAATAGGAGTTAGTATAATCATTCCTATTAGGAGATAGAAGGTGTCTAATGGGAGTTGGCACAAGTTGTATTCACCTTTTCATAATAGTGAATTTCTATAGACCCATTGGAGTGGCTATGTAAAGGATGTAGGTTCTCACACTGAGGCCAAACATTGTAAATCACATGTGCTTTTATTGCGTTAACACTTTTACAAGAATAATTATTTACTAAAAGACGAAAAGGATATAAAATTTAATAGGTTGTAGGGGTTATGTTTTTAAAAGTATTGAAACTTATAAAAGTGAATAATTTATTCAACCCCCTAATCAGTTGTTAGTTGATCATTTGGAACTTCAATATATATATATATACATATTTGGGTATATTTACCTGAAAAAAATTAATTGTATAAAGAAATATTTAAATTACTTTACATTTAAAATATATTTTTAAACATATAAACTATATGGAAATCATTATTATCTAACTTATTAAAAAACATTTTTAATTACCTTATAAAAATATATCAATATATATATACCAATATTAATTTATATATGTTTATATATATATATATATATATATTAGAATAATTATATTCTGATATATATATTTATGTCAATATATGACAAGTACAATTTACTAGCCTAGTGCTAAGGGTGTTTTTTGAGATTATAGTGGGTAGGGGTTTAAATATCACCACTTATGAATTAATTCAATATTTAAAGGTGTGGGGTCATGAGAGTGTGTTGGGATTAGAAACTTTGTATCATGCATATGTGATTTCCCAGATGGGGTGGGGTCACTTGTGTGGTTTTTGTATCCCATAGATTTATTTCATATATTTATATATATATTAAATATTTCAAAAATATTTCAGTTTTTTATTAATAGAAATCTAATTCTGAGAAAAGATCCTTTTATCAGTGCTAGTTTGTAGAGTTGATAAAACACCCCTTTTATTAGTTCTTTTTTTTATCAGGGATAAAATTAAATGACTTTTAAGGGCTCTTATTACATCAAAGATTTTTTATCATTGATAAATGTTAATTATATCATTGATAAAATGACAACCTGTAGTAGTGGGAGGTTTTTTACAATTTATTTGAAATTATATTACAACAAATTTAAGCCTGAGCATGACATTGGTATTTAAAAAAAATATTGTGGTTTCTTTTTTAATTAAGATTCTCCCTATTTATTTAAAAAAGTATTAGAACCATTATTTTTTTTATAAAGAGGGGAGAATTGTTTAATTATGATTAAATCAAGGTTTTTTAACTTTTTAAATACTTATAAAAAGGGGGAGTATTTTTAATTGTTGTTAAGTTATGTAAATTATCAAAAAGGGAGAGATTGTTAGAGAAACGAGTGCTTTTTTGAGTTTGAAGGTTGGATTCTTGATCTAAGTTGTTTATGTTTTGTTATTTAAAATCTATCACATGTATTATATTAATTAATATTTAATTTTTTATCATACTCCTAAATAGATTTTATGTATTTTTATTTTATATAATATTTATAATGTTAGAAGTATTATGAGAACCTTTTTTTAGTGTCTTTCAAAAAAGATTTTAGAAATTCATATGATTTTTTTAAAATTAATATGAAATATTTTGAAGTATTATACCTACGAGATTTCAAATAATTACAAAAAAAATTTAAAGTATTATGGAGACACATTTTAAGGTTATAAATGATAATTTTTAAATAATTTTGAAACAAATATTAAATCAATATTAATGTATTAAATTGTTACAAAATACATTTGAAAGTCTATTTTTTCCGAATGTAAAGACTTAAAAATCTTGGATGAAACTATGCATCTCAAATAAATATTAAGACTTGTAGATATCTATATATAAAATGCAAAATTTAGAAAGAAATTAAAAATATTAGTTCACATGAACATATATTGAATTATATGAAATCTATATCATGATTGATTACAAGGCACTATATTGATATAATATATATTACATGGGTATTAAATATGTATTTAACTAGAAGGACTATGTTACATTTAGAATGAAGGAATCACTTTGTAGTATTTAAAGTTGATTGTCTTGGAAGCCAGTTGCATGAATGCTGTAAACAAAATTTGTTGTATCTATATTATGATCTAGAGAGATCAACACTACATATAGATCATTGTAATCCTAATGATTATTTATATTAAATATTTATATGTTTTTATAACATTTAAAAAATAAAATGTGATGTACTGGACTCACAACATACAAAAATCGAAATGAGATTTAAAATTTAACATCAATATGTGTCATGTAAAAGCACAAGACTCATGATAAATTTCAGTATATGAATGTGATGTTTTTTAGTTGAATGAAAGATGTGATATTATGAATTAACAAAATCATATAGAGTTTTAGCTTGAAGATATAAAATTCACTCTGACATACTTTTCATTACCATTCTCTATTTCATTATTAAATTCATATTTCATTTTACATCAATTTTATATGGTTTATTTTATCTATTATATTAATTTTTGAAATATATATAATTAATAAGGGTTCTATAAAATGTGGTTTCAATTATTTAGATATAATAAGAACATGAGACTGATATTTTAAATATGCACCAAACTTAAATCGAAGGAAACCATAATATTTCAATATTTTTATATTAATACTAACCATTATAAGATATAATGAAATTTTAAGAAATGATCATGTGAATATGATCATGGATATATTGTTAAATATAATTATTAGTTGTTAATTCATGTATAAATAGAGTCAAATAAAATGATAAGACACAATAATATACAATTATTTTAAAAATTACTAAAGCGGTGCATCATTAAAGCCATATTATTCCACTATTGTCAAAGTGTTGAGTCATTATTAGAACTCATCGATCAATTTATTTTATTTTAAAACTAAAAGGATGAAACACATTTTTATACTCCAATATTTATTTATGTATATTTTTATTATTAATAATTCTATCATTTTCATTATGCTATATAGTTTTTTGTTATAAAATTCTTATCAATTTGTAATAAAACTCACAAAAAGATGCGCCTCCACTCAAAATGTAGTTTTAATTTTGTGATAACTCGATCAAAATGTTGGAACACATTAGATGTTGTAAGAAACCAGATTTTATTTTCAGGTATGTTTTTCCTTTAAGTCATTTTTGTGAAAAAGAGGAAATTATGGAAATTTACAAAGTACACGCCCTGTAATTTATGAGTACACCCCATGTACTTTATGAGTACATGCAATGTAATTTATGAGTACATGCTGTGTACTTTATGAGTACACACCATGTACTCGGTTTCCACGGGTAGCCGTGTGCTGGCCGTGTAGCGGTCATGCACACGACCATGTGGGGGTGACCTAGAGGTCGCCTAATATGGAGTTCAGAAATGGAAAGTACACGCCATGTACTTTAAAAGTACACACCATGTACATTCTTTTTTTCATTAAATGCACCAGGGTCAAGTATAATCGCCAGAGAGCTCTCCTTCTAGGTCTCGTTCGACCGAGATCTCTCTACGATCGAGGATCATCGACGAGCCCCCAAGCCTTTGCCCATCCTCTGAATCAAACACTGTCGGTTGTGTTGGAATCGCATCGGTGAGTTCTCTCTTCTTCTAGAGCACAATCTTCTGTTTTATCCTCTTTCATGAGTTATCATGGGTTGAACATTTTATATGTTTTCTTAGATCTATGGCATTCTAAGGCGATTCATGCCTCGTGGTTCAAGTATATTGATCTTCCCATGCCAAGGTAGGTGGTTTGTGCCTTTCTATTAAAAGTATTTGAGTTTTATGTGCAAATTTTCCCAATACCCATGAATGAGGTTTTTCACATTTACCGTTTTAGACCTATTGTTTTTATGATTTGCTGGTATGCTTGAGTAGATGATAATTGATTGCAAATAGGGTGAATTTCTGTGCTTTGGATGTGTTTCCCATGAATGTTTTTCATGTTTTGACCTTTGGGTCTAGTTTTCCTGTTAGGTTGATTTTTTTACTTTCCCATGCCTAGTATTTTAGGATGGTATGAATGTTGTTCTGTTATGTTGTTGTTTTGTAGAATGATATCCATGTAGTTCTTGAGATTTACCTTGGCCATTACGTACTGATACAGTATCTTGACTTACACAAGGCTATGAGAACCTGGTGTATAGAACATAGGGAGAATGGACGTAAGGGATTCTACAGAGTTTATTTATAACTTACAATGTGAGAACACAGGGGGAATTGATGTTGAGTGCTTCCCTAGAGTATCTTTAGTTCTTAGACGTGGGCCACAGGGGGAATTAGACATTGAGTACTTCCCCATAGCGCCTTTAGTACCATTATGAGACTATAAGGGGAATTGAAGGTGAGTGCTTCCTCAGAGAGTCTATGCTTAAGCTGAACCAGAGGGGTTAGACTGAGTGTACTTCCCAGAGGGTTTCTTGTACTTGTTAGGTAGGACCAGAGGGGATAGGCTGTGAGTACTTCACAGAGGGTTATTTTGTGTTTAGCTACTTTCTTGTGTTTCTTGGTAGGACCAGAGGGGATAGGATGTGGATACTTCCCAGAGGGTTACCTGTTGTGTTTATATGCTTTGATTAGATGTTGCATGTTGTGTGGTGATTTGATTGCTTTGAAACTTTGGATTGTTTACTATTGAGTACTTCCTTGTTTACTGCATTCTGTATTTTACCTGCCACATATTCACTGACTGTTAGGTACAGATCTCGTGGTGGTTGCCTACTGGGATTTAGTCTCACAACCTCTTTGGGCCATGCTTTTGGGCCCAAACAGATTATATTGTTGCAGGTATAGATAAGGGAAATCTCCCTTCTACTTCGGGTATTTGACTTGTTGTGGAGATGGAGAGCATGGGACGAAGATATGGCTTGCGATGCTGAGGAGTTTATCTCTTTTTTTTCACTTTGGTTTAGCACTGTTGTATTCCATCATTGTGACTTGTTTGGCTATTTTTATAGAAATATGTATTATGCATCATTTTATATATGTGTTCTCTAGTTTATACTCTCAGTTTTCTTTTGTATGTCATTATTACTTCTTCCGATCTTGTTTTTATTTGTTTACTTCCGCTGTGTACTCTGCAAATGATGGAATAGTTTCCCCACTATCACACCCAAGTCCCTCGTTGCTAGTCAGCAACCTCTGGCATTCAGGGAAATGCGATTGAGGCCATGGGACCAACTGGGTACGGGGCACCTCTTGCTGACTTCTGGATCTGGGACGTTACAAAGTGGTATCAGAGGAGGAACCCGACATTAAGTGTGGTGCACTACCAAGGTTGAGATATAGGGCCCACAAAGGGGGTGTTGTGCTCTAAGGGGGGGGGGGGTGATTGTAACATCCCCGAATGATGAAGTGTTAAATGGATAAATGATATGACTTATGTCAACAAGGTGCACCTTCCTTTTCGGGTGCCTATTTGATTAGAACTCCATTGTTAAGCGCGCTTAGTCTGGAGTAGTGGTCAGGATGGGTGACCTTCTGGGAAGTTTCCTAGGATGTGTGTGAGTGAGGAAAAAGCACACTGGAAAGGACATGTGTTGTCCTATGGGGACTTTCATTAGTCATAAGACCTGTTCAGGCATATGGGTGGACCCTTGGGTGGGGACCATGTGTTTGCTGGGCAATTGGTGGTACCTGGCAGGCCAGGACCTGACGACCATGTTAAGGAGGGGTGTCTGTGCTGTCACCAGGACCTTCGCTGTCTCAAATTCAGATCACACTGAGTGAAGATGTACTTGAGACTCTTGTGGTCGGTGAAAACCAAAAAATGATCTCCTAGAAGATAATGTCTCCAACATCAAAATACATGAACAACAGCTGCCAACTCAAGATCGTGTGTCGGGTAATTCCTCTCATGTGGTCGTGACTGCTGAGACCCATACGCGATGACTCCTTCACCCTGCATAAGCACAACTCCCAACTCAATACCTGAAGCATTGGAGTACACAGTATAGCTCTTTCCTGGCTTTGTAAATACTAGTATCGGTGCTGAAGTCAACCTCCCCTTCAGATCTTGAAATGTTGATTCACAAGAATCTGACCACAAGAACTTCACACCCTTCTTAGTCAGACTCGTCAGTGGTGATGCTAAGCGTGAAAATTCATGTATGAAATGTATGAATGAAGATGTACTTGAGACACTTGTGGTACGTGAAAACCACAAAATGATCTCCTAGAAGATAATGTCTCCAACATCATAATACATGAACAACAGCTGCCTACTCAAGATCATGTGTCAGGTAATTCCTCTCATTTGGTCGCAACTGCCGAGACCCGTACGCGATGACTTTTTCACCCTGCATAAGCACAGCTCCTAGACAGATACCTAAAGCTTTGAAGTACACAGTATAGCTCTTTCCCAGCTCTGAAAAGACTATTATCAGTGCATAAGTCAAGCTCCCCTTTAGCTCCTGAAAGGCTGACTCGTAAGAATCTGACCACAAGAACTTCACACCCTTATTAGTCAGACTCGTCAGTGGTGCTGCTAAGCATGGAAAGTACTATATGAAACGTCTATAGTATCCAGCCATCCCTAGAAAACTTCATACCACAAAGACATTCTTCAGCTGCTCCCAAAAACTACTTCTCTCACATTCTCGGGGTCCAATGACACTTCTGTCTCTGAGATAACATGACCCAATAAGTGAATCTAATCCATCCAAAAGTGGCATTTTGAGAGCTTATCATATAAATGATTCTCCCTCAGTGTACTCAGAACGATCTTAAGATGGGTAGCATGTTCATGTCAAGTGTGATAGTACACTAAGATATCGTCCATGAAAACCACCATGAAAGAATACAAGTATGGATGGAACGCTCAGTTCACCAGTGCCATGAAAACTTCAGGCGTGTTTGTGAGACCAAATGACATAAACATATACGCATATAGACCATACCTGCTCTGGAATGCTGTGAGAGGTATATAAGATGGTCTAACATGCAACTGATGTTAACTGGACCTCAAGTCAATCTTTGAAAAAACCCAGGATTTTTGAAGCTGATCAAAGAGATCATTAATCCTAGGAAAGGGATATCGGTTCTTTACCATCAACTAATTTATCTTCCAATAATACACACAAATCCTGAGTGTACCGTCCGCCTTCTTCGCAAATAGGACAGAAGAACCCCAAGGAGAAGTACTGGGTCCGATGAAACCCTTTGCCTGCAACTCCTCCAACTGCTTCTTGAGCTCCTGAAACTCAGGTGTAGCCATCCCGTAAGAAGGAATGGAAACTAGTGCCACTCCTAGCACAAGATCAATAGAAAAGTATACCTTATGCTCCATAGGAAAACCTGAAAATTCTTCTAAAAAGACATCTCAGAAATTATCCACTACTAGAGGAAAGTATAACTATGAAGTCCCCTAGTCATCCAGGTATAAACTAGAAATCTGGACTGTAGCTTCTCTCAACCCATGATGCTTGGGTCCCGCTCTGCTCTCCTGGACATCCCACTAACCCTTATGAAGAAAATATCCACCCTATGGTGATATGAAACTCACCCTATGGCGATAACAGTCGATGACTGCTTGGAAGGGAACTATCCAGTCCATTCCGAGAATGACATCATAACCTGTTATCTCTAGGACATAGAGGTTCCATAAAAAGCGACACCCACCAACCTGTAGAGGGAACTCTATTCACTAACTTACACTAGCCGTTCTAGTCCCCAACTAATTGTCTAACGTTAAGCTATCAGTTGAAAAAAAAGATGTAGGGACCAAGCCTCTCTATGACAGAAAAAGATATAAAACTATAGGAAGCACCTATATCGAAAAGAGAAGATTATAAAACTGAGGCTACTAAGATTGTACCTCAAAATGTAGAA
This sequence comes from Viscum album, assembly GCA_963277665.1. Classification (NCBI taxonomy): domain Eukaryota; kingdom Viridiplantae; phylum Streptophyta; class Magnoliopsida; order Santalales; family Viscaceae; genus Viscum; species Viscum album. The sequence continues at coordinate 1,335,327,745 of OY728138.1, forward strand.
GGTATGAGATCCTGCTCCTGCTGGGTTTGATCCACTATAAAAGTCTGGCCTGTACCATGGCCCTGTGACTCTTCCTGACGACTCTATGCTGATCTGCCCCGATGTCGCTGAAAACTAGGAAAATGGATACTACAACCATGACCTCCATCTCAGCTTGAATGGCCAGAAGAACTCCAGTTCCCAGACTGGTGAGAAACTGGTGGTGATGATCCTGAATGAGGAGTCATACAAGAACCCTTGTCACTAGCTGCTGGTGAGAAGATCTGACAGATGCACTAAAAATGACCCATGTTTCCACAAGATTGGCACTCCCCTGGGTCTCTCGGGTAGTGTGGCCTTATATGACCACTCTCCCCATACTGGTAGCGCACCACCTGGATACCAGAAGAAGTGTATTGCCTCCTTGGATCACCAACCGAAGGCTCCCTGTGATGATTCCTTCTATATGTAGGAGGAATACTAACCCCAGATGTCGAGACACCCTGGCTCACAACTCCAAAATCCCTCAAATTGCGCTCTGCGATCAGCACCTGGTTGACTATAGAAGTGATTGAAGTCAACCAGATGATGTTCACCTGCAATCGGATGTCGTGCCTCAGACCATCCTTGAATTTCTTTGCCATGAACAACTGATCGATTCCTGGAATATGCGTAAAGCACTGTAGCTCGGTAAAGCGGGAGGAATACTCCATAACAGAAAGAGTACCCTGCTCCAGAATCATAAGATCTCAGGCTCGATTGGCCCACAAGGTCTCTAGATAGAAGTAATCGTAGAAGATGTGCTGAAACTCCTCCCATAGCATAACTTGCTGGTGTCCTACCTATGAGATCACATACCACCATCTCTTTGAGGAATCCCAAAGCATATAGGTAGTGAGCTTGACCCTACTCTCTAGAGGGGTCTTCAGATGTTCAAAGATCATTAGCATGGCTTCTAGCCATGAATCTATAGCCTAAGGTCCTACTTCCCTTGAGAAAGTGGGAGGATTCTTCTACTAGAATACCCATGTAAAATCAACCATCGATGGGGAAAGAGGTGAACTTTTCTCTTTTTCTGTGGATGTTACCTATACTCCTCTTGATCGAGTGCGAATGAGGAAGCTATCAGATTCTAAAGGCCTAGTCCTATGGGAAAGCGTGTCAGGAGAGGACCCTATTTCTAGATAGACCATATGCGAGTATGCGATCTTGCATTTCTAGGGGCGCATATGGGTGCCTACAGATATACGTGAGGATATGATGCGGGATTTTCATTCCTCAGTTTGGGAAGTTCATCCTGCTATCACCAAGAAGTATTGTGATCTTCACCATTAGTATTGGTGGCTAGGTATGAAGAGGTATGTTTTTGGGTTTGTCTTGAGGTGTCCCATCTGTCAACAGGTGAAGGCGGAGCATCATCGACCAGTAGTGCTTTTGGAGTAGTTACCCATTCCCGAGTGGAAGTGGAATGATGTCACAATGGATTTCGTGACAGGTTTACCAAGGCCAACTTGAGGGAATGATGCTGTTTGGGTTTTCATTGACAAACTCACAGAGGTTTCTCACTTTTTACAGATCAAGGAGACCTTTAATATTGATGAGGTGGGACGGTTGTACATCTGTGAGATTATATGTCTGCATGTAGTTCCACACTCCATCATTTTAGATAGGGATATACATTTTACTTCTTGAGTCTGGCAGGGGATTCATAAGGATTTGGGTATACAAGTACTTTTGAGTACAACTTACCATCCCCAGACAAATGGCCAGTTTGAGCGTATGATTCAGTTTCTTGAGGACATGCTCCGAGCATGCATTCTGGATTTTGGAGGTTCTTGGGAGAAGCACATACCTCTTGTAGAGTTTTCCTATAATAATAGTTTTCAAGAAACTATTCAGATGCCACCTTATGAGGCTTTTTATGGTAGGCCATACTGATCACCCTTATGTTCGCTGGAGGTAGGAGAGGCAACTTTTCTAGGACCTCATCTTGTTCAGGAGACCACAAAGCAGATAGAGTTGATTCAGAAGAGGATGGCTACTACACAGTCTTGATAGAAGTCTTAGGCTGATCAGCGGAGACGACCTATGGAGTTCGAGTTCGGGGATCAAGTTTTCATGTCTGTCACACTGAGGTTGGGATACACGAGGATTAGGAGATAGGGTAAGATTTTATCGAGGTATGTTGGGCCATTTTAGGTGTTCGAGAGAGTTGGGTCGGTTTCCTATCAGTTGCAGTTACCTTAGAGGTACCAGGCTATGCACGACGTCTTCCACATTTCTTACTTCGACGTTACTTCTCAGACCCTTCTCACGTCTTCCAAACCAAGGAGGTTGAGTAAGAAGTTGATGCATCCTTTGAGGAGTATCCTATCCAGATTGTGAATCAAAGTATGAAGGTTCTCCGTGGCCAGTCTGTTCCTCTGGTATGGGTGCTTTGGTAGCACGAGTGAGTACAAGATGAGACTTGTGAGAGGGAAGTAGACGTATGATCAGAGTGTCCATAGTTGTTCAGGGTTTATTCTTCTATGCCGCCTTGCTAGGGAAATTTGGGGATGAATTTATTTAAGGGGGGATGTTTGTAAGAACCCGGATTTTCTTTTCAGGTATGTTTTTTCTTTCTTGGTCATTTTTGAGAAAAAGAGGAAATTCTGGAAATTTTCAAAGTACATGCCATATACTTTATGAGTACACACCGTGTACTCAGTTACCGTGGGTAGTTGTGTGTTGGCCGTGTAGCGGCCATGAACACAACCATGTGGGGGTGACCTAGAGGCCACCTAATGCGGAGTACGGAAAGAGAAAGTACATGCCATGTACGTCAAAAGTACATGCTGTGTACTTTCTTTTTTCATTAAACGTACTGGGGTCGCGTCTAATCTCCAAAGAGCTCTCTTTATAGGTCTCATTCTACCTAGAGCTTTGTACGACCATGGATCATCGACGAGCCCCCGAGCCTCCATCCATCCTCCGAATCAAACACTGTCGATTGCGTTGGAATCACATCGGTGAGTTCTCTCTTCCCCCAGAGCATCATCTTTTGTTTTCTCCTCTTTCTTGAGTTATCGTGGGTTGAAAATTCTATACATTTTCTTAGATCTATTAAATTATAAGGAGATTCATGCCTCAAGGTTCAATTATATTGATCTCCCAATTCCAAGGTAGGTGGTTTGTTCCTTTCTGTTGAAAGACTTTGAGTTTTATGTGCAAATGTTTCCAATAACCATGAATTAGGTATTGAACGTTTACCATTTTAGCCCTATTGTTTGTATACTATACTGGTATGCTTGAGTAGATGATAATTGATTGTGAATAGGGTGAATTTCTGGGCTTTGGATGTGTTGCCCATGCATGTTTTTCCTGTTTTGACGTTTGGGTCTAGTTTTCCTGTTAGGCTGCTATTTAATTTCCCATGCCTAGTATTTTAAAATGGTATGACTGTTGTTCTATTATGCCGTTGTGCTGTAGAATGCTAGCCAAGTAGTTCCTGAGGTTTAACTTGGTCATTACATGATGCTACATTTGCTTATCTTACACAGGGCCGTGAGATCCTGGTGTATAGACCATAGGGAGAATGGACGTAAGGGATTTTCTAGAGTGTTTTTATAACTTATGATGTGAGAAAAAAGGGGGAATTGACATTGAGTGCTTCCCCAGAGTGTCTGTAGTTCCTCGATGCGGGCCACATGGGGAATGAGACATTGAGTGCTTCCCTGGAGCACCTTTAGTATCGTTACAAGACTATAGGATGAATTGACGATGAGTGATTCCTAAGAGAGTATATGATTAAGCTGAAACAGAGGGGTTAAACTGAGTGTACTACCCAGAGGGTTTCTTGTACTTGTTAGGTAGGACCAGAGGAGATAGGCTGTGAGTACTTCCTAGAGGGTTACCTTGTGTTTAGCTACTTTCTTGTGTTTCTAGGTAGGACTAGAGGGAATAGGCTGTGGGGACTTCCCAGAGGGTTACCTGTTGTGTTTATCTAATTTTATTTTCTATTACATGTTGTGTCATGATTTGAATGCTTTGAAACTGTGGATTTTTTACTTATGAGTACTTCCTTATTTACTGCCATCCGTATTTTACCTACCATATATTCAATGACTGTTAGGAACAGATCCCGTGGTGGTTGCCTACTGAGATTTAGTCTCACACCCTGTTTGGGCCATGCTTTAGGGCCCAAAAAGATTATATTGTTACAAGTATAGATGAGGGAAATCACCCTTATACTTCAGATACTTGACTTGCTGTGGAGCTGGAGAGCATGGGACCAGGCTATGGCTTGTGATGCAGAGGAGTTTATCTACATTATTTTGCACATTGGTTTAGAACTTTTGTATTCCATTATTCTGACTTGTTTGGCTATTTTCTTAGACATATGTATCTTGCATCATTTTATAATGTGTTCTCCACTTTATAGTCTCAGTTTTCTACTGTATTTCATTATTACTGCTTCCACTCTTGTTTGTATTTATTTACTTCCACTGTGTACTCTGCCAATGAGGGAATAGTTTCCCCACTATCACACCCAAGACCCTCGCTGCTAGTCGGCAGCCTCTAGCATTTGGGGAAATGCGCTTGAGGCCATGTAACCTACTGGGTACAAGGAACCTCTAAGTGGATTCCAGAACTAGGACATTATAAATGTTTTTAATATTTTTAAAAGGATAATTTTGTTTTCTAAACCCATAAAAAGATAAGGGGATTGGGTTATGCCTCTAGGTGAGAAAAAGGTAGTCTGGGGTTGTTCTTTGGTCTGTAAAAAGGAGCTTATTTTATAAAGTTATAACACCTACTAAAAAGTGAGTATTTTTTTACTTTGTACCACTAATCCCACTGAGTTATAATGTTTGTGGAGAGTAGATATTGGATCTCTTGATATGAACTACTATAAAATTATTATTTTCTTGTTTATTATAATTCTACTTTATTTACAGTAGAATATTTCACTAACACTAAAAATTGAATTATATTTTAAGTTTAATTTTTTATATGTTTAATTATTTTAGAGTTTTAAAAGGTCTATTCACTCTCAATATAGACCATATTTCTATTACACACTGGCCCTATAACATATCCTTTTATAATGTATGTATCTCAATTTTAGTTACAATTATGATTGGTGTTGAACATAGCTTAAAATATTTCATGTAAATATTTTTCAATAGCTTCCTTGTATATTTTTCTTATGAAATGAAAGTGTACTCACCATTTACATTGATTTGTAGCCTAAGAAAATAAGTAATTTCACCTATCATTGACATTTAATATTATGATCACATAATTTTTTTAAAAATTTCCTCTAAATTTTTATATATTTTTCCAAATATGATATTATCAAAATATACAAGTACCATAAACTTATCTCTATTTTATAACTTCTTATAGAGTTTATAGTCAACATAACCTCTTTTTAACACGAATTTTTTGAAGTTTGTATCCAAATAATCTTTATATGATAATTCTACCTATTTTAAACCATATTAATATTTATTTAAATGAAATAAATTTCCTTTATTATTAATAAGTTACAATCCCACTAGTTGTTTGATATAAAATTCCTCTTTAAACACTCAATTCAAGAATTTATTCTTCACAACCATTTAGTATATCATGAAACTTATTTTAATTAAAACCTTCAAGAATAGATGTATCTAATAATGAAAATGCATTGATGAAAACATATCCTTAACATCTACACCTTCAATATTCTTTAAAAACTTAACTAGCTTTGTTTCAGATAAATTCCCATGTTTTTTATATTTATTATTAAACTCCCATTTTATTCTAAGGAAATTGTAATCATAAAATATATTTATAAAATATGAATTTTGATTATTTTTATTTGATGAATCTCTTCATTCATGGATTTAACACATCAGTCTTACATTTCAAATTCTTCAAATTATGTAGGGGATAACTGTGATAATTAAGCAATGTGCTAAAAAATTATCATTCAATGAGATTGTATCGGAGATATCTTGTCACCAATGATGTTCAAATAATTAATTTAAACTCTTATTTTTAATCCTTAGAGTCTATTATTAAATTTATTCAATATCTATTTATCCCTACCACCCAACCTAAGAATCTTCATCATGTGATATTCTTTGATGTTCTCTATAATTTTTATCACAATTATCCTCTTCCTAAAAACTTAATTTAAAATTTGAAAATATAAATTTATTTATAATTTTTTATTCAATAACCCTAACATTATTTTATTAAATTATCTTATTAAATATAATTTTGAATCATTTGTAAGACTTAATATTTTTTTATTAACCATGAAACACTGCTTCGTCAACTGCATCACCATATTTTCCATGTGTTTTTCACTTTTTTGATAAAAAAACTTTTACATTAAAAAACTTTAATGCATTTTATAGTTATATTTCTGCTATTACACATCTCATAAATACTAATATTTTCTCTATTAATGAAAAATCCCCTATACTGTGTATACATGTAAACTTGAACTGCCTCTTTGTAATATTTTTGAGAGATATCACTCTCAATGAGTAATTTCTTCACCATATTATTTACCATGAGACTTCACCTTTTAATGACTCCATTTCTATTTGGAGTTCTCACTAATGAAACATTAATTTTGAGTCAATTCTTAGAAAAGTAGTTCTCAACATCAATATAAGTGTACTCTATACTATTAACTAACTATAAAATATTGATTATAAGCCCAATTTTATTTTTAACCCACATTTAATATTATTTGATTCATTTCATCACAAAATTCTTAATTTGTATTAATATTATGCATCAAATACTACTACAATAATCTATAAAAAAGATAAAAAATCTTTGTATTTCCTCTTATATAATTTTTCATGGGACCGTACACATTTGTATGAATAAATTTGATAATTCTATGAATCTATTTTGTTCTATAGGCTACATGTGTTTTTCACCATCTTTCCAATAATACAAGTATCACATGTATATACCTTGTCCCACCTCAAATTGGGAATATAAATAATATTCTTATATTTATCTTATTTTCCACACTTTTTTTAATGAAAGTTTCCAACCCATTAATACCAAAATATATTCTCTTCTTACACTGCGAGAAAAGAAATTCTATTTATGTTACACTTGATAAAGATCACTATTTTTCCTCTATCATTGAATCAATGAAGGTCTATGTTTCCTTTTGATGATTTGAACTTAAAATTGAGTGTGGATTCAAGAATAAAGTTTAAAAGATAGATTATACTTATGAAATTATATATAATCCCATCAACATAGAGTACATCCATGTTTTGTAACTCATATTCAACTGGCCTCATTTTATAACTAACCAAGATCTTTAAAGTTCCATAATTAAAAAAATTAACTCATCTATAAAAATATTCTTTATATATTTTTTCAAAATGTTCATATTACCGATTATGTAGAAAGAACACTAGATATTTATAATCCATATACTGTTATTATTTCATTCCATGAGAGAAATTTTCATTATTATAGCCTTCTTTTCATCCTTCCTTTATCTCTAATAGATTTCAGGTTGAGTTAAAAAATGTATGCATATCCTAATTCCTTTCAAAATATATAGTTATTTAATCTTCCTCCTATTTAAATGGAATGAATTTTTCTCCTGTGGATTAAATTCATTCATTTACTTTCTATTATCCCTGAACCTCTATTGTATTTTTTCTCACTCTTCTAAACATGTAATCATGGGACTTATACCTAACGTGTGAGATTTGAAAATAATATCCATAAAATTAATTTCTTTTTAAAGTTATATGACATATTATCATCCTCCTTATTACCTCATAATTACATTAACTTGTAGACAGATGCCTGGAAAATATCAATATGTCATTTTGTAATTTAACCCCCAAATTACCATTTCATTAGGGTAAGTACTTTTTAAACTTCACTCTACATTTTTGTTTTCTATGAGAAAATATTAGGTTTTTTAATGAATAATAAAGGATTATTTCAAAAATTTATTTAAACATTTTATTTACTTTATTTATTTAATTTTCCATGTTTTAGATAATTCACCTCGAAATCTAATTCCAATATTATCCATGGTATTAAAACTTTTATTTTTAAAAAATTATCAAAAATGAACATGAATCTTTAAATTATTTCATTAATTAATTCATTTATGAATTTATACAACTAAATACTATTATTATATGTTTTATCGTTTAATTTTTCTTTAATATTTTTATTAAATTTAACATATTATTATACAAGGGATTCAATCCTCCTTCATCACTCTTTAATACAAGCATTAAGGTTAATAAAAAACATAGTTTATAAATTAATATTGAGATTAAATATAAAGACATATATATGTTTTTCTTATAAAAATTATTGATATTTCATCACCATCTATAATTAGGTGATTTTGGACATGAGTGTGTCAACATACTTTGAGGTCTCCTTTAGTATTCACAAGATCTTTCTGTTTTCCTTCCTTTGGTTGTATTATTCTTCATGTGTTAATTTAATATAAACCTTGAGATCTAAAATAAAAACATTTAATTATTTTTCCATTATTTTAGATCAATCCATATAAATCATATCCATCATAGTTTCCTATGAATATAATTTGGATTTTTTTTCAGCATCTTTGAGTTAAAAATCATTATCTTCTTACCCTTTTCCCACAAGAATTTTCTATTATGAATTTGTTGTGGTTGAATTTTAAAATTTATCATTTTTTATGTGTAAAATCCATTTTGATTTTTTTGAGAAATTAAACTCACCATAATAAAATTAAATATTCCTTGTATACTTCACTTAAATTTTCCCAACCTTTCAATAGTTGAAAAAACGAGTGGTAAATTTCCATCAAGTCTTCCTTTTTCATATATTAACTCGTTTTCTACTAGCAAGAGAAAATCATCACTAAAATATTCTTCATCTTTACTTTAATTAATTTTAATTTTCTCCATCACATTGAATGTCATATCATTTATGAATGACTAAAAATCCTTTCTAATTTCACACATATCACCTAAGATAAAAAGATAATTTTCAATTCATTAAGTGAAATATACATATAATTCTTTTTTTCTAATGCTAATATGATACCATCAGAGCCATATTTTTGTTTTATTTTGGGGTTGTATTATATATCTTGAGGTTTTAATGGTTTTTTGATTCATGGAAATGAGATTTTAGAATTTTGGATGAAATAGGCAAGGATAAGAGTCTACACACAGTTATTAGTTTACATGTAGTAACTGTGAAATATAGATATGTTGGTTTTAGTGGATTTTTCATAGTTTGAGCACAATTTTTCTTACCATGTGATATTTCTAGAAATACCATTAATGTAGTTGGGTTTGGGTCCAAAGGTGATTTAATATTATTTCTAACTATGTTCCTTTTCATAGATAACCATACATTTTAGTATTCAAGGGGTAGTAGAGATCACATATTTAGCTCATGCTTTGTATAATTGTGTGTCCTAACCATCTAATCCGTACGATTTTCATGAGTTTTTAAAATTCCCCTAATAACCTTTCTCATCCAAATAACTCATTATCTTGACCCATACTTTCTTTAATTATCTAGGACCCCACTTTTATCCTTTGGACATTCTCTTTCAATATTGGTGGATCTATTTGAGGTATGTTCTAATTTACACTTGTTTTCACCTCCTCTTTATAGATATCTTATAATTATCTCATATAATTTAGGTGTTTAAACTTTTAAGGGCTTTTATGGCTAGAAATGGAGATTTTGATTAATAATTGATTAGTTTTCTTATGGATATTGGCTTGTGAGGACCCAATCTTTACGTTTCCAATCTCTATTTTTAAAGGGGACTTAATATCCTTCATTGGTCAGGTGGGTGTCTCTATATAATGGTTATTTATTATAGAATACCTTGTTTATATTGAGTTTTTATTAGTTTTATCTTATAAAAATTGTTTATTTTATATCTATGAGTATTTTATTATGTAATTTCATCTTTGGTGGTTTAAAAAATGGGTGTAATGGGAGGGTTCTATTTATAAAAAAATTCCACACATCATGTGTTTAAAGAAATGAATAAAAGATTTTTTGACTATAAAATGGATTTTAAATCATGGGATAGGTAAGTATTTTCTTATATAAATGTTTTATTAAATTTTGGGCACAATTTAATTGATTATTTTGAGAAAACATAGCACATGGTATCCTTTAGTGTGTTAAGTTATAGAAATATGAAAACCTTAGTGAGTGTGGCATGACTAGGTGTTATGGTTCTGATAACGATAAATAATTTTAGGAATAGGTATCATTAGGTTTCATTGTTAGACCAACTAGTGTTACTTGATTATCTTATTTATATATTCCCTTAGTCAAAATCCAATTTTTTAGTTTTATTCATGATGGTGACATTTCATGCTTTGATTCTCACATGTTTATTCTATGATTTTATATGGATGGGTTTTATTATTTCCCTATATATATATTATGTGTTCTTTTTTCCATATTCATGTTTTATTTTAATGTGAACTATTTTTAAAATGAATCCAAAGGTTGTTTTATGATAAATCTTATCAAATTAAATTATTTATGAAATTTTTTTTGTTTTAAAGATATAAATAATGATTTCATTGTTTAAAAAATTATATATATTCATGGTGGTATCAAACTAAGAATTTTATTTATACTCTAAAAATTATCTATGAGAATATGATAATTTGGTTTTATAGGATACCTTTAAAGGTAAGGGTGTTGTTTTTATTGAATAATTATCTTGGTTGATGTCAACTCATGGTGGTTTGAGATGGTGGTGATGGAAAATCACATTAAGAATTGGTTTTGGTTTATTTCTTAGATTAGACTTATAGTTATGTTTTTTATATCTTATGTTTATGTAACTTTTCCTTTATAATTTACTCTTTTTATTTATCTTTATCTTCTAATACATAAAAAATGTTGTGTTTTTATTTTAGGTTGAAATTATTCTCTTTGTATTGTGTGTTGATACCTTGGTTATTGTCACCAGTCCATGGAAATTAGAAATGTGCTTCAAGCCTTATGGAAATCTGGATAAGATTATGTGTTAGGTTGACCAAGGATGGTATGTTACAAAATGGTATCATAGGAATAAGGTTTTCTGAGGTTGGTTGGTATACTAGACTTAGGACTATTAAGACTCGTGTAACAAGTGTGGAAGGGTTCCTGTCAATCTCACATTCATATGAGAGCTCGAGTTACCATGGGTGGTTATGGACTTTTCATCAATATTTTTTCTTTAATTTTGGTTTATTTAGATTCATGTTATAATATTTTTCTATTAGTTTTCAATGTCTTTACCTCTCTCCCATTGAATATGTTATTGTATTAAAATTTTATTGTTTAAGGGCATTAATATGGATTATTGAAGCTCTTATTTTGAATCAGATATTTATTCTTATGAAAATTAGGTGTTATCACTTGTGTTTAATAGATAATTCCTATTATGTGTTATTTATTGTTGTTGATAATTCCTATTAGGTGTTATCTATGAAAATTATAGGGTTGGATTTTAGGTAAATATATATAGGAAAACCCTGATGTCAAACTATATTTAGTGGAAATGATAATCTGAAATATTCAATATTCGAGTTAAGTGAGAGATGGGAAAAAATAACGGATGGTGGATCATGACCTAGAGTTTACCAAACAACATTCATCAATATTCCATAGTGATAAAGGAAACTGAGAACTAAAGAAATTAATTTAAATAATAGAGAGGATTTTCCACTGTTTGAAGATTCTAGTGGACTCTATGGTGTGATTATCAACTTATATACTTGAATGACCTAAAAGTAAATTGTGGGATTCCATCATGAAAGAAAAATTACGTTAGTATATCACTTGGAACACTTCCAATATGGCCTTTAATTAATAGTTATGTCATAATACATTTCATATCCTAAAAGATCAGAAGTTTGTGACTCTGGATCAAGGATACCATTTTCTGGTGAATTATGCTAATTATTTCAATAAGTTTTTTCATCTAAATACAAAAGTTTTCAACAATGGATACATAAATGATAAATGGTTTGATATGGATTTTAATTCTAATATTCTATTAATTTTTATTCACATGTTCCTCTAAACCTTTACTGAGGTAGTTGATAAAGTGTCAATGGATAAGGTAGACTTAGCTTGGAAGACAGGTCTTAGTGGAGATTCTTTTTAGAAGGTGGTATCCATGGTGTTTCATCTAGATTGAAAATAAAGAAGTGTGAGGTTTCTCAATTTACATCAGGATTGTTTACAAGAGCTTATTTAGGATTATAAAATTGTTTTTATTCTAGTTTGGAAGACCTAGGAATAGTAAGCATAAATTTGTAGTAACACCCATTATTTTACTTTACTTTAGAAAATCTATCCACATTAAGAGTTTTTTCCAAATATTATCATAGGGTAGTAGAGTTGTATCCATCCTTAATAGAGTCTCCTAATATTATTCAGATGTAGGGAAATGTGGGGGATATCATTCTCATGCAAAGGATTATACACAGGCAATGAAGAAGGATCTAAAAAGAAACTGAGGTTAGATAATTTTTATAGTAGAGTGTGAACCAAAGGAGTATGAAGTGAGTCTAAATGTTTTTAGAGTTATGATGTTTATTTCATCCTCTATGGTCCTATTGTTTTTGATATCAGTGTATCTTATTCTTTTATATAATCCATGTTAATTGAAATATTGGTCTTATGTCCATATCTTATTCCATTCATGATGGATATTTCCACTCCCTTGGGAAGAAGAAAGGAACATGGTAATAATTGTTTTTGAGTAATAGGTTATAATCACCAAACACCATGTCATGTGGGATTTTCTACTTATTGATCTTAGAATCTCTAACCTCATCATTGGAATATATTGGATGGTTTTTTAAGGATTAGATTAATTTTAATTATCTTTGGGTTCAATTTCCACCTCCCAATAGGGTTACTCAAGTATTTTAATGTGAATGGGTTCCTAGATCTAGGGGAGTGGGGCCTGCTGTTCCTAAGGTTGGAATGATATCATACCAATTACCAGATATTTTTCTTGATGCCATCAGCTAAAATTTAATTGATCTATATCCTTCCGTGGTAAATGAGTATCCTGAAGTATTTTTTTATAATTTTATGGGGTTAACTACCCAATGAGAGGTCTATTTTACTACTGAAATGATCCTAGTGATGAGTCCTATCACATTTCCATCTAATCATATGGAACCTTCTAAGTTGAAATAAATAAAATTTTAGCTTGAGGATCTTGAGGAAATTGGATTTTTTCATCCCATTATATCACATTGGGGTTTTCTAGTTCTATGCACAAAGAAGGTATATAGAAGCTTGTGACTTTGTGTTGATTACCAAAAGATTAATCATACGAATGTTAAGAACAAGAATTCTTTTCCTAGTATTGATGATCTGTTCGATCAACTCAAGGGATATTGATGGTTTTCTAAGATCAATATGTGATTAGGGTACTATATTCTAAGAGTATGAGATGAGTATATTACTAAGAAAAAATTAAATAGTATGTGTGGAAATTATGAGTATTTGGTTATCCCATTCATTCTTACTAAATCTTCTACAATGTTTTTGGTATTGATGAATCAGATCTTTCATCAATTTTTAACCTCTTTTTTGGTTTTTTTGTAAATGATGTTTTTGAGGTTCCGAGCAAAGCTTAAGTGCAAGATGGGGTAGTATTAAATCTAATTTTTATCATAATTTAGGATTAATATGATATTTACATCAGTGATAACCACCTTAGCCAATAGAATTTAACCAAATAATAATTTATGAGAGAATTCCATAACCAAAATACAGGATCATCATATAATGAATTATAATTAATTTAAGTAATTTAATAATTAAATTATGATGAATTATTTCTTCATTGATGAATCTAAAAAAGTATCAATGTTGTAAAATTGTTTCATTATAGGAATCAAGTGTATATTCCTTCCAGCGACGATCCACACATGCTCCACAAACCACTGAACATCACCATTGGAATATCTTTTTGCTAGCATGGTAGATCCTAACACTTGTATTTTTTCCCCTTTGATCTCTATGATATTTAATTCAAAAAGTATTATCTTTGATCTATCTAGAGTTGAAATTTGTTGTGGAGAAGTATTTATCTTCATTAGTGAGAGTGTTCTTGGATAGGGATCTCTCTAGGGCTTTGAAAGAATTCTCTAGATGTTGTTTTTCACAACAAAATAAAAGGAAACTCCATGTTATAAATAATGTAATTGGGCTCAAATATAGCTAGGGTTAAAAAAATAATAATTGTACATGCACCATTATTATTTACCTATTCCCCATGAAACACCATGTCTATATTAATAATAATATTATTATAATTATTATTAATTTAAATGCACAAAACTAGTGAATTAATTAAATATTATTTATTTAAATTTTATTTAATATATATTATTTCTCACTGAATAATAAAAATCAGTCGACAATTCCTATAAAATATTTATCATTCCTTAAATAATGTATATTTATTTAATAAATAAATATGATCACATTATTTTTTGATAAATAAATAAATATTTTATTCACTAAATAAGAAATAAATATTTATTAAAAATTATTCTTACAAAATATTCTCTCAAATAACTAGTCATAAAATATATGCAATAAAGAAAACATGAATAATTATTAAACTGCATTTGGTAATAATAATTAGTCAACCTGTTAAAAAATAAATTATTGTATTATTTAACCAAGGTTTTTGGATACACTTAATGTGTGACCCTTCAAGACTCTTTCATAGTGGAATTACGCAAAGCCACCTGAATTCTAATGTTAGAATCTAGAAACCCACTAAGGAACTAATAGAGAAATAATTTATTATCAAAATGAAATAAAGAATTTAGAAAATAAATACTAGATAATATAACCCCCTTATCATGATATCTCTAATCAAGTATGTTGCATGCATGAGTCATCAACCAATGTTCTCTATGTCCCTTGCTTTGGAATTTTCGAAATTGAATTTTACCATAGAACACCATGACTACATATTTATTTACGCTATAATACTTCCATAAAAGGGCTTGAGATATCAACATATATTAAATAATACTAGGAAAAAAACCTTTCTTGCATTATTAATTAATGAAATATGACTCATGATACACCCAATATATCATACTTCACCATGAACATATGTTGTCCCTATTTTCATAAATACATAAAATTAAAAGAATCATAATGTCCATTAATAATAATATTAATGTATAAGGATTAATACACAAATCTATAGATAGGAACATCCAATGACACATATTAATGTGGATTTCTTACTAGAGGGTCTCGTTCTCATAATCTTCTACATTGGAAATTACCAAGGGATTATAACATGAGATGGTGCCTCAAAGTTCTATAAGTATCCACACTTGATAATCTATATCATTTTTTTCAATAAAATGATTTCATCTTACTATATAACATATATTTTATAATACATTTTTGGCACTTTTGGTTTCTCATACTAGCGAGGAATGACTATGACCTTTTAGTGTAAAAACTACTCTTAGAAAATTATCACATACTATTTCACATAAAATAATATTAATTTTCTAATAAGTAGTTTATTAATATTAAAAGATATTAATATATGTAATGATAAATTAAACTTAAGCTGGTTATAGGGAAGTAGCTCCAAAAGACTCCCATTTTCACTATATCAAACTACTTAGAACTTTCAATCCACTAGCTCTCATATGATACTCATGATTCTATTGAGATAATGCTTTAGTCAAGTGGTCCTACATGATTTTATTATAGAAAATATTCTTACCACAAATTTAACTCTATGAGAAAAATCCTTCTATAGGTGATACTTCCATAGTATGTGTTTTTTTATTGGTTTGACCTTAGATCATTTTGATGATCCACCATTGCAGTATTATCACAATATAAGGTGATATGTTCTTTACTTATAGGTATAATCCATCCAACGGCCCGAAGGCCTTCAATTTTCTTTATTATATGAGAAATCCCGCTTTTACGGGAATAAGGGGGGAACCCAAAAAGACTTCATGGACATAGGGAAAATCACACACGAAGGAAAAAAAGTGTAAAACCAGAATGACAACATGAAGATGCACCTCCCATGCATTTGATCATGATGAAGCTTTCCACCATTGCAAGACTGTTTGGAAAACAAGAATCCTGTGTCAAAGCACATGACCGATCTAATGGCTGGCGCCATACCCTCTCAAATGAAGAAATTTGAAAAGCTCTACAAAGATGAACTTATAGCTCTGGATCCTCCTCTGGAACTCATTCGATGTAGTCAAGTCTGGTTGCACAACCTTCCCACCTTCGAAAACAAACCAACCACACAAACACTTCCACCATATCACAATTTGAAAAATTAATCATTCGCTAGTCTTCACCGCTGACTATCCTTCCTACGTCCACATGAAAGACCTTAACAAAATTCTTCTTAATCAACCATGCCTCCACTGAAAATAGCATCGACCGCTGCCACATCCCACTACCACCGCAATCACAGAAGCAACCAGAAGACGATCCAAGAAGCACAAAGCTGGGTCATCGTCACCTAGGACTTGATGACACAACAACACACCGAAGGAGCATCAACAATGAAGGGATCCGGGCCATAATGAACCAGAATCTCCCCTCTGGGTGTGGATCCATTCAAAGATGAACCGTGAATGAACCCTCACCAGAATCCAGAGTAATCAAACCACATACAGTAGCGAGATCCCAGCAGGGAAGAATACCAGCATCCGATGCCGCAAATCACACCCAAAAAATAACAAATTCCAAAGCCAACAAAAAATACTCAAACCTGGAAGAATCACTGAACCGCTAGCAGAAAAATTCCCTCCCCCCTTCGAGCCACTCCAGAGCCAGCAACGAACCAAACCGAAAGATCTCACCTGAGCCGTGCAGAACCACACCGGAGACAGCCCGAACATGTCGTGCCGAAGCCGTCGAGACTCGCTGAAGCCTCCAAGCTACTCTAGGACCAAGCCGCTGATTCACACTAGAGATAGCCTGAACCACAAAATGCCGAATCTGTTGAGACTCATTGAATCCTTCTAGAATCACTGGCTCCTCTGATCCACTCCAGAACCAAGCTGTCGAAATGCACCGGAGGAAGCCCGATCCTCACCGCGCAGAAGCCACCGAGACTCACTGAAGCCTCTGACCAAGTCTTCAAGGAATGATGAAGATGAATCGAGCCAAACTGCTTCCAAAACAAGATCCAGGTGAATTCTACGCCGATCCTCCGAGCCTCACCGGAAGAGGGAAGGAGATGGAACCCATGAAGAAAACCCTTGGCGCGCACAGATAATCAGTGAGAACTAGATGATTTGAACTATTCTAGCTCAAAAATTCTCAATTGAGACTGAGTAAATATCCTGACTATTATTTTAGATGATTTTGATATGTTTGAAAACTAGCATCAATATAACCCATGATGACTAGGTATTCTTCTCCTCCATACAATGGGAACATATCATTATTTATTATCAGATACATATGGATAGCCATAACAAAAACCAATGTCATTCAATTGTATTAGCTTGATATCTTCTTACTATTCCCAATACGTAGGAAACATTAATTATAGTATATGATATGGAATAAATTATATATCCTATCACCAAATAATATGGGATCTTTCTCCTTTTCTCTTTTACTTTTTATGTCGGAGGGAACATTTTCTTCGGAAGATGAATACTGTGTGATATGAGAACCAATACCCTCTTGTATTGTTTCATAATAAATTTATTTTTTATATAGTCAATGTATGTACCTTTAATTAGTCTCAGTATCATTTTGGTTCTATCATGAAAAATCTTAATCCCTAGAATGTAGGACGCTTTACCTAAATCCTTCATGGAGAATCATTTGTTCATCCTATCCTTAAGACTATAAGGGTGGTATGTTTTTTCCAATAAGAAACATGTCATCAATATATAATAGAAGGTAAATGGCCAAATTCACAATAAAATACTTGTAAACACATAGACCACATTCATTCTTAATGAAAACCTAATGTTTTATAACTTCATTGAACTGAATATTCCATAACATATATTCTTTGTTCAATCCACAATTGGATCTCTGTAACTTATATATCCTTTTTTTCATCACCTGGAGTCACGAAACCTTATTATTGTATCATATAGACATCTTCTTGAAGGTTCCCATTAAGGAAAGTAGTTTTGATATCCATCTTCAAAATTCCATAGTCAGGGTATGCTTCTATAGGAAGTATAATTCTAATGGATTTAAACATGGAAAATGAAGAAAAAGTTTAATCATAGTAAACTCATTGATAATATTTAAACCATTAATCCAATAACTTTAATTTATATGCATATAATTTAAATTTTATTTCTAGTTTTCTCTTGAATACTCATTTTCAACAAACCAGTTTTACATCAACTGGTAGATCAACTAAAACCCAAACTTAGTTTTGAAACATAGAATCTATTTCAGAATTCATTACTTCTTTCCATCTTACAACTTATGAGATCTATTCTTCTTATTTATGGAAGTGAAGTTCATCATTTTCAATCAATAATGAGTCACAATCTTCAGTACCTAGAGAAACACATCTCTCTGGTTCTCTTACCTCTATGGTGATACCATATAGTACTTCTATTTTAAGAATTAATTCTTCTCTGAAGACTAGTAGAATCAGTTCATGTATTAACTATTGTTTATCCTGAGCATAAAGTTCATGAAATTCAATATTTATGCAGTTATATTTCTTTGATTATGTTCTACATCTCAATAAATACACTTTTTCTAGTGAAAATTACTTTCTTACATGAGGAGTTGTATAGGTAGCATCCACTTATTTCCTTACGATACCCTATAAAGACACAATTTGTGCCCTGTGGTTCTTGCTTATTTAATGTGATGGTCTTAACTCGTATATCAAAACCCTATACATGGGAATTTGAGAAAAAATGTTTCTTTACACTCCATAACTTGAATGGAATTCCATTTTACACTTTAGTTTGTACTCAAATCATTAAGAATACCACAGTTTTAATGCATATCCCTAAAAGAATAATGAATGATTTTCATGAACTGTTATAGACCTTACCATGTATAGAAAGGCATGGTTCCTCATTTCACTAGCACTATTATACAATGGTTTGTAAGGTGAGTGAGTTAGGAAAGAATCCCAAAATACCATATAAAGTTGCTTTTTTTGTTAATATACGCACTACCACAATTGGATCAAAGCTTCTTAATCTTCTTTCTAAGTTGATTATATAATTCATTCTCCTACGAATTTATCAACTAAATCGGAATAAAACCTCATTAGGAAGAAATCACCATATCTACTAAATTCATCAGTAAAAGTTATAAAGTAAGAATAACTAATGGTATATTCTATTGGAAGTAGTTCACACACATCAGTGTTTACCAATCCAAGAGATAATAACCTTGAACCAAGTATCCCATAGCCGATTCCTTACCTTTTTACATTGGGATATATACAAGATTCAAATCCTAAAGGATCAACCAGTTTAGTAGTCTTGGAAAATTAGATACATACATGATACAAATTTTACATTTGGAAAATTAAAATAAATCATAATACATAAAAATATCTAATAAAATGCATCCTTGAAAACTCATTCGAGGATCACTTCTTCATAACCTGGGGAAAAGAAACAAAATAAGGGTGAGAAAAAATGCTCAATAAAGGTTAAGTACAAATGAAGCTATATTGAATCAATAATTAATAATCAATATGCAATGGTAAATAACTAAACACACATTCCATTTAAATAATTAGATAATGTAAAATTAATATGGCAAGGTAAATAACTAAACACACATTCCATTTAATCAAAAAGATGAGAATTAAATGCATCTATATATTTTTTCATAGTGAAAATATCATGGATAATAATAACTAAAATATAAATCTATGAAAAACTTAATTATTAAATTCCATGTTTCCAAGTTACATGACACCATTAATATTAATAACTTTCACAAAGATGTTAAAATATAAAGGTTATAAACCCATCTGATTTGGCCAACTGATTCATCTCATGAGACTACCGATGCATTGAGAGGTTTAAATTAAATGGTACCCAAACCATGTCATACTTATCAAAATCACTAATCATATATATACTAATTTATTTAATTCATAAACAATGTGTCTTCTCAAATATCTATATTGAGTAAAGGTTATAGATTTATCAATATTTCCCTAGTTAATCAAATAACTTTCAAAGTAAATTCCATATGTAAAAATGGTATAAAGATTCATAAATAATAATATAAATTAAAAAATAATATGTATATCAATGAGTAATTTAATTTCCAAGGAAATGTTATTAAAATAAAGTGATTGTTTTAAGATAAAGTTAACAATCACCATAGAAAGTGAGATTGCACAATAACTTTTACCATTTGGTAAATTTTAATTCAAATACCCTTGGATGAAATAATTAAAATTGAATCTTAAAATACCATGAATCATGAATTATTAATGAAACTACATGTCAAAGGTATAGTATTTACAACACATATAAGTGAATTGATGCATAATAACAAATAAGTCTTAGTGGAATGTAAATTGAGACAAAATCCCTTACCTTACACTTTCTTTTGGTTGAACAAGATTTACACACCAGTGTAATGGTTTTAATTAGGATATTTAATTATACCATAATAATATTTAAAATTTCATATTTTATTCTTTTGTAATATCTTGTCACACATTTTTAATAATCTTTAATTATTTTCATTGTTTCGGGTATTGATTGCCCTGTTTTTCAAGTATAATTTGACTTGTTATTTTTTGTTCCTCTTAGATTGATCATGATTTCCTAATCTCAAGAATGTAAAAAATTATGTAAATAATATACATATTTAGTATATATGTATTTATATTAATCTATAAAATTTAGTGATAGGAAATGAAATGTACCGTTCATAGAGCGGTAGGTCGTACATACACGTGAACACTGCTACCATTTTCTTATCATATTAAAAGAAATAAAAGTAAGTGATGTGTAGGTATATTATAATTATAGTATTAATTTATGTTATATATATCACATATTTTTATTAAAATAATATTGAATACATTCCATGTAACATGTGAACAAATCACATTGCGTTATGAGGCGGTAGTCCACTGTACACACGAATGACGTTATCTTATTACCACAAAACAGAAAGAATGAAGGTATATGTAATATAATAATTATAGAAGCATGAATAAATTATAAATATAATATATATCATATATAAAAACTAAATATATCATTATTATCAACCTTGAAAGCTGGTAATGGATGAACAAACGACATCAGTTGGCGATGTGGTAGTCCGTCGTAAACACGAATGATGATTGTGTATCCCATTTAATTGAAGTGTGTGTGTTTGTAGGTCATACCCTTAAAATAAACAAATATCAGTATATTTAATATATTAATGTTATTATATAATTATTATATTATAATAAACTAATGATATGTAGAAGGAAGTAAAATAAAAAAACACTTTTAGAAAAACATTACCTCTTCAACAGTTATCCTCCTTAGGTTTACACTAATTTCATCCTAAGTTGGATTTGTACCCAATATAATGATTATATAATGAGGTTATAGATTTTGGGGAGTAATTTTTGAAGTAATTTTATGATCCAAATGTCTTGATAGGTGTAATGAAGTGAGTGGAGTGAGTTCCTTTTTATAGTGGACGAAGAGTGACATTTTTGTAAATACCAAAACGTAAACACTATTGGAAAGTATAACTTACCTAATGTGCCTAGAATAACAAACCATTTTAAACCCAATAGGTTATATTAACTAAATATATCTATTAAATTGTTTTTGTATATGTTTATAGGTCATTTTACCCTTAAGTTTAAAGTTTAGACCCTCGATAAACTCGTTTGTCTCTTAATCATTGAAATTAATTTTAACTATTTTCACTAATCATTTTGTTAAAAAATTAATTTAAAAATAATATAAATTATAAAATATTATGATTTAAAATATTTAATCCATTTAAAAAAATTCAATTCATTTAATTGTTAGTAATTAATTTAAAATTATTCTCGTAGACGTGTCGAGAAAATGAGTTTTTAAGTGAAAATGTTAAAAAGTTTAATATGTTTTTATGTATAAATTTAATATAAAAATGATTGAAATAAAAATATTTGATAAATATATGTATAATTGAACTAGTTTTACTTTATAAACAATTTAAAATATAATTTAACGTTATAAATTATTTATATAAAATGTCTGTTTTCAATTAAAATTCAGTATATTTCACTATTCATCAAAAATGAAACTTCTCTGAAAAATACCAACAACCCACCTTAAGATAATTATGAAATTAATAATTAAAAAATGAATTTTATTTTTTAAATTTTAATTTATAAAATATTCCAAATTTATTTTTAAAACAAGTGCATCATTAAAATGCGGAAAAACTGACTTTAAAAAAATATAACATTTTATTCATAAAATTGTATTTTTTTATTATATTATGAATATAAAATATATTGTATTAATGTAATTTTTTTATTGAATATAAAATATATAAATTTCATTAATATAATTCTATAATATTAATTAATTTAATTTATTGTGATAAAATTCATTTGGGTGCATACAAAATAGTTTTTATAAAAAACATTCCTCTATATTCAATTGATTTTTATTTTCATTTTAATTAGTTGGTAAAAATGAATTCAACCATATATTTTCATATGTAATTTAATCCTATTCATAAAGTTTTATTTAAAATTAAGGGAAAAATTTTTATTTTAAATTATAACATTAATAGTATTTGGTACAACTCAGTCTTGCATGCAACACAAGCTATCAGAGAAAGTCATTGTTGCATGTAAAACAAGATAACTCGGTGTGGTGTGAATTGAAAGCTATATCATAGATTCAATTTATTAAAAATATTAAATATATATATTAAAGTATTGGTTTATTATATTCCCTTCTACACATGGTGTCACGTTTTATACACGCTATTGAATAAAATCTTATTCTTTAAGAATTTATGGGTGTTACATTATCCCCACCTTAAATAAATTTAATCCTTTCAATTTAAAAATGATTTCTATATTACAGGGTTTAAAATTGGAAAATATCATTATTTAAAACCCAAATAACAATATACTTTAAAAAATATCTTCTTAAGAATACATAAAAGTATATATAAAAGTTATCTTGAATAACACATAACTTGGTTTCTGATTAGGAGAACATATTTGGGAAATGATAATATAGACATGGAAGAAAAACTAACACTCAAATAATGGGGGAGAGTGATAAGGAAAATGTTTAGTAGAAAGATAAATACCATAAATCCATAAAATATTGGTGTGAAAATGTCATTAATATCATAAAAAATACTAATAATTATGATTTTTTTGTTTAAAGACCCTTTTCTTAGAGTTGAAAAATTATTTCATTCTCTATGAATAAAAGGAAATTTAATTACTTGATAAGTTTTTTTCATAATAAAAATATTATACTTTGGTTGTTCCATGAACTATTTCTACTTAATATTTTAGTATACGTTTAATCATATGGAGAAGTAATATTATAATCTCTAAAATATCATCCAAAGTTCAACTTAAACCATTTCATAAATGGTTAAACTTATAAACCTTCAAAATATTATAATCCAAAACATTAATATCATTTACCAGGTAGTTAGTAGTATCTAATTTAATTTTTATATATCAATCATATCCTTATCAAAACATCATTGTATCATCATAAAGAACATATAAATGGTTATATTTCCCTCAACCATGTGTTTTCTAAAAAGTTTAACTTTCTACCAAATCTCTTTCCATGTTACCATTCAACATATTCTCTCAAATACTTAATAAAATAGCACTACAATACAATCCTTATATATTTAAAATTTCATATCAAGGGAATATAATCAATAAAATACTTTTACAACATATTTATTAGATCCAAATACATTAGTGCATTAATAATTACACTTCGATAGTTCCAACGGCATAATATTTACTTTGATACCTTAGCTTATTCAGAGGTATATTTTCTTGTTTCTTGGGGAATTGATATGTGTAGTGTCCCATTTCCTTATAGTTGAAGCACTTAGTAGTAGTGTTTTATTTTTTCCCTTTGAATTATTTTTCCAAGTGAACCTTTTCTCCAAACTTATAACTAACTCCCAATCCATTAAAAATTTCCTAGGGTGATTCTTTCTAAAGTTATCCCAATTATGAAAATTCTTCTTTCCCTTATTGCCATTATCTATTATTTTCTCTACCATCCTATTTTTCTCTTGGTACCCTTTCAATACTTAAATTCTACCCTTTACCAACGGCTCAAAACCATTGTTAAAGTCCTGGAAACCATTGGTATATTATATACCAATGGTTTCCAAAACCTTGTCCATGTAAGCTGTGGGTAAATGCTTATACCAAAAGTTCTGTGTAAACCATTGATATAGGTGTTAATGTAAGAGATATACCAACGGCTTCACAAACCATTGGTATATGTTACCCTTATACCTTTATACCAATGGTTATAACCAAACCGTTGGTATAATATACATTAAAATGCTATAAAAACATTTTTGAAAACCATTGGTATACATCTGCTGCAGCTCCACAACAGCCAGTAGCCCTGCAGCTCCACAACAGCCAGCAGCCTCCTCTAACCTGCAACTCTCCATGACCTGCAAGAACACATACACATCCAGAATCCAAAATCCTACATGGGATGTTTAAAATTCATCCAGAATTTAGATATTTAGGTATTTAAAATTCATTCCTCACTCAAACCACAACACAAGAGAAAAATCCAGAATCCAGTACATCCACAATCCAATACATCAAGAATTTAAATGCAATAACACCCATAAAACCAATAAAAAATTAAAATCCAATACTTCTAGAATCCAATAAACATAACAGTACTTAAAATTTAGAATTCATTACCAATACAGTTAGAATCCAATACATCCAGAATTTAAAAATTTAGAATTGAAATGAAGTAACACCCAGAACAGTATTCAAAATTACAATTCTCTCCTCACTCAAACCACAACACCAATACACACAAGAGAAAAATCCTACATGTTATAGGAATCATATGGGATGTTTACTCATGGTCTTGGGTTGACTATCATAAAACCAACAGAAAAACTTGGGTAGAGTGGAAAAGGATCGTGATACCCATAAGATAGACAATGGACGTGGTCATGTTCTTAGACCTAAGATGAGTTATAGGAAGCACATGGGACATTAATATTCCTCTAATGACAATGTATCCGTGTATAAATGGTTCCTGAAGTGTTAGTGGGAAACATTGGACAATATCAATATATGAGATGGGTTACCGGAATATCCTACATTTTTTTCATAGACTTTTCAATTTGGAACAAGGTGGTATGTGGGTAATTGTAATTTGTTCTCCAGGGTGTGATGTGAGATGAATCCCCATTTTTGGTAGTGGGTATAAATATTCAATTATGTCTTTGGTATTGGGTTCCCAAAGGGACTTTGGTTTGGTCCTAGAACCCACTATTTGAGGATGGGATTGGCATATTAAATGTCATGTATTTTAGAATAGGGGTAAGAGTTCCTCACATGAGAAGTGGATTGTGTGAGGCTGGACCATGGATCCTTGTGTTAAAGTATCAACAAAATTAGAATACATTTGGTCGGTTTTCCTTATGCCAATTGTTTTCACTTAAAATGTTGTCCATTTTAAACAAAAAGACAAACACTTCAAGTGATATAGGCCACACCGTGCCTCGGATTGAGGTGGGGTTGACTCATACACGTCACATATGACCCATGAATTGTTGTCCTAAAGTACCAAGACAATCTGAATGCGTTTGGTCGATTTTCTGTATGCCAGTTGTTTTTTTCACCTAAAATGTTGTCCATTTCAAATAAAAGTGAGACACTTTGAGTGGTACCGGTCACATTGTGCCTCAAATTTAGGCAAGGTTGACTCGTACATGTCACAAATGACCCATGGATCATTGTGATAAAGTATCAACACAATCCAAATATATTTGGTCCATTTTCTGTATGAATTTTTTTTTACTTAAAAGAGTATCCATTTTAAATAAAAGTGAGACACTTTGAGTGGTACCAGCCACACCGTGCCTCAGATTGAGTCAAGGTTGACTCGTACACGTCAAGAATGACCCATAGATCCTTATCAATAGAATCCAAATCCGTTTGGTTGGTTTTCCGTATTCCAGTTGTTGTTTTTACTTAAAATGTTGTCCATTTAAAAAAAAAGCGAGACACTTTGAGTTATACCGGCCACACCGTGCCTCGGATTGAGGTGTGGTTGACTCGTACACGTCCCAAATGACCCATGGATAGTTTTACTAAATTATCAACAGAATCCGAATTTGTTGGTCAGTTTTCCAAATGACAGTTGTTGTTTTCACTTAAAATTTTGTCCATTTCAAATAAAAGATAGACACATTGAGTGGTACCAGCCAAACCGTGCCTCATATTGAGATAGGGTTGACTCTTACACATCAAAAATGACCCATGGATTATTTTGATAAATTATAAACACAATCCAAATGCATTTTGTCAGTTTTCCGTATTCCAGTATTTGTTTTCACTTAAAATGTTGCCTATTTCAAATAAAAGTGACACACTTTGGGTGGTACCGGCCACACCGTGCCTCAGATTGTGGTGGGGTTGATTAGTACACATCAAAAATGACCCATGGATCTTTTTTCTAAAGTATCAACATAATTTGAATATGTTTGTTCAGTTTTCCATATGCCAGTTGTTTTTACTTAAAAGAGTATCCATTTCAAATAAAAGAGATACATTTTGAGTGGCAATAGACACACCGTGCCTTAGATTGAGTCAAGGTTGACTCGTACATGTCAAAAATGACCCATGGATCCTTTTCCTAAAGTATCAACAGAATGAAAATGTGTTTGGTCAGTTTTCCGTATGCTAGTTGGGGTTTTCACTTAAAATTTTGTCCATTTCAAATAAAAGTGAGACACTTTGAGTGATACCTGCCACACCATTCCTCAAATTTAGGTGGGGTTGACTCGTACGCGTCCCAAATGACCCATGGATCGTTTTTCTAAAGTATCAATACAATCCGAATGCGTTTGGTTGGTTTTCCGTAATCCAGTTGTTGTTTTCACTAAAAATGATGTCCATTTCAAATAAAGGTGAGACACTTTTAGTGGTATCGGCCACACCGTGCCTCGGATTGTGGCAGGGTTGACTCATACACATCACCAATGAACCATGGATCTTTGCGCTAAATTATCAACACAATCAAAATATGTTTGTTCTTTTTTCTGTATGTTTGTTGTTTTTACTTAAAAGAGAATCCATTTCAAATAAAAGTGATTCACTTTGAGTGGTACCACCCACACCGTTCCTTTTATTAAGGTGGGGTTGACTTGTAAACGTCAAAAATGACCCATGGATCCTTTTCATAATGTATCAAAAGAATCTAAATGAGTTTGATTGGTTTTTCGAATGATAGTTGTTGTTTTAAATTAATTTTTTTTCCATTTCAAATAAAAGTGAGACACTTTGAGTGGTACCGACCACACCATGCCTTGGATTGAGGTGGGGTTAACTCTTATACATCAAAAATGACCCATGGATCCTTTTCCTAATGTATCAACAGAATCCGAATGCGTTTGGTGAGTTTTCCATATGGCAGTTTTTGTTTTCAATTAAAATTTTGTCCATTTTAAATAAAAGTGAGACACTTTGAGTGGTACCGGCCACACTGTGCCTCGGATTGAGGTGGGGTTGACTCATACACGTCAAAAATGACCCATGGATCGTTTTCATAAAGTACCAACAGAATCCTAAATCTTTTGGTTAGTTTTTTGTATGCCAGTTGTTGTTTTCAATTAAAATCTTGTCCATTTCAAATAAAAGTGAGACACTTTGAGTGGTACCAGCCACACCCAGCCTTATATTGAGGAGAGTTTGACTTGTACACATCAAAAATGACCCATGGATTGTTGTGATAAAGTATCAACATAATCCGAATCTGTTTGGTCAGTTTTCCATATGCCAGTTGTTGTTTTCACTTATAATGTTGTCCATTTCAAATAAAAGTGACACTTTGATTGGTACCAGACACACCATTCCTTATATTGAGGTAGGGTTGACTCGTAAACGTCACTTGGGTTTTTTGAGTGCTGTCAAGTGAAAATTGACGATCTGGGTGAGTCTAATCCTCTCCTTGCTTCCTCTTTTTTATTAGGGTTTTCGCTCTTCTCTCATCTTCTTCCGAAGCTCTAAAAACCTCTTTTCCATTGGGATTTAGGGTGAATCTTGAAGATATCTTAGATTGGGTTCTAAGATTCCGAATTAAGAGTGAGATTGTCTCCATAATTGAGGTAGGTGGTAAGTGCTTGGTTCTGAATTAATAGTAATGGAATGTTAATTAGATTGGGATTTAGGGTGAATCTTGAAGAGATCTTAAATTGGGCTTAGAGACCTTGTGATGTAGTGATTGGTGTGAAGATGTTAGTGATACAAAGTTGTGTGAGGTACCCAGTGGAGAATGAGGATATATGTGGCAGGGTTATGCATGGTAGGAGGAGGGTGGGGGGGGGGGGGAATTCAAGGGGCTGCCCGGGGTACAGGGAGAAGGGTGGGGGGGAGGGGGGCTGTTCGGGGGGCTATCTGGGTGGCTTTCCAGGGTCCAGGGTGGGGGCAGTCCGTAGTCTGAGGTTCAGGGAGGAGGGTGGGGGGGGGGGGGTGTTCGGGGGGCTATCCAGGGAGTTGTCTAGGGGGGGGGGGGTTGGGGGTGTCCAGGGGGTGGGGGGGGGGAGGTTTTCTTGGGGGTATGTGGTGTCCAGGGGGTGGGTGGGGTGTCCAGGGGGTGGCAGGGCTGTCCAGGGCGGTGCGGGGTGTCCAGGGGGGTTGGCGGGCTGTCCATGGGGGTGGGGGGCTGTCCATGGAGGGATGGGGTGTCTAGGGGATGGGTGGGGATATCGAGGGGGGTACAGGGTGGGTAGTGTGGGGGGGGGGGGGGGGGGTATTCCACTGGGTGTAGGGGCTGTCCAGGGGGATACGGGGTGTCTAGGGGGCGTGGGCGGGCTTTCCATGGGGGGGGGGGGGGGGCTGTTTAGGGGGGTGGGCGGGCTATCCATGAGGGTGGATGGGCTATCCAGGGGGTCAAGGGGGTCCAGTGGGGTGGGTGGGTGGGTGGGTGGGGGGCTCTCCAGGGGTGGGGGTGTCCAGGGGGTATGAGGTGTCTAGGACAGCCCGCCCCACCCCCTTGGACAACCCACACCCCCACTAGACAGCCCCCCACTGGACAACCCCCCTCGCTCCTTGGATATCCCATACCCCTCCCCCACCTGGACAACCCCTACCCCCTAGGATAGCCTACCCCTCCCTATACACCCCACACCCCCTCCCCTACAGCCCCCCACCTGGGCACCCCCCACCTGGACAACCACCCCCACCTAGACAGCCCACCCCCTCCCTTGACACCCCACACCCCTCCCCCACCTGGACACCCCATGTTGACCCCGTTAGACAACCCACACCCCTCATTGGGGCAACACATACCCCCTCCCCCACACCCCTATAGCCCCCCCTAGAGCCCCCTACCCCCTGGACAACCCACCCACCACATGGACAACCCCCACACCTGGACAACATCCCACACCTGGACAGACCCAACCCCTCCTACACCCCTTAGGGTATTTTTATTTAAAATCATTTTATTCATTAATAAATCCAAACTATCATGCATTATCCATTTCACTATACAAAAAACATAAAACCCCACTAAACATAATACATAAAACCCCACTAAACATAAAAAATAAATCAAACATAAAAAAACATAAAACAAACATAAAACAAACCTAAAAAAAACATAAAACACACCCTTTACGCCACAAAACAAAAACCTAAAACAAACCCTTTACACCTACACTAAACAAACCCCACCAAACAGACCATTTAGGATGTATGAAGTGTAGAACAAAAAAACATAAAACAAACAAAGGGTTCCATACTCCAACAACACTAATTCTAATTTACTCGAAATCAAAACATCAAACATAAAATAAAAACTAGAAGAACAATAAAAATAACTTAATAATTTGAAGTGTAGAAATAAAAATTTGTTTGATTGAAGATGGATCATTGGATGGAAGGTGTTTCAAGGCCGAGAGGACTTCGAGAAGAGGTCTAGATTAAGTCTGCAGTCGGAAATACTGGGATCTGGGTCAATGGGTATTTGGGAGAAAACTTTCCTAAAGGTTTTTAAAAAATGTTAGGAAAGTCTATCTTTACCAACAATTTATTAAAATCGTTGGTATATGTTAGAGGAACTGAAGCTTTCCCAATGGTTCTGTCAAACCATTGGTAATGTTTAACTATTTTAACACATTTTTGCAACATTTTGAGAAAACTGTTGGCAAATGTGTATTTTTTTTATAGTATACCAATAGTTTCTTCAAACTATTGGTATATATCATTTGGAAAAACCACCATTTCTAGTATTGTTTGAATCCATAAGACATTAATAATTATTTATATATCTTGGGATCATGTAAAACTATTTCATCATATGATTAAAATGTTTTAGAGACCAGTTCCCTTCTGATACTTATCATAATCCCGTAAGAGAAATAGTCAATCTTTTATTAATTATTTCATATGAAATCGAAAATATAACTTTCTAACCTTATAAAGGTAGATTCATACTCCACAACACTTTCTTACTATTTTTATTTATTCTATGTAAATTTATATTAATCTCATTTTGTTTATTATGAAGGAAATATTTTTGTAAGAATGTATCCTTTAATGATTTACATTCCTTGAGTCCTATTTCCTCTTCCTCCCTAGTATTCTAGATTAATGACCACCATTGATCAACATCTCCCTTGAGAAAATACACTGAAAGTGTAATATTTTCCTTCTCACCACATTGTAATTCCATAAATATCTTCATTAAAGACTAAATCCATTACTCACCTACCATTGGATCAGTATTACCACTAAATAATGGGGGAATTTATCACATAAAGCAATCCAACATTAGATAATCTCACTGTAGAATAGGTTTCTCAATCTGGGAAAGGTTATTTTTCATCAATTGATTAATCTGCCCTAATATATCCTTAATTTTTTAGTTCCAATACTAGATATAATGGTTTCCTCAATGGGTAAACCTCTACATTCTTTATGAGTATTTATGTACTTCATCCTTATAGGTTCCACTTATATACACTAGATTAGATCATAACATTATGTATCACATTGTTTAATCCCAAAACAAATAAAATACTTAACATAAACTAGAAAATTTATGTGTATATAATCTCATAATAATAAACATGATTCCTTTGGGATGTTATCATACACTTATCCTTATTCTCTCATAGGGTTATGTTCTCTAATTTATGTTTTCCTAAATATAGTTTCCAATTTTCTACAAAAATTTCTCTTATAACAACCAAAATTACCCAGACCCCAATAGCCTAGATCCAGTGCCTTAATTTATTAAATTAGTGTAGATATAAGATTCAAATCCCAAAGGATCGATTATTTTAACAATTTTGAAAAACTAGATATATATATGAAACCCATTTTACATTGGAAAAATGAAAATAAAACATAATACATAACAGAAGTTAATAAACTGAATATTTGAAAAATTGTTCAAAGATCAATTCTTTATAACCCATGTAAATGAAAAAAATAAGAGTGAGCTCAAATGATCAATAAAGGTTAAGTACATCAGAATCTATCATGATTTAATAATTAATAATCAATATTCCAAGGTAAATAACAGAACACACATTCCATTTAAATAACAGGATAAAGCATAATCAAGATGGAAACATAAAATTTAACACACATTCCACTTAATCAATAAGATGAGAATGAGATGAATCCATGTATTTTTTCATTGTCAAAATATCATGGATAATAATAACTAAAATTTGAATTCAAGAAATGATTATTTATTGGATTCCATGTCTTCCAAGTACATGGTATCTTTACCGTTAAGACCTTACACAAGATGGTTTAAAGCATATTGGGTTGAAACATCTATGATTTTTCCTACTGATTCATCTCATGAGACTACCGATTCATTTAATGGATTAATTTAAATAGTCCACAACCCATGTCATAGAAGTAAAAAATCATTACTCATATATCTAATAATATATTTAATCCATAAACAATGTGCCATATCAAATATCTATATTGAGTAAAGGATACATATTTATCAATATTATCCCAGTTAATAAAATAAATTTGAAATTAACACTGTATGTAAAAATGGTATAAGGTTTATAAAATAACCATATCCACAAAATAAAATATGGATATCAAAATAGAAATTTAATTTCCAATGAAAAATTATTACAATGAAGTGATTGTCTAAGAGAAAGTTAACAATCACAATAGTGACTGATATTGTACAATAACTTTTACCATTTGGTAATTTTGAAGTCCAATCAACATGGAATAAATAATTCCAATTTAATCTTAAAATACCATGAATCATGAATTATTCATGATATGGCATGTTAAATGGGTAGTATATACACCACATAGAAGTGAATTGGTTCATAATAACAGACAAGTCTCAATAGAATGTGAATACCTTACCTTACAATTCCTTTTAGTTGAACAATATTTAAGATAATATATAATGGTTTTAATCATGATATTAAATTATAACATAATCATGTTAATAATATCACATTTTATCCTTTTATAACATCTTATCAACCACATGTTAATAATCTTTCATTATTTTCATTGTTTGGGGTGTTGATTGCCTTATTTATTGAGTGTGTTTTGACTTGTTTTTTTCATCTCAATTAGATCATTATTTAATAATATAAAAAAAATTTAAACTATGATTTAAATATCATATATATTCTTTATATATTTATTTATAATAATCTATAAAATCTAGCAACATTAAATGAAATTCACTGCTCATGGAGACGCTTGGTCATACATGCACATAAACACTGATTCCATTTTCTTGTCATATTAAAAGAAATAAAAGTAAGATATATGTGTGTATATTATCATTAAAGTATAATATTTATTTAATATACATAACATATTTTTATTAAACCCATCCTTAATACATTCCATGTAACGTGTGAAGGAATAAAAACACTTTGTGAGGTGGTAATCAGCTGTATACATGAACAATGTTATCATATTGAAAAAAGGAAAGCATGACGGTATGTGATATATAATAATTAAAAAAGAATAATAAAATTTTAAATATCATATATATCATATATAAACTATAAATACATCATTATTCCCAACCTTGAATGGTGGAAATGTAAGAACGAACAACATGAGTTCATGAGATGGTAGTCTGCCATACTCACGAACAATGATTTTGTATCCCATTTGATGGAAGTGTGTGTGGTTATAGTTATTAACCTTAAAATAAAAAAATATAAGTATATTTAATATATTATGTTTATTATATAATCATTATATAAGAATAATTTAAAGATAAGGAGATGAAAATAAAATAAAAAAGCTTTTAGAAAAATATTACCACTTCTTCAGGAATCCTCATTAGGTTTGCACTAATTTTTTCATAAGTTTGGATTTATTCCCAATATAAGGATTTTATAAATATGTGAGGGATTTTTTAGAGTTATTTTTCAGGTTTTGGATGATCAAAATGTCTTAAGAGGTGTGAATAAGTGATAGGAGTGAGTGACTTTTTGACATTCTGGTAAATACCCAAAAGTAAACACTATTGAGAGGTATCCATTACCTAATGTGCCTCCAATAATGAACCATGTTTGATAAAAGAGGGAATATGGTAAAACTAGGGCTATAATTTTTATTTAAAATTTTATAGGTTATTATTTCCCTTAAGTTTAAAGTTTATTTCCTTGATAAACACATTTTTCTCTTAATCGATGAAATTAATTTTAACTTTTTCAATAATATTTTTTGTAAAAAATTAAGTTAAACTTAATATAAATTAGAAATTATTCTTATTCTAAATATAGAATCAATTTTTTCATATTAAAATTACATAAGTTTCATAAATTAATTTAAAATTAATCCCACAGACGTGTTGATAAAACGAGTTTTTAAAGTGAAAATGTTCAAAAGTTTACTATGTTTTTATATCTAAATTCAAAATAAAAATGATAAAAATGAATACAATTTTATTAATAGATGTATAATTTAAAAATTGAGACTTTAAAACCAATTTAAAATATAATTTTACATTATAAATTATTTATATGAAAATTCATTTTTAGTTAAAATTTAGTTTATTTCATTATTCATCAAAAAATGAAACTTCTCAGAAAAACACAAAAAACTCACCATAAGATAATTTTGACATTAATATTTAAAAAAGTATTTTTATTTTATCAAATTAAATTTATAAAAATTTCAAAAACTAGTTTTAAAATAAGTTCACCATTAAAAGGCGGTAAAACCGCCTTTAGAAAAATACAACTTTTTATGTGTAAAATTGGATTTATTCTTATATTACGACTATCAAATATAGTTGATGAATTTAAAAAATTTTATTGAATATATATCATAAAAATTTTATTAATATAATTTGATAATATTAATTAATTTTATTTATTTTGATAAAACTCTTTTGGGGGCATAAAAAATAGTTTTTATAAAACAATTTCCTTTATATTCAATTGGTTTTTGTTTTAATTAATTCTTAATAGGTAACTAATGAATTGAACCATATATTTTTATATGATAGTTAATCCTTCTCATATCCAAAAAATTAATTTAGAGGAGATTATTTCTGTTTTAAATAATAATAATAATATTATTCGGAAAAACTCGGTATTGTGAGTAACACAAGCTATCAGAGAAAGTTATTATTGCATGTAACGCAAGCTAACTCAATGTTGTGTGCATTTAAAGAATATAATAGACTTAATTTATTTAAAATATTAAATATATTTTAAATTTTAAGGATTTTATATTCCCTTCTACGTTTTTTGATGCATGTCATACATGATATTGAATAAAATGTTATTCTTTTATAATTTCTGGGTGATACATTCTCCCCACCTTAAATCAATTGTGTCTATTCAAATTAAACATGATATCAATATAACATGGTTTAAAATTTTGAAATATAATTATTGAAAAACCCACATTATAAAATATTTAATAAAAAATATTCTTAATAAGATATAAAGTGATGTACTAAATTCATATATAATAACTCATAACTGGGTTTTCGATTAGAAGAACAATGGTGGGAAATGTAGACATTGACATGGAAGAGAAAAATAACACTAGAATACAAAGGGAGAGAGATAGATAAAATGTTTAGGAGAAATTTAAATACCAAAAATACTTAAACTATAGGTGTGATAAAGGTCATATATGTCATAAAAAACAATTATAATAGGACAATATTTTTGTTTCAATACCCTTTTCTTAGAGTTGGGTAATTATTTCACTCTCTAAAAATGTAAGGAAATTTATTTACGTGATATTCTTCTTTTTCATAAGAAAAATATTATCCTTTGGTTGTTACATGAACAATTTTTACTTCATATCTTAGGATAAGATTAATTATATGGTGAAGTAATACAATAATCTCCAAAACCCCATCTAAATTTTAACTTAAACCATTTCATAAATGGTTAAAATTATGTTCCTTCTAAATATTATGATCCAAAACTTTTGAATAATCTCCAAGGTAGTTAGCGGTATCTAATTTACATTATCCATATAAATCAATTATTTATCCAAACTTCAGTGTCTCAACATCAGGAACATATTAAGGGTTAATTTTCCCTCAACCATGTGTATTCTAAAAAGTTTAAATTTCCACTAAATCAATTTTCATGGTACCATTCAATATATGATCTCAAATCCTTAATGAAATAGTTCCACAATACAATCCTTATATATTTCATAATTCATATCATGTGAATATCATCAATAAAATACTTTTACAACATATTTCTTGGATAAAAATATAAAAGTACATTAATCATTCCACATCAGTTATTCCAATAGTATAAGATTGACCTTGATTACATAAATTATTCTGAGTTATATTCCCTTGTTTCATTGGGAATTCATTTTCATATTGTCCCATCTATTTACATTTGAAACTCTTAATAGCATTTTTTTTCTTTCTTCCCATTGCATACTTTTTCCTGGTGACCCTTTTTTCTATACCTATAAAAAACTCCCAATCCCTTCAAGAATTTCCTAGGGTGATTATTTCTGCAGTTATCACATGTGAAAAAAATCCTTCTTTGGATTCTTCCCATTATACTTTATTTTCTCTTCCATACTCTTATTCTATTATTTCCCTTTGAATAAATATGATTTGGATAATTCTTTCTCTATTTTGATAGAACATAAAACTATCTCATCATATGAAGAAAAAGTTCTATAGAATAGTTACCTTCAGAGAATTGTCTAAATCCTTTAAAAGAAATGGTCAATATTGTATTCCATGTTGCATATGAAATCTATATCATACCCTGATATCCTTGTTAAGGTAGATTCATACCCTACAACAATTTCTTCCATCTTTTTATTTAATATTGGGCACTTTATCTTCATATGAATTTATTTCTTATGAGGGAAATATTTGTCAATGAATTTATCTAAATAAGATTTCCCTTCAATGATTTCTATTTACTCTTCCTCTATAGTATTCTGAATTAAGATCCACCATTTATCTGTTTCACCATTGAAGAAATATAATGCAAGTGTAACCTTTTCCTTCTCACTGCATCCCAATTTTATAAGTGTATTATCCAAAGAATTAATCCATTATTAAAACTTCATTAGATCATTAGACCCACTAAATTATTAGGACCTCCATTGTATATAGCAATCCAACATCATAGAATCTTTATGTGGAATATATTTCTCCATCTGATTAAGATTAACTTTTATAACATTATTAAGATTTTCTAATATATCCATAACTTTCTCAGTT
Source organism: Viscum album (assembly GCA_963277665.1). Classification (NCBI taxonomy): domain Eukaryota; kingdom Viridiplantae; phylum Streptophyta; class Magnoliopsida; order Santalales; family Viscaceae; genus Viscum; species Viscum album. The sequence goes on from OY728138.1 coordinate 1,335,364,710, forward strand.
CTAATACCAGCGATATTGGATTCATTAGCAGGGAAACCTATAAAATGGTAATGATTATTGATACACTTATTCATTGTTGGTTCTATTTATATAAAATATATTAGATCATTACATAATGTAACATAAATTTTAATCCCAAAACTAGAAAAATAAATGACATAAAATGTAAAATATATGTGTATCTAATCTCATAATCATAAAGATGGTTTCTTTGTGATATCATTCCACAATTATACCTATATTATATCATAGAGTTATGTTATCTAATCTATATTTTCTTAAATATAGTTTCCATGGTTTCTACTATACTTTCTCTAATACTAACTATAATAACCTCAACCCCATTATCCTGGAGCTAGTTCCTCACTTTATTACATTGGCATAGATACAAGATTAAAATCCTAAAGGATTGACCAGTTCAATATTTTTGGTAAAATAGATAATTACAAGATACCCATTTTACATTGGATAAATGAAAATAAAACATAATACTCAAAATAAGATAATAAATTTCATCCTTTAAAGCTCATTCAATGGTCACTTCTTTATAACCTGGGGTAAGGAAAAAAAATAAGGGTGATCTCAAATGATGAGCAAGGGTTAAATACAATAGAATCTATCATGAATAAATAATAAATATTCAATATGTAAAGTTAAATAACTGAGCACACATGACATTTAAATATATGTATAAGACATAATCAGCATGGAATGGTAAATAACTAAACACACATTCCATTTAATCAATAATTTGAGAATGAAATGCATCCATATATTTTTTCATAATGAATATCTCATGGATAATAATTACTAAAATAAAAATGTAGTATATTCTTAATTATTATATACCATGTTTTCTAGGTACTTGGTACCTTTTCCTTCAAGACCTTTTACAAGACGATTTAAACCATACTGGGTATAAACCCATCTGATTTGGAAAAATGATTCATCTCATGAGACTACCAATGCATCGAGGGGATTACTTTAAATAGTGAATAAACCATGTTTTACTAGTCAAATATTTCCTCATATTTCAAAAAATAGATTTAATTTATAAATAATGTGCCTTATCAAATGTCCATATAGAGTAATCGATATAGATTTATCAATATTTCTATAATTAATCAAATAACTTTCAAAATTAAATACCATATATAAAATGGTATAAAGTTTTGGAAATAATCATATACATAAAATAATTATATGGATATTAAAGATGAATGAAATGTCCAATTAAATTTATTACAAAAAAGTGATTATCTTAATATAAATTTAACAATCACAATAAGTGAGTCAGTGTAATAACTTTTACCCATTGGAAATTTTCATGTCAAATCAACTTGGATGAAATAATTCAAATTTAAAATTAAAATACTATGAATAATAAATTACTCATGATATTACATATCAAATGGGAAGTATATACACCACATATAAGTGAATTTGTGCGTAATAACCAATAAGTCTCACTGGATTGTAAATTGAGATAAATCCCTTACCTTACACTTCCTTTTGGTTGACCGATATTTAACCTATTGTATAATGGTTTTAAGAATGATATTAAATTATAATATAATAATATTTATAATATCATATGTGATCATTTTATAACATCTTATCACCCTTTTGTTAACAATTGTTTATTATTTTCATTGTTTTGGGTGTTGATTGCCTTGTTTTTCGAGTATGTTTTGACTTGTTATTTTTTGTTACTATTACTTAGATCATGATTTAATAATATAAATAGTGTAAAATTTTATGTAAATATAATATATATTTATTATATATGTATTTATAGTAATATATAAAATTTAGTTATAGGAAATGAAATACACCTTTCATGGAGACAGTAGGTCATACGTACGCATGAACGCTGCTTCCAATTTTTTTTCAAATTAAAAGAAAGAAAGTGAATTGATATATATGTATATTATAATTATAGTATCATATTTTATGTTATATATATATATATCATATATTTTTATTAAACCCATCCTTAATACATTCCATGTAACGTGTGAATGAATCATATAACTTCGTGAGGCGACATCCCACCATACACATGAATGACGTTATCATATTCCCAAAAAATAGATAACATTAAGGTATGTGTTATATAATAATTAAATAATAATAAATGCATTATAAATATCATATATATAATACATAAACAATAAATACGTCATTATTCTTAACCTTTAAAGGTAGTAATAGAGAAACGAATGACATCGGTTAATGAGGCGGTAGTCAGTTGTACAAATGAATGATTATTGCATGTACCATTTGATAGACATGTGCATAGTTTTTTTTCATAACCGTAACATAAAAAAATATCAGAATATTTAAGATAATAATGTTATTATTTAATCATTATATAATAATAATTTAAGGAGACAGAGAAGTAAATAAAATAAAAACGCTTTTAGAAAAACATTACCTCTTTTTCAGGTATCCTCCTTAGGCTTGCACTAATTACTTACTATGTTGGATTTAGGAAATATATATGTATTATATAATGAAATTATGTTTGTTGGTGAGTGATTTGGTAAGGTTTTAGATGTAAAAAATGGATTGATACATGTGAACAAGTGAGGGGAGTGAGTGCTTTTTTATAGTGGTGGAGGAGTGAAATTCTTGTAAATACCAAAAAATAAACTCTATTAGAAGGTCTACATTATCTCACATGTCTACCATAATGAAATATTTTAGATAAAATATTTTATAGGGTCTAAATATGTCTATAAAATGGGTGTTGTACATGTTTTAGGTCATTTTACCGTTATGTTTAATGTTTAGTCAAATGATAAACTCATTTTTTATTAATCACTATAATTAATTTTAATTATTTTCACTAATAATTTTGGAAGAAAAATAAGTTAAAATTATATATTATAAATTATTTAAATTATAAATATTTAATCTTTTTTTACAAATTGAAATCACATAAGTGGTAGAAATTAATTTAAACATAATCCTATAGATGAGTAGAGAAAATGAGTTTTTAAAGTGAAAATTCTAAAAAGTATACTATGTTTATATATATAAATTAAATATAAAAATGATTTAAATTATTAAAATTGGATTAATAAATTTATAATTGAACTATTTTAATTTTAATACGAATTAATAAATTTAACATTATAAATTTTTTAGATGATAAGATACTTTTAAATTAAAATTCATTATATTTCACTCTTAATTAAAAAATGAACCTTCTCCGAAAAATACCAAAGGCTATTGATATAATAATTTTGATATTCCCATTTCAAAAATAAAGTTTTATTTTTAAAATAAAATTTATAAAAGTGTCAAAGTTTAGTTTTAAAATAAGTTTTGCATTAAAAGGCGGTAAAATGGCCTTTAGAAAAATACATCTTTTTATGAGAAAATTTTTATTTGTTCTTATCTTATTCCTATAAAATATATTGGATGAATGTCAAAAAATTTGATTGAGTATATAATATATAAATTTTATTAAGATCATTCACTAATACACTACTACAAAACAATCCTTTCACAACACTAAAAATGTCATTTTTCAACTCTAGAGAAGCGTTGACTACCAGAGCGAGTTTAAAATACCTAGTATTTTATCAATGATAAAAAAACACTGATAAAGGGGGAATGTTGTAGCGTAATGTAAAAAAACACTACAACACTAGTGAAGTGTGTTTTAACAGCACACTGTATCACTATAACACCATAAAATCAGAAAAATTAAGTTTCAATACATAATTAAAATGAAATAAAATATACAACATAAATACAAGAATAAAAACAATATATTATAGAAATTTATAACATTGGTTTATATAATTACACAAGTAAAAATTATTACATACATTCAAAAACATCAATGTTCTTTTTTTTCCTTTAATCCTAACCCATGCTCAAGAAAAAAATGCACCTGTATAAGAAAAAAATTATTTTATTAGTAATAATATAAAGATATAAATTAACATAAAGTGTTAATTTTAAACTAAAAATTAAGTAGAAATGGTGCCCCATTCTCCTGGACATCACTCCCATCCCTCACTCCTAGCATCACCCTCTCCTAGGGTTTGAAAGTTTTCCTAGAAGATTTGGATTTCCCATCCTTCTTCGGATTTCTTACCCTTCTTTAGATTCTTCGACATCATTCTCCAGGTTCTTTCTCCTATTCTTCTCATGGGTCCCTCTTGGATTTACTCTGGATTTCTTCTTCATTATTCAGAATGGCCTCGTTATCCTACTTCCTCCCCTACTCTAGCTGCCTAGTCCGACAAACACGACCCCATACAGGTCAGGTGTGTTGGTTTTCAGGTGGGTATGGGATTATGGCAGTTGGAGTAATAAAAATGAAAGACTATCCGATAAGCATATTCTTCCACTGAATTTTCTTGATTTTTTGTTTCATTTCTTATAGTTTGATGGACTTTTAGTGTTTCAGACTTGGTTTTCCTCTCTCTCAGTTATCGTTTGTTCTTTCATCGGCTTTGGCTATTTCCCTTCAGAATTGTTCCTTTTAGGGTTTCAACCCTGGATTCCCATTTATCAGGTTTTGTTTCCCCCCATATTTTATGTTTGTTTTATCCTTCGAATGTTATGTCTTTTGTCTTTACTTGGAGGGGTTTTTTTGCGGTTCTTTCTTTGGTTTTTGTCGATGTGGTACGAGTCCCATTATTAGGGAAAATTCTGAGTTTGGAGAAGGGTTTATGCTGCTTTTAGAAGGATTTGGGCCCGATGATGGTCATGTATTGAATAACTCCTTGGCCACTCCACCTACTCTAGACTCATGTTTCTACATGCCTCTCCTAGTTGGATATGACACAATAGAAACTATGTAGTTTTGGGATTGTGGTTCAAGGTTTGAATGGATTCAAGGTGCTCCCAGAGTTGGAGGGAATTTGTTTTGTGGCTTCAATTCTATTTTGTTGCTTCACTGGTGTTCTGTTTTTTCTCTTGGTAGTGATTATGGTTTATGGTGTTCGATTGTCTCAAACTTCCTGTTGCGGTGGTGTGATGATGATGATACTGGATAGTGATGATGCTTTGTTGGTGTTTGATGTAGTTTGTGGTGGTGGACATCGATGTCCTGAAAATGGAGAGGTGTTTTGAATGATGGTGATGAATTGTTCAAGAAGTGACTTCCTATTGGCATCTGATGCTCCGTGGTCAAATCACAGGATGTGCAGAATTTGTGTTGTTGTTGGTATATTTTGAATTTTAAAATAGGTTGAATGATACGGTCTTGGTGGGGTGAATGGTTATTTTGAAAATTTAATTTTATAAGGGTGTTTTGTAAGGGTGTAACTTGATACTGGATGTTTATATTTGTTTCCACATACCCTAAAAGTGTCTCTTTAATAAAATAAAAAATGGACTGTGGAATAAATAAACTAAACATTGAGTCATACTTGGAACTTTGTGGATTGGATTTAGTTTTAGTTGATTATTACACGTCAAACCATTTCTTGTTCGTCTTCAAGAATTATATCTGTGGAAATTAACTGAATAAGTATAAGATAAAAATGAAAAGGATATTAATTAATAGAAGATAGAATGACGAGAAAAAATATAGACTCATTAGCTTGATTTTGGTGATGTAATGTGTTTTTAAAATAAATTAACACTTATATATTTAAAAGATGCACTTGGAGTCATATCAGTCACATCGCACATCGAATTGAGGTGCATTTGATTCTTGAATGTCTCCACTGACATATGGATCATTTTTCTAAAGTATCAAAACAATCATGATGTGTTTTCTTATTTTTGAGTATGTCACTAGTCTTTTTCACTAAAATATCATTTATAACTAGAAACATGCTCTTTGACTCATACTGGTCACATCTTTTAACAGTTTGAAATGATACCAATTACAATATATAAACAATGACTTATGAACCATTTTCCTAAATTATCAAGATATTCTGAGTGTTTTTTCTTGGTTTTTTATAAGTGACACTTATTAAACTAAAATATAGAATTTAAACTGATAAGAGATACATTGAGTCATACTATATACAGAGTGTATCATATTAATTTGTGTTTGGCTCATATCCATCAAAAATAACTTATGGATTGTTTTTAAAAATTATCAAAACAATATGAATGCATTTTCTTTGTTTTGAGTAGGCAATTTGTTATTTTTACTAGAATTGATGTCAATTTTAAATAAAAAGATGCATTTGGAGTCATATCAGTCAAAATGTGCATCATATTTAGGTGAGGATGATTCTTAAAAATAAAAAATTACTTTTTTATCATTTTTATGAGCTATCAACCAAACAGAATTCTCGGTTTTGAGTAGGTTAGTTGTTATTTTTACTAAAATTGATGTCAATTGTAAATAAAAAATAACACTTGGGGTAAAAATGATGACACAATCCATCATATTGAGTTTAAAATGGTTCCTAAACATACCAAATGAGTTATGGACAATTTTAATAAAGTATAAAAGTGATCTCTATTCATTTAATCAGTTTTGAGTAAGTCACCTATCTTTTTTACTGAACTGTCATTTTAAACTAGAAACACACACATGGATTAATACTGATCACATTGTGTTTGGGTTGACATGATACCAATTCTTATACATCAAAAATAACTTATGAATCAATTTCCTAAATTATCAAGAAAATATGAGATCATTTTCTTGGTTTTTTGTGAGTGATATTTTTTTTAACTAAACTGTCAATTTTAAACAAATAACGAACAAATTGATTAATACCAGGAAAATCATGTTTCGTATTGAGGTAACAATGATTTCTACACATCAAAGAATTACTTTTGGATCATTTTTATAAAGTATTAAAATAATTCTAATGCATTTTACTTTTTTTGAGTAGGTCAGTTGTCCTTTTTGCTAAAATTGATGTGAATTTTAAATTAAAAGATGTAATTGGTGTCATATTGGTAAAAAACTAAGTCATATTGAGGTGAGGATGTTTAATAAACATCTAAAATGACTTATGAATCATTTTACTAAAGTATCAAAACAATATGAAAACATTTACTCTTTTTTGAGTATGTTACCTCTCTTTTTTAGTAAAATGTCATTGTAAACTAGAAACACGCACTTTGAATCATATCGATCAAATCATATATCTGTTTGATGTGAAAGATATTAATAAACATAAAAAATAATTATAAATATATTTTCTAAATTATTAAGTGAATCCAATCATGTTTTCCCTGTTTTTAGTGAGTGGAACTTTTTGAACTAAATTATCGATTTTAAATTGATAACAGACATATTGAGTCATACTAGGAACATCATGTATCAAATTGAGGTGTGGATAATTCCCACATGTAAAAAATGAAATATTTATTTATTTTCCTAAATTATCAAAATAATATGAATGCATTTGATTGGTTTTGAGTGGGTTAGTTTTCCTTTTTACTAAACTTGATGTCAATTTTAATTAAAAAGTCACACTTGGAGTCATACCGATCACACCGTACATCGGATTGAGGTGTGGCTAACTCCAACACATCTCAAATGAAATTTTTATTATTTTAACCATTTATTTAAACAATCCAAATGTATTTACTCAGTTTTGAGTATGTCGCTTCTTTTTTACTAAAATATCATTTTAAACTGGAAACACACACTTTGACTCATACCAATCACATTGTGTATAGGTTATATGTGATATAAATTCCTAAAACACAAAAATTACAATGAGTTAATTTCCTAAATTATCAATAAAATCTGAGCGTGTTTTCTCAGTTTTTAGTGAGTGACATTTTTTTAACTAAACTGCCGATTTTAAACTGATAACAAACATATTAAGTCATACCAAGTAAATTTTATATCGGATTGAGGGAAGGATGATTAATACACTTAAAAAATGACATAAGGATCATTTAACTAATTTATCAAAATAATATGAACGTGTTTTTATGGTTTTCAGTAGGTTAGTTGTCCTTTTTACTAAAATTGATGTGAATTTGAAATAAAAATATGCACTTGGAGTCATATCGGTCACACCGTGCATCAAATTGAGATGAGAATGATTCCTACACATCCCAAATGACTTATATATATTTTTCCTAAATTATAAAAACACTAAGAATATGTTTTCTCTATTTTGAGTATTTCAAAGGTCTTTTTTAATAAAATTAATGTCAATTTTAAATAAAATGAAGAACTTGGAGTCATAATGGTTACACTGTGTGTCAGATTGAGGTGTGGATGATTTCTACACATCTAAATGACTTATGAATCATTTTAATAATTATAAAAACAATATTAATGAATTTTATTGATTTTGATTACATAACATCCCTTTTTTACTAAAATTTCATTTTAAACTAGAAACACGCACTTTGAATCATACAGATCATGTTTTGTATCAGTTAGATGCAAGACTAATTCCTATACATTAAAAATGATTTATGAATCGATTTACTAAATTATCAAAAAATATGAGCATGTTATCTTAGTTTTCAATGCCCAATGCTTTTTTTTTGTAAAATATCAATTTTAAACTAACAATGGAAACATTGAGTCATATTGGACACATATTGTATCAGATTGAGGTGCGTTGGATTTTTACTCATCCAAAATTACTTATAGATCATTTTATTGAAGTATAAAAACAATTAGAATATTTTTTCTTGGTTTTGAGTTTATCATTTTTCGTTTTTACTAAAATTAACATCAACTTTAAATGAAAAGAAGCACTCGGATGCATACCGGTCATACCGTGTATTGGTTTGAACTAGGACTAATTCCTACACATCCTAAAGTCTCAAAAAATATTAGATGCCAATGTTACCCTAATTTATATTGCCTTTATTTGTTTAACTACCAATAATTCATATTGACTTGATGTTCTTAGCAGAAAAACTTTTATCATTGTTGAAATCTAAAAGAGAAGTGGAAACTCATGTGCCCATTATATCATTGGAAGTCATCACAATGGTCACATGAGTTTCCTATACTACTCTAGATTTCAACAATGAGAAAGGTTTTTTAGCTATGAACATTGAATCAATATATAGTGTTAGAAGTTTTACAAAGAAAGTAAATGGAAATGGAAATCATGGTAACTTTGGTAGAAAGAAACATTTTTCTTTTTTGTGGATTGTTGATAATAGTTGAAAGAAAAATATTACTTCCAAAAATATATGTGAAAAAAATAAATAAGTATTAAATAAAAATAATATGCAAATTAACCTAGAAATAATAAATTAAATAATGAAAAAATTAATTAAATAATTAGTAGGAATTCAATTTTTTATGATGGTTGTATGCATTCATGATCCATTTCCTTATTTTCATTATCTCAGTTACAGGCTTGAAGTCCAATATCTCATGATCATGGGTAGCTTCAAGAAAACCACCCAAATTTGAAAAAATAATCCATATGTATAAGAAAACAATAATTAACTGAGTAATAAAAAAAATAAAAATAAAACATAAATATGAAACAATAAATTAATTCTATGGACAATGATTTTATTGTTAAAATATCAAGATTATGAATGGATCATATTTTCCCTCCTACACACTAAAATTCAACTTCATGAATCCCATTATGAACATCTCATATTTTATCCTCCAAATTAATTAAAAGGTGAAAGTTATAGACAAATTTTATCCTCACCAGCTCATCTCCCGAACATTTATCATCACATTTTGTTGTTTAACACACATCCTCCACATCTTGTGGATATGAACCTATATTTATTGAAATACTCTAAGAATTTTTAATCCAAGGGATGACTAATAATCAGATTAGTACAAGAAATATAAAATAGATGAGGGTTGAGTGAAATGACACAAAATGAAATATTTACTATTCAAGAGATGAAGTTGATAAAGATGATAATTGTACTGTATTGTGATCTCTAAAAGGGGTAATGTCTCCCATTTGTGAGAATTTTACTGTTGGAAATTTTTATTAACTCATGGACTATAGAAGGTGACTTTTGGGGGGTATAAACATTATTGTATGTGATTCAAGGGGTCTAAGTAGAGACATACTAGGAAAAATGAATCTTTGGGGCCTTTACAAATTGTACATTTATAGGATAAATCTCCCATTTGATATTTTAAATCCTCTAACTAAGACTAGTCCTACCTCTGTTAAAATGAGCAATCAAATATTTCTTAAATCACCTAAACAAATAAAAATATAATATAGGAAATTAAGGTGTAATAAGAAACCCAAATATGATAAAAAATAGTAAAATATAATTCGATAAACTAGAAGATATAAAAATATATTGATAAAACATTTTAATAACTAAATAGTTATATCATATACATGGATTTTAATCATATATTCTTAGGGGAGGAACCAATACATGTAGACATAAAACGATAAATACCTAAAAATAATTATAATAATTTTTCCAACATATCTTGAATTTGATAACCTCGATTCTATTTTTTGGAACAAGTGAAGTAACAACCTAAGAAATTATTACATTTAATATTAATGGTATATCAAATATTTGAAAACAACTCAAAATTATAATTTCAATTAAAAATTGATAAAAAATGGAAAAATAATTTTAGGAAAAGAATATATCTAAGAAAGAAAAATGTTTCAAACATCTCAAAATTCATAGTTGATAAATTGATTCAATAATTATGTCTTGATAAGTTGAAAACACGAATTATTTTTAAGCTGAAGAAGTGTAGGCATTATACGAAAATTTTATTTTCATAGACATTACGGGTTCTATGGTGATTTTGGGAATATATTGTAAAATTTTAGTCATAATGAAATAAATAATAGTAATAATGAAATATATAGAGTTATTAAATCTTATATATTATTGAAATAATTTTATATTTATAAAAATATTTTTATATTTATATATGAATGAATAAATAAATAAATAATAAATAAAAATATATAAAAATATTTTATACAAATATATATATATTATACCAACAAAAATATATATTATACTATGAAAATATATAAAATAAAAATATATATTAAAAAATAACACACACACACCCACACATACACATATATATATTATACAATAAATAAATATATACTACACAAGTATATTATAAGAATATATTATAAAAATATAATATAAAAATATATTTCTATAGAGTTCATTCAATTTTTGAAATTAATCATCTAATTTTACTTATGAAGATTTGTCTCACTTCAAAACTATTTTTGAAAGAGCGAGTCCTAAAAAATTTTTATTTTCTAATTGTGTGTTTGTCGGAGTAGATTACTCAATAGGGAAGTGAATTGAGTATCTATAAAAATTTATATTAAAGTTAGTTCTTTGAAAAATTTCCCCCAATTAAAATATAATCAAAGTTAGTTTATAGTGAATTTATAAAGGTCCTGAATTTTCAATTAATTTATCATAAGATTGATTAGTTCTCATTTATACTAATATGAATATTGGTATAACATTTTAAACCAACTTACTGGTTCCAAACAGATATAAAAACTTGCTAAAATAACTATTAATTTTCAATTTAGTTTTATGAAATAGTGATAAAACAGAGTAAAACAAAAGTGTAAAACTAAAGAGTAAAACTAAAGAGTAAAAACATAGTAAAAATAAACAATAGGTTTAGTCTCAAGCTGAAAATTAGTCCTCTCCACTTGGTAATCACCTACCACCAAGTAGTTTATAATAATAAAAAGTTTGATCCAAACCCTAGACCGGGGTTCAAAACAGCACCCAAGGCTGTCCAGGTCACATCCGACCTCTACCATAGTTATTCATGGAAATAACAATAAACATGTCACACTTGACCTCTTCCACTGTTCTACATGGAATATAGAAGAGAATAAAGAGAGTGATATTGAGGATATTATGTTTCCTCCAATTATTTGTAGGAGTCAATGTGTGTGTAATAGACCGATACACAAATTGATCAAAAATGTAAACAAAAGAAAACAATAAAGATAATGTTGTAGAATATAGTTTATAAGTTTTTGTGTGCTATGAACTGAAGTTTTGGACTTTTCTGATGAAGAGAGAATGAATTCTTATGCCTCTTCTGGAATTTGGATTCAAAAAAGAGCATCGCAGACTATGTGGTTTGGTTTTTGAAGGAGTGTAAAGTGTTCATCACTTTGGTGGAAGGATGTTCAGTGTATTTTAGAAGGTATTTTTCATCTTATTGATGTTCCCATATACTATTTATTTGATTTCTTGGGACTTTGAAGAAAGCTCGAGTGTTGTAGGAGTATTTTCAGTTCTTCTGTTCCCAATTTTCCTTTTCAGCATATTACTCATCATATTTCAAATGATCCAGTATGTAATTCTTTTATACTTCGTGATCTAATAGGCATGAAGATCTCCCCACGTGTATGTACCTCATACTGTCTACTGAATTTCATACAAACAACATTAAATAATTTCATAAATATTAATTTGTCTAAATATGACAGTTAGATATAAATTTGAATTAATCATATAAAAACATATTTTACGACTATCGGTGAGTTATGATTATCGGTGACTCATTTGCATCAGTCTTTCATCATTGGTCAGTCATCATTGGTGACTCCATGTATCAGTTAGTCCTTTCCATCAGTATCAGTGACTCATTTATAATAATCAGTGCAACCGATCAATGCTGAGACAAATGAAATAACGATGAATCATATGAATGGGGAGTCATTCCTCCTGTCAGTGAGAGAGTTGAGCTAACTATGGCACATCTCAAGTGACAGTGGGTCCTTATGTTGGTAGAATCATGAAACGGTAGGTCACTTTCACTAATGAAAGTTTGTTTGTGTTGGTAGCATGTGTAATGGTGAGTCCTCTTTTTTTAGTGTCATGTCCAACGGTCAGTCCTTTGTAATGGTGCAGCTTCACATTCTTAGAAACTTTTCTTGTTTGATCTGTCTAACAGAAAGAAACTTGACTAACAGCGAGTCATCCTCTTTTCAGTGTCAGGGACTTATACAAAGACAATTTTGAATGACCTGTCTTGTAATTTAACAAAGTTAGAAATTGTTAATCCTCTTAATTACACCTAGATAATCCATTAAAATCTTGTTTAGACTTAAGAACACATCAATATTTATATAAATGACATGATCTAACATTCAAGATAATGCTGTGTCATAATAAAAGATCTAACATGAAATAAGATATATGTTAATATATGACATTATTTGTGATAATTTAAACCTTTAGTTAGATATATTTTCCAACAACATCTATGGGACAACAATCTCCCCCTTTTTGATAATCACAAATCATGGAATTATCAAATTGCATAAAGTTCTCCCCATTTTGAGATTATCAAAAAGTAATAAGAGAAATGAATAGAAAAAATTGTAAATTAGGTTCAATGAAATAGAATTCAAAAACTTAGTACTTTAAAAATAAATACAAGAAGGTATCCCTATCAAATTAAAAATAGTCCACACTAGAAGATCAATAGGTAGGGTTAAGGGGTTCCTTGCCCTTATCAAAAGGATCAATAGATGGTTGATTAGGAGGGGTAGGATGAATATTAGGAGGTTCCAAATGGATTGTGAGAGGAGGCATATTCACTCTTTTAGGAATTATAGAAGCAAGGGTAGTGTTTGGTTGAAAAAGAACCTGAGATGGAACCGTTTTTGTGATGAATGGTCTGATGTGAGTTAAGTCCTGAGAAACTAACATTTGAGGATGAGCATCCACTGAACTAACATTGCTGAGATATGTATCATGAGGCACTACAATTGCTTCACTCTAGACATGAAGATATGGTTTCAACAGCTTGATGAATTGTTCAATAATTTCTCCATCATATTTCATAGACTTCTCAAAATAATCCTTGTTTTCTATAAACTTATCCCACAAAGGAGTAAATTATATGAGTTTCTGAATTTGATCCTTAATGGAATTTGTTACTAGAGGAAGAGTAATATTTGTGGAAAGGAACTTGAATAGACTTTTCATTTGGAGTTTTGTGATGAGTTTTGAGAAAAAATCATTAAGCCTTTTAGCCAACTCTTCCTGAGTGTGAGAAGCACTATGAGTATAATACTTGACTTGATCATGCACTTTATCTGAATTATAAGCAACATTGGCCATACATACAGTTAAATCTTGTAGCTCCTAGTTGAAAATTGAACTAACAGCAACAAGATATGCAGAGTGAGAGGACTAAGCAGGTGGAGAAGAACATTAAGCTAGAGCTGAAGAGGTGATATCCTGAACTTCTTTACTTATCTTGGAAAATGATAAAAATGGTATCAAGTCCTTTCATGACTGTTTCCATTTTAGTTCTATACTTTTTGGTCAAAGCATTGATCCCATTTGTCAACTTCTTGATATAATTTCTGGGCTTGGTATAGCTTTTCACAATTGTCTCTACAGTTTTGATTTGATTTGGATGAATCTCATTTATCACTAACTTTGAAACAAAACCTGCATCAGATTGGGAGATACTAGTTGAAGCAGGATAAGATTTAGAAGCACCAACAAGATTTACACCATCAACCACAGATCTTATTCCTTTCAAATTTCCAGTTAGCTCAATATCATGTCTCCTAGATTCATCAATCTCATACCTCATTTGAGATTTGAAAGTGTGTCTTATGGAGACACATATTTCATCCTTTAAATGTTAAAAAATTTCTTTAGTGACATAGTCACTAGAATTGGTCTCATCCACTGGTTCCTTTGCAGCAAGGGTAACAATCTCATCATCAGAATCATCTTAATCCAAACCCAAGGATGCATAACCATTCTTATCTATTTAACAAGAATATCAGAATCCTAAGGAGAAATAGTATCAAGCCTCACTATACATATTTGATTCTCTTCATCAACTTTACCATCTAGTACTTGAGGATAACCCTCAGTGTCAGACCTTAGGTCAGAAGGCTCCCCTTCAGTCAAGGTTTCCTGGATAGGTTTTTTTTCCTTAAGAAGAGTTATTTTCCAAGTGTACACATCTTAAGAAAGAGGTTCATTTGGAGAAACATTTTCTTCTTGAGAAGCACCATCAATAGAGATACCAGTATTAGCTTCTATAACCTCCATATATAAAACATTTGGATTTTCATCAGGGTGACTAGAGTCACTGTCACTTTCACTTTCACTTTCACTTCTTTCTTCATTATTACCATCTTTATTCTTCTCATCCTCGACTTGTTCTTCTCCTTCTTCCCTTTCCAAATCTAAACCATTTTCACCACTACCAATTTCTTCCTCTTAATATTTTCATTGGATTCACTAACATAATCTACACTACCTTCAACTTCAGTTTCTTAATTACCATAAGATTTGAGAATAGGTTCACAAGAGGGTAAATCCAAAGGCGGACATATAGGTCCAATAGAGATTCTTTTCGAGGGACCAGTAGTGTCTGGGTCACTTCGATCATAAACTAGTGATACCATATCCTTAATAGGGGTATAAGGTTCTTATTTATCATCTAAAGAATAGGCTACTTATTCATCTGGACTGAGACCAGGATCCAATAGATCCTTTTGTCTAATAGGAAGATATATGGGATTGAACTTCTCATACAATCTGTCTTCATCACCAACCCATTTTTTCTTCCAAGGATTCCAATTTATTTTCATCCTTTTGTAGATGTTAGATCATAAGAAGATTCCACTCCATTCACTAACTATTACATCCTCAACTTCATTTACACATCCCTTCTCCTTCAGCATAGATTATATCATTCTTGAATAAAAGAGAGAATTGTATTTACACCCAGGTTTTGTAATTTCATTGATGTGCACCATAATATATCTACAAAGATTGAAATTAAAATTTATGTAAAGTAAATAAATCAAGTATACATATTGATAATTGAGAGAATAAAATTACACTTTCTTGGGACACATATGATGTTGAATAAACATAAATATAATTATGCACTCACCATTCATTTCTAAGGAAATTGGTCTCTTGTGTTCTTCATTTCTAGTTGGATCATTTAGAGTAGTCTCATACTAGAAAAATTCACTTTCAGAAGGAGATGTACCTTGGTAATCATCAAAACTTCCTTCATGAGGCACCTTAAGACACTCAACCCAATGCCTTGATGAGAATGATATTCTCTTCCCTTTCATAATTGACTTCATCCATGAAACATCATTTCCTTTTAGCAGAAGTTATATATTCATATAAAAATCATATTCCAGCTTTGGATAAAAGAATCTATCATTATTTTTGAACCATTCAAGCCATCCTTGATAATTTTTCACTTTCAACAATAAATATTTGCTCTCCAAGATCCATTAAACTAAAACATACTTCTCCTAAGTTACAAAATGGTTTTCTAGACTAGGATTCACAAGACCCGATGATTTTCTTGACTCCCCTTTATGTTTCTTGGAAGGATGAGACTCACCCTCTTCCAGATCTCACTTTACTCACACCATTATGATCAGTTACGTTCGAAGGACAAAAGATGAATAGTCGAGAGTAGAGAAAGATAACGGATGATAAAAAGAGAGAGAGGGTAGTGGTAATGATATTAGTGTGTACTGATTCAAATTTATTTCATTTAGGGATTTTAAGATTTTACAATCACAAGATTGTAAAACATGTTCACTAGAATTAATAAAACAGTGTAATTTTAATAAAAACATACAACGTATACAAGAAACAAGTCATCAGTGTCATTATAAAAGACTTCAAAAAACATCAACGGTGTTGGATTGACATTGGTGTCAGTATGACAACACTGTCGGCATGAAAACAGTGTTGGCATGACAATGGTGTCGACATTATAACTATGCCAACATGAAAACTTCACCAAAAAATATTAAAGGAGAGATAAACACAAGGTCTTTCTGATTTGTCATTCCGAGATCATGTATGATGTAATTTATCCTTTCACAGTTTAATGGATTATTAAATATATTAGAAAAATGATATTCAGTTCCAATAAATTCTAAAGTAGTATCACCTTTTTGATAATAATATCTCAAAAAGCGATGTCATACATCAATATGTTTTATTCTAGAGTGAGAAACTGGATTCTTAGAGATTTTAATAGAACTTGTGTTGTCACATTTTATAGGTACATGTCTAAAGTTATATCCATCACCTAGAAGAGTGTGTTTTATCCACAAAATTTGTGCACAAAAGCTACCAATAACTATGTATTCATCTTCAATAGTAGATAGTGCACCAAAATTCTTCATCTTACTACACCATGAAACCAAAGATTTTCCCAAAAAGTGGCATGTCCCATAGGTGATCTTTCTATGTAACTTACATACACCTAAATCGGCATCAGAATAACTCACTATATCAAATGATTTTCCTTTGGGGTAAAACAATCTTAAATTGATAGTATTTTTGTGGTATTTTAAAATTCTTTTAATAACATTTATGTGACATTATTTGGTATTATCTTGAAAATGGGAACATATACACACACTAAACATTATACTTGGCCTACTAATAGTCAAGCAGAGTAGGATTCAAATCATTCTTTTATAAGTTTTTTGATCAACAGATTTACCATATTCATCAATATCCAACTTACAAGTAATACTAATGGGAGTGTCACTACTTTTAATGCTATCATAGCCAAATATTTTTAAAATATTTTTTGTATACCTAATTTGATTTAAAGTGATACATTCTATATTTTAAAAAATTCAAAATCCAAGAAATAATTTGAGTTCAACCTTTAAACTCATTTCAAATTCATTAGGAATCATTTTATAAAATTTAATACATAAAGAATTTCTTGAAGATCCAAAAATAATATCATCAACATAGATTTGGACTACTAAAACAACTTTACACATTAGCTTTATAAAAAGAGTAGGATCAACAATTTCTTTTTCAAAAATTATTCAAATAAGAAAATTGCTCAATCTATCATACCAAGATCTTGGAGCTTATTTTAAACCATATTAAGCTTTTGGTAATTTGAAAACATGATTTTGAAAATGAGTATTTGTAAAATGAGGA
Organism: Viscum album; assembly: GCA_963277665.1. NCBI lineage: Eukaryota > Viridiplantae > Streptophyta > Magnoliopsida > Santalales > Viscaceae > Viscum > Viscum album. The sequence goes on from OY728138.1 coordinate 1,335,382,587, forward strand.
GGTTGTAAAAAAATATCATCAACTATATAACCATTTAATAATGCAATCTTAACATCCATTTGATATAGTTGGAAATTAAGATGGACAACATAATCAAGTAAGATTCTGATGGATTCAAGTCTATTAATAGGTGGAAGTATTTATTTATAGTCAATGATTTCCTCTTGAATATATCCTTGTGCAACTATTCTATCCTTGTTTCTATCTATATTTCCAATTTCATCTACTTTATTTCTAAACACCCACTTAGTTCCTATGATCAAGGTGACTTTGGGTCTATCCACAAGTTTCAGAAATTTATTTCTTTCTAATTGATTGAGTTCTTTTTGCATATATATTACCCAAAATTAATCATTAAGTGCATCATTGATATTTTTAGGGTGAATTTGTGACAAGAATGCTTGATGTTGAACCTGATTTCTGAAAGAAGCTCTATTTTGTGTTCCTTTATCTAAGTCTCCACCAATATCATCTAAGGGATGGTTAAAAACTCTATAAAATAAGGGGCTAGTTATTTCAGGTTCTTTAGCAGGTTCTAGCTCATTATAAATTGAATCTAGAGAATTTCCAAAATTAGAATTGTTTACAGATTCCTCTATAGGATAGTAGGAGGATTTAGAATTGATTTCAAAATTTGACATATCATCCTCAAGATTCTATTGAGAGGTCCTAGGATTATGTGGATTTGTCTCATAAAACATGTTATTGATAGATTCCTCCACACATTTAGTTCTTTTTCTAAAAACTCTATAGGCTTTACTACAGGTTGAGTAACCTAAAAAGACTCCTTCATCACATTTGGATGTGAATTTTTCTAGATTGTCTTTAGTGTTAAAAATATAAACTTTACATCCAAACACTTTAAAATAACTTACTTTATATTTCCTATTATTCAATAACTCATATGGAGTCTTCTTAAGGATAGGTATGACTAAGAATTTATTTATTATATAACAAGCTGCATTAATAGCTTCAGCCCAGAAATAAATTAGTATGTGATATTCATTCAGCATAGTTAGGAAAATTTCTTGCAAGGTCCTATTTTTTATTTCTACAACTCCATTTTGTTGAGGTTTCCTAGGGGTAAAAAAGTTATTATTATAGCCATTGTGTGAACAAAATGACTAAAAGTATTGATTTTCAAACTCACGGTCATGATCACTTCTTTGAGATTTAATTTTAAGTCCATTATGATTTTCAACAGTTTTAACATTCTTGGTGAAGTAGGTACATGCTTCACTTTTGTGAGCTAAGAAATAATTCCATTTTACTAAGAATATTCATATACAAGATAATAAACATAATGATTCCCATTTAAAATAGAGACTTGATATGGTCCAAACAAATCCAAGTGAACCAACTCTAAATGTTGAGAGGTTGACACTTCTTTCTTTGATTTGAAGGTGATTTTATGTTTCTTTCCTTTTTGACAAGTATTACACACTTTATTGTTTGGAAACTACAATTTGGGTAGATCCTGGACTAGGCCTTTTCTTGTATGTTTTCTAAGTGAGTGTAAAATTTAAAGTTCTTATCTTCTATTCCAGATCCATGAATCCTTGTGAAAGGCAATTAGATAAAATACATTCTCTGAGACTAGTGTGTCTAAATTTATAGAATTTACATTATAATTTCTAAGAGAAATAAATACTAAGTTATTATTGGTATAAAAAACAAGGTATGAATAATTTTTAAATTTTACATTAAATCCATCATCAAACATGTGATATATACTAAGAAAGTTATACTTTAATCCATCAACATAAAGTACATTGGAAATTGAAATAGAGTTTGGGTTACCAATCTGTCCTAGACTGAAGATTTTTAATTTATCATTTTCACCAAATGTGACATGTCCTCCATCAATTTTGATAAGACTTTTGAAGGTTGAATAGTCCCTTGTCATGTGTCTTGAACACCCACTATCCAAATACCACAAATTTATATAACAACTCTTTATGAAGATTACCTACAAAACAATTTATCCAAGAAATGATTTTGGTACCCATATTTGTCTGGGTCCTCAAACATTAGTAATAAAAGCTTTAAGAACCCACAATTGTCTTATGGGTTTTCTATATATAGAATATAGAGTATTTGAAAAATAATATCTGTTTGGTCCAAAAGAACTGGATGCAGTAAAAAAAAATTTAGAACAAGAGTTTTCAGTAAAATTTTAGTTTTTTATAAAGAATAAGATTTTACAAATTTCATCATAAAATGTGTTTTTGATAGGTTTGTTTGTCTTGGTTGGAATAAAATTCCGGAAGTGTACTTTGGAGAAATATTTTTACCATGAATTTGTTTAAGTGTGTTTTATCCATTGGTAAACTTTTCAAGATCCCTCTTCAATTTCTCATTAGATATCGTTAATTCATTTTTTTCCTTAAGCAGTTGAGAATTATTTTCTTTTTCAGTAGTAAGCTCAGATTTCATAGTTATTGTAAGAACATGTTGTTTCTTTAAAAATTTACACTTATCCTATAGTTCATTACATGTCTCTTCCAGCATGCTGCAATATTCAAATAATTCTTCACTTGAAATATTCTCAGAATCACTTTCATTTTTAGAATAGTAAAAATGTTAAACTAGAGATTCTAAGATTACCTCAGATGTTCATTTCATAAAACACATTTTACCACATCTTCTTTCTTATCATGAGGTGATGTAGATTCACTAGAGATATCCTTAGAGGCACTCCAAGTGGTTTTCATGAATTTCTTATATTTTCTATCATTGTTATCATAATTCCTTTTATATTTTATCTTTAGACAGTTATCTTTGAAATGTCATTTCCTTTAACAATATTATCACACTATATCTTCTAATTTTTTATTTATCCTCCAATACTTTCTCTAATTTCCCTTGCTATCATACCTTCCGTTATAATTGGGCTTTCTGAAAAACTTATTTTTCCTATAAAATTTATTGAATATCCTATCCTGTTGGGATATTTCTTTATCACTATCTGAAGATGATTCTTCACTAATAGAGATTTCAATAGTAGCTTGAAATATTTCTTTGTCTTTATTTTTAGAGGCAGTAGTCTTGAAGGCTACAGACTTCCTCTTATTTTCATCATCCTTCTCTTTTTTGACTTTCATCTTCATAAATCATCAGCTTTCCAATGAGTTCTTTTACAAGTAATTTGCTGATGTGACATGATTTTCTAATTGAGACAGAGGTTCCTCTCCATATATCAGGTAAACATATGAGAATACTCATGATTTATTATTTGGCTATGACTTCCCTTCTAAGAGAAATCATTGTGTTGACAATTTTTTTGAATATGAGATGCATATTAGAAATAGAATCATTAGGCTTCATTCTAAAATTATCATATTTAATTGTATATGTATTTAATCTGATTTCGTAAACATTATATGTTCCCTCATGAGAAACAGACAAAGGGTCCCAAATTTCATAGGTAGTTTTACAAGCATAAATATGATTAAACTCTTCATCTTCTAAAGCATAGTATAAAGAATTAATTGCTATATAATTATTGTTATAGTAAGACTTGGTAGGTTCATCCCATGTGTTTCTAGCAGTTTTAGGAATTACATATTTACTTTCAACAGTTGTCTAGATTTCAAATCCCATGATTTCTAGGTTTATTTTAATTTTAATCTTCCACTGACCATTGTTGGTTCCATTGAAAAAGGTTTTCTATTAGAAGTAGCTCCTTCTAAATTTTTTCCATAATATGAATTGCAAATGGAGTTCAAAGAGATAAAAAATTATAAATAACATAAATTTTATGATCTAGGCAGGACTAATACAATCATATTGAAAAATATTTAACATATTTGAAAACTGATTTTTTTTAAAACAACATATGATACCAAATATTGGTTAGAGTAAATTACTCAAGAGGGGGGGGGGTGGATTGAGTATCTATAAAAGTTTATATTAAAGTTAGTTCTTTGAAAAATTTCCCCCAATTAAAATATATTCAAATTCAGTTTGAATTGAATTTATAAACTTCATTAATGTTCAATTAATTTCTCAGAATACTGATTACTTCTCAGCTATATTAATATGAAGATTAGTATAACTTTTGAAACCAAATTACTAGTTCAAAACAGATATAAGCACTTTCTATAATAACTAGAAATGTTCAATTTAGTTTTATGAAATAGTGATAAAATAGAGTAAATTTAAAGAGTAAAAGAATAGCAGAAATAAATAAGAGGTTCATCCTCAAGCTTAGACTTTGTCCACTCCACTTGGTGATCACCTGCCAAAAAGTAGTTTATATTAATAAATAGTTTGATCCACACTATAGATCGAGGTTCACAATAGCACACTAGGATGTCCAGTCACACATGACCTCTAACAAAGTTATTTGTGGGAAAAAAAGGTCACACTTGACCTCTTCCACTATTTTATATGTGATATATAAGATAATAAAGAGAGAAATATTAGGAATATCAGGTATACTCCAGTTATGAACATGAGTCAATGTTTGTGTAATAAACAGATATACACACTGATCAAAAATGTAAACAAAAGAACACAATAGAGATAAATATGTAGAATAGAGTTTAGAAGTATTTGTGTGATATGAAATGAAGTTCTGGACACGTCTGATGAATATAGAATAAAGTTTGAGTCCTCTTTTGGATGTTAACTTCAAAACAGAGTATCGTAGGCTCCGTGGTTTGGTTTTTGAAGGAGTGTAAAGCGTTCAAAACTTTGGAGGAAGGATGTCTGGTGCAGTTTAGCAGGTCCTTATCATATTATTGATTTTATCATATATTCTTGCTTTTATTTCTTGTGACATTGAAGAAAACTTGAGTTTTGTAGGAGTATTTTCAGTTCTTTTGTTCCATTTTTTTCTTTTTATAATATTCCTCATTGTATTTCAAATGATCCAGTATGTAATTATTTTATACTTCATTATCCAGAAGGAATGAAGATCTCCCCACATGTGTGTACCTCATACTGTCTACTTAATGCCCTATAGACAACATTAAATAATTTCAGAAACATTAATTTGTCTAAATATGCCCGTTAGATATAAATTTTAATTAATAATATAAAAATAGATTTTATGACTATCAGTGAGTCACAAGTATCAGTGACTCATTTTCATCGGTCTGTCATCATTGGTCAGTCAACATCGGTGACTTTGTATATCAGTGAGTCCTTTCTATCAGTATCAGTGACTCATTTGTAACAATATTTGTGACCAATCAATGATGAGACAAATGAACTAACGATAAATCACATTAATGGTGAGTACATCCTCTTATTGGTGAGATAGTTGAGCAAAAAATGACTCATTTCAACTGACAGTGAGTCCTTGCATCGAAGGCATCATGAAACTGTAGGTATCTTGAACTAACAGTAAGTCATTTTCATTGGTAGCATGCACAACAGTGAGTCCTCTGTTTGTCAGTGTCATGTCCAATGGTGAGTACTTTGTAACGGTGTCAGCTTCACATACTTAGAAAATATGCCTATTTGATCTGTCTGTCCGCAGGACATATGTCTAACTATGAGTGATCAGCTTTTCAGTGTTAGTGACTTATACATAGACAATTTTAGATGATATATCTTATAATTTATCTATGTTAGAAACTGTTAATCCTCTTAATTACACATAGATAATCAATTTCATTTTTTTAGACTTAAGAACACATAAATCATTATGTGAATGACATGATCTAACATTCATGATAATTTTGTGTCATAATATAAGATCTAACATGAAATAATATATATGTTAATATATGACATGATTTATGAAAATTAAAACCTTTAGTTAGAGATAGTGGCCAACATCATCTATGGGCAAACATTGTGTGCATATAAATTTTTGAAATATATTTGTTTAACATATTTTTATAATATATATTTTTATAATATAATTATATAATATAATTATATAATATATTTTCATAATATATTGGTATAATATATTTTCACAATATATATTTTTATAGTAGAATATATATTTGTATTTGTATTATATATATATATATTCATAATTTAATTGTATAATATATTTCTATTAAATGTATATTTTTTTAAAATATACATGTGTGTGTGTATATATATATATAATACTATGTTTTACACCTTTATCCAAAACCATGGAACCCCAAGTAATTTTATACTTTTCATTCATGAACCATGATCCAAATCCTACTTTATCAAGCTGACCAATAGAAATTATGTTCACCCATAAAATTGGTATGTCTCTAACTATTTCTAAGTTTATGTAACATTCATATGAAATTTCATTTTTAATAATACCCTTCCCCATAATATGAAGATATTTATCATCGACTAAATGGACATTGTTGAAAAAATGAGATATGTAATAATCCATGGATCCCTTCCTAGTTATAGAGTGTAATTAAGTCTCATAATTAATGATCCATGATTCCAATGTAATTTTTAGACTAAAAAAATAAACAGTTACTTCCTTAAGTGGCGTTTGGGTGGGCGGGTTGCATATAATTGGAAAGGGGTGAGGGTGGGGGAGTGTAAGGAATGATTTCCCTATCTCATTTCAACTAAAAATCCTGAATAAACATTGGTGACCACAGGGATATCCCGACGGTAAATCAATAATGATGATATAAAATGAAAATATATCTCTCTAAATAATCAATAAAAGAGAGATGAAGATGATGATAGAATTAGATACCTTGGATTGAAGCTTTGAATCATTCGAGATAAAGTAGAGATATCAAAAACCTGAAACATGTTCGATCCTTGGATTCGTTTGACCGTTGAATCATTCTAGCATTGAAATTCTTCGAGCCTTGATTCAATCTTTGATTCAAGCTTCAATTCACCAATAAGGAGTTCCGGTAGAGGGTGGATTCTACAGAAATCTTCAAATATCACGACGAGTTCGCAACTAGTTAGGGTTAATTTAAATAGATTGGGACACTTTTATTAGAGATTCCAAAAATAGATGATAATGATACCTTTTATCAGTACTAATTAATCTAGCACTGATAAAGGGTTTACAAATATAATTATAAATATTTTGTTTGTAAATATATATATATATATATATATATAATAAATATAAATATAAATATTTTAAATATATTTATTATAATTTTATGATTATTCAAATATATAATTATTTATTAATAATTATATAAATAATATTTTGAAAAATATATTTTATATCATTATATATATTTATATAATTATATATATAGATATTTAATAAATATAAATAAATATAAATAAATAAATATATTCACTATTTATATAAATGTATTATAATTTTATAATTATTTAAATATATATAATTATTTATTTATAATTATATATATACTTTAAAAAACATAATATTTTATTTATTTATAATTATAAATATATAAATATATAAAAATAGTAAATATACATTTATAAATTTATTTATTGATAAATATTTTTTACAAATATTTTTTTAACACTATTAAATAATTTTTAATCTTAAGTGCCTGCATGTTAAAAATGACTAAAATTGAACAATTAAAAATGAGCACACTTTAACAATATTAAAAAATTGGATAAGTTTGATTATTTAAACATAATTTATTACAAAAATTGATACATATTGAAACAAAGGTGAATACATATTGAAAATATGAAAACATACTATATAAATATATATAATATAAATAATAAAAACTAATTAAATTCCCCCAAAAAATATTTGGGTGTGTGTGTCGTATATAAAAATTCATTAATTATGTATATGTGAAATAAATATAGCATATGTTTGATCTATGTTAAATTGAGAAATCAAACGGCATTTTGTTATGTTCATTACTCGATGTAATTAGTCAATATTATTAATTCATATTAATTTTTAATTATAAACCATTATGCACTAAATATATTACTATTTAATGTGGAGAATAATTTTTTTGATAATATAAATCATATTTATATACATTAATATATATCTATATATTTAATATATACTATTTATTAACTTTGTCAACAATTATTTAATTAATAAAATATTCAATTTTTTTTCCTATTTACATTTTGAATTTGTTTAATTATCATTTTACATATATCTATATATTTATTATATACTATTTATTAGTATTTATTATTTATATATAGTATAATCAAAATTTTCCTTTTTTTCAATAATTATTTAATTAATAAAATTTATAATCTTTTTTTTAATAAAATCATTTTTGTTATTTATTTATTTCATTTTATTTGGACTTTTACCAGCTCTAAAAAAGAACTGATATGTGATCCCTTTATGGGTGCTAAAAATGAAGTGTTGATAAAGGGTGTCCTTTATAAGCGCTAAAAATAAAGCACAGATAAAGGGTACCCTTTATTAGCACTAAAAATATAGACCTAATAAAGGGAATCTTTTATCTTCACTAAAAACATTCATTCATAAAGGGTGACTTTTATCAATGCTACAAAAAAAGTGCTCCAAATATGTACACTTTATCAGTGCTTGTTTTAGCACTAATAAAGGGAACCTTTATCAACTATTGTTTCTGGCGCTGTTAAAGGTGAGAACTATTAAAGGTTTATTCTGTATTAGTGACATTAATTAATTTAATTTATTAGGATAAAACTCCTTTGGGAGTATAAAAAATTATTTTTTATAAAAACATTTCTTTTATATTTAATTTGTTTTTATTTTCATTTCTAATTAATAGGTAACTGAGGAATTCAACAATATATTTTCATAAGTTAATTAATCTAATTCATAACAGAAAATTTAATATCCATGATATAATAGTTATTTTAAATAATAATATTAATAGTATTCGGTAAAACTTTGTCGTACGTGTAACTTAAGATATCATAGAAAGTTATTTTTATATGTAATGAAAGGTAACTAGATGTTGTGTTCATTACATGATATATCATAGATTAACATTATTTAAATTAGTAAATATATTATAAAGTCTTGAGATGTTATATTCCATTCTACACATGGTGTTTCATGTCATACATGCTATTGAATAAAATTTTATTCTTTTAGAATTTTGGGGTGTTATAGTAGAAGCTCTATGCCCCTTTCCCTCTATCCACCTAATAATGGTTTAGTTATTTTCCCATTTAGACAATCATGTCATCTTTCAAGTTTTTTTAGATTTAAAAGAGTCTAATTAACTATAATGATATATTCTTTTTAAATTAATCTCATTTACAAGATCAAGACGGTGATGCCACAATTTGGTGTTATATGTCTCATGTGATCATTGTTTTTTTTATTAATTTCCAATACTTGGTTTTCATAATTTAATATGTATATAATATTATTTTAATGTTCCATACCATGAAATATGTAGAATTTATAAAGGAAATATATTTTATTTCCAAACATTAAAACAAACCATCTATTTATAGGTAGGATACAAAAAGCTGTATTTGGTAATATTCAATAAATAATAACAATATTTTAAAACCAAGATCATTTTTATTAAAAATGAAAATTGGTAGACTCAAATTTCTAGATCATCGAGATTTTTCACTATTTGTAGTCCGCAAATCCAATCATCCTTTGAGAATCTTTCAGAATCTACTTGGTTCATGTATTTGGATACATATGTGAGAACCAAAAGATATATATAATACCCAATGTGAAGATATATAATTATTACGCTCAATTGATAACACAACTTTAGATTCCCTTTGCTTTTGGGTGCAGTTCCTCTTCCAATATCCTTTCTTACCACATGTAAAACACATTATTTCCTTTTTCTTTTCCTACATTTGGATCTTTCTCTTCTTGCAAGAATGATGCTCATGGGATTTAGACTTTTTATGATTCTTGATATGTTTTCCTTGTTCTTTATTTTGTTATTCACCATAATGACTTTAGATTTTTTAATCCCCATGTCCTTATCAACTTGGTAAAAGAGATTAAGAAGTTATGAAAGGGTATTCTCCTTATTTCTCATGTTATAATTAATAATAAACTAGAGAAGGACTTGGATTGTAAGGAAAGTATGAGATAATTGCACAAATAATCTTAGAATTTAATTTTTAATATGTCTAAGCATTCAATATATCCAAAATCTCGACTATATGAAGTCTATATAGAATAGAATCTCTAAGATTGCAACTAAACAATGTATTATAGATTTTTTATCTCTATTATATCAGCTTCTCTTGATAGAGATCACAAAGGTGAGACAATATTCTATACACATAAATGTCCTTATGTTGTTTTTGAATCTCATTGGTCATGGATGATAACATAAAAAATTGTACACTTGTAGTATCATCCAAATTTTTCATAAAGAGAGAGAACTCTACCTCACAAGCCTTTTGGCTAGGCGCTTTTGGAAGAGGGTTTTTAAATCATATAATTTTTTTTCATGACATAGGCTTACACCTAAGTACCTTTTCAATTCCTAGACATCAGTGCTAGTGATAATGTTATTCTTCTAAAGTATGGATCACAATTATATTTTTAAATTCATATTTATTATCTTTACTATAGTTATGAAGAGAACAATTTTATATTTTTATCTAATAAAAGTATATAAATAAATATTATATTTATTAATATACCACTATTTTATATCCCTCACCATTGGATTATAAATAACCTGTTTCTTGGAAATAGTAGTGGGAAGGACATATATTCCCCTTCCCATAACCTAGACTTTCACCCAACAAGTTATTTGAAGGGTTTTAGACAGGCATTAAAATTGTCAAATGTATTAAATCACGGTTCCTTGATCCATTGAGTGGACTCCCCAAACCATAAATCCATAAATTGGATTTACTCAATATTTTTCCCTTAGTTGTACCATGATCTTCTTAATTAGTTAATTCTTTATGTTTACTATGTTAAGTCATCTTCAAACATCATGATATAATTCCCCAATAATTGAAAGCACCCCAAATTAGGTCGGCCAAGATCTTTGAACTACGGTTCAATTTTAACTTATGTAGTGTAAGGCTACACAATATATATATATATATATTTATATGTATATATATATATGATGGATTTTTATCTCTTTGTAAAAATTTCCCTTTTAGATTTATTATGTTCTTATTCATATTAATTGGCTTTACTTATGTGATTAACCATGTCTTAGATAAAGTTTATGCATAATCTAATTTAATTTAGTTATATATTGAATTCAGGTTAATTCATTAATTCATGTAATCATTAAAACATATCTATAATGAAATTAACCATACAACTAGTAAACAATAATATAATAAAGTTGTATGATAAAGATATTTTAGTAATAGTTAGTTTATATAGTAGAGGATAAATTAGCCTTTGACATAGGGGAAAACACCTTGAACCACGAATTGGTTCATGTAGCATCTTTCCACATGTCCACCCATGTAACTCTTGGATTTGTTTCACCTTTTCTACAAAATTGAACCACCTCCACTGGATTGGGATCTATATCCATTACAAAATATTTTACTCACACACAAGTGAGGAGAAACCAAAGGATTGGTTAAGGGGTTTACATAAAAGGAAAACGTGGGAAGGAATTCCCTTACTTAATCAAAGGATGGATGATAAACATGAATTTAATTTAATTTAATAATAAATTAAAGATAAACCATTTACATACAAAGGTATGCTCTATGCTCATGATCACCCATATATATGCAATAATGTATACATATAATAAAATAATTCAATTATAATCATGATTGTTTAAGAAAAACCATGATCAAATCAATTAATTATTTTATTCAATTAATCATTTATTTTATCTTACTTCTAACAAAAAATTTATTTATATTCTCATACATAATAATTTTAATTAAATTAAATAAATTTATTTAAAATTGAACCTATAAAAAACATGAACCTTGTAGGAAACACTGTGAGTACCCATTCAAACTACCTAGCATATATTATATTCATATATTGTTTAGTCATGTAACATGTGAAATACATGAATTATCATTTAATTTCATGGAATGATTGAGTCAACTGAATGACACACAAAACACAGGTTATTTACATATCATGTTATGTTTTAATGTGTGTAGAGTAATAATCATATTATGGGTTGTACATGATAAGAAATTCTGAATATAAAATATAAATTAATAAGACATTTAATATATATAAAAAACATCACATGATGTGTAGATATTAAAATTAATGACACACATAACACATGATGATAAGGTTTAATAAGTATAATAAATTAATTTTAATTATATTTAATTTGGTAATATAATTTTCATGTACAATACAACTACACATCATATATAGTTCTCATCATCTATCTATGGAACATGCCTAGGGACTCAGTGTGTAATCATTCCATGGAAAATAATGGAGTACACCCCATCTTCATGGTCTATACATTGTGTTGTCTCTGAGTTACATGGTCACCAGTCTTGTAGTCCATATAAGAAAATACCTGACTCGTATTTGACTAATGTACTACACATCATGTAAGAATGTTATAAGTTGTGAAGTCTAGATAAGTGTGTGCCAGTTTGGATAGGTCAACACACAATGTATTTAAATACACTCCACATGTAATAAATTCACATTGAATTAATTACTTATAAATTAATTCAAGAATTATCTTGGTGCCTTAAACATGCCCACATGATGTTTACCAATGGGATACATGACATGTACTCTTTTTACATTCGGGAAAAAATATTAGGCACCTATAGATGTGTTCGTTGAATGTTATTCATTCATAAAAGTAATAATGTTTTATTATATTTGAAAGAAAAAGGTGAAAAAGAGTAGATATCATGATTTATATTAAAGTAAAATTAAAATGTAATTTAAAAATACTGATAAATGTATAAATCTATCAACAATATTTAAACAATTATAAATTATCATGTGACACTTATGATACCACTTGAAGGTTCTAGGTGTAATAGAAGTTCCATATGGGGTCTTCAAAACTCAAATTTTTGTCACAATCGATGATTAATATGAGGTGTACATCGATGATCAATTTCATGACCAATGGAATTGAATAAAAAATTAATTATTGAAAGAATTTCAGAACCAAAATGCAGGATTATCACATAATGATTTATAATTAATTTAAGAAATAAAAAAATTACATAGTGATGAATTATTTCATCATTGATGAATATAAAAATGTATCTTCATCTTACCATCATTATGTTTCCATAGTTATGTATAGATTCCCACCACTGGTGATCTACACATGCTCTATGAACCCCCGAACATTGTCGTAGAAATCTATGAGTGCCATCATGTTTGATTTTAATGCTTTCATTATTCATCTTTTATCATAATGAGAATAAATTAAAAGAAAGTTTATATTTGATCTCTCTAGAATCAAAAGTGGTGGTGGAGGAGGATCATTCTCTGTTATTGATAGCATTATTGGATATGAATATCTCTTGGCATTTGAGACAATTCTCTTGATATTGTTGTGCAGAGGAAATGAAACCCAATTTTAGAAATGATATAATAGGGTTTAAATACTACTATGGCCAGAAATGAAAAATTTCATATGAACCCTTATTATTTCCTAAATCTCTACAGAACCCCATGTATATAATAATAATAATAATATTTTTAATATTTCTTAGCATGCCCAAAACTAGTGAGCTAATTAAATATTATTTATTCAAATAATATTTAATATATATTATTTCTTATTGGACCATTAAACTCAGTACTCCATTCCTCCATAATATTTATAGGGCCTTGAATAATGAATATTTATTTAATAAATAAATATCATCCTATTATTCAATAATAAATAAATAAATATTATATTCACCAAATATAATATAAATATTTATTAAATATTTTGGTCACAAAATATTATCTCAAGTAACTAGTGACAATATATATCATCAAGAAAAAATAAATAATTATTAAAACATATGTAAGAATAATATCTAATCAACATGTTAAATAATAAATATTAATATTATTTAACCAAGGATCTAGATACACTTAGTGTGTAAAACTCTAGGCCTATTTCGTAGTGGCATTAGCTGAAGCCGCCCAATGTTTGAGGTTATCTTCTTTCAATACACCAAGTAATCGATATAGAAATAAGTTAATGCCATCATGAAATAAATATTTATATGGATTCTTTGATTCAATATAATCCATTTAAAATGATTTCTCTAATCAATCATGTTTCATGCTGGTGCCATTAACCTATGTGCTTGCGGTCTATTTATTTTAATTTTTAGAAATTGAACCTTCCCATTGAAAACCATAGAAATGAATTTATTTAAGATTTATAACTTCTATAAAAGGGTTGGAGATATCATATTATATTAAATAATAAAATGAACAAATCATTTCTCGTATTATTAATTAATGAAATATTACTCACGATGCACCAAACATATCCTACTTCACCATGAACATATGTCATCATGGATTTCAAGAATACATAAACATACATTCATTTAATATCAATTAAAAATAATCTTAGAATTTAATTATTAATACACACATATATAGTTTGGAAATATCCAATGACACATATAAATGTTGATTTCCAACTGGCAGGTCTCGTTCTCGAAATCTCTTATATTGAAAATTACCAAGGGTGTACACCATTTGAAGGTGCCTAAAAATACTTTGAGTATCCACACCTAATAGAATATATAATTTTTATTCCTAAAAGTATTTATTACATATATAAAACAAATAATTAAGAGTTTTTTTACACTTTTGAGTTCTCATTATTGTGGGGAATTTCTATAGCCTTTCAGTGTGACAACTACTCTTAGAACATTATCAAATATTATTTCACATAAAATAAAAATCAGGATATGGTAATTAGATTATTAGTATTAATAAATATGTGTATAGGTAATCATAAAATACACACAATTAGGTTCTAGGGAACCAACTCCAATTTTTTTTTTCAAGTCAAAAGAAGAACAAAAGGATCATATGAATATGTTTTTTAGAACTCTAAAATAATGTTATCTGTATAGAAGGATTTATAAATATAATTTTTTTATCTAAGAAGTTAATTTTATGGGACATGTTATTTATAAGAGAGGAACCTCAGTGGATCTTGAATAGATTCAGGCAGTGATGTATTGAGAGAAACCTATAAAGGGTTTTGAGATTCAGAGCATGTTCAGTTAGAATGGTTATTATAGATTTTTTTGTTTAGGTTTTCCAAAATATTTCAACTCTATGATAAAGTTGACACATATGGGTGTTAATTTTGAATATAATGATAAGTGTCAAAGAAATTCTATGTAATTCAAAGTGATGTTGTCTTAAAATCATGTTTTGATTCTTTCAAAACTAAGAATGGGTTGTGATGTTTTTTTGATGCCCCAATAATGAGATTAGGATGTGTTCTCATGCAAGGGTAGAAAGTTGTGTATTTATCAATCATAATCTATGAACTCATGATAAGAATTATTCTACACATGATCTCGAGTTGGATAAAATGATTTATTCCCTCTAGACTTTGTTCCACTATCTCTATAGGGAGGGGTTAACTATGTTTTTTGATCATAAGAGCCTATAATTTATTTTAACTTAGGGAGAACTGAAGGTATGGAAAAAAATACAATAGGTTAACTATCTTCAGAATTTTGATTTTTATATTCAATAAACACCTAAAAAATGGAATGTGGTCATTCATATATTGATTCTGAAGTTACTGACTCAAGACTTGAAAAAATCAGTGGAAGAATTGTGTTTGATGAGTTTGTTCACTGAGATGTGCTTAGATGTTGAAGAAACTAAGGGGGAAGGTGTTCCTAGATTGTGTGAAAGTTGATTCTTCATTTTATTATTAGATTAATATTTGATAGAAACATGAATCTATTTTCAATACTTTAGTAAAATCCTTTATGGTGGGAGACCTCAGGTGACTGGTCTCATTCTCATATTGGTTTTTTGAATTTTCAAGGTAGATTGGTCATTATAATAATTATGAGGATGGAGTTGATAGATAATAGTCATAGATTTAGTGGGTCCTTGAGCCATGGGACTACCAAGATGTATCATGATTTGATACATCAATATTGATGGTTAGAGATGAGGTAGTCAATTATAGATTTCAAATCATGATGTCTTACCTACCAAAAATTGAGGCAAAACACCAAAGACCAACCAATTTATTAAAACCTTTACCAATTTTGATATGGAAGTGGGATAAGATATCCATGGACATTATAATTAGTTTTTCTTAGACTCATATTCAGAAAAATTAAATTTCGGTTATCATTTATCAAATCATGAAATCAACTTATTTTCTTCCCATTAAGGAGATGGTAAAGGATGAAGAGCTTGGGCACCTATATGTGTTAGAGATTGTGAACCACAATGGAGTGACTCAAGACATTTTTTATAATAGTGTTATGAAATTAAAATAATAGTTTTGGGAATATTTATTTGATTAAATGGCTCTGTATTTTAATTTAAGAATGTTTTTATAACCCTTAAATGTATTAATATAATGTCTAGGCCATTGAAATTATTGAGGATATGATTCATTATTTCATATATAATTTTACTGGTTCTTAAGAAAATTATTTCCCCTTATTTGAGTTCACCTATAAGTATAATTATCATGATTTGATTAAAATGAATCCCTTTGGATCATTTTATGGGAAACCATGTAATTTCATTTATATTGGGTTGATTTGGGAGATCGGTCATTGGTTGGACTGAGTCTTCGTCAAGACACAACAAAAAATGTTGAATTGATTTTAAGAGGTTAGGGATAGATCAGAGTCTATAAAAATCCTATGCAGACCATTGTCATCACCCATTGAAGCTTGTGGTAGGTGACATGTTTTTCTTTGCGTTTAACATAATTTGAGACATCATAATTAGGGAAGGTAGTGTAAGATGACACCTAGGTTTATTGGACCTTTTTTATCTTCAAGTCAATTGGAAAGATGGAATATCAGTTGGACATACCATCTCATTTAACATTGATTCATGAAGTGTTTTATATTTCCAAATGAAGGAGGAAGAAAATAGACCCTTATTTTGTGATACAATCTATATATATTGATCTTGAGATGAAACCTTAGTGGATGAGATACTAGTTTGTATTTTATATTTTTAGAATAAGGTATTATATAGTATAGTGACTCCATTGTTCTATGCACTATGGCAGTGTGGATAGAATAACCAAAAGGCATAGAAGCATGAAGCGTTAATGATGTAAAAATATAATTATCTCTTTTGGAGTCCAGAATTAGGAATTATTTATTGGGATAGAAAGTTTCATAGTGGGGAGAATTTTGACACCCTCTAGGACAGAAGTGAGTTTTATTATAGGATTCTTCAACCTCTCTCGAAGTTATAATGGTTTTTCGGAGATGGGGGTTATGATTTTAGAATTTTGAATGCAATAGTATAGGAGAATGGTTATTATTAATACTGATATAACCATGGAATATGGATATATTTGTTATAGTGGTGTTTTTTATTGTTTGAGCATATTTTTTCTAACTATGGGTGATTTAATGATGAACCATGAAAATGGTTAGGTTTGGGTATAGAGGTAGTTTCACATCTTGTGCATAGTTTGATTAACCATTTATATTTTTTCATGTTGTCATGATATTTGGTTTTCAACGGTAATTAGGTACCACAAAGTCAGATCATGGTTTCTCTAATCATGTGGCCTAACAATATTACCCATACAATTTTTTTTAAATTTGAAAAAAATACCCCAATTAAATTTCTCATTTTAACCAAAATCTCACCCTAATCTCTCATTATCTTGTACCAACCTTTCATTTATTCTATAAAAGTTTATCCTTTTGATACTTTAGTGATTAAATTTTGATCTTAGTGGATATCTTTGAGATATTTTTTGATTTCCACCGGTTTTATCCTCCTATTTCTATAACTTTACTCTATCTATTTTCTCCTTTATGTTTTGAAACTATCAAGATATACGATGGAAATATCTGGAGGTTTTTATGGATAATTAATGATTTTCATTATGGATATATGCTTTTTAGTATATGATGTCATTGTTTCCAATCACCGTTTACAATGTCAAGTAAGTATGCTTCGTTGTTGAGGTAGGTTTCTCTATATAATGGTTCATTTTCATGGAAAAACTTGTTATTCATGAGTTTTCCTTTGGTTTTTATTATTAAAATTAATTATTTGATATCTTTGAGGATTTTTTTGTAATTTTATCTTTTGCTTCATGGAAAATGGTTTTATAGAGGTTTTTATTTAAGAACAATTTTACACCCTTCATATGTTCTATGAAATTATTTAATGATTTTTTAAACTAAAAGGCTTTTCAAGGATGGGGTTGATAATGATTCACTTATAAAAATATTTCGTTAAATTTTGGGCATGATTTAATTAATTTTTTTAGAAAACATTACACATGGGATCCTTGGGTGCATTGAGTTAAAGAAATAAGAAAACCTTATAGAGTGAACCACTATGGGTTGTGGTTATGATACTGATAGAATATGAAAGCACTTGGTATAGTTAAGCATCATCTTTTCACTAATTAGTGTTCCTTTTAATTTCTTAGTTACATATTCTTGTTTTCATGTTCCCATTAGTTTTTTGTTTTACTCTTGATAGTGATATTTTAAAATTTGAAGCTGACATGTTTATCCTATGATTTCTTATATATGCTTTTGATTATTTCACTCTATATTTATTACATGTTATTTTTAATATTATTGGTTTATTTGAATATGAACTTTTTTAAAGGAAAAAAAATAATGTTTTATGAAAAATATTTTCCATTTTTTTATGAATATTATTTTGTTTTAAATCTAGAACCAATAGTTGAATGATGAAATATATTTTATAGATTAATTGTAGTATCCCACTAGGTGTTTTCCTAACACCCTACATTTTCATTTTGGAATATAAAGATTTGGTTTTTTAGTATAAAAGTTAAGGGAAGTGTGTCATGTATCTTGATGACTTCTCTTGGATGATATAGATTTGTGGTGGTTTGTGATAGTGGTGATATATGGTCACATAGAGTTTTGTTATTTATTTATTTTTGAGAATATCCTTCAGCTTGGTTTTGTTATATCTCATGGTTATATAACTCTTATTCAATTATTTAATATAGATTTTTTCTTTATTATGTTTTATATGAGACATGTTTTGTCTTTTTATTTTAGGGTGAAATAATTCCCATAGTTTTGTGTCTTGATACCCAAGTTCTTTTCACCAACCCATGAAAACTGGAAATGTTCTTTGAGTATTATGGAAAGCAAACTTGGGTGATGTGTCAGGTCAACCCGAGTTGGTTCATTAAATCCAAAAACTTTGGATTGTGAAAAGTTAAATTAATATTATAATATTCTTCATAATCTACACAATATAATTTACTCAATACAAGACCATGATTTTTTCTAATAACCTCAATGATTCAGTCAAAGAAACTATTAATGTTTTCATTGGGGTACATCTTTGAATCATCAAACCTATAGTGAAAGAATAAAAAATTATGTTCCTTAATATTAATATCACTTTAATAAATATTTTATTACTTATCCCAATTAACTTCAAAAGATATGAAACTTATTACTTTAATAAAAATATAATTTAAAAAACATTAGAAACGTTATTTTTCCATTGTATTAGTGATGAGAATCTACTTATCCATTTCATTCAAAGATATCTCATTAAGATTTATTACTTAATTCTATGAATTACCCAAAATTATTTTTGATTTTAGTTCTTTTATAAATAACTTTTAGGAATATGGAATACATAGAAATATGATAGTGTGACTTAGAAAATAGAATATTAATGAAATATTCTTTAATGATTTCATAGATTTTTCTGGATTTAACCTTAAATATTCTTTTCTTTATCTTCATTGGGAATGTAAAAGGTGATTTTAAATATTGTACATTATATTTTTAATGATATAATATTTATATTCTTTCATTGATTTATTAACTTCTCCCACCATAGATTCATTATTTTACATTTATTTTTCAATTTACAAATTATTCTCTTTCTTTCTTTCTTGTTTATCATTCTCTTTAGATTCCACCTCTAACTAAATCTCCCTTTCACTCCTGAAATTGATTTTATTATATTACCAATGAATAGTTTTTGTATTGTTTAGTAGTGTAACATGTTGTCTCCCTGATATCTATTTAAAAACGTGGCCATTATAATCCCAATATTTAAAATCAAGGGTTGATCATTCCTTAATATCATATCATGAGTTTATAGAATTTTATACATTTTAATTGATGTATTTTTAACAATATTTATTCCAATAAATGTTTCCCTTTTGTTATATTTAGTTACTCTAGTTATTCAGGTTGAGTATATTTGGCCTCGAAGGTTTGAATTTTTCTAGAAATGCCTCACTACTTTTTAGATTATTATTATCCCAATATTCAATGATTATTGATGTAGTTTAGTCATAATGTTTATTTATTCCAAACTATATTTTGATTATATTCACTCCACAAGTAGTTTTCAAACTAATTTTGTGGTTTCTTATACTAAATTAATCTATTATCTAATGTTTTATTATCCAATGATCAAAATTTTTAATCATTAATTACAACTTGACCTATTAATATGTTATAGGATAGTGATTTAGGTTGAGTGGGTAAGAAAAAATGAGACATTTTCATAGTTTTTTAATTCATTTTTATGGTTTTTACTTATATAACCAAATTGATAGCCTCCTAAATGATATGAATTCTAATTTATGTATTTCCTTGATCATTTTCCACTAAAATTAATTGTTAAAAACTCATCAAGAAAATATAGAATAACTTTTGGCATATAATTAATAAAATTTAGATCATAATAATAATTAATAGTGGTATATATATTGGATTTTATCCTATATTTAAAATTTATAATTGTATATATAAGTTTATTCTATGATTTTAACACATTTAAAAAAGTATTTGAATATCTCCCAAGATTCATAAGTTGATTACTTATATTTTTAGGTAATATTTTGGATTTTATTTTAGTGCATGGTAGTATTTGATATAGGAAAATATATGTTTAATAGATAATAGTAGTAAGATATATAGGTAATTCGTTTCCCAATCTTTTAAATAAAAATAAAATGATCTCTACCTAATAGTTTGATTAGATACTCCATTTTATTTAAAGTCTTCTGATATCTATACTAAATTTTATAGGTGATAATGAGAATATTTATTATGAAATCCAATATATTAACCCATGTTTTTAATCATCTGTATAATTCTTAGTAAGATCTAAAATCTATTAGCTTTAAGTGGTCACACAATGCTTGTAGTTTCCCCACCAATGTTTGAAAAACTATAATCTACAATATACCTCTTTTACTTCCTTTATTGATATTGAATTTATTAATACAATATAGATTTATTATCCATCAAACATTGGGTGTCATAAAAATTTATTTCATTACTATGTTACTAATTATCAATTTTTATCAATCATCACCAAATATTGAGATAAAAATATAAATGTATATATGATTATACTATTATTTATCAAGTTATATGAGTGTTTCCTTCACTTGTGACATAAAAAGAAAAAGGAGTTCCAAGTGTAAAATAAAATAGAAAAATAAAATAGTTATGAACTATATTGATTAGATCAATCAATTTATTTATAATTTCTATATTTTTACCTTGAAAATAGTGCTAAAAACTTTACAAGTTCATATGATTATTCAAATTTCATGGATATGATCCTAGTTTATAAATTTATTCACTAAAACCTTCAAAAAACAAATAATGTAATGTATAGTGAAAATCCAAATTTGATCCCATACTGAAAACTGAATTTTAAATTAAAAGTTTAAACCAATTTTTAAACCATAACATTTTTTATCTTAAATGAATCAACTAAAATAATCAAATCGAATATAATAGAATCAACATATTAAGGTCATAATAGATCATTGGTGGAACACGTTGATATTTTTTAATATTTTCTCTTTAATATTTTTGATGTGTTTGATAACTTGTGATTCACACAACCCCATGCTTAAACAAACCTCAATATATTATAGAAACATAATTATTTAAATTTGAAAATAATAGCATATCCATTGGATTGGTGGGTATGAATAAGAATAACTAAAATATGAAAATATGAATAAATTTCTTCTTTAATAAAAATTATTTATTAATTTTTATGAAATAATTTCTCAAGTTTAAATGTTTAAAACAATATCAATTTATGTTAAAAGCTTAATTATTCAAATTATTGTATTTTTCTATGCTATCTATATTAATAACTAAAAAATATTTTTTTATAAAATATATTTTAATTTAATTTAAACAAATTATTAATCATTCATACATTGATTATCAATTTTTAAGAAGCGGAGATAAAATCATTTTAAGGAAAAAGTGTTATTGTTCATAAAACTATTTTTTAGGTTCACAATGTATTTTTATCTTATTAAATTAAATTGATTATTATTTATGAATCATTTGAATGGAATGTGTAGATAATTAAATTAATAAAATATATTATCCTTCATCTAATGTTTTTTACTAATAAAGGAATGAGAATAAAATCAATTTAATGATTAAAAATACATTTTTTATAAAAATGGTTTTTATTCTTTTTATGAATTGATATTTGAATTAATTTATAAAACTTCTTGGAATTTAATTTCTAAAAATAATTTTTTTAGTTTTAATCATAATAATTAATATTATTTAATATATTCAACTTTTTTTTAATCATAATGAATATTAACCATGGTAAAAGATTGACACCATGGTAAAGAATAAAATATGTTTATTAGGGTTGTGACTATGGGATAAAGTCCCCAAATATCTCGAAAACATTCCAACACTATATGAGTTAATTTTTATGATAGTAACACTATATTCTGACATAGGAAAATAATAACACTATATTCTAACATAGGAAAATAACACTATAATAACACTATATTCTAACATAGGAAAATTTGGTTCCAATTTAATTTTGGAATTACTTTTATATTATTTTATATAAAGAATAAATACAAAATGTCAGTCTCTTTATTTTCATATTTATAATATTTTTTTAAGAATAAAAATCTTTTTAGGATATTTATAAATGTTTAATTTGAAAATTAAAAAATAATTTTTATGATAGTAATTTATTTTGATTTTTTTATAATGGTATAATCACCTAAAACACTTACATATCACATATGCAACACTTGTGGAAGAAGGTAAAAAATAAAAGTAAATAGTTTTAAAATTTTAAAAGTATTTTTTTTGAATAAATTAATGTATTAAATTATTTTTATGAGTTATAAAGAAAGATAATTACTATTTTAAATATTCAAATTTAAAATCCATCGATATATTAATGTTTTTACAGTCAAATTAAGTGAATAGTTTTGAAACAGAAATTAAGGAAATTTTATGTTTTACAATATTTAATTAATTATTTTGAAGATCATAAAAATTTTATATTTTTAAATGTGATTGGAAAATGGTTGATAATATAAAATAATTTCTAATAATGAGCCACTTTCCCTTTTATAATGACATTTTGGACCCATAAAGACTAAGTAACCTGTTACCATGATAAAGGTTAAAAGAGGTAATGAGGTGTTAAACTAAATAGATAAGGGTTAAAATGACCTTAAAATTTTTAATTTTTTTCAATACATTTATACCATATATCATCCCACATTATAAATTTACCCAAATTTTAACCAATTTCCATGATAGTGACCTTCTATTATTTTAATGTTTAGAATAATTACAAGTGGGTCACTCCCCAAACTTATAAAAGGGAACCTATTCTCCTCTCTTATACACACCCCTTTATCCATATATATTGAAAAATAAAATTGCAAATAATCTCTAAAAACCCCCTTGTCATATAATGTTTTTTCATAATAAAATAATACTCTAAGAATCCTTAGGTTGCTTCTCAATAGAGGAAACCTGAAGAAGAGGTATATATTCTTATCAACATTTTTCATGGTTCTTTCTCATTAAACCTCAGGAAAATATTATGGAACAATATTAACATAATAAAATTAGTATATTCAATATAATTATATTTTTTTAATTATAGAATAATTTTATATATCATTTAAATCTATTGGAAAATAAAAACATCCCTCAAGTGTATGCAAGGACTACTGTCTCTTAGAAGCAATGTATTTTATTTTTCATCACCGCCTCTATTTTATGGTTATATAGATGTATTAAAGGAATATATATTATTTTTATATAATAATTTTTGGTTTTAATATATAATATATTATCTACCATCTTACCCATACATCCATTAGAAAATGAGAATGTCTCTCGTGCGTATGTGTGAAATACCACATCCACAAAGCGATGTGATTCATTTGTAATTTATACTTTAAATGGTTGGTAGTAATGATATATTTAATGAATATATATATAATTAATGATATAATTATTATCATGGAAATTTGAATTATAATTTACCTCTCTTTAATTTCAATCTTTAAAAAAGGGAAACATTAATAATGCATACCTACAAACTACTATCATCAAGAATTGATGCAATTCATTTTTCATCACCACATTATATGAATGGTTGTGAAAGTATATATAATTTATAAATATTATATGTATGAAATTATTAATATTCTTGGTATTATGAAACCATGACCAAGTTGTATGAATCATAACTTCCAAACTGAAACATATATGAAAAACAAAAGAGTGAGAACCCAGAATGATGATTTAAAGAAGGAATTATTTACCAAAGAGTAATTAGAAATTATAAGTGAACAATATCTTACAATATAATTTTGAATATGGTTTTGTAATATATTTAAAATAAATCTATATTTATTATACATTAGGTATGAATACATATCAGTTAAGATGATACTTGGGGTAAGGGTTTCTCATCTCACTTTTATTTCTAAGAGACATATTCCATATCCACCACTTGTTTATTTTGTCTGGTGTATATAGTACCCATTAATGTATTTTATAATTATTATAATTAAAATTATATGTTTTTACACATCCATATAAGGTTCAAATTTTTATGTGGTTTTGACTCATAGATTACCAAAACTATAAGGGTTCTTCATCTCAATACTAATTTATTGAGACATGATTTATGTTATTCACATATTTGGGTTTTTATAGTTTATATATTAACACTTTTAAATATTATATGATGAATATATTAATATAAAAAATATTTAATTTTTATTTTATGTTATTTATTTCAAGGGGACTATGATTTAAATGTCACCAAAACGTTAATAGTTTATGTTACAATCTCATTTATTTTTAAGATTGTCTATGCTAAATTTTCATTGAGGGAAATTATATGATCCTTAAAATTCAAACCCCATATATTTTATTCTAATTTGGTTATTCTTATAATTTTAATGTATTTTTCCATTTCCACTATTTTTTACTTAAAATTATAGAGATTTTTAAAATAAAAGCCAAATTTATTTCCTTTTTGGTAGACATAATTTTTTCTTCCATGTCCATTTACTTAAAAATGTTTTATATAAGATTTTATATATACATAAATACCTAAGGGAGATTATTTTAAATTAATTTTACTTTATTTATAAATGATAAAAATTAATATTTTCAAATTTTTTACACATGACTTACTTTTAACTTTTAATAAGTGTAAAAAGAAGGTTATCTTTTAACATATTCAAAAAGAATTAATTTTCCGCCATCATGACTAATATTTTATTTTAAGATTCATTTACAAGTTTCTATCATTATTTTCAAAAAAATTTCTTTCTTAATATTATATAATTTTTTTTAAAATACTAAAGGAAAAGGACATTTTAACATATTTTAAATAAATGTTTAAATTGTATTCTAAAGTTGTTTTTCATCTATGATCATATCCTTTGATGGAACTTATACTTCACTATAGATATGATCCTATGATAACATCTATTTTTTTTTCTATAGATTATTTATGATGATGTTTTATGGATGATTCTATGAAACCCATTTCTTTTTATGTGTTTATTTAGTTATGATTAAATATTTTTGAATCCAGGTTTTTTTTTCTTAGGTTATGATATCATGAAATGAAAAATGTGTTTATAAATTTTTGGGACAATTATGTAATATATTCATTATGTGACTAGTGGGTCTAGAATTATATAGATCTTCAATGAATTGGGTAATGTTTTGTGTCTTATGATCATAAGGGTTTATGGGTGGCCATCCCAAGATCAATAAGGTACACAAATGGTTATCCCAAACTTAAGAGGCTATGTAGGTGTTTATCCTAATACCAAGAGGGTACATGGGAATATATCCGAAGCCTAAGAAGGTACATGGGTTGTCAACCGAAGACTATTATGTGTTTAATGTATTGTTGAGTAGATTTGAAAAAAATATTTCTATACTTATATGTATTCCAAAAACTTATGTTGTATGCTTATGATATTGTTCTCAGGGATTATGAATGATTATTGATGATTCTATACTCTTATAAATTAAATTATTTTATTTGGAAAATTATTATTCCATAAGTCATTATTAATGATCTTGGTATGATTGGGTATGACTTTTGTAATTCATGATCAGGTATTATACCCTTATACTTATCTTGTTCTGACTTATTATTATCGATTGATATCAACAGTGTTTACCCTAACCAAGCATTTAAACTCACCCATTATCATATTTCAATTTCCTCAGGTTATGAAGAATGATATTGGTTAATATTTTTCTATAATGGTATATTTTTTGGTGAATTTTTTGGGATATGTTGAAGTATTATTTTGGAATAATAAAATCTAGGTATAATGGAAAAAATGACCATTTTTTCGAGAATGAAAAAGATTTTTTTTCTTTAAGAGGTTTTCAAAACTCTATAAAATAATAAATTTAAAAGCTCTTGAGTAGGTAGGTTACTCATTTTTAGAAATTTTTGTTTTAATTATAGATGGTTAAAATAGGGTATTTATAGTTTTATCAAATCAAATATGTAAAGAATATGTTTTTAACACTAGCTTTAGCTGTATGGGTCTTAGGTTTGTCTATTGAAATTAGAGAAAGGTTTAGACAAATTTAAATGTTAAGATGTTATCTGATGATAATAATTTAAGAGTTAAGGAAACCATTATGGGTTGATAAGTTTAAATAAAATCATAAGTTTAAAGTTATAGATACCATTTTGAGGTTTTATGATATGGGATTTTAAGGTGACTGATAACATTTTGAGTTTTTTTGTGTTCTAATAAATCGTTGATGTATATATATCTCTTAGGTATAACATGGGTTTTAGAGTGTTTTTTTGGAAATATTGTTATTGGGGACACAAGTTGAAAGAATTACATAACCTTTAGTAATAATATGTTCTTTGAGGATATAATAACTATGTTTTATGTGAATAATGGGGTTATAATATTTTTTTAACACAAGGGCTCTAGCGCTCACTTTTATAAAAAAACCATGTGATTGAAAAGTGATTTAGTAAAAAAGTGATAAAATTTATCTTTTAGGAATATAAATATATTGGGAAGAATATATGATTAAATTAAACAAAATATTATTTTAAGGATGGAATTTTATTTGAGGAATAATTATTAGGTCCACATGTAGAAGAATATTTTTTTATTGTGATTTTATGGTGATTCAAGATATTTTTTAAAATGATTAGTATATTTTGTAGAATATATTATTATGTTTTATAAATTTTTGTTATGTGAAATTATTATTTATTAATGTTATTCAATGATAAAACTTAATCTTAGAATAATATGAGATCCAATATTTTTGATTTTGGTTTTTGAATTTGGCTAAGATTATTTTGGAAGAGTTTTAAGGTTAAAAATTTATTTAATGATTTATATTGAAATTTGTGTGTTATTATAGATGTTTTAGATATTTATGTAGATAATTTCATTCTTATTGGATATTATATTAACATGTTATTCAAATTATGGTTTGGGTTTATGGGATAAAAAAGTGGAATACATTTTTATCCTTTTTTAGATAACATTATCTGTTAAAAGAAAATTTTAATGCTTTGAGAATGAAAAATTCATAATCATTATTTTTCTTTTTACATGAATTAGATGAGGAAAACTACTCAAACATAATTATAGTATAAAATTATTGGAATAAATCAAATAAGTATGGTCTCACACATTCTCTATCTCTATGGTAAAATAATTCCTCAAACCCAAGAAAGAGAATGATTAATCTATCAAGTCCTATTTTGAAAATACTGCTAATCTATGATTTTATGCTTTATGGAATTCATTCAAAAGTAATATTTTCACAGTGTTAAAGGAATTTTTTAAGAAAAATTTAGGAAAATAAAATTTCCCTAGTATTGAAATGTACATGAAATTCATTATAAAATGTTTATGTAATAGATATGGATAAAAAATTACTTATGTACAACTATTTTTATAATCCTACCCTTATAATTGATTTTGAAATTTTTTCTAGGCCCTACTAGGGGTTTACGGTGAGATTACCTTAGGGGTAGGGGTGAATCAGGGAAATAGATGTGTTATCCAATTCATACTATTTATCCTTTAATGTCTCAATTTTCCTATATGGATCTTAACCTCTCAACATTGAGGGGCACTTGTTACACTTTTTTATCTAATATAATTTAGATTTAATGACCTGTTTTGATATGTATTATTTAAGTAAATAGATACATGAGAATTTAATTGGTTAACCATGATTGGGTTACATCTAAGGAGAATGGATAAAAAAGTGTCATAAAAAATCATTATAAAGCTCACTACTATTCATAGGGGTTACTCCCCTTTATAATGGTTTAGGGACAATACACTTCTTTTTAATGGTCACCCTATCAAATGTTCCCCCCAATGATCACTTCCACTAGAAAAGACCACCTTAATATAGTTTATAGACTCAGATTTCCATTCTCCATCATTAATTTCAGGGATTAAATCTTCAATAATAGGTAGATGCTCTGTTATAATTAAACTAGGATACTTCTTCCCAAACTATGAAATCCTTTTATTGAAACACCTTCTTCCAGAATAAATCTGGAACTCTTCTTATCTTTTTTGTTTACACAAAAATTTTAACTTCTTATTTGGAATGATCTTCAATAGAATCCACACACTTCTTACTATACTTTCACACCCCTTGCATGAAAATCCTTTTTCTCTCTTTCAGTATGAAAATTCAATGTGATCAGATATCATGTTCCTTTTCTTATATTTGATCAACCATCTTAAAATTGGGAGTTCATGTTTCTATTCAATTTGAAAACTATTCTAATAATTATGGTTTAATAAAACCACCCCTAACTCCTAAAAAAATCCATTCTTTTCTATATAACAGCAGTCAACCTCTATAACTGCTTCACAGTCAAACCATATTTATTTTACAGCATGTATTAATTTAAAATTTATTTTCCTTATGAATTATAGAGACTCCCTTTGAGTCAAGATTGGGTCATTTAATAAATTCCCAACCCATGGTTTATGAAAAAATCAAGAACAATTCAAGAGTGACCATAATGATCTCTCTCGAAATCTACATGTCACCTATCTAAACACCCTTCTACAAAACACGGTGAAACAGTGTTGGCCATTTTGAACTAAAAAAATTGGACACTATGATATGGTATTCTTCTATTAACCATTTTTCATAAGCAATCATTGATTTCACCATGAGAACCACTATGGGGTGTTGTAAAATCCTTTCCCGTTTTGACTCCAACATTCTGAGAACTATGGTATGACCAACTTGTATTGAAGTTTTTTGATTCTATATCCACCTAATGACCACAACCACAATCAAACACTATCACACCCATAATGGGATTTTTTGGTTTTTAAGGGATCCTCCTAGACCACTACACCATACTCTATTTGATAGTCCATCCCGTGTTGTCAGTTTTTCATTACAGGTCTTTAATGTATTACTTCACATCAACACTGCAAACTACCATAGTATCCTTGTGCCTTTTTTTCATATGTTCTCTAGAATTATAAAAATGGTACCACTACAACATAGTCCCTTTATAGCTACCTATGTTGGGAAATTACTCCTCTATCACAGCCTATTATAAGGTGTAGTTCACTTAGAGATCTCCTTTACAACCTACACCATGAACACCACCATGATGCAGTCTTCTTTGGTTTGTCATGCTGCACTCTTGTGAAACTCTCATCCATTATCTTCCAATATGGATTTACTCCCAACTTCCTTTTATTGTTTATGTAGATAATATGTACAATACAATAACATTACATATTCCTTTTAAACAAATGAAACCATTAGTCAATCAATCCCATTACTAATAATCCTCTAAGAAACACATTGACCTTCATCTTCCACATTGGGGTCATCATCCTTATTGTTAACAAAATTATTTTAAAAAAATATAATATAATTCTTTAGGATCCCTATAAATATCCCCATTTTAATTTTTTAATAATTCCCCAATTTTTATTTTTTAGACAATATCTAACACTCAAAAATTATAATAAATCTTACTCTCCCTTATTGGAAATAAAATACTATTGGAAATTTCACTTCTCTTAAATATAGGGATACTTCTTTTATAATCAATCTACCTATTAAAGGGGTTCATATTCTTTAATTTCCAATCATTTACCCCTCATAATTTATGGGAAGAAACTCTAAGAAATCTTAACTCCCCCTTTTTCCATTAAGAGGTCTTCCTCACGAGCTTTAATTATCTCCATGTGGGTCGGGAGGACTTACTCATCTAATGTATTCTCTCCTATTTCATAATACATTCAAAATTTTTAATCAAGAACATGTTTATTATCTATATCCTCTGAATACAAATGAAAATGATTTATGGATAGAATACCAGTCTCTATAAAACTCTTATAAGCCAATATACATAACACCTGTTATCATTAAGAGATCCATTGAGTTAGACTCCAACTTAGCATTTGGGCTGTCAAAAAATACACTAAGAATACGAATATAAGACCCCAAAATTTTATTGCATGTATCTTATTTAATAAATTCAATTCATTCTATATCTTTCAATGCAAACAACACCGAAATTAAAAAAACAATGATATACTATTAAATAGTAACTTGGTCATTGGAATAGTAATATGACCATTAGGAATAGTATCCCAGCCAATAGAATAGTAACCTCAATTATGAAATTTTAAATAAATTTGAGGTATATTATTAATAAAATATGATATATTTATAACATGTAAATAATAAATAAATTTATTAAAAATGATAAATTAAGTGTTGGTATTTTTGTGAAACATTAATTTTTATTTAAAAATTTTATAATTGAGAAAATAATTTAAAAGAATGTGTATTTTCATAAAATATATTTATAAACTAATATTTTATTTTCTTATGATTTTAAGATAATTTTATGAGACCTTATTTTTTTTCAAAGTGTTATAAAGTCAGTTGTAATTTTAAAATCATTATTTTAGAATAAATGATAATTTTAATTAAAAAATAAATTCATCATATTTAGAAAATTATTTATGAAAAACGGATTTTATTTTTGAATTATACACATAAAAAAATTGTTAGGTTAATTTTTTTTGGATTTCTATAAAATAATTAATTTTTTCTGAATAGTAAAATACGGTAATTTACATTATAAGCTAAATACATGAATTATTGTGTAATGGATAATGTATGGCTGATTTCAACACCATTTTTTTGAAATAACATGAAATAGTTACTTTATTTATTTATAAGAATACACACTATTGATATTCTTGATCCTAAATAATAAAAAAATGAATAAAATAATAAAAAAACACCCCTCTCCTCCCATATAAATACCACCTCTCACCACCTATTATCCTCACATCTACAAATCCTTGAATCTTGTTCAATTTCTACCCAATCACTCTACCAAACCTCTCCCCTCATTTTGGTATTTCTGGTCTCATCCAAAAGAAGAATTCAAAGTTCCTTAAGGAGGTTCTTAAGGAGAAGAATTCAAGAGGCAAAACCCCCTTCTGTTATTTTAATTTTCTTTTAATTTCATTTCTTTTATTATCATTTACTTAACTTATCTATCCAAACATACATGATAAATCAATAATATTATATATACTATATTTTTATTATGTTAATGAAATATTCATCATGAAAACCCTTTTTTTCTTTCTTTTATTCTAAAAATGAAAATATTATTTGGGATGTGCTGATTTTTTGCCATTGTGGAGATGCATTTTCAATTTACACTACCTCATTCGAGGCTGGTCATAAAATGATTATTATGGTTAAATAATATTTCATTATATGTATTATATGTTATACAATTTTCTATAACTAATATATATACTTAATATTAATTAAGAAAATAAAACTAGTTCGTGGTGCTCAAAAAAAGACAAAATAATCTAAGCTGTTAACGATAAGGTTTTATTTAATGAATCATTCTCATATATGGAAAAAAATTATATATAAGAACATTTAATATTTTTTAATATCATTAATAACATATAATTTTAATTTTGGATAACTATTCCCATTTTACATGATCTTTTGTACATGTATACAAGTGAACCAATAATGAAAACCAAGGAAAAAAAGACTCCCAAATGACTAAATTAAATCTTATAACTTTTCAAGATGGCCATAAATGAACTTAACAGAATTATAATATATATAAAAAACTTTTAAGAGTTTCTTAATTAAATTATTAATTAATCTAATTTCATTAACTATAATATTGATTCCAAGTAAAGACACCTTCATACATAAGGTAAGGGATTCTCTCTAAACCCTTATTTTCCTTTGGGTTACATTTTATATCTATTTACCCCAATTTTATTCTTATTATTTTTATATAATTATTCTATATTATATGTATATGTTAAAAAAATCATATATCTATATCAGTTCATCCTTCATTGATGGGTAAATACATATTTTTATAAAGTTCCCTTCTCAATTCCCCATGATAAACAAGCCCCATTAAAGGGAAGTTCCCAGTTACTTACACATATTGAAGTACCATCCATAATCAATTTTAATCCACCATTAGTTTTCTAAAAACACTTATTTTATAATTAAAATAAATATTTATTCATTTTTTATAGAATCAATTACTAAGTATTTCCATTTTAAATACTCTTTAATATTTTCACTAAACCACACTAATGTAGATCGTTTCAAAAGTTTCTTATACACTATTTTTATATATTTTCAATTAATTTAGACATCATTTATCATAATATATCCTTATTTTCCACTATGAATGTCCAAGTATGTTTCAAATCCATTCTTTCATGGATACCATAATGATATTCCCTTTCGTTATTCCTTATTCACCACTTTTTCCTTATGTGTGGTGTATGTATGCTTTCCTTTTATTTATAATCATCATTAATTAAATATTTAATTAAATATTAATATTTTATTTTATCATGGATGTGATTATTATCTTATCTTTATTCTATTTGACATATGGTGGTTATTTTGAATGTTGTTTTAACTAGGGAAATATGGATAAATTGACATTTTCTACACAATATGGATATTTGGATATGTTATATTGTAATTGAATTATATATATGTAGGAATAATGATTTATAATTGTATTGAAAAGTTGGTCCTGATTATAGATATCCCCTTGATGCATCGGTAGGTCTCACATGACAAAACAGGTGGCAAAAAACCCTTCATGTTTGTTTCCAAGTATAATCAGAAAGGTTTCTACCTACAGTCTTTAACAATTTTAATGGTATAATGGTTCATGTGCTAGATATATGATGCTTAATAAATATTAATTTTCTTCCTTCAACATTCAGTTATTACTTTCCATGATATTTCACTATAAAAAAAATCTATGGTTGTATTTTCATTCTCAGTGTATTGATGGAATGTGTTTTTCATATTATTTACCCTTCCATAATGAACATGCCTTATTTACTTTTCTTCACTTATCATTGTTTCATACAACCCTTATTGAAAATTTGAGCTCAAAATTTTATTTATTCTCCTTCACTAGGTTATGAAGATGAAATACTTGTATAGGTTTCAAGGAAGTAGTTTATTTTCATTTTTTATGTTCTATATTTAATTAACAATGTAAAAAGAGAACCATGTATGTATCTAGTTCTTAAATACTACTAAACTGATCAATCCTTGGTGATTTTATCTCTTGTATATATGGCATTATAATAAAATGACTACAGAATCTAGGCTACAGGGGGAGGTTTTGTTATCAATTAGACTAATATTGGTGTATGAAACAAGAGTCATTAAAAAATATCCTTAAATATTTTCTTATCATGCTTGAAAAAAATGAGAAATCTAGCATCTTAGGATCTTTCACTTCCGAATAAAACTATGATATCAATCAATTTTTATCACCTACCTGCCCAGGTACCCTGATAACTTGATAACTAATCTAGTCTTGACATAACCCTAAGGGCGTACCCGATTCCCATGGGTTGGTGACTAGCACCTTACATCATACAAAATGAATGTGGGAATGAATTTTCCACAAAAATTATGGAAGAAGAAAAAAATGTCTATATGCATAAGATAACTGTACTAATAGTCAAATATAAATAAATAAAACCAAATTAAAATAACAAATTAATAACAAAATAGTTTAGATAACCTATGTCCCAACAAATGAAACTCTCCAAGTCCACAGATCAACATCTAGAACCACATTCAAGTGGCGCTTTATTCATACTTAAACCCAAAAATAGATAATCTACAAACACCCAAAATCACATGTATGGTGTGAGATAAAATCCCAGTAGGGTCTCTCCATGGATTACATAAAATATTCCAACATTTAATTAACCAAAAAATTATATTTCAATTTTAAATAAATAGGTTTGTCATTTCAAAAGCTTCTTTAGAAAAATCATGATTAACATTTAAAATGATGGAAATACATTAAACAAATGTCTTAATAAATTTTTATATATATAAATGTTTATATAAATCATAAGGCATGTAAAATAATTTACAATAATGGAATATATTCATTTTAAATATGAACTGGTGAGCAATATGGTAATATACCAAAAAGGAATGATAGTTCCAGGATATTGGACTCCACACACTCGAGGTGACACGACAATATGTATATACACACATGACCCCTTTTACACTGGTCCATAAGACTTCATCACCATCTTATTGGTGATGATACATGCTTTATTTATGTTTTGGAATGTTTTAAATCGTAGATTGCTATCCAAATAACACACTAACTACATAAAGATTGTATATGCTTCTATGATAAATCAACTATGGGAAATTTACTTTAAGACTTCTTAAAATAAAATTTATCTCACTCTATATTTCAAATATTACTATTTCCATTTAAAAACTAAAACAATTGTTTTTAATCATAAACATGCCTTATTTTAAGATAAAACCCAAAGGTTTCTATCAAACCATTTCAATCCATTTTTTTACAAATAAGAGTTTGAAATCATTTCAAAATTCACTTTCACAATTTAAATTCAAAAATTTAAATTTTAAAAAACTTATAATAGTTTGATAAATTCAAATCCAACAATTTAAATTCCACCAAATTACATCAATTTTACAATTAAACCCCAATTCAATGGACTTGGATAGTTTTCCCCATTTCATGACAAAGTCCAATTTCCAAAACCAAATACCCCAATTAAATGGCATTGTGTTTTCAGAAATTAAATTTCACAATATTCAAATCCCACATATTAAATTGAAATCAATTTAAACAAATCAATCAATTTAGGGTTAATTAAATTGGCCAATCAAAATGGAACCAACTACCTCAAGATCGCTAGAACTCCGATCACAAATCCCTAACTGGGATTCAAAAGTGAAGTCAAGAATTTGAAAACAGTATTTAAATTAAAAAAACCCATATGCATGGTTAGCCAGGTGAGGCCGCATGATTTAGAAAGACCTTGTACCCTAAACATGAACCCAATTTTTTAGGTTTCTTGGTTTCTATTAATAGGTTACATAGTTTTTCAAACCGTGCACCATCCATGAAAAGTCCCACTACCTTGGTTTGGACGGTTTTCTGTATCATGTCCTACAGTTTAGGAAAACCATGCGCCAACCGTCCACATCCCCATAACATTAAAAATTTCCAATGTTTTTACCTAAAACAACCCCAAATGAAAAATAACCAAAGAATGACTAAAAGAGGGTTTTAGGAATAATTGAAAAATAGTAAAAGGATGTTATAACCTCCCCACCATGGAAAAATTATGTCCCTATAAAGCCTGCTCAAAAGATTTCATGAAAAAAATATGAGGCTTCCACTCTCTCACCAGTAACTCCCTCTCCAAAAACTCATGATAATCTAAAAGATGCTTCTATATCACATGAACAAAAGGTACCACCCTCCCACAAAGTACCTTGGTTTTAGAATCAACTATCTTTACTAGACAGTAAATCACAGATAAACTATGTTCAACCTAAATATCACTCCATATCAGCACATGAGATGAATCAGATAGATACATTCATAGCTGAGATACATAGAATATGTTATATATTGAAATCAGCTATGGGGGAAGTGAAAAATGATAAGAAACATTCCACACATACCCAAAAATCTCAAAAGGTCCCACAAAGAAAGGACTAATCTTTCCCCACCTCAAAATGCATCGATGGCCCAACTAAGGTGAACCCTTCAAGAACACCTGATCACCAAATGAGAATTCCACTGGTTGACGGAACTGATCAATGTAAGATTTATACTGGATTTGTGAAGTCAACATTATCTGATAAATCAACATAATATTTTAAATCATCTCTTGTACCAATCTTGATCCAACCAAAAAACATTCACCAATATCTAACCAATACAACATAGATCTGTAGGACCAGTAATGCAATGCCTCAAAAATATCCATTCTAATTGTGGACTGGTAGGTTTTGTTATAATAAAAATAATCCAGTTCCAAGTGATCATCCCAAGACCCATCAAAGTCAAGAGAATAGGTACAAAGCATATACTAAATAATATATATATATATATATATCTATTTTTATATAGACATCCAACTATGGATGGTATGCCATACTCAAAGGGTCATGATATCCTATTTCCATTGGGAAGCCTCTCCAAAAGTGTGAAGTAAACCGATGATACCTATCAGAGACTATAGTAGATGGAACTCGATGAAAATGTATAATATCTTTCTTGTAGATATTTACCAACTCCTCAAATATGGTTGTATCCATAATGGGTATAAATAATGCCCACTTTGTCATCCTTTTGATCAAAACCCATATCAAATTATTCTCTCTCTAGGTATACGGCAACCCCATAAGAAAATCCTTAGAGATATCATCCCTCTTCCATGTTGGCATTGAAAGTGGTTGGAGAAAAGTTGAAGGTTTTAGGTGCTTTTCCTTGACTTATTATAAAGTACAACAATGATAATAAAATTTAGAAATGAACCATATCATACCAAGACACTAGAACTACCGCCAAATGTTATAAAGCATATTTGTGGTTCTTGGGTGCACAACACACTGAGAATTATAGAAATCCCCCATCACATATTTTCTTACCACTAACAGCACAACAATGTGATCATGATATCATAGAATTCCCTTAGTAGAGAATGACTAGTCTGACATAGTATCCCCACCATAAATAAAGTCTCTAATGCTACAGAACTCATAATCATGCTACTAAACCTAAAGAATAATATCGAGAAGAGTGGATGACAACTGAACAATGGAAAAATTAACCTCATTACATAAGTTCAGAACTTCAATGTGCAACTGTGAAAAGAGAGACACCATGTTACAATATTTTGATGAAACCTTCACTACTTGGGTTGGATGTTTCCTCCTTAATCATTTGCGATATCATTTCTTTTTCCTAGGGTATTAGACATGTCTAAGTCAAAATACTTTAGGAATTACACCCAATGCCTTTGGTGGAGATTCAAATATTTTTGGGAGAAAATATAAATCAAGATCTTATGGTCTAAAAACATGGTAAATATTTATCCATAAAGGTAATTATAACAAATCTTAAGTGTGTACATCACATCCACAAGTTCAAGTTCCTGGTTTGGATAATTCTTCTCATGTGGCCCAAGATAACGAGATCCATAAGCAATATCATGATCACCTTCAATAAGAAATCATATCAAACACGAACCTGAGGCATTAGAGAAGACCACATAGCCATGAATGGACTTTGGACAAGTGAACACCAGTGTAGTAGTCAAAATAAACTTCATATTAGAAAAAAAACTTTGAAATTTTTCATCCTAATAAAATATTACTTCCTTATATGTTAGTGCAGTAATCAGAGGCTAACTTTGATAAGTCCTTTACAAATAGTCGATAATATCTGACTAAACCCAAAAGCTCCAAATCTCAAAAATATTTCAAAGTTTCTCCCATGTCATAATAGTTTTCACCTTCTTAGTGTCAAATAAAAAACAGTGTTCTAAAACCACGTGTCCCAATAACTTCACTTCCCAAATCTAGAAATCACATTTAAAAAGTTTGGCATAAAGTTAATGACTTTTAAAAAATTCCATAACTGATCTCATATGACGCACATAATCATACTTAGACTAGAGTAAATGAAAATGTCATCAAAAAAGAATACCACAAAGGTATAAAGAGACTTAGGGAAAATATTGTTCATCAAATTTATAAAGACTACAGGATCATTGGGTAGACCATAGAGCCTGACAAGGTACTGATAATGGTCATACTAGCTTTGAAAGTCAGTTTTATGAACATCAGATTCTTTTAACCTATATTGATGGTAATCAGACCAAAGATAAATCTTTGAGAACTACTTAACCACTTTCAATTTGTCAAAAATATAATCAATCCATGCAAATAGATATTTTTTCTTTATTGTGTATCAATCGATTTTTCGATAATCAACACAAATGTAAAGTGAACAATCATCCTTCTTTGTAAAGATAACTGGCACTTCCATAGTGGCACACTCATGTGTATAAATCCTTTATCTAGAATATAATCCAACTAACTCTTCATATATTTCATTTCATCTAGTTCTATGTGGTAATAGGAAATAGAAACATGTCGAGAACTAGGCACTAAATCGATATAAAAATATACCACCCTTATATGTGGAAAACCTAATAAGTCAAAGGAGAACACATCAAGAAACTCAACAAAAACTGGAGGAAGATCAAAACTCAAGGATTCTTACTGAATATAAAAGGATAAAATCGATATAACTTTCCCAAGCTTTGGATAAGAAGGTCCATACCTACTCAACCTTGGGTCCCATTATCCTTGAAATATATGACAAACACCATCAGATGTAGTAAAGAAGACCCATCAAAAATAAAAATTAGTCTAATATTTTTTAGAAATGATCCAATCCATCCTAAAAATGACATCAATAAGTTTCTGCCCCAGAACTAGAATCATCTAAGTAATCTCAACACCTGACAGAGAGAAAACACAAGAGGGAGTATGGAGACCCTACTCTATCTTCATTCTAAGGTGTTTAGTAATATCCATCATGTATGATAAAAGCTCCATTGGAAGATTTATAAGATCAATAATACATGTTGAAATAAATTAATAATATGCACTAGTATAAAATAAATAAGTCACTAATGATGATGTTATAGTGATGGTACCTCTCACAGTCATTGAACCCGTATTATCTTCCTCTGGAGACTCATCCACTGTGTGAAGAAGCTTTATTATAGATACCTATGGATGGAACCATTTTTTCCATTAACTATATGATTTAACCATGGTTTTAGAAGGTGACGGTGATTCCATGCCACTACATTAAGAGTAATAAACATGGAAGAACTTCTATAGGTGACCGAAGCATCCACAGGAGCCAAAATTCTTAGGTGACTCAGTGAAAACCCCCTTTTAATTCCATGGATTTCCACACCAGTAGAAAATAAAAGGGCCTATTCCAGGAACTTCGATAGGTTTAGGAGGAATCTACTATCTAGAATGACCCTGAGAATCATTACGATTCCTATTTCCCTCAGAGGAATACATACTTCCACTAGGAGGAGAAGAAACTTCCATAAACCCTGATTTTCGATTAGGTCCATTTCAACTATTAGTGATCTATGTAAAACATAAACACAAGAGGGAAAATTTAGAAAGAAAAACTGAGAATTAATATCTTGTTAACATCCCAACTATGACTATTGAGACTTCATCTAATCATTTGATACTATCTCAGGTGTAAACTGCACTAGCATAGAAAAAAAGATTGCATACTCGATGGTTTTGTCAGCCTACTCAAGTTTGAAGAACTCTATTGAATGGAAAACACCATCGAATTTGGATAGAATTTTTGTGTTAAAGGATTATTGAAGTCTTTCAACTCTAATATATCATGATTATTCATATTTAGAAAGATTCACCCCATAGTCTGCTCTGTCCCTCTAGCACGAAGGTGACACACTTCCTTTGTTTCATCTGGTGTTTTAAAGAATTAAAACAAGTGCTCAATCCTACTAAATCATTACAAATCTAGTTTCATATCATTAGATCCTTAGAAAACTATTGTATTCTATAGAAGAAACTCCTGAGATTGATCCCAGAGAAAATCCATCCTAGGTTCCACATATGGAGCCTGAACGAGAACTAGTTGCAGTTCCTCTCCTAGAACCTAAACAATACACACAATCACCTCAACCAAGTTCAAGTCCATGAGAGGATTTGATCAATAAGGTTTATCAAAAAATTTATCTTGGAACCAATTCACACATTTTCTTGGAGGCATGATTCTATAAAACATCAGTTGAAAAAAATAATACATCAGATTAATACTAAAAAAGATAAAAAGGAGATTTTAATCCCAATAAATAGACAATAGGATTTGGATTTTAATCTATCCAAATCAAAAGGAGACAAAATACTTAAAGTAATCCTCAATATGTCTTTCCCAAACTACCCTTGGTGAATTAAGGTTTATTACTATGAGATTTAGCAAGGAACTCAATTATAGCTACCTCTTAACTCCTAAAAAGATTACACAAATGCATACTGACTTTTATATAAGAAGATCAACCTTCCATGTGCTACCACATTTTCAAGAACTAGCCTAGGTACCCTGGTAACTCGATAAATCAGCCTATCCTAACTTATCCTAAAGGGAATTCCCAATCCCCATGGTTTGGAAAATTGCATCTAGAATCATAAAAAATGAAAGAGGCAATAAAAATTCCACAAACGTTACAGAAGAAGATAAAAAAGTTAGCATGCATACAAAAGAAGCTCTAGAGAGAGAACCGTACTAGTATTCAAATAGGTATAAACAATCCAAAGTACTTGAGAAAAGTACTAGAAAAATTGTATAGATAACCCAAGTCCCAATGGATTCAACTATCCAATTCCATAGATCAACAGTTAGAACTACCTCCAAGAAGTGAATTACCCCTACTAGAACCTGGAAGGAGCTAATCTACAAATAACCAAAGTCACAAGTAGGCTGTGAGATGAAAACCCTGTAGGGTCTCAACAAGGATTCCATAAAAGATACCAACATTTTATTAACCAAAAAAGAGATTTCAATTTTAAATAAACAGGTTAGAAATTTCAAAATATTATTTAAAAAAATCATTCTTTACGTTTCAAATGATGGAAATACTTTAAAAAAATGGCTTAGTTATTCATTTTATATTAAATAGTTTATATAAATTAAAAGGAAGGTAAAATAGTTTACAATAATGGAATATATTCATTTCACATACAAACAAGTTAGAAACATGGTCATATTCTAAAAAGGTAGGATAAGACCTGGCTATAGGACTCCATACTCTCAAGGTAACATGAAAATATGTGTATACACATGCCCCCTTTGACACTGGTCAAGAGGAATTTATCATAATCTCGTTAGGAATGTGACATGATGAAATTATGTTTTGGAATTTTGTAAATCATATAGTGTTGTCCAAATAACCCACTAACTACCTAAGGCTTTCATGTGATATAATAACAAATAAATGATAGGAAATTTACTTTAGGACTACCTAAAATACAATTCAACCCATTATCCATTTAAAATATGCTAATTTTCATTTAAAAACTAGCACATGGGTTTTCAATTAAAAACATTAATTTTTTGAAGATAAAAACTAAGGTTTCTACCAAAAACCATTTTAAGCCATTTTTTCACAAATAAAAATTTCAAATCAATTCACAATCCAATTTATCAATTCCTTTTCACAATTTAAATTCAAAAATTTAAATTTCAAAAAATTTCCATTATTTTCAAAAATTTTAATATAAACTTTTAAATTCAACCAAATTCCATCAATTTCATAATTACATACCAATTAAATAGAATTGTGGGATTTTCCCTATATCATGCCAAAGTTGAATTTCCAAAACCAAATACCA
Organism: Viscum album; assembly: GCA_963277665.1. Lineage (NCBI taxonomy): Eukaryota > Viridiplantae > Streptophyta > Magnoliopsida > Santalales > Viscaceae > Viscum > Viscum album. The sequence continues at coordinate 1,335,424,791 of OY728138.1, forward strand.
AAATTCAATGGAATTGGGTTTTCAACAATTCAATTTCATAAGAATTAAATCCCACATATTTAATTTAAAGAAATTTAATCAAATAATGAAATTTATGGTTAATTAAACTATTCAATCAAAATAGAACCACATACCTTAAGATGTATAGATCTGAAATTAAAAATCCATAATTGGGACTTTCCAATGAATAATGATGGAAATTAGGATCCTAAAATCAAAAATATGTTTATGATCCAAAATAAAGGTTATTAGATCTTCCCACATCATGATGATCCACAAAAACCCTAGGGATTAAAATGGAGAGATAATGTGATAGATAATGATAATAGGAATCCTTATGGTAAAATATTGAATTCCATTTTCAATATTTGATTCAATTTTGGAGGGGGTTTCATGGGACAAAAACTACTATTGGTAGCTCTAAGGGAAGAAGAAATTGATTTGGTGTTGTACAGGTCTATCTAGGACCTAAAAAGTGAGCGTTGTGAATTTTAAAACAAATTTTAGACTAAAAAACACTTATACACATGGTTATCTAGACTCGACCCCACAATTTAGACAAACCGTGAAACTTAGCCATGCACCCCTTTTTTTGGGTCGCATGGTTTATCCTAAGAGGTCGCACAGTTTTTAAAACCACACCCCAACTATGAAAAATCCCAATACCTTGGTCTTCACTGTTTTGGAAAACTATGCTCCAACCTTGCAGAGACCCATAACTTTATAATTTCCAAAGTTTTCTCTTGAAACAAACTGAAATAAAACCCCACTAAAGCATGATTAAAATAGGGGATTATTAATACATGAAAATAGTAAAAATATGTTTCATGTTTACACTAAAAGAAATATAAATGGAAACTTATGTACTTTGTATTAAAGATTATACCACTTTATGAATCAATTTATACCACTTGTTAAATATTTTTACAAATTATAAACTTGTACTCTTTGACTTTTAGTGCTTAAAATTTTTTAAACATCTTCAGTTGATGTGCATTTATCTCCATTAAAATGTTATTATATAAAAAAATTCCCATGGATTGTATATTACCCTAATTATTCACCTTTTCATAAATAGTTAGAAATAATAAACATAAGGGGATAAAGGTACCTATAGTTTCTTAAAGTAGGGGAATAGGGTTGTCTATATTGGACTATAACTTTACCTTACAGCTTTTGTTTCCCATTTTTCATATTTTGGGAAATGAATTCCATTATCTCTTAAAAATCATCATCATAATTTGTAGCTATCCTTATCAACCCATTTCCAAATTATTTCCTTTGTGTGAAACCATTTACACAATTTTCTATATATATGTAATTATTTTCATCCTCCCTTTTCTCAGTATTTTTCATAATTATGGAATCAATAAAACTAAAAAATTATCTTTTTCAGTTTTGTTAGTAGTGGATCTACCCTATAACTTTCTTTCTATTACATATTTATCAATTCCCTTTTATTTTTTTATATAGAAAATCTTCGGAAAACTTGTTACCTAACATCCAAGAGTATATTCTTGGAATAATTCTTATTCATTTGTGTATTCTACATTACTTGTTCTTCCACATTTCTCACAATTGAAACAATATCTATTTTTTCCTTGGTTTCATTTCTTCTAAGAGAGTTTTCATGATAATTTTGATCTTGGTTCTTGATACACATAACATTGATGCTCTTTCCTATCCTCCAAAACAATTAACATATTTTACAACATAATAAGACTTTCTCTTGAATAAAATCTTCCTTTTAAATGTCATAAGAGTGAAGTGTATCCTTATGGAATGCTTACACTTTCATCCATTCATCTTATTTAAATACCTTTCCATGTGAAAAGCTTTGGTCAAATTAAACATCTACAATAACAATCATACCATATTTGATCTCCCCTTGATTGAGATATAGGTATAACTAGAGTTCTTCCCACATTTTTGTGATCATAGGCTTCGAAACACCAACTCATTATGTGCCCAATTCTTCTATAATAATTAAAATATTTCCCCAATTTCTTTTAAGGATCACCACTTTGACGTTGGATATGAAAATTCTATTTTTTTGATTTCATATATAAACACTAATTATTTTGAGGTTTCCTTTGGAGGGATTTTCATATTCTCATTTGATCTATTTATCCTGTCCTAATGATCTATAATGTTATCATCTTTTTCACTCAAATATACATACATAACCTTTATATTTAAAGATAAATTCATTCTATCTTGTCTTCTTTGTTCAATTTTATTATTAATTGGAAATATTGTTTCCTTTAATTACTTCCTTGGGTCCATTTTAATCAAAATCTCTTAGGAAAAACCTTTAATCATGTCTTTTTGTTCTTTCATATATAATCTCAATATTTTAATGTTTAAATCCAAATCCACCTCTTGTCTCTTCAAAATATAACTTTTTAGGGATATGTCTTGAATCATTTCATAATGATCTTCATGTATGAATTTCTATTATTCAACCTTTCTTATAGAATTGGGGAAACCATTTGGACATTATAAGAATAACTCTTTGATTAAAAACATGATATGGTTTCCAATTGTTCATAATCTATTATTTTCTACTATGAAATAGAGTATGTAATTCAATATACTTTCTCTAAAATATTATAAGAATTATATATAACATTGTATTCTCTGTTTATTACATTGGTTGAGAATTTATCTTCATAGATGAATTAATCTTGTTATTTTCTTCTTCTTTATTTTATATATAAGTCTCTCTGAATCATATATTACACAAATTTATTACAATTTAATCCAAATATCTTTGTTAAAGATTCTATTTGAACCCTCATCATACAATTCTTCTATAAAGGAATCCATTACTTCCTTTTTCACTAAGGCAAAAATCTCATTGTTTGTTTGATTTTGTTCAAAGATAACTCCTTTTCAAATTACCAGAAAAATTCCATCCTCTAAAAATTATCATGAATTTCTAGTGATCCTTCCATATTTTAAATAAAATCCCTTTTTATATTATTTTAAACATATGCCATCAAACATTGGAGCCTTCAATGTGTATTTTATTTCTCTTCACAATACTGTAGGTTAGTTTTGTAAACTAACAACATCAATATATATAAACCATCCTTATGATACCTCTTTCTGGATCCTACAAGGTAATTAATTTGATATTTTCCTACGGTGGGGGGATCTGGGTAATGGATGTATTTTCTTATTCAAATACTTTATCATTTATATTATATAATTATTTACAAAGATCATGAAATTTCAACATTAAGGGTCAGTTGCTACCCTATTTTATTGATTTACTTTACATTAATTGATTTTTTGGTGTGAATACTTAAGGTAAATAAGTAAATGAGAATTCACTTGGTTCACCATAATAAGACTATTCACAAGGACCGTGTATTAACAAGGTGTCCTACACCAAATCCCTATAAATATCACTACTATTCATAGGGTTTACTCTTATTTACTATAGTTTATGGACAAATAACTACTTCTTAAAGGTAAATACCTAAAACTTTCCTCCCAATTCTCACTTACAGTTGAAAGGATCACCATCGAAGAGTTTATGGAATTACTGGTCCTTTCTCTAGCATCACTTCCAAAGAATGTATCTTCAGGAATTAGTAGATTCTATATTCTATTCCTATTGGGATTATCCTTCATAAAATATGAAATCATCATATTATAGAACCTTCTTCTTCCAGAATGAATATGGAACTCCTATTCTCTTTTACATTTTAATAGTAATATCCAATTATTATTTGGATTTTTTTTAGTTGGAGAAGAGTCATTCTCCTTCTTATTTCTATCCCCTTTCCTGAAACTCCTTTCTCTCTATTTGAGTTTGGATATACAGTGTTATAAGATCATCCATTCCCCCATTTCTAGTTGAACCCCTTCTTCAAATTGGTAGGTTATGCTTCCATTAACATTGAAACTTGTTATAATATTTATTTTTTAATAAAACAATCCATAACTCCTCACAAACATCCCATGATTTCCTCCATATCTATAGTTGACCTCCAAAAATTATTCATTGTTAAATAATCTTTATTTTACCATGTAAAATAATTTTCTATTAATTTTATTTATGAGTACTGAAAACTCCCTTTGAGTCACACTTTAATCATAGAATAAATTTATGTCCCATAATGATCATGAATTGTTTAAAAATTTTCATAATGATTTCCCCTAAAATCCAAGCATCACCCAACGACATGCCCTTCACCATGACATTGTAAAAAATATTTAGCCATTTTGAACTCATCACACTGAATACTACTTCATGGTCCTCTTCTATTTCCAGTTTTGATAGGAAATATTTGATTGTACCATAATAATCCTTATTATATATTGAAAAATCCTTTTTCTTGACTCCAATAAATTGAGCACTATATTTTATTTCCTATTATTTTCTGTTTTGGCATGTAGCTCTACTAGACAACCAAAACCATCAATGAACACCATAAAAACCATAATGGGATTCCTTGTGTTGTATAATGATCCTTCTAGATCAATACACCTTTCTATATTGTATGGTTTATCCTATGTTGGTTGTTTTTCATAGTAGGTCTTTAACATGTTTCTTTACACCAACTACGACCACAACTAGAGTCTCCTAGTTCCCATTTTCATCAGTGATCTAGAATTCCACAATCATGAGTACCATGATGTGGACCCTTTATAGCTGCCCATGTTAGAAAATTCTTACTCCACCATAAGTAGTGCTAAGGCAATGTTCACATAACAATCTTCTCTATAAACCAATCTATGATAACTACCATGGCATAGTCTTATTTGGTTGGATGTGTTTCACACATATGAAACTCTCATCGATTCACTTATCTTCTATATTTCCTCCAAACAACCTTTTTTCCTTTGTATGGATAATATATCCAATAAAAAATTCTTCATGATACCTTTCCAATAAAAAATCATCAATAAATCAATATCATTTTAAATAATACTCTAATAGTCACCTACACCTTCTTCTTCATGATCAAATTTAGAATCCTTATTGTCAATATCTTTAGTATGAAAAAACTTGTTGTCAAAAAAATCCAATGGAATCCTTTGGGATTCATAATGGTTCTAAACCCTTATTATTATACGTGAGTTAAATATATGAATTTGTAATTTCATTAATGGGGTATAATGAAATAGCCTAACATTTTAGAATATTTTCTCTGTAATAATTTTGATATGTTTGATAACATTTTATACCTACAACACTGATCTTAAACAAACTGTGATATACAATAGAAGTATTCTTATTTAAATATGACCATTATAACCTAGATGTTGGATTGGAGGATATGAATATGAATAATTTTTTTTTGAAAATATGTTTAAAGGTTTTCCTTAATAATATTTTTTATTAATTCCTAGAAAATAATTATTCAATTTTATATGTTAAAAATAATATCATTTTATGTTAAAAGATCAATTTTTCAAAAAATATTTTTTTTAAATTTTATTTATATTAATCACTAATTAAAAAGGTTTTTATAAAATATATTAGTGTTAAATGTAAAAAAATGAATAATTATTCATACTTTTATTTTAAATTGGTTAGAAGGGAAAATAAAATTATTTGAAGGTAAAACAGTGTTATTTTTTAAATTATTTTTTTGTTTACAATGTATTTTAATATTAATAAATTATATTAATCAATATTGATGATAAATCTTAATGTAATGTTTATATCAGGTACTGAAAAAAATATATTAACATTCATCTAATGGGTTTTACTAGGAAATTAAAGAGAATAAAATCATTTTTCTATTTAAAAATATCTTTTACCTAAAAATGGTCTTTACAAATTTTGTGTGTGGATATTAGAAATAATTTCTAATAATTATAGGAATTTTATATTTAGAAATTGATTCCATATTTGTAATTATCATAATTAATATTATTTAAAAAGTTCAACTTAATTTTTCTTCATAATGGACAATAACTATGGTAAAAGGTTAACATCTCATGAAATGGTAAAATGGGTTAATGAGGGTACAAACTATGTGATAAGGTATCAAAATCCCTAAAAAACTTTACTTATTTAATTTTATAAGTTTAACACACCCCATAATACTATATGAAAATTGAGATCGAATCTGGATTGAGTGATATTTCTCTTTTACTGTAGTATTACTACAATAGTTATTATAGTAGTACTATAATAGTTATAACTATTCATATGATTTAGGCCTTTGGGCCACCGGTTTGGAAAAATGGGACACATAGACTTTGGCCACCATAGGACTTCCAGTCATAGGGATATATGTATAACTGAATCCTTTGTGACATGGGATTTCGGGCCGGAGGGCCTTTGGGCCATGAAGTAGTATAGTCATACCACCTAGGTGTAGGCCCAAAATAAGAATCAGACCTTGTAGCTACCCCTAAAGCATAGCTAAACCGATTGGGAATAAAGAGAGGTTATGAGAATCCCAATCAGTACCAGGTACCATTCATCTTTACATGATTAAATGATATCTAGTCAACCATTCATGGTGGAGAGCTAACCACCATCAATGAATAAGATGTTAATGAGGGGTAGTTCCAAGTATAGTACGGTCTTTGGACCTTCAGGTCTTGTACCAGGACTTGTTCCTCTAGACTTATGGATCATGTAAGAGTTCCCTATCAACCCAGTTAAAAGGGATATTATCAAAAATAAAATATCCTTCAATCCATTCTTACTAGAGTTTATTTGAACCAAACACATCCTATCATTTAAAATATGAAAATATGGTTCCATTTTCCTTTTATAATTTCATTTACATTATTTTAATTAATGAATATGTATAAAATTTTGCTTTCTCATAATATCAATAACATGTTTTTATAATAATAAAGAGATGTTATGAATGGTTATAAATGGTTATTTTTATGATTAATAAATTACTTTTATGTTTTTTTAATTTTTGGTAATGATATAATTTCCTTAAACAATTAATAATTAAAAATACAATTCTTGTTTAAGTGGGTAGAAAATAAATTCAAATAGATTTAAAATATTAAAAATGTGATTTTTAATAAGTTAATTTCTGGAAAATTTTATGGTTCAAAATTAATGGTAAGTAATGTTTTATGTTAGCAACCTTGTTAAAGTTATTGGAGACTTATTTTAATGATAAAAAAGAATGATTATTATTTTATTAACAAGCTTTATGTTTTATGATAAAATTTTATATTATAAGATAGATTGGAAAGATTTTGGTTAAGTCTAGAAAATAATCACTTTTGAATTTGAGTCACCGCCAAGGACGACTCACCGCCAAAGGCGAACTCACTGCGGAATTGAAATTTGGATATGTGTTGAAAACACTCACTGCTAGACTTGAGTCCCCACTGTGGATGTAACTAATATGAAAATTTGATAAAGTATTCAAAGGTTTCCCCACCATCAATGTCTCGCTATCAATATGGAAATATGGAAAAGATTGGAAAAAACTCACTATCTACTATCAGATGCAAGTCACAACTAGAATAATAAATTTGTTAGAGTATGAATATTACTCACTCTCAACTATGATATAATTCTAAACCAATAAATTGGTAGAGTATAAATATTACTCACCATTAGATATGATATACCACTGATCTGAGAAATTACATAAGTTTCGAGATGACCTACCTTCATAAGAGTCATCGGTATAATGGAAATTTATTAAAGTGTTAAAGACACTTACTGCTTGGAAGAGTCTATGATAGCCTTACACACCTCCAATCTCAGACACCACCAAAGTGTGTCTCATCTCTAAAATCATACACTTCCTGATAGTGTAAATGTTCAAAAGACTCACCAAAACTATTATACTATTTAAATTTTTTAATTAAATATTTATAACTGCTATATTATTAAATTAATGCTAAAATGTATTTTAATGATTGTGAACTAACTATTAAAGAATTTAATGAAATTTAATTTTACACTTGTAGTACCAGTAGTATAGTATCTAAATAATTCTCTTTAATACTACATGTTGCTATTAAAAGGTGAAGTAGACTCCCTCATGCATACACAACAAATAAAAATAGCAGATAGGGTGCATACACCCAGACTTTCAATTCATTTACCTGAGAGATAGAACTTATTATAGGAACCTGAAGAGTTACTATATGCTACATATTTATTAAATAGGATTATAATATTGAATAATAATTGGCATTAATATATGATAGTCTGGATAGAATGAGTTTATGACATTCTATTTTACTAAAAATTTCAGAATCTTGGATCGAGCCTCATTTCGAACTACACTCAAGGAGTCACAAGTTGCAGAGTATATCATACAAAGCAACATAATCATTATACATTTTTTACTTTCTATATTAGTTTATTTATATTTACAATATAATCAATATGTGTAAACTTTGTATTTCTATACACATAGTATCCTTCTTTAAACCATAAGAAAACATATATATCTTCTTAAAAATATTTTACTCCTGTTTCCCATGATTAGTATAGAAGCAGTCTTTGTGTGTCCTAATATATTCTTTATCCCATAATTAATATGGGAGAGGTACTGTGTGTCCTAGATAGTTGTTTTACTTTTTTATAATTGATCCAGGTTTTCGATCAAAGTTCATTTTTTATATAAACCGCGTGGCAGTAGGTGATTTCCAAGTGGGGAGGACTAAGTATCATATTGTGATTGATCCTCTTGTATTCATTTACATTGTGTGTTTGGTTTTTGTATTTATTTTATTTCTAATATTTATAGTTGAATTTCTATTAAATAAAACACTACTTTTATAGTTAACCTTAATTAGTGTTTATATAAGTTTTTGATTGAGTAAATATATTTAAAATGTTAAGTTAATATTATATATTATTTTAACTGATACCTAATCAAACATTTAGAATTATTTTAAAAGGTAATGTATTATATTGATAATCGGTTTTGGTTAACTGAGCCATATTTAAATTAATTGTGAGATTTTGATTATATATTTTTAGCACAAATTTTTATTGGGTAGTCAATTCACCCCATCTTGAGATACTCAATCTGACAAACATTTTATATCAAAGGTTAAGGCTTTTGTATCAGTGTTTTTAAACACCTTTTAAACTATGATTTTAATTATTATTTAATGATATTAAATTTATATTATTTATAAATTTAATTATTTAAATTTATAATAGACAAGAATTTTATGCTACTAACATAAATCCTTTTTTCAATGGAAATAATTATGCTCACTAAAAGGTCAAAATGAAAATGTATATTGAAAGTATGGGTTTTGATATTTGTTCTGATATTGAGGATAAGTATGAGTTACCTAATGATGATATGAGTACTAGGGATAATTCTATAAAACTATCCTATAATAATAATTGAAAATATAGGAAATCCCTGGATTGGGCCTTAGGAGATGAGTTATTTAATAGAATTTCTAAATCCCAAATTACTAACACATCCATACCCAAGAAAATATGGGCAACAAAATCATTCCATATATACATTTTTTGTTGGGATTATTCTTTAATTCCTCCTATTAAAGTTTATGGTTTTTGGAAAGTGGATGTTCAAGTAATATTATAGGATACTACTTAAGTTTCAAGAGCTTAATAAAGGTTGATGGTGGTCATTTCACCTTTGGTGACAATTCTAAAGGTAAAATCATCAACATTTTCTAGATTAGTAACAATAATTTTGTTTTAATTACCAAAGTACTTTTTATTTATGGGTTTAATTATAACATACATAGAATTTCACAATTATGTGGTGATGGTTTTTATGTTAAATTTGAAAATAATTCATGTAATGTTTTTTATTCTAAAGATGCGTTAAATTTTTCTTCTTTAAGGAATAAAAATGTTTATGATGTTCAAATTAATTCTTTAATTTTCCAAATTGTTTCCTTTTTGAGTGAATTTAATATAGAATATTGGATTTGTCATAATAGACTAGGTAATTGTAAAATTATCTATATTAAAAACCTTACTATAAAAGGGTAATTTAGGGATGCACCAAAACTTGAGTCCCCAAATGATAATGTTTGTAATCCCTTTAAAAAAGGGAAACAACACAAGATTTTTTTTAAATAAAAGAAAGAAGTTTCAATGTCTCAACCTATTGAGTTGGTTCATATGGATTTATTTATACCATACATAGTTTCTAGTATAAATGAGAATCACTTTGTTTAGGTACTAGAAGATGAGATTTCTAAGCATACGTGGGTATTCTTTTTAGCTAACAATATTGAATCTTGTTCTTATTTTACCATGTATGCTAAATCTATAGAAAACTTAAGTGGACATAGAATTAAGACCTTAATAAGTGACCATGATTATGAGTTTGAAAATTGATACTTTTAATACATTTTTTTAAAAAATGGATATAGTCATAACTTCTATGCTCCTAGGACCCGTAAGAAGAATGGAGTTGTAGAAAGAAGAAATTGAACACTTCTTGAGATAGTCGATGCTATGCTAAATGAATATGGCTTACCGATATTATTTTTGACAGATGTTGTCAAAAAAACATGCAATATAATTAATAGAGTTTTAATTAGAACTATCTGGAAGAAGACCCCTTATGAGATTCTGAATAGTAGAAAGCCGTTGTTTAATTACATTAATGTTTTTGGTTTTGAATTATTTATTATTAAAAATAATGATATTCTTGAAAAGTTTTCCTCTAAAAGTGATGAATTAATTTTCTAGGGTTATTCATCCTCCATTAAATCTTATAGAGTTTTTAACAAGAGGATCAAGATTTTGGAAGAATTTATTGATTTAAAATTTGATGAGATAGATCCACATGAGCCCAAAATCTATTTATAAAATCTTGAGGATGATTTATCCACTTTGAATTTAAATTACGAACCAAATAATTATACTAGAAATAAAGAAGAAAAATCATCCAGTTCTAATGGAATTCTAGAACATGAACTAGAACCTGTAGAGAATACCGAGGTGACCAAACCCTCTTTTTCAAGAGATGTTAGAAACCTTAATTATCATCCTTTATATTATATAGTTGGATACCTAGATATAGGTACAAAGACAATAGGTTCTCTATGAAATAAAGTTAGACATCAAGCATTCTTATCACAACTTAAGCTAAAGGACATCAATGATGAAATCAATGATAAATTATGGGTAATGTATATGCAAGAAAAAATAAATCAATTTGAAAGAAACCAATTATGGGAAACTATGGATAAACCCAAGGACACATTGACTATAGGTACTAAATGGGTTTTTAGAAACAATGTTGATGAATCAAGTGTTATAATAAAAAATAAGGCTAAATTATTTAAATATGGATATATTCAAGAAGAACGAATAGACTTTAAAGATACCTTTCGACCAGTAGCTAGAGTTGAATCTATTAGAATACCACTTACCTATACAACTCATCTTGATTTCAAACTATATCAAATTAATGGATGTCAAAAGTTCATTCTTAAATGGGTATATAGTTAAGGGTGTTTTTGTAAACAACCCTTTGGTTATAGAAATCCCCATTTTCCAAATTTTCTTTGGAAATTAACAAAAGATTTATATGGTTTGAAACAAGATCCTAGACCTTAGTATTATAGGCTCAACTGCTTTCTTATTTAATTTTTTTTGAAAGGTATAAATCATCCTTACATTTTGATATATGTTTTAGTTATACTAATTTTTTATATGATATTGTTTTTGGATATTCAATAAATTATCAATGAATTTATTTTTTCAAGAATGATGTAAAATTAATTTGAAATGAGTTTTATGGGTGAACTTATGTTCTTTCTTGGTTTTCATATTTTTCAAAATAAAGAAGGAATTATTTTTAACCAAAATAAATATACTATGGATCATTAAATTTTTTTAAGTTGGATAGAAATAAGAGTAGTGATACTCCTTTGAGTACTACTTGTATATTGGATCTTGATGAAGTTGGGAAACTAGGGGATGAAAGTAGTTACAGAGCAATGAAAGGAAACCTTCTTTACATGACTGTTAGTCGACCATATATTATGTTTAGTGTGTGTATGTGTTCTCAATTTAAATAAAACCTAAAAGATTCAAACCTAGTTTTTGTAAAAATAATTTTCAAACACCTAAAATATAGTACCAATTTTGGACTATTTTACCCAATGGGACAAGCATTTGACTTGGTTTGGTATTCAAATGCAGATTTTGGTGAATGTAAGATAGATATAAAATGAAACGCTAGAACATGTCATATTTTGAGAAATTCTATAGTTTTTAGTGTAGTAAGAAACAAAATTCTATTTCATTCTCTAATTCTGAATTTGAATACATAGATGCAGGAAGCTACTATGCATAAATTTTATGGATGAAACAAAATTTACTAGAATATGGATATTAATTATGACATATACCTATAAAATGTGACAATACAACTGCTATTACCATTTCCAAAAATCTTGTATCACACTCCATTTTGAATGTATCACCATTATATAATTCTCACTATTATTAATGTCTCACTGTGGAAAATTCTTACCATTGAATATATCACCATTATAGAGTTATCACTATTGAATGTCTCACTATTATAGATTTCTCACAATTGTGAATGTATCACCATTATATATTTCTCACCACTATGAATGTCTCACTATTGACACTTCTCAATACTGAAAATCTCACCTTTGATATTTCTTATGTAACACCCCAAGCTTCTATGGTACGTTTCCCTTCGAATAATGCGATAGCGTGTGTTGTACGCAACCTCGAGTTCTAACACACACCACAACTAATTAAACTAGCCATTGTGAATAGTTATACCTAATTTTTGAAATCATATATATTTTATATTTCAAAATGGACTTCATTTTTGGATTCGGAATATCAAAATTATCCTAGGGTGAAATTTTGGTACTTTTCGGATAACTTTTATATTTTGATGAATAGTGAAAATTACTAAATTTTAATTAAAAACAACTTTTTTAATCAAAATAATTAATAGTGATAAATTATGAATTTGAGTGGTTTTAAAGTATATTTAGAATATATTTTTACCATTTAATATAATGTTGGTCATTGGACATTATTTTACAATTAAACCAAACATAAACAAGTGTCAATCTTTTGATAGTTATTATCTCTTAAAAACACGCTTTTTGTTTTGACAGCGGGAATTAATTTTAAATTAATTTCTGCCACTTCTGTGTTTTGAATTTAGAAAAATGGATTCCATATTTGGAATCAGGATGTTCAAATTGTGTAAATAGGTAACTTTTATTTTTAGACATTTTGAATAATTACTGCGGTAAATATTTTATTTACCATGGTTAAGGGTAAATCCGGTAAATAAGGGTTAAAAAATAATATTATAATAATACTAAATTACCCTAAAACGTGTCTTAACCCTATTTTTTGATACATGGCCGACCATGGGCATCTTTGGGTCTATTTTGGGACCCCATGGATCCACTTGTAAGTGATAATGACACTTTATTTTAATTTAGTTAAAATGAATACAAAAATGACACAAGCATATATCTTTTAGAACAGTAATTTTTACATAGGGTTATATATGTTGGATTTTAGATTATAAATATTCATTAGAAATCTAAAAAGATTTCCTACATAATGATATTTTATTTATAATTTTTAGACATTAAAGAATTTATTTTATTTATGACACAATGATGATGCAGTAATTACTATAATAGTGAAAAATTAAAATAATTGATATTATAAATACCCAAATAAATATAATATGAAACTTTTAATGAATTAAACTAATTTTATAGGCTAATATGATATATTAGTATTGATTTAATGGACTTTGTTCGAAGTAATCAATCTGTTATGAGTTTCACAAAAATCAACTATTGAATAGTGTCAAAATTGACATAAAAGAGTTCTTAAAACAAATATTATATTATTAATTGATATTAAATTCCTAAAAAATCTAAGGTTCGGCCAAGAGACTTATATTATGATAGGTTAATCATTAATAGACCACTTGGGGGTCTCTTGGATGTATATAGTAAGTTTATTAACCATATTATATAAAAATACAAAGAGACATTGTAAAAGTGAAACTAATTAACTTAGAGTTAATACTTAAAGATAAGGTTAATATAAGTAACCAAACCTGTCTAAATTCTATTGGTTGAGTGGTTTTCGACCTATCCCCACCTTAAACTTTGAATAATAAGCTTTGGAGCCATTAGAAACCGAATATGAATTTATTATAAATTAATATTTCTAGCTTTTCCAAAGGTGCCCCTCACCCCTCTTATAAAAAGGGCACTCCTCCTTCTCATTTCTTCACACCTTCAAAGCCTTTTGGTTCGGCCAAACTCTGCCCAAATACTCTCCCAACATCCCTCACTACAACCTAGAGGCCTTAGTTTGATCAGAAAGCCAACCTAAGGAGCCCTTTTGATCAAATCAAAAGGAAGAACCCGAAGAAGAGGTAATGATTTCACCACCCTTTTCTAAGTTCATTTCTTCTTCCACTTCTTCTTCCTTTGTTCTTACCATTCTAAAATAATAACTCCAGTATCTCACATATACTGTGATGTTATTATAAGTATGGTACAACCATATTCAGTATTCTATCCACCCTTTGAATAACATGTCACCATACGTGCGTACGTACGGCTTACCGTCTCCACGTCGTGGTGTAATTGTTATTCAATATAATATTATTTGGATGGGTATAATAATGATGTGTAACTCATGTAAATAATAAATATAACATGTTAATGATTCTGTATATATGATATACCATTCATTATTTTAATATCAAAAGAATGATATTGTCGCTCGTGCGTACGTACGGACTACCGTCTCCACTAACGCGATGAGATTCATTCTCCATCGTATCCATTCAAGTATAATTATCATTTTATGATTTAAAAATGATGTTTAAGGACTTGATATCATTCTGGATATTAATAAGATACAACAAACATGGCTTATGTAACAAAACATATAAAAGAAAATGAGTAAGTTAACACCCGAAACGATGATAATTCTAAGATATTATTAATAAATCAATGTTAAAAGATCATATATGATATCATATTAATATATATGATTCTTGTATAATTTAATAACAATTATTTCACCATTATACAGGAGGTTAACCTACCCCAACCAAGGAAAAGTACAAGGTAAGGGTTATTTCACAATCTCTTCATTATCCGAGGTTGTTTATATGTAATAATCTACTGGGATCTCTTTATCATCCACATCCATGTTTCTTAAAAATGTATTTCAAAACATTTTTACTATTTACAAGAATATGGGTTAAAGTCATTTATACCCTTTTTTGACTTTTTATAAGAGGTTTATAAAGGAATCTTTCCGTCATTTTCAAAACAAGGTCCTTTTTAACCTTTTCGACAGAATTGAGGTAAGAATGTTTTTTTTAACTTATACGGCGGGTGCGGTTATTTTACGCCGTTATAAAATCTTCAAAGCTTTCCATACAAGCTTATAAGAATATTTTCAAAGAAAATGTTTTATTTTATATGGATCTTAAATGATTTCAAAATAAAAGGAGATATTTCTTTAAAAAGAATTTTGATTTCATCTATGTCAACATCCTTTGATGGATTTTAAGATTATTTGAAGTTGATTTATTATGATACAAAACTTCTATATTGTATTGAAGGTTTTGTGATATGTTTGACTGTGGATGTGCTATTTTTATACCATTCATAGTTTATTGTGAAAGTATTGACATTTCGTATGCTAGTTTTAATACGAATGTTTATGTTATGTTTAAACCTTTTCATATGGGAATGCATTGGACTTAATAAGTGACGGGTGGAGCCCGCTATAGCTCCTCGATGCATCGGTAGGTCTCATGAGACAAACTAGTGTCTTGGCACAAGGCCTTGACAAAATCTTATTTGTAGTCTTGGCACAAGGCCTTGGCTATGTGGTTATGATAGTCTGGAATTATGCATTCCAACATTATGAAAGTGGTTATTAATTTTTGCATGTGATTATTCGATTAGTAGAATATCCATGTGAATAAGTAAATGGCATTATTTCATTTTATTTATGCCATACCATGTTGAAAGTTCATATTTAAAAGGCTTTTGTTTTAGTTATACACTGCCTTAAATGTTTATTCTTATTTATGAAAGTTTCCGCTATATTGTTATCCTTACTGGGCATTTGAGCTCACCCCTTTTCAATGTTTTATTTTTCCCAGGAAGTGAAGAAGTAGGTTATGAATGACCTGCAGGGATATTATGTGGGGATATGAGTGTGGATTATGGAGACATTATGTTATTGTAGTAGTTTTTCATTTTATGATGTAATGTAAAACTTATGAATATATCTAGTGTTTCCAAGGCTACTAAACCAATCGGTCTTTCGAGATTTGATCTTTCTTGTGATCATGCCAATGTTACGAAGTAATGCACCGACTCTGGGCAGCTGGGGTCGGGGCGTTACAGTTGGTATCAGAGGAAGTTTAGTACAAACCTTGGAAGCTAGATTTAGATAAACTCTGATTAGAGCACGTAGACCTAAGATGAACTTTGAGGATTAGTATAGAAGAACTTCCTAGAATTTTGGTATTGTAGAGACTTTGTGAGTTTTCCGAGCAATACATCCCGGTCTGGATACGAGCAGGTAGAGGCGGCTCTGGCACAAATGTACCTAGGGGTAAAACCCGAAAACACCGCTTTGAGCTAGACTCGAACGGGAACTGGTGCACGACAACGGGCCTTGCTGCACTCTTGGTTACGACACTCCCGGGGGATATGCTTAGGATAACTCTCATTTTCTTTACAAATCATTATGAAGGGTTTATGAGTATATACTTCCTCAAAGAAAACATTTTTATGATTATGGATTATATCCATAAATAGTTCAATTTATGTTAAGCGTTTTATAAGTATGGGATTATGTATTTTGATTCATAAACTGATCTAGTTTATGCCATTTTTTAGAAATGGCGCCTAGTGGAAGAAATGGAAACCGTATCAATGCACGCACTCCATGTAGGGATTGCCCTCCTGCTCAAGATAATTATAGTGGGGCTGGTGATGCAACTGGTGCTGATCAGCTAATCACCGTACTGGGACAACTTACTCAGGTTATGAATAATAACCTTACCCGTATGGAGCACCCTGATCCGCAGCGTGGAGGATCAATGTTAGATCGATTCATGAGACAACAACCACCAACGTTCAATGGGAGTACAAATCCCTTAGTAGCTGAGCAATGGATATTTTCCCTAGAGAAAATATTTCAGGCTTTGGGGAGTAGTGAAAGGGAAAAAGTTACCATGGCAGTTTACCGCCTCACTGGAGATGCTGATCAATGGTGGTCATTGATTCAAAACATGAAGGAAGATGATGAAGTATCAAACATGGAATGGAGGGAGTTCAAAGATCTGTTTTTAGAAAAATACTTTCCTCGCGACCATCGAGCAGATATGGAAAGGCAATTTCTGAGTCTGAGACAAAAGGAGGATGAGAATGTCACAAAGTATGAGGCTAACTTTACAAGGTTAGCGAGGTATGCTGGAGATTATATTCGCAACCCAAGAAGTAAGATTGATCGTTTCTTTGATGGGTTAAAACCATTTCTCCGTAGAGCATTAGTCTCACAATCCTTTTCATCGTACGAAGACATTGTCTCATGTGCTATCAAGACCGAAAAGGAATTCTCTAAGTCTTATGACTTTAAAGCAAAGCAAGAGAAGAAGAGACCTGCTGATCAATCTGGGAATGGAAATAAGGGGAAGAAGGGAAAGGTTGAATATCCATCTTGTGGTAAGTGCGGGAAGAAACACCCCGGTGCTTGCCTGAAGGGAATGGGAGTCTGTTACAAGTGTGGTGAAAAAGGCCACCAAGCTCATGATTTCAAGGGGAAGAAGGAAGCTACCAACGTTCAGTGCTACAATTGCAGGGAGATGGGGAATTATGCAAATGCATGTCCTAAGAGTCAGGAGAACTTACCTCAGAAAAGGCCAAGGGATCAAGGCCAGGCTTATGCTATCACTACTGCTGAGGTAGAAGCTCCGAAAGACGTGGTGGCAGGTAATTTAATGGTTTCCTCAAGTTTAGCAAATGCATTATTTGATTCTGGATCATCTCATTGTTTCATATCTTCCCAGTTTGCTAAGAAAATTAGATATTTCCAATTTGATTTAATAAGGGAGTTGTCAGTTAAAACTCCTAAGGGAAGTATCGTTGCAACAAAGTTTTGTGAATCAGTCCCCATTAGAGCACATAAATTTTCTTTATCTGCTGATTTCATCGTCATACCTATGATTGAGTTTGATATAATCCTCGGTATGGACTGGCTTTCGGACTATGATGCGAAGATTTATTATAAGAAGAAAGAGGTTACGATTCTTGATGATAATGATAAGGAGCACCTTATTTTTAGAGCAGAATCGTCACCACCTAATTCTTATTTAGATCCACCCCCTGTAGCTCAACTTAATTCAATTATCGGGGAGGAAGAGAATGAAATAACTATCAGTGAGGAAAGGAATGTTCAAATAGAGGATGTACCTATTGTGAAAGAATTTGTAGATGTATTTCCGGAAGATTTACCTGGACATCCTCCAGAACGAGAAGTTGAGTTTTCTATTGATTTGATTCCTGGATCAAGGCCTATATCGAAGACCCCTTATAGAATGGCCACTGTAGAGTTAGTCGAACTAAAGAAACAACTATAGTAATTGAGTAATAAGGGATTCATTCGCCCTAGTGTTTCTCCATGGGGAGCCCCTGTTCTTTTTGTTAAAAAGAAAGATGGATCTATGAGGTTATGTATCGACTACAGGGAGATCAATGCTATAACAATAAAGAAAAAGTATCCCCTACCTCGTATTGATGATTTATTTGACCAACTGCATGGAGCTCAATACTTTTCAAAGATTGAACTTCGATCTGGATACCATCAGTTGTGTGTGAAGAAGGAAGACATTCCGAAAACAGCATTTCGAACCAGGTATGGGCATTACGAGTTTACTGTAATGGCGTTTGGATTGACTAATGCACCATCTGTATTCATGGATCTGATGAATAGAGTTTTCAAGGAGTATCTCGATGAATTTGTGGTAGTATTTATTGATGATATATTGGTATACTCCAAAACCTATGAAGATCATGAAAATCACTTGCGCATTATCTTGAAGACTCTGAGGAGGCATGAATTATATGGAAAGTTTAGCAAGTGTGAATTCTGGCTTCAGGAGATTTCTTTTCTTGGCCATATTGTCTCTAAAGATGGAATCTCTGTTGATCCTTCTAAGACCAAGGCTATCCAAGAATGGCCAGCACCTACGAGTATAACTGAGGTACGTAGTTTTATTGGTTTGGCAGGTTATTATCGACGTTTCGTCCAGAATTTTTCCCGATTGGCTAACCCATTAACGAAGCTCACACGTAAAGGGGTTAAATTTGTTTGGACAAAAGAGTGTGAAGAATGTTTCGAAGAACTGAAGAGAAGATTAGTCAATGCTCCTATATTGACTCTACCATCGGGGAATGATGGGTTCGTTATTTATAGTGATGCATCAAAGAAAGGACTTGGTTGTGTCCTTATGCAGAATGATAGAGTTATTGCCTATGCATCACGACAGTTGAAAATTCATGAACAAAACTATCCTACTCATGATCTCGAGTTAGCAGCAGTGATCTTTGCTTTGAAAATATGGAGGCACTACCTCTATGGTGAAAAATGTGAGATTTATACTGATCACAAGAGTTTGAAGTATATTTTCTCACAAAAAGAACTCAACATGAGGCAAAGGAGATGGCTTGAATTACTCAAGGATTATGATTGTACGATACACTACCACCCGGGGAAGGCAAACAAGGTGGCAGATGCTTTGAGTAGAAAAGACCATGGAGTTCTGAACATGATGAGAATTGAAAGGGATCCAATTTTCATGGATCTAGAGAAGATGGACATGGGAATAACCAGGGAAGGTGAAACATCAATGCTTTTTCAAATGGTTGCCAAACCATCTTTACTAGAAAGGATTAAGAGTTCTCAGACCGATGATGAATAATTCCAAAAGAAGATTAAAGCTGTGAATGATGGGAGATTGAGAGACTTTGTGTATGAAGATGGAATTTTGAAATTCGGGAAGAGACTTTGTGTTCCCGATATACCTGATCTAAAAAGGGAATTGCTGGATGATGCTCACAGTTCCAATTTCTCTATACACCCTGGGAGCACCAAAATGTATAGAGATTTGAAGGAACATTTTTGGTGGGACAACATGAAGAGGGAGATTGCTGATTTTGTGTCAAGATGTATGGTTTGTCAACAAGTGAAAGCTGGAAGGCAACAGCCTGGAGGAGTCATGCAACCTCTTCCCATACCGGAGTGGAAATGGGACAATATTACAATGGACTTTGTCATGGGGCTACCAAAGACTCCTAGAAGGAATGATGCAATATGGGTTATTGTTGATCGTCTTACCAAGTCAGCACATTTTCTTGCTATAAGAGAAGATCTACCCCTGGAACGTCTAGCAAGACTATACATTAATGAAGTCGTGAGACTTCATGGAGTACCCCTATCGATTGTTTCTGATCGTGATCCCCGTTTTACTTCAAGATTTTGGAAAAGTCTTCAGAAATCCCTGGATACTGAACTTCATTTGAGCACTGCTTACCACCCTCAGACAGACGGACAATCAGAACGGACTATTCAGACCTTAGAAGACATGTTGAGATCTTGCTCACTTGATTTTCAGGGTATGTGGGATCAATATTTACCACTAGTAGAATTTTCCTATAACAATAGCTTCCATTCGAGTATTCAGATGGCACCATATGAAGCGTTATACGGAAAGAGATGTCGTACACCAACCTGTTGGGATGACGTTGGTGAAAGAAAACTTGTAGGCCCAGAACTGGTGGAGGAAACGGTGGAAAAGGTGAAGGTAATCCAAAATCACATTAAAGCAGCTCAAAGTAGGCAGAAGAGCTATGCCGATAATTGAAGGAAGGATTTGGAATTTCAAGTCGGTGATCATGTTTTCCTGAAGGTATCTCCGTGGAAGGGAGTCATACGTTTTGGTAAGAAAGGTAAATTGAGTCCCAGGTACATCGGACCTTTCGAAATTCTAGAACGAATTGGGGCTGTAGCTTACCGATTGGCAATGCCGCCAAGTCTCTCCAAAGTTCACGATGTGTTCCACATATCTCTGTTGAGAAAATACATGCCTGACCCAACGCATGTACTCACCTATGAGGAATTAGAACTGGAACTCGATCTGTCTTATTGCGAAGAGCCCGTCAGGATTCTTGATACAAGAGAACAAGTACTGAGAAACCGGACGACGCGTCTGGTAAAAGTTTTGTGGAGAAACCATAAGATGGAAGAGGCAACGTGGGAACCCGAGGAACTTATGATAAAGAACCACCTGAGTCTTTTTATGCAGTAATACCCTAGAAATTGCGAGGACGCAATTATTTGAAGGAGGGGAGAATGTAACACCCCAAGCTTCTATGGTACGTTTCCCTTCGAATAATGCGATAGCGTGTGTTGTACGCAACCTCGAGTTCTAACACACACCACAACTAATTAAACTAGCCGTTGTGAATAGTTATACCTAATTTTTGAAATCATATATATTTTATTTTTTAAAATGGACTTCATTTTTGGATTCGGAATATCGAAATTATCCTAGGGTGAAATTTTGGTACTTTTCGGATAACTTTTATATTTTGATGAATAGTGAAAATTACTAAATTTTAATTAAAAACAACTTTTTTAATCAAAATAATTAATAGTGATAAATTATGAATTTGAGTGGTTTTAAAGTATATTTAGAATATATTTTTTCCATTTAATATAATGTTGGTCATTGGACATAATTTTACAATTAAACCAAACATAAACAAGTGTCAATCTTTTGATAGTTATTATCTCTTAAAAACACGCTTTTTGTTTTGACAGCGGGAATTAATTTTAAATTAATTTCTGCCACTTCTGTGTTTTGAATTTAGAAAAATGGATTCCATATTTGGAATCAGGATGTTCAAATTGTGTAAATAGGTAACTTTTATTTTTAGACATTTTGAATAATTACTGCGGTAAATATTTTATTTACCATTGTTAAGGGTAAATCCGGTAAATAAGGGTTAAAAAATAATATTATAATAATACTAAATTACCCTAAAACGTGTCTTAACCCTATTGGTTGATACATGGTCGACCATGGGCATCTTTGGGTCTATTTTGGGACCCCATGGATCCACTTGTAAGTGATAATGACACTTTATTTTAATTTAGTTAAAATGTATACAAAAATGACACAAGCATATATCTTTTAGAACAACAATTTTTACATAGGGTTATATATGTTGGATTTTAGATTATAAATATTCTTAGAAAGCTAAAAAGATTTCCTACATAATGATATTTTATTTATAATTTTTAGACATTAAATAATTTATTTTATTTATGACACAATGATGATGCAGTAATTACTATAATAGTGAAAAATTAAAATAATTGATATTATAAATACCCAAATAAATATAATATGAAACTTTTAATGGATTAAACTACTTTTCTAGGCTAATATGATATATTAGGATTGAGTTAATGGACTTTGTTTGAAGTAATCAATCTGTTATGAGTTTCACAAAAATCAACTATTGAATAGTGTCAAAATCGACATAAAAGAGTTCTTAAAACAAATATTATATTATTAATTGATATTAAATTCCTAAAAAATCTAAGGTTCGGCCAAGAGACTTATATTATGATAGGTTAATCATTAATGGACCACTTGGGGGTCGCTTGGATGTATATAGTAAGTTTATTAACCATATTATATAAAAATACAAAGAGACATTGTAAAAGTGAAACTAATTAACTTAGAGTTAATACTTAAAGATAAGGTTAATATAAGTACCCAAACCTGTCTAAATTCTATTGGTTGAGTGGTTTTAGACCTATACCCACCTTAACCTTTGAATAATAAGCTTTGTAGCCATTAGAAACCGAATATGAATTTATTATAAATTAATATTTCTAGCTTTTCCAAAGGTGCCCCTCACCCCTCTTATAAAAAGGGCACTCCTCCTTCTCATTTCTTCACACCTTCAAAGCCTTTTGGTTCGGCCAAAATCTGCCCAAATACTCTCCCAACATCCCTCACTACAACCTAGAGGCCTTAGTTTGATCAGAAAGCCAACCTAAGGAGCCCTTTTGATCAAATCAAAAGGAAGAACCCGAAGAAGAGGTAATGATTTCACCACCCTTTTCTAAGTTCATTTCTTCTTCCACTTCTTCTTCCTTTGTTCTTACCATTCTAAAATAATAACTCCAGTATCTCACATATACTGTGATGTTATTATAAGTATGGTACAACCATATTCAGTATTCTATCCACCCTTTGAATAACATGTCACCATACGTGCGTACGTACGGCTTACCGTCTCCACGTCGTGGTGTAATTGTTATTCAATATAATATTATTTGGATGGGTATAATAATGATGTGTAACTAATGTAAATAATAAATATAACATGTTAATGATTCTGTATATATGATATACCATTCATTATTTTAATATCAAAAGAATGATATTGTCGCTCGTGCCTACGTACGGACTACCGTCTCCACGAACGCGATGAGATTCATTCTCCATCGTATCCATTCAAGTATAATTATCATTTTATGATTTAAAAATGATGTTTAAGGACTTGATATCATTCTGGATATGAATTAGATACAACAAACATGGCTTATGTAACAAAACATATAAAAGAAAATGAGTAAGTTAACACCCGAAACGATGATAATTCTAAGATATTATTAATAAATCAATGTTAAAAGATCATATATGATATCATATTAATATATATGATTCTTGTATAATTTAATAACAATTATTTCACCATTATACAGGAGGTTAACCTACCCCAACCAAGGAAAAGTACAAGGTAAGGGTTATTTCACAATCTCTTCATTATCCGAGGTTGTTTATATGTAATAATCTACTGGGATCTCTTTATCATCCACATCCATGTTTCTTAAAAATGTATTTCAAAACATTTTTACTATTTACAAGAATATGGGTTAAAGTCATTTATACCCTTTTTTGACTTTTTATAAGAGGTTTATAAAGGAATCTTTCCGTCGTTTTCAAAACAAGGTCCTTTTTAACCTTGTCGACAGAATTGAGGTAAGAATGTTTTTTTTAACTTATACGGCGGGTGCGGTTATTTTACGCCGTTATAAAATCTTCAAAGCTTTCCTTACAAGATTATAAGAATATTTTCAAAGAAAATGTTTTATTTTATATGGATCTTAAATGATTTCAAAATAAAAGGAGATATTTCTTTAAAAAGAATTTTGATTTCATCTATGTCAACATCCTTTGATGGATTTTAAGATTATTTGAAGTTGATTTATTATGATACAAAACTTCTATATTGTATTGAAGGTTTTGTGATATGTTTGACTGTGGATGTGCTATTTTTATACCATTCATAGTTTATTGTGAAAGTATTGACATTTCGTATGCTAGTTTTAATACGAATGTTTATGTTATGTTTAAACCTTTTCATATGGGAATGCATTGGACTTAATAAGTGACGGGTGGAGCCCGCTATAGCTCCTCGATGCATCGGTAGGTCTCATGAGACAAACTAGTGTCTTGGAACAAGGCCTTGACAAAATCTTATTTGTAGTCTTGGCACAAGGCCTTGGCTATGTGGTTATGATAGTCTGGCATTATGCATTCCAACATTATGAAAGTGGTTATTAATTTTTGCATGTGATTATTCGATTAGTAGAATATCCATGTGAATAAGTAAATGGCATTATTTCATTTTATTTATGCCATACCATGTTGAAAGTTCATATTTAAAAGGCTTTTGTTTTAGTTATACACTGCCTTAAATGTTTATTCTTATTTATGAAAGTTTCCGCTATACTGTTATCCTTACTGTGCATTTGAGCTCACCCCTTTTCAATGTTTTATTTTTCCCAGGAAGTGAAGAAGTAGGTTATGAATGACCTGCAGGGATATTATGTGGGGATATGAGTGTGGATTATGGAGACATTATGTTATTGTAGTAGTTTTTCATTTTATGATGTAATGTAAAACTTATGAATATATCTAGTGTTTCCAAGGCTACTAAACCAATCGGTCTTTCGAGATTTGATCTTTCTTGTGATCATGCCAATGTTACGAAGTAATGCACCGACTCTGGGCAGCTGGGGTCGGGGCGTTTCATCTTAACAATGTGATATTTATCACCACTCGAAAACTATCTCATACCTTTGTCAATTTTTTCATTGTCTCTATTTTATCCAATTCTACTATTTTTATGAATAATTTATTTAATTCTTTTCTATTAATATTTTATCCATATTTTCAATTTTTAAATCATGAAATCCCTAAAAGATATAAATTCGAACATGTATAATTTCAAAATTCACTCTACCTCATGCCAAACCTATTGTGACCCTTTACCACCCAACTTTCAACCCTACTTTATCATTCACTTGAGCATTAAAATCAAATTCCTTGGTTAGAACCAAGATAGATTTTGAGTCTTTACTAGATCAATAAAATCCTTCTCAGAGATAAATGACTAAGTTGATCTATTCAGTTGTTCATTTAGAGCCTCCAAATCCTAAGCTTTCAAAGAGAGTAGTCATTCCTGGAAAGGAAGTTTAAGGCGAGTGGTTGTTATCTAGTAAAAATTTAGTTCTTCGAGTTCTTTAAGGAACAATATGGATGGAATGGTTCTTTAATAATTAGAGATCATTTTATCCTATGTTGGTTTATAAGTTTTATAAATTCTTCAAGTACGACTTTTAGGAAAATGAAGAATGGTTAAGAAGTAGTGTGAATAATAGAAAAGTTATTTTTTCATCAAGAGAGTGGGTTGAATGTCTTGGAGTACTAGATGAAGGATTAGAAAATGACTAGAAAAGAACAATTCTAGATGATAGAGATGATTTAATTTTTGATGATGAACTTGATGAGTAGAATAGAGATGGAATTTTTTGAATACTAACTGCATTGGAGATTGATGGTGAGTTAAAGATGCTCTTTTAAGTTCATTCAACACATGCTTTATCCTAGAAAATGAGACTTTTCTACTTTGAGATACCAAGATGTTTACCTCTTGAGACTTATGAAAAGAATGATGAAGATCAATTTGTGTAGATATTTGATACATCATTTGGAAGGGATGATTATTCGTACCTATAGATCAAATTATTTTATATACCCTGTGATTATTTCTACGATGTTGGAATATAAAGGTTTAATTGGTGAAGATAATGAATCTTTGTCAGATTATTGTGGTTTTTTCATCATAAGAATAATTTTAAGAAGAATTAGAATAAGTTGGAATAAATGGAAAAAGATGGTTGATGATTAAAAATTATATGGTGAATTAAATAATGTTGACCATCCTTCAAGACCGAAAGAACTTTTTTATCCTGGTTTGGAACGAGACAAGGTAATTGAATTTTCTGATTTTGTTGAGAGAAGAATCTACTAACCCTAAATATGTAGAGGAGATGGAAATATTTGTGGATAAATGAAGTGATACTGATCTACTTCATGTGTCTCATATTATTTCCTTTGGAGTACCTAGTCTGCCTACGTGCCCCCCTAAAATAAAGAAACTTTTGAAGAATGGAAGTGATGAGGATGAAACAAAATTTTTGGGAGAAGAACAGTTCTAGAGTTCTTCTAAGTCTTCTAAAGAAGATGAATGTGATAAAAAACATGAAGGAGAAGAATGAGGAGGAGAAAATAGAGATGATGAGAATGCATATGGTGATGGAAATACTAGTGATGATGAAAATGGATATGGATAAGTAGATGACCCTGATGGTAGTTCTAATGGTCTTGATGGTCCAAGTGGTCAAGTTAGTGAATAGGAGGTTGAGATGCCTCAAGAACTTATTGCTTCTCCACATGAATTTAATTATAAATCTGAATAGATTACAAGTTTATTTAATGATATGAATAGATCAGTAAGAGAGGAAAAAGAATCATAAATTGAGGGGGATAAATTCCCAAGTTTGAAAAATCACCAAGTTATTGAGAAGATGAATGTTTTGGTTTCTGTTGAGCAGTCACTTGTTGAGAAGATTCAAGTTGAACCTACTCTTATTGATAAAAATATTGATGTATAGTTGAGTGATGTGACTACTGGTGATGATTCTTCAGTGGATCAGTACATGGATGATGTACCTACTTCTTTTGAAAATAGATTTGATACACTTTTAGTCATTGTTTCTTCCATTATTTCACCTAATGTTCATATTACTATAGTTTTATATCTTGTTCCTATTAAGTATTATACTAATTTTATTCCGAAAGGTTTGACCTAGCTATTGAGGAGTTTGAAAAATTTCCATGGTATGTCAGACATACTCTAGACTACTCTAACTCGAATGAGGATAACTTTGTACCAAATTATTGTGGATCTTCGTTTGTAGGTGTAATGGATCCTGAAGAATCTTGTGGTATGCATTATTCATTTGTTCCTACTCCTTTAGTACCAATATATTTTTTGACTCAAGATGATTTAAATTTATTTATATACAAGTTGATTTATGATATTGGTTTTTTGATAAAGAACCAATATGTTCTGACTTCTAAGTTTATAAAAAATAATTAAAGGTATTTATTTGATCTGGTGTTACATCACATTCAACCAATAATAATTCACCACATTCTGGAAATATAGATTGAAAATATAATCCTTTACAGTGAGATAGAGTTTGTGAGATCAGTTTTAAAAGGAATAATGATACCCTTTTCTGCTTTTATGGATAATTTTCTTGAGATGATGGAGAATATACCTTCCTTACCTTCTACATATTTTTATCCTCCTATTGATATTGAGTTAATCAAATATATTATAAGAGAAGATAATTTAGTTGATTCTAGTGTTATTCTTGACCAACCTCAGGATAATTTAAGAAAAATCAAATTTAATAGTGATCATGTACCCATATTGGTTAAAGAGTATGCAAATGATATGAAGTCTGATAGAGAAACCATAATAAAATCCATGAAATATTATCTTTCAAGGATCTTCAATAAGTATGAGTTGAATAATCATTTTAAGTATCTTTCAAAAAATCTTAGGATGCCTCTAGTTAATCAACCCATTAAGGAATAAGTGAACAAGGTAAAGGTTAGAACTCTAGTGCTTCATCAATTTATAAAAGAGAATAAAAAATTCATCATTTCTAGAGATTGAGTTGGAAGCAAAAACAAGGATTTCATAAATCTTAAAGAACCATTTCTACATGTGAATGAGACTACTTTTTGGGCCTAGGATGTCATTCCTGTGACAACTCACTGGAATTATCTAGCTAATAATCTAGAGATATTTAGGAATAGTGTTACTATAGATCCTCATGCAACCTTTCCATTGAGATTCTTGCATTTTTCTTTATCTCCCCAGGAATCCGTTCTTTACCCCAGACCTATCATCATTAGAGAGCCTCATTATTTGAACAATGTTCCTACATCCATACCTACTGTTTTCTCACCCAAATCTACTAATCATTATACTCTGGTAAATGGTAAGATAAAACATGCTTTTGATCCTTCAACTAAGCCCACAAAACATAAATAATAGATTGTTTCTTTGATAGGGATGTTTCTGGATTTTTTGTCATATATTTTTGAGTTTTATATCAAATGTTTTTTAATGTAAATATCTCGTTATTCATATTATGTTTAGGTTAATTTTCTAATTTATTATTCCTTTTATTTACAATCCCAAAAGGGAGAGACCTATGGTATGCAATTCATTTATTTTGTGATACTAATTTCATTTAGTCCTATTTATTTTATTTATTTCCTTGATATCATTATATTTACTTTGATGCTGAAATTATCTTTTTATTAATTCCCTTTGACACCATGTTTATAAAATTCCATGATTTATGAACCTCAAAATGGGGTAGATTATTAGAACCATTGTTAAGGTTGTCAGAACCATTGTTTTAATTATCACAGATACATGATTTTTAAATTTTTAATGAGTTTTATGTTTTATGATAGCATTTTATGTTATAAGATAGATTAGTGATATTTTGGTTATGTCTAGAAAAGAATCACAATTGATGTTGAGTCATATATAAGGATGGATCACTGTCTGAGGCTAGCTCTCCACTTTAGTAAAATTTTTATAAGTGTTGAAAACAATCACTGCTAGAATTTTGTCACCAGTATGAATGTCACCAAGATGAAAATTTTACCAAGTATGGAAAGGATTCACCACCCGCAATGACTGACCATCAATATAGAAATAGGGAAATCTTTTGGAAAGACTTAACATCCACCAAGACTCTCCACTATGATTTTTTTGGATTGGTATGGGATTTAACCACAATAAAAAAAGTCACTTTGAGAATAAGAATGTTAGTAGAGTATAAATCATAATCACTGTCAGCTATTACATAGCACCGAATAAAGAAATAACCTCAGTTTCGAGATGAAAAACTTTCAGAAGATTCACCACTAGAATTGAAAATTAGAAATGTGTTTAAGAAACCTAATACTAAGTAGAGTCACCACCATCCAGACACACCCCCACACTTAGAAACCACTAGATTATGTCTCAACTCCAGACTCAGACACCACATAAAAGTGTCTTTGTTCAAAATTGTCACCAACCTATTGATTTTGTTTTATTTTGAATTAAATTATTATAAAAGATATATTATAAAACTTAATTATGAAACATATTTTATGACTATGCATTAAATATTTAAGAATTCCATTAAAGTTCTTGTCAGAATTTTAGTATGAGGAGAAGAGGATCCGCCTGATTCTCTTCGATCCTACATGATTCTATAAAAAGATGAAGTAGAATCCCTCATGAAGACACAAAAAATGAAGATAAAGTTCATATGAACAGAATTAAAATTCACATACATTAGATAGGGAAGTCATTACAAGAACATAATGAGTTCTTACATTTTGTATCTTTCTTACCATGACTGTGAGAGTGGAGCATAATGAACATTCAGATACTATAGTTAAATTAAGATAAGTTTACGACACTCGATTCTACTGTGAATTTCTAAAACTCGACTCAAGACTCATTTCAAACTATACTCAAGGAGTGAAATGCTGAAGAACATTTAAAACAAAGAACCATAATATTTCTATATTTTTTACAATATTTTTTGGTTTATTAATCTTTACATTGCGAGTAGTGTGTTTATAAACTACATTTTTACACACAAAATTTCTCTTGATTTAAACTAAAAGATACTTAGACATCTTCTTAAATAATTTTTACTCCTATTTCTCTTATTTACTATGAAATTTTTTTCCTATGTGGAATGTTATATTTTTTAATCCCACAATTACTATAGAAGAGGTATTGTGTTCCCTATATAGCTGTTTTTATATTATACACCCTATCCTGGTTGTGGATCAAAGATAATTTTTATATAAAATGCTTGGTAGAATGAAACTTTCAAGTAAAGAGGACTAAGTATCAATTGATACTGAATCACTTGTATTCATTTATGAGTTTTATTTTTTTTGTTTTTTATTATATTTCTAATCTTTAATAGTTAATCTTTTTTAAACAAAACCACTACTTTGATAGTTAACCTTAATTAGTGTTTACATAATTTTTTGATTAAGTAAATTAATTTAAAGGGTAAAAGTAATATTATATTTTTTTAACTGAGACCTAATCAATCTTTGATAATAATTTTAAAAGGTAAAGTCTTATATCAATAAGGTCTTTTGTTTAACTCATCTGTATTTAAATTAATTGGGGTATTACACTTTAATATTTTTAACAAAAACTTTTATTGGGTACTTAATTCACCCCGTGAGATACTCACTATGACCAACATTTTATATATTCAAAATGAAAAATCATAGAAATATTTATGTTTTTGAAGTGAAATTATTCAAATAATTTTAAAAATGAATTTAAGGATATTTTATATAAAAATATATTTAATTATCTATTTTAAATATCATAAAATGATATATTATATAAGTTGAATAGTAAATGGGGGGATGATATCAATCATTTTACACTATTTCTATAATTTTAAATTTAGAATGACATTATGGATCCTTAAATACTAAGTATTTTTTTATCATAGTAAGGGTTAAAAGGTGTTAAAACGGGTTAAACTAAAGAGATAAGAGTTAAAATAACATAAAACTTGTCTAAATCCTATTGGTTGAATAGATTTTGAGAATATCTTATCCCAACTTCAAAATTTATCCAATTTATGGCTAATTTACAATGATATTAACCATATATTATATAAATGTTTAGAATAATTACAAGTGTGTCACTCCCCCACTTATAAAATGGAACTTTCTCTCATAAATTCTCCACACCACTTTAGCATTTTATATTGACTGATATATACCCAAATACTCTCCCAAAATTACTCCCCTCCTTCTAGGGGAATTGTTCTTATTTAAATACCACTCTAAGAAGCCGTAAGGTGATTCTCAAAGGATGACACTTGAGAAGAGGTATATGTTCATACTGACTTATTTTCATGTTTATTACACATTAAACCTCATGTAAATATTATAAAACCTTATTAATAGGATAAAATATCTATATTTACTATAATTATATGTTTTTATGTTAATTGTATAACAATTCTATATTTATTTTACATCTAATGGAAAACAATAACATCACTGATGTGTACATTTGAACTACAGTATCTGTGAAATGATGTATTTATTTTTCATCACAATCTTGATTTTATGGTTTTATATGAATTTAATGAAAATATATTATTTTTATAACATAATTATTACTATATAAATACAGGATATAATCTACCTTTTTATCCTACAATCTGTTGAAAAATGATAACATCGCTCGTGCATACATGTGGACTACTATCCCTAAGAAGCGATGCGATTCATTTTTCATTTAAATATTACATGGATAGTAATAAGGATATATTTAATTAATATATTTTATATTTATGATATAATTATGACTCTATAAATTTGAAATATTTTTTAACAGTATTTTGTTTCATCCTTTCAAAAATGGAAACATTACTCCTATGTATGTACAGACTACATCTCCAAAAATTGATGCAATTCAATTTTCATTACCACATTAGATAAATGTGTATAGAAGTATATATAATAAATTAATATTATATCTATTACTGGATTAATATTATGGATATGATGAAACCATGACCAAGGTGCATGGATGGAAACTTTCAAACTAAAACATTTATGAAAAATGAATCTATGAGCACCCAAAATGATGATTTTAAGGGGGAATTATTAATAAATAAATAATTAGAAATTATATATGAAAAATATATGGTAAGATATGTTTTAATATTGTTATTTAATATATTTATAATAAATATTTATTTATTATAAATGCGTTTTTAATGCATACGGGGCATGATGGGACTTGAGGTAAGGTTTTCTCATCTTACAATTATTTCTTTGAGACATATGTCATATTCAATAATTATTTATTTTTTGTGGTTTATATAGCTACTAGGAATGTTTTAAATGATTATTAAAATTATAATTACGGGTATTTAAAAATCTATCTAATATTCTCTATTTTATGGGGTTTTGATTCAAATATTACAAAAACTGTACAAAAATATTTTATCGAGGCATGAATCATTTTATACACCCATTTGTGTTTTTCTGGTGTATATAAAGACCCTTTTAAATATTATATAATTAATTTATTTATATTCATGGTATTTAATGTTTTTTAAGTTATTTATTTCAATTTTATTTTGAGTGAAAAGTTACCCAAGTGGTAAGGGTTTATGTTACAATTTCATTTATTTTCAATATTATCTATGCCAAATTTCCATTGAGGTAAATTGTATCATAATTATCATATAAACCACATATATTATTTTATTCCTTGGTTAGTCATTTTATTTAAAATTATTAGTACCATTTTCCGCTCTTTTTTATTTAGATTATTGAATTTTTCTTATTAAAAGCTAGCATAGTATCCTCTTTTGTCAAAGAAAATTTTCTTCTGTATCCATGTTCTTAAAAATTATTTATTTATGTTTTATATATAAATAAATGTTAGAAAAATATTAATTTTACTACCTTATAATTTTATTATAAATTAATAAAGGTAATCTTTTCCAATATTTTATTTATGATTCACTTTTTACTTTTTACAAAAGTGTGAAAATAATATTCTATTTTACTGTATATGATATGGATGAATTTTCCTACCATCATTACCATTATTTTTTTATGATTCATTTAAATGTTTAAATTTTATTCTCAAATAAAATATTTTTATGATTATTTTGGAAATTTTTAGTTTTTAAAGTCACTTAAGTAAAAATATATTTTCACTATTTTAAATGTAATTTTCATATATGTTTATATATTTTTTATAATTCTTATGATTTACTGGGTATATGATCTTTTGATACCATCCACTTTATTTCTCTATATGGATTATTATGATTTTTTATTGAAAATTATATAGAGCTTGTTTTTTCCCATGGGTTAATTATGTTATTATGAAATTTTTATGAAACCAATTTCTTTTCCAAGGGTTTGTATTATGATTAAATGATGAATGTGTTTATTATATTCTTCGGAAATTATGTATGTTTTTTATCATGTGATGGGTGGGCCTATAATTATATATTCATCAAATTCATTTGGTAATGTTTTATGTCTTATAATATAATGTGTACATAAGTAGTTTTCCAAAGACCAAAAAGGTACACTGGTTGCTAGACCAAGCCCAAGAGTCAATATAGGTATTTACAAAAAGTCTAAGATGGTACATGAGTTTTTTTCCAATCCCAAGAAGGTACATATGTTGTTATCCCAAGACAATATATGATGAATGTTTTGGTGAGTATCCTTGATATAATATTTATATCACTCAATTTTTATATTATACTCAGTAAGGATTATCGATTTATATCTCTCATTTTTACCATTACTGACCATATCAGCTCACTATTTCTTATGTTTCCATTTCCCCAAGTTACTAAGAATGATATTATTTATGATTTTTATATAAGGGTATTATGTGGGAATAATTTTGTGGGATATGTTGAAGTCTTCTTATCGAATATGAAAATGCTGGTATAATGGGAAAAATTCCCATTTTATGAGAGAGAAATGGGTTTTGTTCCATGAAGGTTTTTTCCTAACTCTCTAAAACTATAAAACTAAATAGTCTTGGATATTTAAGTTAAAAAATGTTCCCTATTTATATTTTAATCATGTATGTAAAAAATAAGGTTGTTAAAGTTGTAATCAAAGATTGTGTGCAAAGAATTTATTTTTTATTACCAGGTATTTGTGTACGAGTCTTAGGATCTCTCTATTAGTGATTGTATTAGTTTTCAAAAATCGAGGATTACCTTTTTTAAGTAACCATATCAATTAGTATTGGGTGATATGTGAACTGATGGAAAATATTCTTTCTATAAAATAACTATTGTGAATGGATTCACAAGTTAGAAGATGATATGGATATGAATTTGGTATGTTAGAATACCTAGATGGATAGATTCCTATAAGAATTTATTCACATGTAATTATTATTGATATGGAAATCATATGAATGAATGAAAAATGTTGTAACTATTGTGTTCACTATCTATAATATTTTTCAAGTACTTCAAAAAATATGGATGATGGATCATGAAATCATTCTTTGATTATTTTACATGATGGATGTTGTACTTAGTGAAGAATATCACTTAGATGGAGGTTTAAGAAGATAGATGTGAAGTTGGATCATATAGGCTATAAATTTTCATTAATCTATTAAAATTTGAGTAATCATATGTTATAAAATATTATGACATTTTGTAAAAGATACTTGGAATTGTTAATATATTTTTTGTAGTTATTTAAAGTCATTTGATATAACTGGATGTGATTAGAAATGCGACCAGATAAATTTAAGAAGTTATGAGTAGATTTTTTACGGTTGGATCCATTTGAAAGATATTTATGTCTAAATTAGAATTGAATAAATGAAAAATGTATTAGAGTTTAATATATAGACATGCTTTTTTATATAGGGGAGTTATAGAAATGGTAAAGGCATGGAGTCCACCCTAAGAGTGTATTATTAATTATGAAGAGTATAGTGCATAATATAATAATGTTTTCTACCTAGAGTGATTTGTAAAGATTATTTGAGATTTAAAAAGTTTTATTAAGTTTTCATAAGAATTATTGGATAATTCTTAAGACTCATTGATATTTCATAAATTTTATCTGAAGATTTTATAAGACTTATATTAATTAGATATCTGAAATATTTATACAACTTATTTTTGAGGAGTTATTCATAAATTATATAAAACTTATACTACAAAATGTATGATTTCCTTAGATTCATGTAAGATATTATTACTCTTATGAAAAAGTTTTTCATTAGATTTTTTGAAAAAGGATATTTTATAAGAAACATTTTCTTTTTAACAAGATCCATCAATGAAAAAAAATTAAAATTCTTGAGACTCACAGTGCCACATAAGAGTAACTTCCTCTAATAAAAAAGTAATCAAGTGAAAATTTAAGTGCCACCAATAATAATAAAACACGAGTAATTCTTAATGTTTATATAAAAATCATAAAGATAAAAATAAGAAAGAATGATTCAAAATAAAAAATAAAAAAATTTGTTCTTAAAAAGAATAATAATAACAATTCTTCAAATGGTTGTGATTCAAGATCATAATAAAGAACAATATGAAGAATATTATATGAAATGATATGCAGTTGCAATGAAAAGTAAATTCCTTACCATGAAGCTCTATATATGCGACCATTCATTCCAATGTAGAAATGGTTTAAAATAAAAAACATATTTTATGGTATATTTTTAAGAAGAATAAAATCCAAAATATATTATTCTATTAAAACGAGATATTTTTTTTGATATTTTGTGAGAATAAAACCACCTGTTTATCTAAAGATATTGTACTACTATTTATTGTATAGGTTTTACATATTTTAATTATAGACCAAAATTAATTATATTTTAGGAATATAAAAGTTGATGAAATGAATAAAAAATAACTGACTCGATTCAATTTATAGAGAAGAAATATTTGTATCATGTAAGAGGAAACTAGTGAGATTTTGAAGGAACTCATCTAATACATTAATGAAGAAGAAGAATGGGTAGTAAAACATTCTTATGGTATATCTATAGCATATAATTTTATTGATATAAATATCAATAAAAACTATTTACTATGATCATTATTTGAGACTCATAGATGTTTGATTTTTTGTGATAGAAGATCATAGTATGATTGAGTTTAAGAACAAGTTTTACTTTCATGAAATTTTTTTAATTTCATTCTGGTAGTTTAAGACCTATTAATTGAGGAAAAATATATTATTTCTATGTTTTTTAACATTTATGGAATATAGAAGATATTATTCAATGATTTTGTAGAGTAACATTAATGGTTAATAGTTTTAATATATGAAACTATAATATTATAGTTGTATGGCTGTATATTATTTGGATGTAGTATAAAGAACACATCAGTAGATAGATTTTGGGAAGTGGGCGATACCGACCCAAGATATATGAATTATACTTTCCCAAAAATTATGTTAATTTTAGAAATGATGATACATCCACACATACATATAATCAATATAATACTGATACAAATAATTTGTGTCTCAATGAACAAAATATGACATAGTTTCCCAAACTTGGGTTAAACCATGTAAACCCCTCTGATTAAGTATAATGATAATTCCTTTACATAGTATAGAAAAATGAATGAATATACTATTGATAAACGAATGATAGAATGAAATGATAGTTTGTGATTTGTTTAGAATGAAAATAATTACCTCATTGACATTGAAGGTTCAGTCATGTTACATTAATCAATAATTTCCCATTTTAACATATAGCATAGTGGTGACCTTGAGGTTTCCTCATGAGGAGGTTGTAAGCTATATAATCAAACTCTCACATTATTAATTTGTTTTTTTAATTTATTATAAAAAGTGATTATTATAAAGTATTTAAAAAAATTTAAACAAAAAATCTGAGAAACACTAGAAATTAAAGTTTGAGATTATAATTAAGAAGAAAAATTTATTCAAAAACAAGATAAGGGTAGTAGTAGTGGATAAGATTTGATCCTAAAACACTCCCTTTATCACTGTTAATAAATGGTTTCAATTTCATTATCCAATGTATACCTAAATAAATCAAATTTTACACCTAAACTTTCTAGAAAAAGTGAGAAGACCAAAAATGGATTTTATCTTCTTATGAGTATGATTCAATTGCCCAAAGTCCTTTAAGAAACCAAAACTAATTGAACTAGTTTTTATCAATGGGTAGACCTCTCCCAAAGAATTTTAAAAAAGAAGAAAATTATTTTACAATCATAATTTGATAAAAAATATTAAAAAATATAATATAATGAAAATAATAAATAAATATTCTAACTTCAATCAAGAAAATAGTTTCTAGGATAATTGAAAAGAAAATAGTTTATAATGAAAAATACATACTCAAAAGAGAAATTCCTTCTGATCATCGCTGCAACTGCCACTTGGACTTTATCACTTCATGGATTGATTACTTCATGAAAAAAATAACTTATCCACATAATATTATCCTAGAAATCCCACCCATCCTTCTATACCTCCATGGAAATGAAATTCGATACATAAATTTATAGAAACAGGGCGTGGAAGTTTTTCTTCTAGATTATTTCCTTTGAAAGTGATATATTATTTGGCCATAAAAACTATAGAATTTTGTTTTTTTGTGTTAATAAAAGTTTTTAGTATTCAAATTTTATTTATAC
The DNA here is from genome assembly GCA_963277665.1 of Viscum album. NCBI lineage: Eukaryota > Viridiplantae > Streptophyta > Magnoliopsida > Santalales > Viscaceae > Viscum > Viscum album. Next base: position 1,335,462,553 of record OY728138.1, read on the forward strand.
CTTAATTTGTTTTTGGAAATTTGGACATGTAGTGAAGATGATATTCTATAATTTCTGAATTTATTTTTTCAGTTTGAAGTGTTTCTTTATCTTCCTCTAAGTTGGTGAAATAAAAACTACCTTAATTAAATACTATCTTTATTATAGTTAACGATAATGAGTTACTTTGAATAATATTTCTTCTCCATATGTAATAACATCATTTGGAGGTCTTTATCTAGAGTAATTATTTATTTAATGAAGGTAGGTCAATTATGTTCGACCATTAAACTTCCAATATTCAATGACTTTTTTGGGCCTCCTAATGGTCGATTAATCACTTATACCAGTTTGAAGAAACGAATCCCATAAGAAAAATGCATCTATAAAAATACAATTTTTTAAATTTGATCATTATAAAAAATGTGATGTCCAAAACACCAATGTTAAAAAAACAACTAAAAATTTACGAATTAGGTAATTGTTATATTTAATTTCAAAAAATACATAAAATAAAAAATTATAAGATTAAAATAAAATTGGTAAATTAGGGAGGAATAAATACTTTATATACATATGATAAATAATGGAAATATTATATCTACTAATTTACCCACACTTGAAACTTGTACTGCCTAACAAGTGAGCACTCAGAATAAAGTACCAATGAAAATTCCAAACACATGTTAATGAAATTCAAAAAGCTTAAAATCAAGACACCCAACTTATAATTCCTCTTAAAAGTATTCAATTTCAAGTTATCCATTGTTTTCATTCATTCCATTTCCATTTATTTTATTCCATCATTCCCAAATATACCAAATTCAATTATTTTTCTATCCACACATGGGTTTTTTATTTTAAATAATGTTTTCATTATTCAAATAGATGAAAGGGTCACAAAAAGATTTAAAAATTTCTAAATATACACCTAATGGAGTTAAATAATTGGATTACCCTGAGGAATTATAAAGGATTTTCTGAAGTTTTAAGGTTTTTGGATTTCAAATGGAAAAAATTCTAAGGCATAAATAGATTGTTTTGATTTTTTTTGAATAAAAATTGCATGATTATTGTTTCCTCTAAAGCATGGTCTTCTATTATTTGTTTATGGCATAAAATAATCTCCAAAATATCTTAAAATTATCATTCATGGAAAGACCAAAACTTCACTAAATTATTAGAAATTTAATAATTATTTCTTCCCAATTTTTTTTAAATTTTCTAAAGGAACATAATTTTTCCTTGAAATCTATAGAAAGTAACAAATTTTATTTCATTGAAAGCTCCAAAAAAACTAATTTCAATGGAATAATTTTTTCAACAGAAAAATAATCTCTTGAAAATTTAATTTTCAACCCATAATATCAACAAATGATGTAGAACACCATAATACAACCCCCGCCCATACTTATGTTTTACTAGATCATTAATTTTTACTTATGGAGAAGGTTAGACAGTTAAAATTGCCTTTTAATGTGGCTAAACTAACTATATATTGATGGGTAATAAGGGGTCAAAAAGTACAAATATAATGGTTGTATGAAAAAGGAGTTCAAAAATATAAAAAAATGGGATTTTAATCAAAAATTAATTTCCTCAATCATTTTGAAAATAAGTTCTATAAAAATCAAAGGTGTTAAAAGAAACATGAAAAGTTAAATTTAAAAGAATAATTATTTGGTTAACTCAATAAGTGGGGTTATTATGAATAATATGTAAAAATGGTATAGAGTCCTCACTGAAAAGTGATTTTAAACTTTGGAAAACATTCATCTAATGGAATTCTGAAGTAAATGGTATTTTTAGGTTTTTTCACAATTTTAATCCAAAGCCCAACACATTTTATAAATCATTTAAGTTTGCTTCCAGGAATAAAGTAGGATATTTTAATTAAAAATAGTTTTTCAATTCAATAATATAAATTAGTTTAATCACACATGTTTTTTTGATGACAAATATTAAATAAAACATAATATATATGAAATTAAAACTAAAAAAAGATATTTGAAAAGAAAAAACACAGAATCATAATATACCAAAGATGTTACCCACAACACATAGTTTTTACAATGTCCTCATTATGAATATTTTATATATGAATTCAAAATCAGCAATATAATACCTGAAAAATACAAGTGGGAGAAAAGACAAAACCTAATTTTTATTATGTAGTAACAACCTTGAGCTATCCTCTTAAAATCTAAAACTTAGAAACCTATAAGAAAAATAAAAACAAAGAATCATAATTTTATTGAATTAAAAGAAATAAAAAAATGAATAGAAGGGAAAATATCATTGGTTTGAGTTTCCAAGTGGGTTATAGGGTTTCACCGCAAATAGTCAGGCAGTTTCAGCTGATCATCCCCAATCTGATGGTGGGTGTGGTTTCTTCCTCAAGAACTTACAAAATACAATTTCATTCATTTTCTTCAACTCACACATCAAGTAAAACAACTCAAAGGAATATTTTATGAGGTTCCCCTACATGATTTTTTTGTTCCAATGATTTAGTTGAATGGGGAAGAAATATTAAAGAAACTTCTTTCTGCTTTATATTCACAAATGACAAGTAGTTTCTACTGAAATTTAATTATTGGATGTGGTTTATGATCAATTTCATCTTGAAAAATGATTTCTTATTAGAAAAAATCTCACTACCACCATTATTATTTAAAGTAGTGTATAATTCAGTTGGCGACATACACAGTTTCTTTAATTTCATCCTTTACTTTGTCTTCATCTAAAAAATTAGTCAACTCAATAATGGAAACTAAATATGCACACGGAGTAATATTTATAAATTTATTATTAAAATAATCAGGTAATAATGGATTAAAATTTTAGATTCTCCTTATGGATTATAATGTTCTGTCATTATTTGGGAGTGGATGATAATTTTATTAAAAGTGGGTAGTATCACAGGTTTCTCAAAATGTTCTTTAAAAAATAATAGATTAAAAAAAATTCACATCATAGATTAAATGATTATGTTGATGGATACTCTAATCACATATGTAGTTTTTAAGTTAAATTCCATATTTGAAAGGGCGTTCAAGTTATAAATAAATTTTATCAATTTATGGGTTCTCATGATCTATTTTACAAGATATTTCCTTATTTTCTAGCTGGGTGATGATTTTTTTTTGAGATTCAATTCTAGATTACCAAAAATTGTTTTGAAATTACTTTCATCATTTCCAAAATAAGATGCTCCTAATTAATCATATTCTTCACATGGAATTTCATTTAAAAAAAATAAAATTTATTATTTTCTAATGAATTTAGAATCTCATGAAGAAATATAAATAGGTAAATAATTGAAATTTTTTTCAATTATATTTTTAAAAAGGAGAATCCAATTCATATTTCAAATCACCCTAAAAAATTTCATCCATATCAAAAGTGGGATGGCAATTTTTTATTTTTTTTGAAATTATTTTTGATCTTTTATTTTTTTATTCAATTAATATAGTGGAGGGAATATTAACTTTTTTACTACTTATTGAATCACATAATCTTATTGTTAAAGAACCAAATCATTTTTTTGGATTAAGATAATATTTTGTTGGATCGTTAAATATTTTTCATGGATGATAATATAATTTTTTTGTAATTGATATTTTAAAAAATATTTATCACTAGACTCCTCAAGTTGTCGGTAGTCGGGAAACTCTAAGGATTAGTAACTGAAAAGATTTTTTTTTGTTTTTTATAACTAAAAACTAGTTTTTAAAATTTTAGAAATTAAAAAAAATAAAATAAAAATATAAAACGTAACTAAAATTTATTTTTGTTTGATATGATGGTTTTAGTAATATTACCACATTCAAATTTTTCCCCTTTTAAAATGTAGCTGAGTGGGGACTGCGAGGATTTATCAGAAGGATGTTGTAGGATAAGTTATAAATATATCACGTTTTTAATTTGTTTTTGTGAATGTTAATGTTAGAAGTGGGGATTTTATAGTAGTTAAAATTGATAAAAAAGTCATAAAGGAACTATAAATTATAGTTGTAGATTGGAAATCTAAAGAAAGATGGACTGAGAAAGGAAAGTTAAAGACAACTTTAGTAGATAGGCTTTGATCATTAGAAACTCACTTTATCATTGTGGATAATTTTTTTTAAATTTAATTATTTTATATATACCTTAATACTTCAAATAATACACCAAATGTTCCTTGAAACCATATCAAGAACTCATATATAGATTTTTATCTTCTTATGAAAATGATTTTATTTCCTAAATACCTTCAAGAAACTAAACATAATTGAACTTGATATACTAAATGAGGAGACCTTTCACAAAGAATTTTAAATAGAAAGATAATAATTTTATAATAATAAGTTAATAAACACACTATGATAAAATAGAGTAATGTGAAAATAAAAAATAAAGACACCTTCTTAAATTTAGAAAATATATTACAAGATAATTAAAAAGAAAGGAGGTTACTATTAAAAGAACAAAATCAAAATGGAAATTCCTTTAGATCTTAATTTCCACTAAAACATGGAGTTAATCCATTGTTGGATTGAATTTTTTATGAGAATAACCTCTTCTATATCCAATATTATCCAAAATATACCACTTAATCCTTTAAACCCTACTTTTAATGAAAGTAGAGACATAAATTTATAGAAAAACAGTGTGGTAGATTTCTCTCCATATTCCGTTCCAAAAAAGTTTGGGAAAATTTGGACCTAACGACCACTAAATGTTTTTATGTAGTCATCATAAAAGTTTTTTAGATTTACATTTTATTTCTCCATTAAATTTTTTTTAAATTTGGACATTTAGTGGAAATAATATTCCCTAATTACTAAAGTGAAATTTTTTTATTTGAAGTTTCTCTTCATATTCCACCACTTTGGTTCACACATCACCTGCCTTAATTAATGAATTTATCTATAATAATTAATGAGAGTGATCTCATTGGATTTATTCTAGATATTGAATCATCTTATTTAGAGTTATGTATCTCAAGTTATTATTATTTTACTAAAGGTAGGTCAATTATTCTCAACCATTCAATTACTAATTTTGAATTATTTTTTTGAGCCTTGAAATGGTTGATTCATCACTTGGACTAGTTATAATAAATGAATATAAAAATTATAAGGACCATATACAAAATAAATATTTCAATTGTATAGGCATAAAAAATTTTATTTCCAAAATATCAAAGTGATAAAACTTCTAAAATTTCATAATTAATCAATTTTCACATTTAAGATCAAAACATCCCTAAAATAAAAAATTGATGTAATTAAACTCATATTGGATAATTTTTAAATATTATATAATTTAAATACACCTAGAAAATAATGGAAATATTATCTATATCACTTATCATAAAGTGTATTGAAATTGATGATAAATTGAGAAATATAGAATTTATATAAGTTGGAAATTTATGAATAACTGAGAAGTGAAATGCTACCTAAAATGGTTCTAAAAGGATACTTGATTATAAAAAGTCACATGTTAATGGTAGGGATATATTGGGATAATAAAATAATCTATCAACATAGATCTCATTAAAAATTTAACTCTTTTTCAATCAATTTCTGTTTGAAATAATTTAGCTTTATATTCTAGTTCATGTTTAAAATAAAAATATTGAAAAAAATCATTGAAAAAATGCCAATAAATCTACCACCACTTCAATGGTGGATATTATAATATAAAAGAAAATATTATATATAATAATATACTAAGAATATGATATGTATACCTAAAAAAATAAGGTGCACAACTTGTAAAATTTGCATAGATTGCAATCAGAGAGATGAAAATATGATTTATGGGACATTGTTGGTGTTTTTGGAAGAGTGGAAACATGGATATTTTATGTTGGTAAAATATGTTAGCCTATTTAATTAAATAATTTATATTTTAATGGTGAGTATATATGAAGCCTAAGTAAAACAAAAAATTCTAAAAAATAATTAATAGAAAAAGATAAATCTTTTCACACAAACTAGATTTGAAAGTCTTGAGAATTTTCTTGAGTACTATAATTATGGTGGTCACATTAGTGATGAGTTCTGGTAAAAAATATACTATTAATGCATTGAAATATCATAATTAATGGATAACACAAAATAAAAGTTCAAAGAAACAAATACAACCTAACAAGTCTCCCTTAGGGTTACAGAAAAGTGGATAGCTAAGTAAGGTACACCAAAGAATAATTATAAAAGGATGAATCATCAACAAGGAAGATATGAATATTTTTCAAGAGAAATGACACCATAAATCATTAAAATAAGGCCATGTATATTATTATTAGATTAAAAAATTTGATTTAAAGTATAGGATCAATCCAATAATGAAATAAAATTGATGGTTTATTAAAAGAAATCCCTAGTGAAGATCTAGAGAAGTTACCTAAAAGATGAAACAAAAATGTTACGAAGAAAACATTTAAAAAATTTAATAAGGTTGTTTATGTTAATAAATAATTCTTTAATTTTTGACCAAGTTAATTAAAAATAGATAAAAAATGGAGAAATATCTATATTGTAAAGGTGTTAAAGGTAAATAGTTTATTACACATGGAAAATGAGTTTAATTTCATGTGTGGTTATCTAAAAAAGATAATCCAAGAGTACCTGATGAAATATGTTGGATGTGTAAGGAAGTTAATCATGTGTCAAAGAAGTGTATGTTAATCCGACCTACTAAATAAAAATTTCTAAACAAGAAAAGTATAGAATTTGGATATGCATATGATTTGATAGATCATGTTAATATATTGAACTCACATAAAGAGAATATTAATAATAGTAAGAAATCCATTCCTACAAAGTAAAATGTAATATAAAAAGTATAGGGAATAGATATCTCGAAGATTTATCATGAATTTAGAGGTGCAAAGAAAAGAGTTTCTAGGATTTGATCTAAGACTCAGCTCAATTTCTCTCTTTAAGAGGAAAATGAAGTACTCAACTTGTCCCCATATATATTTATTTGTGTTTATGTATATGAAAAAAGCAGATGAATCAAAATAAATATCCAAAAGAATTGTTTAATTGCTATAAAATAAGAAGATGCATCCATTATAGAATTCTTGAGTCCTCCTTACAACACAGTAATTGATTTTAGAACCGGGAAATCAGTCCCAGAGAAAATAAATATAATGAAGATCTATGGAGTGCATCCCTTGTGGGGGTGAAAACAAGATGAATAAATTTACTTATGCTATTATTTTACATGAATATGTAATTTCTGTGAAACACTTAATGAAAGTTGAAGATTAAGGTATGAAAACCACATTCCTATTAAATTTTTAATTCTATAAAATCAGATTCGTTAATAGTAGTGATTATTAAGCAGAAAATGGAGAGATAAGTTATTTCACTTTATAATAATTATTATGTTTATTAAATTTGAGTGAATTATAAAATATTATTGATGAATCTATATAAAAAAACTCATTAAAATGGATTTTAGATTTATTATCACATGATATTCATTTTTATTGATATATTTGATGTTTAGGTTAATAAATATTGTTATCTATGATAAAAAATATTAGATTAACTTAGATTTTATTAATTGATGAATCATTTATAAGTGAATTTTGATATTATGATTATGTCAAGTGTTGAAGTAGATTATACCTTTTTAATAGAGGGAAAATATAATTCCTAATCACATAAGATAGTTAAATATGAGTAGGGATTTTCATTACCTTTTTTTATTTTTTATTTTTTCTAATAAGGGGGATAAGAAAATAGGTAAGTAGTGTACTTATTGACATATTGATGTTTATGGGTATTGAAAGCAATATATAGGGGAATACTGAAGAGACCAATGGAGAAGTTGTGATTTTATTATTTATTAATAAAAAATGTTTTCATTTTTATGTGAAGCTATCAATATGTTTTGGGAGATATGTTAATGGATAATAATGTTTCCTTCTATAAAATAACTCTTGATAATGAATTTACATGTTGGTAAAGGTGATGTAGATGGACTTGTTGGCTTGGAATTTCTATATGAACTGATTCTAAAAAGTATCTATTCACATGAGATGATTGTCGATCTTGACTTCATATGAAAATATGAAAAGTGATATTACTTCTGAGTTCCCTATCTAAAGCATGTTAAGAGGGTTTTGAGAAACTTGGATTATTAAGGGAGAAAATATCCTTGGATTATCAAGCATGGTGTCTAATGTAATTAGTGAATAATGCCACTTGGATAAAGTTTTATCAAGTCATATATAAAGATAAATTAATTAGAGAGTGGTGTTTCATTAAAAAAATCAAAATCGAGTAATAATATGCTATAAAATACATTGGAGTTATGTTTAATATATTTTGAAATTTTCTTAGATGTTATAGATACATTTAAAATATTTGAGATAAATTTATGTTATTAGATATTCCCATATATATATTTAGGAAGTTTTGATTAGATTTGATTATGTCCATATTTATATGTAAAATATTTTGGTTTGGATCCAAACTGAAGAAATGGAAATGTTCTTTGATTTTCTAAAATGTGTAAGTTTTTGTGTATGCATAGGAGTTAGAGAAATAATAAAGGCATAATGTAATGCCCTAATATTTTATTAGAAAAATTAATTTTAATTTCTTTGATGTCTTGTGTTTATTCTACACTAATATTATATTTCACTACATGAAACACTGTATTATATTGTAGTATAAAAAACACTATTCTTGGTTTGTGTTACACGCAAGAGCGTCCTTCCTCGATATCTTGCATTGTACACAATACTGAGTTTCACTATACAATGATATATTTTTAAAATATTATTATTTAATGGTATATAAACTAGCCTTTATGAATTTTAATAACTAAATTTTTAATTATAAATAACATTAACATTCATATTATGTGTTTTCTAGACATGATATAAGAACAAATTCAAATTTTCGGATAAAAGAAAATTTTCTTCAAAAAATGCAGTTTTTCCTCTTTTGGTGGAACACCAATTTTAAATTTAGTTTTTAATACTTTTAGATATTATATTTTAAAAAATAAGCTTCTATTTTGTAATAGGAACATAAAAATTTACTTTGGTTGAATTTTTGGTATTTTTCTGATTAAATTCATATTTTAATGAATAGTGAAAAATACTGCATTTTAATTCAAAACTGCATTTTTATCAAATTTATTTATATAGTTAGATTATATTATTAATTGGTTTTAAAGTGTAATTGGATTATTCTTTATCATTTAATACAATGTTTTTCATTGGAAGTGATTTCATATTTAAATTGGACATAAACATAGGAAAATCTTTTGATACATTTTTATTTCTTAACAAATCACTTTTTGGTTTTAACAACAGGAATTAATTTTAAATTAATTTATTCTAATTATGTGTTTTTAATTATGAAAAATGGAATCCATATTTGGAAATATTGGGTCAAAATTATGTTAATAGGTTACTTTTAATTTTTTGCATTATGAATTGTAACCTTAGTAATTATTTTTATTAACGTATTTAAAGGTAAATCAGTTAATTAAAGGTAAACATAATAAAATAAAATTATCTTAACACCAGTAAAAATCTTATTGTATGAATATATTCTACCCTTATCATCTATGGTTCAAAATGGAATCCCTTAATGGACACTTTCCCATGAATATGACAGGAATATAAAAAAATTAATGAATGTGACAAAATGTCACACTCTCATTTTATATATGTATATTAATTTTAATTTAGGGATTACTAGAAAATAAGATCGACTATTGGTAGTATTTATAATGAAAATAGAATTAACTACATCATAAAAATTTATTTATAATTTTTAGAGATTAAATAATTATCATTAATGATGACTCGATAGTGATGCCGAAATTATTTTATTAATAGAAATATCTAATAAATGATATTAAAAATATTAAAATAAATATTATTTGATGAAGTAATGTCATACAATAATTTTATCGATGACTTTGACATGTTATTTATTGTTTAATGGAGTTTTTTATAACATATATCTATGTTATGATATTTCAAAAAACTCAACGAATGAATAGTGTCAAAATTGACCCTATAGATATTTTAGATAAATAATATTTTATTAAATTATATAAAATTAATAAAATATAAATTTCAGAAAACTAATTGGGTTGAAGTTAAATATGTCACCAATGGTCCACTTATGGATCCTTTTAATTTTATAGTGACTATATTAACCCTTAGTAAATAAAAAGACATGTTAGAGTTAAAGGAATTAATTAAGGGTAAATCAAAATTATAAAGGTTAAAATAAAACCAAACAACAACCCAAAAAATTATTGGATAAATAATATTCAATAATAATAAAAATATGATCTATTTTGAGTTTTTTAATGGAAACTTGTACATGAATATAAATTATATATTATTTAAATCAATGATAGTTACAAAATATCACTATCTTGTATTTTAATATCTTTTATGTGTCCAAATAGGGAAAAAATCAATCTATGAACGAATATAAATGTCTATTTTGATATAAATGAAACCATTTTCATTATATGATTTTATTTTTAATTTTTAGAGGTTATATAATTACCTTATATGTTTCATTAATTCTAAAATAATATTTATTCAATTAACATAAAAATAGAATAAATTATTTTAATAATAATAATAATTTTATTAAATTTTGGATTATTTAAAGTTTCTAACAAATTTAAAATATTTATAAGATACATTAAAGATGTTTTAAATTATTATATTAGAATTACCGCTTTGTATTATTTTATTTTAAGTAAAATTAAATGAATAGAATTAAATTTGTATATAATAATATCTTGTTGAATTAATTTTTTATTAAATTATTTAAAAATCAAAAAAAATGTTAAATAATCACAAGGGAATAATAAATCGTATAACATGTGTTATAATGTTCAATTATTTTCCATTTTTATTATTTAGATCTATAATAGTCTTATTATATTTTAATATTTTGAGAGTTTCCTAAAGTGCCCCTCTCATCTCTTATAAAAGGCATCTCCTCCATTATTTCCTCACACATCCTTGTGCCTCCTAGATCGACAAAACCCTACCCAAATATCTGGTCAACATTTTTATTTAACTTCTAGTGGTCCCAGGTTTCTAAAAAGTCCATCCCTAGTGTCGCTAAAAAGAGATCCAATGGAAGTCCAACGAAGAAGAGGTAACTGCTTTACCAATTTAATTCAATTTCTTTTCTTCTTATAATTACTATTTATATGTTGATTACTTAATAAATCATTGAATACATTATTTAATACATTCTTATATGTTATTATAAATATGGTACAACCTTATTCCTACTTTAATCCATCCTACAAATATCAATATCACAATGTGTGTGTATGTACGGATTACCGTCTGTGCTTTGTGGTGTAATTTGTTATTTAAAATTACTTTATTAGGATGGGTATAATGTTGAGTACAATGGATTTAAATAATTAATATAACAAGATAACGATTCTGTATAATTATTATACCATCTAATTACATACAATTTAACCATTAAGAGAATGATATCGTTGCTCATGCGTACGTACGACTTACCGTCTCCACGACACGATGAGATTTGTTCTCCATGTTAAAAATTCAATAATGATTATAATGTCAATATGATGAGTGAAAATAATAATTACGAACATAATTTATTGAATAAAATACATCCTATTCATAACAAACATGACCTACATGGAAAAATAGGAATGGGAGAACGATGTAGTTAACACCCAAAATAATGGTAATATTGAAATACTATTAACAAAATGATATAATAGGATCATATATGATATCATAAATATGGATATGGTCCTGTTATAATTTAATAACATTATTTAGTCTTTATAAAAGAGGTGAACACACCATCGACTAATGAAAATACAAGGTAAGGGATAATTTTGCAATCTCATTTTTCATTCGAGATTGTTTATACGTAAGTATTTACCGGGGACATATTTGTCATCAATGTAAATGTTTTAACAATGTTTTTACAATTATTATATGTATATTTAAATTTATTTTTACTCATTTTTGACTTTTATTATATGGTATGGATGAAATATCTCTTTTATTTTCCATATGAGGTACTTTTTGACTTTTTTGGAAAAAGTATGCGAAAAATGTTTTTAAAATTATATGGAATGAATGAATTTTTAGGTTTTCATGAAGCCTTATTTATTTGAATATACCTATACAGTATTTTAAGTTTATTTTCAACTAAATTATTTTCTTTTGAAATTTTGCACCATTTTGAGAAAGAAAAATGTTTTTAAAGAAGAAAGGAAATTTTATTCAATAATTAAGTTCAACTGTTAAATAAAAATTATTTTCCATATAAGACGATGCTCTTTAAATATGGTTATGTTTCTATCCCTCTGATTAATATGATTTTATATTATTAATGATGGAATGATATATTATATGTATTATATTATGATGGAATGATGTTTAAGAAACCCATTTTATTTCTTGGGTTAGGCTATGATGATTGATTTTTGTTTTTTTGGCACATGTAAGAATGATTTCATTATCATATGGGTGGGACCTATATCTTCTTCCAATTCATTGGGTAATGATTTATATCTCATGAGATAGACATTACTGGAATGGAATGTAAATATAGTTCATTAATAAATGGCTGGAACGACATGTAAACCCAGTTCATTTATAAATTTGTCCACTATGATGGTCTTGGAAACAATGCTTTGGTTACTATGGAAATAATATGATGTAATTAATTGTTGTCTAGATTTACATGTTTTATGCTGATGTGATTTTATCATGGTTAATGTTTTTTATGATATATTCCTTAGGAACTACCAGGATTTATTATATGAGTCATGATTTTGATATTTAAACTTTATGTTCATGTTTCTATATTCTTATGTTTATGGTTTGTTTTATGTTCCCCATGTTTAACCTTACTGAGCATTTGAGCTAACCCATTTTATGTTTTCTTTTCCCCAGGATGTAAAGAAATGTTTAAGGTTGAAAAAAAGGGGAAGATCTTTATGGGACATATTGAAGATCTTTTGCCAAGATTGAAGATTATGTTCCATGTTTCCAATGACACTAAACTAATACGGTCTTTGGGAATATATTTGTGTTATGTATTAATTATTCCAAAAAATTAAAGTGATGTACATGAATGTCAAACTTGGGTCATTATAGTTGCTATCAGAGCGACGTTTTAGTTAAGATTTGGAAACTAGGATGTGAAAACTTTAGTGAGATCTTGAGATATAATTCTATGGTATGTCATGTGATATCTCTAAAGGCAAGTCTAACTATAGGTTATAGCCCTATACTTATGGTAATGATCATGAATAACCTATAATTAAAACTAAGATGTTATAAATTGAATGTACTCCCCCTTGATTATATTGTTTTTTGAGTATGATTTTTTCCTCTCACACTATTATTTTGGGGTTTTAGATGATGGATAGAACCTAAAAAAACCATGTTAATGATCAATTACCTAGTAAATACAATGATTGTACTCTTAAACAACCAAATTTTATTGGAAAGGGAATGAAAATTCTTATTTCTACACTTACACAAGATATGAATAATTCTAGACTTCCAAATGAGCAGAGATGGGAACCAAATTCTATCGATTCCTTTATGAGGCAACGTTAACCTTCTTTCATAAGGTCATATAATCCACCTATTTTTGAAAAATGGATCAATACAATTGAAAAGATATTTTCCATTATTTTATGTTTAGAACATGAAAAAGTCATTTTGGTTTTTTATCGTTTAGAAGGTGAAACAGACCAGTGGTGGACTCTGATTAAGAATACAGGGCTACAAGATGAAATTGAATCCAAGGAATGAGATGTGTTTAAGAACATGTTTCTCAATAATTAATTCCCTCATATTCTTTGAAAAAATATGGAAAAGGAGTTACTTTAGCTTAAGAAAAATTATTATGAATCTGTTGGTATATAAGAAGAAAATTTTACTAGACTTGCAAGGTATGCTTTTGTATTTCTCATTCCAACCTGAAAGTAAATTTTATTGATTCCTCAATCACATAAAACCAAGTCTTCTAAGGGAAATATATATATATTAGACTTTTGTATCTATAAAGAGATTGTGAATAATTCTTTCATGATAGAAATATAAGTTGGTGTTACATATAAATATCATCGTTTTGATGGGAAACAAATGATGGAGTTCAAGGGAAAATATCAAAACACTGGGGAAAATAAGATGAATGTTTCCTTATGATCAAAGTGTAGAAAGAACCATGATGGAGATTTTCTTAAAGGGACTAGAAAATGTTTCAAGTGGGGAAAATAAATTCATTGAGAAGTTGAGTACTGTAGTAATGGGAAAAAGTTTGATAATGATGTGAATAGAGAAAAGGCTATAGAGAACCCACCACTAACACTTCAATGATATAATTTCCATAAAATAGAGCATTATGCTAACCAATGCCCTAATATGTGGATTGATTATGATCAATGACAACAACCTATTAAGAAAAAAGTCAAAGGAAAATCACATGAGATCACTATGAGGGATATTGAGTATGAAAATAAAGTGATGGAATGATTATGTGTTTATGTAATGGGATTCCAAGATAGAATTGTATGATTTATTTTATAGTATTATGGAATATTGGAATATCTATGTATTGGTCCTTTGTGGTTTTCCATAATTATATGTTATTGATAACCATGAAAAGTGATTGAAATATATTTGGAAAGCACATGATATGCACATAATAAATGGATAAGAAGATATGGAGATGTTTGATAGTGATATCATGGTTTGAGTATATAATTTTTTTGGTATTTTTGGTTTGTGGAAAAAGTTAATTTTGACCAAATGAATTTTTTCACTAATGTTATATGGTAATTATTTTTATTACAATGTTTCAAGATAATACATGAATAAAGTACTCACATGTTTGGAATGTGACAACCATGAATGACCAAATGAGATATGGGAGAAAAATGTTAAGTTGATTTATTTCAACTTTTTCTAAAGCTTTATATTATTAGTTTTTGGACTATTTGTAACCATTATGGATTGTATAAGTTATATTTTGGTTTATTTTTGTTATATTAATGTATTATCTCACTATAGTTGGACTTATGATTATTTGATAACCTGTTCTAAACTTTTTGTTGAGATAGATGGAATGAACTATCATTCTATGGCATGGTCTGCTAACACATCAAGAATGAAAAATTCAACTTTATTTCTTTAAATAAGAGATGAAGTTGAAATTATTTAGGGAATGATCAATGGTGATATTTTAATAAAATCAAGTAAGTATTTCATCTCATGGAAAAATTCATCAACTTTAAGAAAAGGATCTCAAAACAAAAAATGTTATCCTAATAAATTCTTATTAGATTAATTAAATGGTCCCTTAAATCATTATAGATTTATGGGTTTCACATAGTTAACTTTCTCCAATGCTTATTACCTATCACTATCCATAAGAACATGAAAGTTATATTTCTCTTCTATATCCATGTTTTCACTTCTCACTTATATTCTTCTATGTGGAATCCCAGTGGTGAGTTAATTTGGGTAACCATTTTGTTTCTAAATTTCCTTTTTAAAGTGACGTTTTAGTATTCCTTTTAATGATATGGGTTTCCATGAATGAAACTTTCAAGTAGTAAACCATTTATAACCCTGACGAATTTCAAAGGTGAAATTCATTTTAAGGGGGGTAGAATGTAACACCCCAAGATTTTATAAGATAGATTCTTTTTAATTTCTTTGATGTATTGTGTTCTACACTACAAAAATGTTATATTTCCCTATACAAAACACAGTATTATTTTGCAGTATACGCAACACTATTTTTTGCTTGTGTTATATTTAAGAGTGACCTACCTCGATAGCTTTTATTGTACACAATACTGAGTTTCATTAAACAATGATATATTATTAAAATATTATTATTTAATGGGATATAAACTAGAAATTATAAATAGTATTAACCAAATTTTGAATTTTATATTACATTAACATTTATCTTATGTATTTTCTAGACATTATATAAGAAGAAATTCAATTTTTCAGATAAAAGAAGTATTTTTCAAAAAATTTAGTTTTTCTGCCTTTTGATGGCACACCCATTTTAAATTTAGATTTTATCACTTTTATATATTATATTTGAAAAAAATAAAATTATTATTTAAAATAGGAACATAATTTTTTTTGATTTTTTGGTATTTCATTGATTAAAATCACATTTTAATGAATTGTTAAAAATACTGCATTTTATTTCAAAACTGCGTTTTCATCTAATTTGTTTATATAATTAGATTATCTTTTTAATTAGGTTTAAAGTGTAATTGGATTATGTTTTTATTATTTAATCCAATTTTGGTCATTGTATGTAATTTCATATTTAAATTGAACATAAATAGATGACAATCTTTTGATAAGTTTTTACTTCTTAAAAACCCACGTTTTGGTTTTAACAAAAGAAATTAATTTTGAATTAATTTATCCCAATTTTGTGTTTTGAATAATGAAAAAATAGATTACATATTCAGAATCAGTGGGTCCAAATTATCTTAATAAGTTAATTTTATTTTAAGGCATTATGAATAGTAACTTTAGTAATTATTTTTATTACCATAGTTAAAGGTAAATCGGGTAATTAAAGGTGAAAATAATATTATAAAATTACCTTAACACCTGTCAAAATTCTATTGGATGAATAAATTAGACCCTTATCATATATGGTTCGAAATGGAATCATATAATGGCCACTTTCCCATGAATATGACATGAATAAAAAAATTATTGAATGTGAAAAAATGTCCCACTCTCGCTTTATATTTGTGTATTAATTTTAATTTAAGGATTACCAAGGAATGAAATTGACTATAGGTAGTATGTGGAAACCTAATATAATTACCTACATAATAGGAATTTATTTATAATGTTTAGAGATTAAATAATTATCATTAATGATGAATAAATAGTGATGTAGAAATTATTTTATAATAAAAATTATCAGATAAATGATATTAAAAATATTAAAATAAATATAATTTGAGTGTATTAATGTCATCCAATAATTTTATGGATGAATTTGAAATTTTATTTATGGTTTAAAGGAGTTTCTTATCATATATATCAATGTTATGATATTTCTAAAAAGTCAACTAATGAATAGGGTCAAAATTGTCACTTGATATTTTAAATAAATAATATTTTATTAAAATATATAAAATTCATTAAAATATAAACATTTGAAAAATAATTGGAATGAAGTTAAATATGTCACCAATGGTTCATTTATGGCTCTTGTGGCATTTTATAGTGAATATTATTAACCCTTAGTATATAAAAAGACATGTTGTCGTGGTAAGAGTTAAAGGAATTAATTTCGGGAAACCAAAATTATAAGGTTTAAAATAAAAAAACATATCCTAAAAAAATTATTTAATGAATAAGATTAAATAATTTTTACAATATTATCTATTTTGAGTTGTTTGATGGAAACTTATACATCAAAATAAATTATAAATTATTTAAATCAAATATAGTTACAAAAATTTCACTATATGGTATTTTAATATCTTTTATGTTTCCAAATAAAAAACAAATCAATTTATGAATGAATATAAATGTCTATTTTGATATAAATGAAACAATTTTAGTTATATGAATTTATTTTTAATTTTTAGATGTTATATAATTACCATAAATGTTTCATTAATTCTAAAATAATATTTATTCAATTAACATAAAAATAGAATAAATGATTTTAATAATATTAATTTTATTATATTTTGGATTATTTAATGTGTATAACAAATTTAAAAGATCTATAAGATATATTAAATATGTTTTGAAATCATTATATTCAAATTACCACGTTGTATTATTTTATTTTAAGTCAAATTAAATGAATAGTATTAAATTTGGAAATAATAATATCTTGTTGAATTAATTTTTTATTAAATTAGTTAAAAATAAAAAAATGTTAAATAATAAAAAGGGGATAATATATGGTCTATCATGTTTTATAAAGTTAAATTATGGTCCATTTTTATTATTTAGATCTAGAAGTCTTATTATATTTTAATTTTTTGGAGTTTCCTAAAGTGCCCCTCTCATCCCTTATAAAAGGCATCTCCTCGCTCATTTACTAACACATCCTTGTGCCTTCTAGCTCAACAAAACCCTACCCAAATCTCCTATAAAAATTCTTATTTAACTTCTGGATGTCCTGGTTTTCCAAAAAGTCCATCCCTAGTGTCACTAAGAAGAGTTCCAAAGGAATTCCAACGAAGAAGAGGTAATTGCTTTAACAATTGAATTCAATTTATTTTCTTCTTATACTTCATATTTATATGTTGATTCCATAATAAAGTAATAAATACATTTTATTATACATTGTGATATGTTGTTATAATTATAGAAAATCCTTTATACATCCTTTTATCCATCCTATGAATAACAATATCACAATGTGTGTGTATGTACGACCTACAGTCTCCGCGTTGTGGTGTAATTTGTTATTTAAAAGTACCTTATTAGGATGGGAATAATGATGACTAAAATGGATTTAAATAATTAATATAACAAGATAATGGTTCTATATAATTAATATACCATCCAATTACATACCAATTAACCATCAAGATAATAATATCGTCGCTCGTGCATACATACGACCTACCATCTCCACGATGCGGTGAGATTTTTTCTCCACGTTAACAATTAAAGAATTATTATAAAGTTAATATGATGAGTGAAAATAATAATTATGAATATAATTTCTTGAATAAAATATATCCTATTCATAAAAAACATGACTTACAAGGAAAAATAAGAATGTGAAAATGTAGTAGTTAACACCCAAAATAATGGTAATATTGAAATACTATTAACAAAATGATATAATAGGATCATATATGATATCATAAATATGAATATGGTCTTGGTATAATTTAATAACATGATTTAACCATTATAAATTAGGTGACCTCACCCTTGACTAATGAAATGTACAAGTCAAGGGACAATTTTTCACTCATTTTTTATCTGATATTGTTTATACAAAAGTATTTACTGGGACCAAATTTATCATCCATGTCCATGTTTTCTAGAAAAGGTTTTATAAGGTTTTTACAATTATTATATGTCTGTTTAATGTTAATTATACCCATTTTTACTTTTAATATATGGTATGTAAGAAATCTCTCTTTTATTTACCATATGAGTTACATTTTTTACTTTTCCAGAAAAAGTACGAGGAGAATGTTTTTTATCTTATATGGAATGAATGGATTTTTATGGTTTTATGAAGACTTATTTACATGAGTATTCATCTGCAATTTTCAGGTTGATATTCAACTAAATTCTTTTATTTTGAACTTGCATGTCAATTTGAGAAAAGAAATCATTTTTGAAGAAGAAAGGACATTTTCCTCAAGAATTAAGTCAAAGTGTTTTATAAAATTATTTTACATATAAGATGATCCTATTTAAATTGTGTTATTATTATATCCTTATTAGTACTATTATTTGTGTGTGTTTATTATGGAATGATATTTTAAATGGATTATGTTATGATGGAATGATATTTAAGAAACCCATTTTGTTTCTTGGGTTATGCTATGATGAATGATTTATATTTTTGTGGCACATGTAAGAATGATTTCATTATGATATGGGTTGGAATTATATGTCACTCCAATGAATTTGGTAAGGATTTATATATCATGAGATAGACATGACTAGACCAATAAGTAAATCCAGTTCAGTAATACATGGACGAAATGCCATTTATACCCGGTTCAGTAATGGACTTTTTCTACTATAATGGTATGGGAAACATTGCCTTAGATACTATGGAAATAAAATTATGTGCTTAATTGTTTTCCACAATTCCATGTTTTGTGACGATTCTATTTTATCTTGGTTAATGTTCCTTTATGATCTATTCCTTACGAACTACAAAGATTTATTTCATGACTCGTTATTTTGATATTTAAACTTCATGTTCATGTTTTTACATTCTTATTTTTATGGTTTGTTTTATGTTCTCCATGTTTACCCTTAATGAGAATTTGATATCAGCCTTTTTATTTTTTCTTTTCTCTAAGATATAAAGAATGTTTTTAGGTAGGATTACCAAAGGGGAAGATTTTAATGGGAAATGTTGAAGATCATTCACCAAGATAGAAGATTAGTTTCTATGTTTTCAAAGAAACTAAACTAATATGGTCTTTGGGAATCTATTTGTATTTTGTATTAATTATTATGTAAAAGTAATGTAATTTCCATGTATGTCAAGATTATATCATTATACATAATCTCTATCATAATAATTTATTAGTAATTATGAAGACCAGAGTTTAGAATTTGATAGATTTGAGCTCAAAAAATAAATTAATAAGAGTCTTGGAGATTTGGTAAGGCTCATGAAGTTTTGGTAAGAATTTATAGAGATTCCATAATACTCATAGATATTTCATAATATTTATCCCAATATATTATAAGTGTTATCTTGAGTAGATATAAAAAGATTAACTAAGTCTTATTTTATAAGAGTCATTCAAAAAATTAAGAAGAATCAAAACATAAAAATTAATTGCTTCCTAGATCTATGTAAGAGTCACTAAATATTATAAAAAAATTCATTCATTGAAACTTTGACAAAGGGGATTTTATAAGATAAATTTTCCTCTTCATAAGAGATATTATAGAGTTAAAACTAATTAATGTTCTGAGAATCATAGTGTCATATAAGATTAAATTACTCTTAAGACATATTAAGAAAATGAAAATTTTAAGAGTCATCATTTAGAAAAAAAATGGGAGTTCCTATAAAAGTTAACATCTATCTTTGGAATATAAATATCTAGATGAAATATTCAAAATAGATGTTTCAAAATCTATTCTTCAAAATAATAAACACTAAAATTATTCAATGTGTTGTGATTCAGGATGAGAATTTAAAATAATATGAAGGATGTTCTTGGAAAGGGGTGATAAAAATGGAATAAAGTAAGATCTATACTATAAGGAACTGTGAATGTGAGAATGCATTCAAATGTATAAAAGTCTTAAAATACCCAATTACTTTGGGGAAGCTTTTGAGGAAGAATAAATTCCAAATTTTATTAGAATATTGAAAAGATATATCTTTGAATAAGATTTTGTTAGAATAAAAGATAAAAATAACCACCTATTTAAATAAAGAAATAAAACTACCACGAATTTAAGAGAGTTTATTTCTTATAATTAGATAAATAATATTCGAAATATTCTGTGATTATAAACTAGAAAGGTTAGGTTAGATCCCTTTTATTAAGAAAAAGAAAATATATAAAGTATAATGATGGGGAAATACAAGCATTCATGCCCTCATGCCAAGTCAAAAATCATACTCATATTGACAGGAGTCATCATCACCATACCAATCAGAATCAAAATCAACAGGGCCATGGGACATGGTTACCATAGTCGGCTTCAGGTAGGAGTAATATTTTCTATGTCCCACTTTCCTTGGAGGAACATGTTGAGAAATATTTTGTGATTATAAAACATATAGATAATAATAAAAGATAAATGACCCAAAAATATTTCTAGAGAATAACATATCATTATCATGGAAGATGAGGTTGATGAGATCTTAAATGAAAAATATAGGGTGTGCTGAAGGAGGGGAAAAGTGGTCCAAATATATATCTATTGTCGGATAGACTCATGTTGTTCCAAAATATCTTCGAAAATTATGTGTTTTGATGATTCAAAAATACATATTTATATTCTAATGAGTCTTTCTTAAGTGTTTCAAATATTGTTATTATACATCATGTTTTTTATTAAATAAATATGAATTTAATTTTTCATATGTTCTAATGAATTTAAAAGTGTAAATAGATCCATTTTATGGATGTTTAAATTTAACTATTCGTCAATTGAATTTATCTTATTCTGGATGTTTATCCTATGTGTTACATAATTATCTTACAAAGAATACTCATATCAACACTGGAATTTCAGTTTGTGCCAAATTAATTTTTCTTATGTAAGATCAGTATAGAAAAGATATATTACTACATACAAAAATTATCTTATGGTAAGGTAAATTATCTTCAGATCATTCAAAATAAGAATTTTTAGGTAGAAGGAAATTAAGTGACGCCTTTTGTCTTACAAAGAGTATATTTTTATAAGAATTATCTTAAGATTGAAAAATAAATTAGCTTAAGTCTGTTATATTATAGAAGTAGAAAATTAGCTTATGATGTCATCAAGAATGTTTTATCTTACCCAAAAAATTAATATACTTTACCTTGTGTAAAGGATAAGTAAAAATATCAAGTGTTTTATCTTATAAAGATGTTATTGAAATTATATTATGAGAAAAATATTACCATAAGTTTATCTTATGATGTTCAAGTTGTCTTGTATTTTCATAATTTTAATAATATCATAGGTATATTATACTGATAAGTAAACTAAATATTTTATGTTAATCATAAAAGAAGTTTCGAAAATAAGGAAAAATCAAATTAAATAAAGCATATTTATTACAAGTATAGACATATCTGATAATGAATATTTATACCATCTCTACCATAGAGGTTTATAACATATTTAGAAGATATGTAAACATGGAATTATGAAACTATATATTAAAATTTTCAAAGTATTATCCACTCATCTTTTGTAATTATTGAGCATAAAAAAGTTCAAATTCAATAGAGAATATAAAAATAGAAGTGTTTTCTAGAGCTTGAAGAAAAGATGATTACATAATAAATAAGATATAAATTCTTAAAACAACCTTGAAATATGAAACAATTGAATATTCTATACAATTTATATTCTTAAAATATTTTCCTTTTAAAATAAAATAACTTATAGAGATGAAATTAGAACAATTAGTATGTGAAAATCACCAAAATCATGGAGTAGAGTGTTGGTGAAGGTGAATAGGGGATATATGTTCCCTTAACCTGTATAAATTCATCATTTTCAGGTTTTTTACTTTTGAATATTATTTATACTTATTGTTTTTGTTAAGGAAATATCAAAATCTACATATCTAGAAGATGGTGTTTTTAAAGTGAAGGAAAATTTCAAGATCTAAATTTAAAACCCTCTCAAGTCTTTGTAAAAACATTTTCTGGACACCAATTGGTATAAGAGTTCACAAATTTTTGATTTATTATCTTACAAAGGATAATTTTTTAATATCATCTTAAAATGGGTGATGATATAGAAAATAGGGAAGCTATATCCATGGTAAGATCAACTTATTTTAATTGAGAAAATTAGGGTTTCTTGATGGATAAAATGACTATCTATTTAAAGAAACATGGAATGAAGGTTTATCTTAAAGCTGTGAATCCTTAATTAATTCCAACGACACAATTAGAAATATGGGATGCTACCACTGAATTTAGTTGTGATCTAAAATCAAATTCCATTTATGTTATAATATGTGAAATAACCCTAGATGTGTTAAACCAAGTTTTAAAATGTTAGAAAGCTTCTGAAATGTGGAATACTATATCAATAGCATATAATGGAATAAATAACATGGGTGTGCTTCAATATAATAACGCGGAGCTGAAGTTTGAAACCTTTAGATTGCATGAAGGAGAAAGAATCACTAAAAAAATGGAACTCTCAATGAGATTTTGAATATTATTTCTGATTTAGGAATTCCAATTATTGAGTTAGATTATGCCCTAAAAGTTTGAATAATTATACAACCTAAATGGAGAAAAATATTTTCTACCCTTATACAATCAGTAGAGGTAAAAAAATTTAAAATAAAAGATATCATTGGAACTCTTATAACGTATGAGGATGAGATGGAAGTTGAATGTTGAGAGAATAAATTGGATAAGAAGGAAAATTATTTATTTAAGGTTTCTACTTATAACTATGACCATAAAAATAAGAGTATATGAACTTATGATATATCTAGAGAACAATATACATCAAAAAATTCTGAATTAAATAATGAAATTTCGTATTTTTCAAGAAAGTTTTAAAAAATTATATAATAAGATAAGATGTTTCAATAATCCTTTTAAAAAGTGAAAAAAATTTATGAAAATTCTAAATAAGATAGATTTTATGAGTGTAAGAAACTTTTGAAAACCAGGCTCGACTACCCTCAACTGCAGAAACCAAGAAGTCCAATAGAAAGTATTTCTAGATGGTTGGCTATATGAAGGAATCCATGAAGTCCGTGAAAGATACATAGAGAACTTCGGAAGACTCTTGTTACAACACATATTCAGACTTAGATTCTGAAATATATAATCAAAATTCCAATATATGTTTTATGAAATAATTATATGAGTTACACTCTTATTATTTTTCTAGGCATGTATCTGAATACGAAAATTAAAATTTCTCATATTAAGAATTTATTGAATTCCACACCATGTTGTAAAAAACGAATTAAATCTTAAAAAATAAAAATCATTCCGTAAAAAATTATTACAATGATATTATTAATTAAAAGGAGATACTAACTAAATAAATTTTAGATTTGAAAATAAATCTGGAAAACTTTTTTGCGTCGAGTATTGAATAGAATAACAAATTTATAATTTACAAGAGGATGTTCAGGATCATAAAGGCACTGAAAGTGTTTTTAATAAAGGGGTGGATTATATAAATAAAATTCGTTGTAAAAATAAAACCAAAATAAATATATATGGTATAGAAATAAAGGGTGAGAACACTAAGAATTATAAAAATTAAATTTAAAAAATTTTCTAAAAAACCAAATCTTGTATTATCTTCTTTTATTGTGGAATAAACAGAAAATTTTTAAATTACTGTTGTCTAAAAAATATATAAATATTTGGAATAAAAAAATATATTATTTCTAAAAAAATATCCAATTCAAGTTTTAATTTAATAAAATGTTAACAGATTTGGATTCCAAAATCTTTTTTATCTAACATTTCTTCACCCAAGAGTGTTTGTGTACTAAAAAATTTGGTTGGTTAATTTGTCTTCATATGGAACTATTAAAATGAACAAAAATGAAATATTTTTTATAGATAGTGTTTTTTCAAGACATATGAGTGGATATTTCTCAATCTTTGGCACAATATCTTATATTGATGGAGGTTATGTCACATTTGGTGACAACACAAAAGGAAAGATAGTTGGTGTTGCATCTGTTGGAAATCCACCCTCTATCCTTATCAACAAAGTAATATATATTGAAGCATTAAATAAAATATTGGTAAGTATTTTTAAACTATTTTATTATGATTATTTTGTTTATTTTTTAAAAAATAACCACTCAACCTTTTGGCAACGATCTCCTACGTTTAGAGCACTAAGAATAGAAAATGTCTATACTCTAGAACATAATTCTTTATGAAGAAAAAATTAAAATTGTTTAAATGTTAAAATAATTGAACATTGTATTTGGAACAAAAGTATTAGTCATTATAATGTTTATTTATTGAGAAAGTTATCCAAATTAAACTATATTTATGATTTTCTCACCCTTAAATTTTATAAAAAGAAACTATGCAATGCATGTTGAACAGACATGAAACAAAAATTGTCTTTTGAACTAGTTAAAGTAGATTCCACTTCTAGAACCTTAGAGCATGTCCAAATGGGTCAGTTTGAACATTTTAAAATATTAATACTTGTTATAAAATCCTTTCATTATGATTTAGTTCTATATTTTTCAAGATTTAATTGGGTTTATTTTTTGATAATTAAAAGTGAAGCCTATTATTTTTTATTAATTTTGAAAACTTGTTAAAAAATGAAAAAATATTCCACGATTTTTTCTTTAAGAAGGGATCATGGAGGGGAATTTTATAATCATGCATTTAATTAATTTTTCTCAAATAATGGTATTAAAAACATTTTTCTACCCCAAGGACACCTCAAAAATATGGTGTTATTGAAAGGATGAATATGATTTGTAAGGAATTTATATAACAATGTTATGTGAATATAATTTTCTTACTAACTTTTGGGTTAAGGTTTTACATACAACATGTTATGTCATTAACAAAGTTACAATTGGGGATATATTGAAGAAAATACCCTATGAGTTATGGAATAATAGAAAACCAAAGGTGGGATACATTAATGTATTTTGATATAAGGATTATATATAGAACACCAAGGACAATATTGGTAAATTTGATCCCAAAGACGATGAATGAATCATCCTAGGTTATTATACTAATTTTAATTCTTATAGAGTTTTTAACAAAATGTCAAGGATTATTAAAGAATGAAATCTTGTGAAATTTGATGAGGTTGGTCCTTTTGATCATAAAACGAATCATGTTTATGAGTTAAGTGATTAATTTGGAGATATGTGACTTTAATATCTTTTTAATAATTAAATGTATGATGATTTGAACATGATTTTGGTGAACCAAATTCTAAAATGATTGTTACTAGTGAACTAGATAATTTGTTACACTGACAACCTATAAACCTTAAGGACTACAAATTAGAAATAGTTATAGGAATCTTAGATGATGGAGTTAGGTCTTGGAGAAATTTTGTATCTATTATACAATTATTATTTTTTATCTTAGTAAGAACCTAGAACCATTGAAGAATCCTTAGCAGATGAGAGTTGAGTTCTAGTAATGCAAGAATAGTTAAACTAGTTAAAAAAAATAAAGTTTGATAATTAGATAATATGCCCTATAAGTACCCTTTTATTATAAATAAATGGTTATTTAGAAACAAATAATATGTCCATGGTGTGATCAATTGGAACAAAAATAGGATAGTTATAAAAATTTAATAACCAAAAAGAAGGAACAAATTATGAAGAGTTATTTTTCCTAGTATATAGGTTAGATGTAATTATAATACTTATAACATATATATCTCATATCAATCTTAAATTATATCAAATGGATTTATAATATGAGTTTTTAAATGAATTTTCAATAGAGTAATTTTATGTTGAACAACCTCCTAGCTTTGATGATACTCATTTTAGAAATTCTATTTTAAAACTTTCTAAATATATCTATTTCCATAAATAAGAACCTATATCATGATATGAAAATTAATCTCTTTTATTTTATCCAATAACATTAATGTGAGATAGGTAGAACACACTCATTTCATGAAAACTTCATCAAAATGTAATTTTTTTTGTGAAAATATATGTTGATGATGTTATTTTTGGGCTAAAAAATAAAAAATTATGTAATGAATTTTAAAATCTCATGAAAAGTAGAAGTTGAGATGAGCATGATGGGAGAGTTAAAATATTTACTAATATTTTAAATTTATCAAAAATATTTTTGAAAAGTTTTCAAACAAAGAAGATACATACTTGATTTACATAAAAAGGTTTGACTTGAAAATGGTAAGGCTTATTAAACTCTTATGAGTTTCAATATTAAACTTGACTTGGATGAGGTTGGAAGACCAATTGAAAAAAAAGTTATACAGAGTAATAATTGTGATATTTCATTCTCCTACTACAATTAAGGCTAGGAATTATGTTTTTGGTATGCCTTTTTTCTATATTTTAATCTAATCTTGAATAATCAACTTTAATTACATCCAATTTTTTTAAGATATAGAAAAGGAACTATTTCTATTAATTTTTTATTTTAAAATACTTCAAATTATAATATACCTTTATAATTAGATGTCGAATTTAGTGTTTGTATACTAGATAGAAAAATAACCTCAAGAACATGTGGTTTTATTAGTAAATCCTTACTACCATAGTCTCATAGGAAAATTATTATGTGGAATTATCAACTACTGAAGCTGAATATATTGTAACTGTAAGTTTCCGTGCATAGGTGTTGTAGATGAAACACACCCTTATGGATTTTGGATTCAATTTCAATTGTGTTTGAATAAAACGTTATAACACAAGTGATATAAACATTTCAAACAGTCTGATAAATCATTATAGAACAAAACACATTGATCTAAGGATTCATATATTAATATATCATGAAAAAAAAGTTATATCACTGTAGAATTTATTTTCAAAAAAGATATAATAGTAGTATCTTTACAAAACCATTTTCTTCTGATAGATTTTATTATATCAAATCCTTATTAGGTTTGTACAATTTTATTTAATTCGATTTTACTTATTACATAGTTTAGTGAGTGTGAATATATATTTAGTAAAGTTTTCATTTTCATTATTTCATTAGTGAATTAGAATTTAATTTTTAAATATAAGACATAACCTAATATGACACATAGCCTATTATTGTCATTATTACCTTTCACATTATGTTGAGAAACCTTTCAGTTACCTCAAAGAGAAAGAAGGTAAATCATTCATACACATGAAACCATTTACAAACCATCAATCCCTACTCTCCTTGATATTAAACATGACTTTTCCTTGTACTTAAAACCTTCAATCTATATTCACTCGTGGGGAAGAATAAGATATGATATTGTGAAGCTACTTGAAGTTCTAAGCACTTGAGATTATAAGGAAATTTCTAAGTTCAAAAGATATTTATTTTGGCTATCTCATAAGAACCAATATACCACATAAAAAAGTTATCTACCACCAAGGATGACAATACATTTACATTGAAAAAATAAATAGTTTTTTCTTTGAAAAGGACGGCTATAAATTATATGAATATGTGGTGTTTCATTTTGGATATTTGGAGGATCTTATTACAGTGTTTGTAAATCAGAAAGTGTTATTATATCCACAATATAAATGGACAAAGTATTTAGACATTCTCATAAATGACATATGGATTTCAACACATCTCTAGATTCCATTGATGAAGTTAACCCTATATAGATAATTATGTCTTTGTTTTGAGTGCCTAATATGGAGAATAAACCAGTAAAGGAGTTGGATCTTTAAAGGAATGTTATGGTAAATTTTATTCAATATGAAATTTCCCAGTATAATGGTGAGTTTAAAATTATTTTGTTCCAAGATGTTACTTTTTTATACTTATTTTTGGTAGAAAAACCTATAAATCTAGCTTGATATGTAATGATATAAATGTTCCAAAATTAGATCAAGGATATTAATTAATATTATTTTGGGAGTTTATTAATATTGATTTTTTTAAAGTCGGTGTAAGATTCCATGAAACCCTGACTATACACTATCATGGGCTAACAAACTTATGTTCCAGGGTTCCAAAATGAGGTGGATTTTTCTATAGTTCTTTTGGGAGAAATTTATTTCCATTTGGAACCAAGGAGGAGATGGAATCAGGCCTTTTGACATTTAGCGGGAGACTTCTCAAGAAATTTTTGGTGCTAACTTACCTGAAAAAGTTCCTTACAGTGTGACTGTACCCATAGAAGAATCCAATTCAATTATAAGGGCACACTATGCCAAAGTATGTTTATAGAAACAGTTTAAACTGTAGCTAAATCATTTTATGATGATTTTGAAAAACCACTGATAAATCATGTTCCAACAATAACATCATGACTGTTTTTTAGTTTTTATTTATTTTATTTAATTTTAATAATTAATTTTTTAATGTTTTAAATTTTTTAATTTTTAATTTTATAATTTAATTTTTTAATTCGGGGAATTACCTTACTTTAATTATTTAATTATTTATTTATTACCATGCACATTCACATGCCATATATGTCTTGCAGAAAGTCTTTGTTGGGTGAGATTTGAACCCCTTACCTCTTGGTTATTATGCAAAGACTTTACCTATCTAGAAGACTCTTAATTTGTCAAGTTAATAAAATTTAATATATTTATATATATATATCGATAAGAAAAACAAACAATGCATAATGAATAGATATAAAATAAATAATAAATAATTAATAATTAAAAATGAATGAATAAATAAATAAATAACATGTAAGTAAATAATAAATAATAAATAATAAATATATAATATAAAATATAAAACAGATTATATAAAATACAATATATATAATATAAAAAATATATAAAAATCAATATATATAATATAAAATATATAAAATATAATATATATATAATATAATATATATCAGTATTGTACAAATAATAAATTAATTTAGAAATACATTAATATATGTTAAATGAATAATTAATTTAAAAAATAATAGATAATAGCTGATAAATAATAAATTATCAATAAATGAGTAGTAAATACACAATAAATATATAATAAATAAGTAACAAATATTCTTGTAATGTTAAATTAATAAGAAATTCACAAATAATAAAAAAAAAATTAATAGTTAATGTTTTTAGAATAAAAGATTATTAATAAAATAATAATGAAAAACAAATAAATTTTAAATAAGACATTAATAATAATATAATATTAAAATAATAGTAAGATAATAATAAAATAATAATAAAACAAAAATAAAGAAATAATAAATGTAAAAATAGTAACTAAATGATAAATAATAAATAATAAAAAAATATAAATTGAAAAATTATAATGATAAATAAATGAATAATAAATAAGAAAAGAAAAATAAAGAATAACTAAATAATATAAAATTAATAATTAGTAAAAAATATTTAAATAATAAAAAATAAACAAAAAATAAATAAAAAATAAATAAATACTAAATACTAACTAATAAAAAATTAAAAATAAAAAATAAAAAATAAAAAATTGAAAATAAAAAATAAAAAATAAAAAAATGGATATAAATACCTTTATGTATACATACATATAATGAAATTTACATAAATATATAGAGATACACATTTATGTTACATCAATATATATAAACACACTTAGATATATATAAATAAAAGTGAATATAAATATCTCTATATATATTTACACATATTTGATATAAAAAATATATAAACAAAAATATGTATAAATATTTACAAATGCATATAAATATACACAAATATTTATAAAAACATATAAACATATATATATAATTGATAATAAATCACCAAAAGATGGGAATCCACAATAATTGTAACACCATCAAATCAATAAGAGTTTAAATCAATGGAATGAAATCACAAATGACATAAAAAGAATATGAAGAAACTCTTAAATAAAGATGAAATATCATTTAATGTGTATGATATACATATTTAAATTTATTAAAATCTGTTATATATTATTATTTAATTACATATATTAGAATATAAATAAAAATATATATCTGTTTCTTAATACACACGTATATGTATATATAAACATTATTTATATATGTATATATATTCATATAGTTTTACTATAAATTAATTTATATAATATATTTAATGATTATAATATACTTATATAAAAATACATTTATATATGATGTATACACACAATATTATTGATAAACATACACATAAACACATATTTACACACACAAGTACAGATTTGTATTTATCAAATACAAACACAAATATTTACATATATATGTATTTATTTACATATATTAGAATATAGATATTCATATATATTTTTTTATTAACACACATGTTTATATATAAACATTACCTTTATAGGTATATATATATATATATACATATCAATGTATTTTTATATAGTAAATAATATAGGCAATTTTTAATTTTAAATAAAATGAATAATAGACATTTATTTATATTTATTAAAAATACATTTTTATGTAAATCGTTTTAAATATGTATTTATACAATTGATTTATTATAAGTAAATATAATAAAATATGTATATATTTTATTATAAATAAAACTATAATGTGAAAAATGAAAATATTTCAAAATCGTAATATCTATATGAATATAATACGGGGGAATAAATTCAGTCCTCAACAAAAAAGGTAATAAAACCCCCTTAAATGAGATTAAAATTCCATAAAATGTTAAAAAATTGGGATACCCCAACTAAAACTCAGTTTTGGAGGCCTTTTGGGACTTTTTTGGCCTAATAAAATCTCACCGAGGTGATCCTAATCATTAGGGTGTAGATCTCTTCACAGACATCAATTTGATATGTGGTAGTGCCCAAATAGAAACCCAGATAATAATTTATATCTATTTGAAGTTCATGTAATATTTATAACTTTCCTAAAAACTATAATAAATTTTATTCTTTTAATTATTATAAAATTACTATCTAATGTGGTTTTAATTCATTTCATAATCTTCAATTTGACTCATTGTGGTGAAAAAAAGGATTCTTGGATCAAAAGTTATGTTTATTTGAGGTCGAAGTACAATTTTCAACTTATTGAAGAATTATTTTATCTTTCAAATTACTATTATCTATAAATTATAAATATTTATTAATTAGAATATTATAATGAATTTAAATTATAAATAATAAACAATTCATGATGGTAAATAGTAAATCATAAATCAAAAATCATAATTAAATATTTTTCATTTTTTTCTTTTAATTTTAACAGCATTTTTATAAAAACTACTCCTATTTCACGACTATATCTAGAAAACCACAACAAGAAATAAATATATATAAATTAAAGAAAATTAAAATTAAAAAAATAAAACAACATATAGTGGCATATTTCAAAACCGCCACTATAAAACCGTAGAAAATTTTGTTTTTTTTTCTTGTAGTGGTAGAATATATTTTGAGAAACCAAAAATATTTATAATAGAAACAAAAATTGCCGAAGTTCTTATATTAGGTGAGATTCAAACTAGGGAGTAAAAATGCTAAAAGTTCAATCATAAGCAGATCAAGTGGTGATGAATACACCAACGCTTTCCACCATTCAACCATCCATTCTACTATTTTCTTCTGTATGGGAGGATTTGACAAGGGAAAATGAAAATTTGGTTCTATTTGGTTAAGAGAAGACTATATGAACAATGTTGGTAGCTATTAATATTCCTAAAATACCACTGCCTATATAATGTAGTAGAAAATTTCTAAGAGAATCAATTATATTTATCAATCATAGTGCTCTGGGTGATGGTTTGTAAGAAGAGGAAGAAACTAAAAAAATACTTTTCTTATAGCCAATATAAATCCAATACTAGAATTTAGTGAGGAAATTCATGTTGTATAATTACCTCAAGTTTATGAGAATCAAAATGTTGATGAAAATCATTCTGTAGATGAAGGTTGTGGTGTAGAAGTTCACCAAGAATTGTTTTTATCGAATCATAAACATCATACCAGCTCTGAAATTCCTAAAATGGAGATTTATTCTACTAATGAACACGCATGTGAGAGTTATTATGAACTAATTAATATGGTATATTTTATAAAAAATTATTTGATTTATATATTAATGAAGGTTAGGTCTCATTATGAATAAGATATTTCCAAAACATATTTTGATGAGTTAAAAGTGTTGATTTAGTTGATTATAGAGAAAATACTGATATAATCTACTCTAATAATATATTGATTAGGATATGATAAAATAAAAGTATGAAGGTTTCTATCATTCCATAGATACATTGAATATTGTTATTTCATCTATGTAGTGTGAGATTATGTCAAAAGATGTTTTGAAATACCATTATCATAGTGTGGTTTCTGAATCTAGGAACATTCCCATCATTCCAAAGAGTGTAATAACTAGTATAGATCAACACTACAAGGATATTAGTACTCTTATTAAGGATAAAGTTTATTTCATTCTGGATTTATCAATAAAGAACCAAAAGGATGCATGTTCTATCATAACTGGTTTAGTAAAAAAAAGTTGGGTCTTTAGAAAATAATATTTATCTGTTTAAAGACATGCTGTTTAATCTGTATAAGATCACTAAAAGAAACAAGAGACCAGAATCTTCTTCTAAAGAGGACGATTATTTTTCCAGTCCAATGGATTGTCGAGCCTCCTCTAAAAGGAGAAAATATCTCATGATGGTTTTTCTTAAGAAAAAGATAATGAATATACTCCTACCACTAGTGGGGATGATGGTTCTCTATGGTTAAAAAGTTCCTCTCATACGAGTGTTATGGAATCAAAAATATGAACATGATCAAACATGGGAGTGGTAGGTTGATATATGTGGCTATTTTACATAGTTAGACTTACATGTTACATCACACTCATCATAAGGGAAACTCATGTATGAGTTTCTTTAAGGTTTCAATATAGTGATAACTTACCATTTCATCAAGGTATGGAACCATTTAATTTTATATTAATTCTTTAATTGTATCTTAAAGAAAGTTTCTAACGATGTCATGATGTTTATGAGGGTTTTTCTGGATTGTTCAGAGCCCATATCCCTAGATTTTGGATGAAATAGGTTGGGATCATAGTTAGTATAATTTGTACATCCCAATCTACACTATTTAAAAAAACCATGTAGGGTGGTCTAGTGCTCTACTGAGGGCTACACGATTTTTCCTATCTATGATTCCAAGGCCACACAACCTTTTGAGTGATGTTGAAATATTTAAAGTTTTTTTCATGTGTTTTTAAATGGTTTGTAAAACTATGCACCTGGGCCATGTGAATGGTGTCTTGGGGTAGTGACAATAGTACGGTTGGAACATGGTTTGGCTAACCATGCTACTAAACCATGAGAACCTTTAAAATAGAATAAAATGATGATTTTACATCCTTTCTATTTAACTCCAAAACTAATTTTCTTTCTTCATCAATGCATAACAACCCTCATATTATGGGGATCTCGCCTTTAATCTAAATCTATAAATTGAGGTATCTCCTCCATCCAGAATCATAATCGCTTGTTGTTAGTCTCCTTGGATGCATAATCATAAGATCTACATTTCTATTGTTATTTGTGTAACTTATCTCACTTTAATGGAGTAATTTTGGTGATATATAAAAAGATTTTGTTTCAAATTTCTATATTTCATCCATTCTAGCATGGATTTGAGGTCAACAATGGACAAGGTGTCAAATAAAAATCCAAAGTAGGTAGTCTCATGACTTTCCAATAAATTCCAATTGTTTATTTATATATTAATTATGATATGAGAATTATTTTTTGAGTGTCTCTTATTAAATAGATTTATTTGGGAAATAAATGAATAGTCTTCACCTATATAACCCATGAGACATTTTTAGGTCTTATTAGAGGTTAATGACAATGAATCGAACCACCCCTGGGCATTTTGATAAATTAAATAAAACACCCAAGGGTGGAATATGATATCAAATTACCTCTCATGGTGTCCTATTTTAATCATTTCTTTTGATATGTTAAATGAAATGGTTTACATGTAATTCAACTCAATGAATGTTAGAATGAAAGACCATGTACCTATGACTTTGTATAATGTTCCTTCTTTCTTAGGCTTGATATGTTCATTAAAACCAAACTTTCAAATTAAAATGAATGGAGGTATTCATGGGATTATTGTTATTCTTAGTATAGACTATGATTTGAGCAACCATTTGAAATGAGTTAAATTTATTATATAAATTAGATGGTTGATTGAATAAAATATGAACTTAAAAGGTATGGTTATACTTCCGGCCCAAGACAATTCATATTTTCATGTCGAGAGTGAAAGATTGGTTTTGATTAGGAAATCCATAAATGGATTCATCAGGATTATTGAATTAAATTAATTGTAAATGAATTTCACATGCTCCATGGGTGGCCCATGGGTTCCTATATGAAGACATGTAAATACTCACATGTAAGTTAGATTATATACATAATGAGTGATATATGGGATCCGAATGTGGACTTCCAATAATGGAATCTGAGTGTAGATGTTTATATATTCCATGAGTGATACTTGGACTCCCTATGTGGATTGTAAAAGACGGACTTAGAGTTTATAACTTTGTATACATTATGAGTGAAACCTGGTCTCCTTTGTGGATTTACAAGGTTGAAATCATAGATAACTAAGTTTATACCACTCATAGAGTGATTTCAAGGTTCTTATAAGAAATTCCAATGATGAGATTGTAAGGTCAGGGGTTCATATTATTCATGGATAGATACCTTGGTTTAAAATTAGGAATGAAATGGATTGGATCTGGTTTCTTTTCACTCATATTAAATTAATTACATGATGTGAATACAAATCCAATCAACAATATTGGATTTGGCCAGAACCTTACATTTTATGATGAACTTATTATAAAAATATTAATTAGAAATTATTAATATGATACACTTTAGATATGATATGGGGAACATTAAATTACTATATATAAAATTATTAATTATTTTTAACTTATATATATTCTATCTTAGGATGAAACAGGTATTAGAGGATGAGCATTTAATGGGAACTTAGGCCAATATGGGTGATTTATTTATAGAAAGTCATTCATATCTTTTACTATTACATTAACTCTATTTATTATATATTCAGATATTGTATGTATTTAGACACTATTGGTGGAGGAAAAAAATGTATATCTCACACTTTGTTTGGGCCACCATTGGGCACCTAGAAATATTTAATGGATCCAGGTATAGATAAGGGAAAGAGACCCGATCTTGAATATTGATTATATTTCTAGGATTTATTTTGGAATAGAAGACTCTTCATATTATATATATTCTACTATAGGTATCCTTGGGTATTTTTTCATTATTGTATGACATGTTGTATAATTATGTTCCCCTAATTTCCCATTTTTTCCTTTTCTTCATGAAATACCATGATCATAATTCTTATATATAAAATTTATGGATATTATTATATGGATATCTATTAAATGCATGATTCCTATTTTTCTCTACAATTAGAATTTATTATTCTTCTATAAATGGATATGATTATACTACTATTCTACACTCCGATCCTGATCATATATTCTCCCAACTATTCCACTATAGACCCTCAATACTAGTCGAAATCCACTAGAATATAGGGATCTGTGATTAAGGCCATGTGGAAATCCATATTCAATTACACTTCTATGAACAAAGTTGAGTACATCACAATGTAATTTTACTTTTGGAATTATAATATAACAGCTACCTTCTAACCACTCAAGTCACTGAAAAATGATAACGTTTTTCATGCATACATGTGGACTACCACATCCATGAATTGATGGGATAAGTTTTTCATTTTAGTTTTTCCTAGATGGAAATGATGGTATATTTAATGAATATATATGATATTATCACGACTCTAAAATTATGAATTAATATTTAACTTTTATTCATTCCATCAATCAATAAAATAGAAAGAACATACTACTGTATATATGACATACCATCTCCATGAATGGTGTAATTGATCTTTTATTGATAACTCTAATTGATTACTCTTGGTGAACATTTTTAATAATATAAAACCATGATCAATGTAAAAGGAAGGAAAACATCAAAACAAATTATGCCTAATAAATTTTTTTTACTAAAATGATATTTTTAAAAGGAATTGTAAATAAATGGGTAATAAAAGTATATAAGTAAATTATACATGGAAATATAAATATAACTATGGTCAATAATATATTTATAATAAACCTAAATTTTTTATATAGTAGTTTCTATCGTGTATGATGAATTTCTAGACTTTAGGAAATGGGATTTCTATCTCGTTGTAATATTCATATAACAATTGACCAATTCCCTACGTTTTTCATTTGTATGGAGTGTATCATTCTATATAATTAAATTTACTAGTATTCTAATGAAATTTATTGGGAATTAAATATCCTTATATGTTTCTTTCTTTCATGCGGCTTACTATCCAAACATTACCTAATTGGTAAAGGTTTTATATTACAATCTCATATTTTTATCATAACTATTCATGATTATGAATCTGATGATAAAATATTATGATCCATCTCTCAAGAAACTCATTAATTTTATTATCATATAGTTATTTAATAGAAACACATGTTTCCCTTCAATTTACCCTCTTTATCTACTCAATGGTCCAATGTTATGTTTTTTTAGAAAACGGAATTTATTTTTCTCTTTAGTCGAAAACAATTTTATTCCATATCAATTTTTTCTAAAAAAATAAAAAAACGAATTTTACTATTTTCTAGTATTTTTTTAATTAAATTTTTTCGATGATTGAATTTATAAAAATTTATTTAAAAGGCATTAGCTTGTAATTTTTGAAACAAGGTCCTTTGGGTTTTTACTAAAAATGTAAAAGGAATATTAGTTTAAACATTTACAGCATGAATGATATTTATATACCATAATGAATTATTCTTATTTAAATATTCCATTAAAAATTTTATGGTAAATTTTAAAATAAAATTATTTCAGAAATATTTGGAATGTTTTTAGATTTTGAAGAAGTTATTTTAGAGAGAAAATTATATTTTCCTAAAGGAATGTTTCAAGTGACCTTTGTAAATAATTTTTCATATAAGATGGAATTCATTTATGTTACCTAAGTGTTACTCGTGATATAATACAATGATTTCATCCTCATTTAATATTTACATTGTTTATTTTTATATTTACAATACATTTATTAAACCCGTTTCTTTTCCATGGGTAATTATATTACTAAATGTTTATGAAACTGATTTACTTCAATAATTCACATATGTTGTATGTTTTATAATCTTGTAGTAAATAAATGTATGGATTACGTGATGGGTGTGACCAATATCACCCTCTAATTCCTAGGGTAAAGAGAGATATCTCATGAGATTAGAAGGATAGGAATAGGGAGTGAACCCAGTTTAGTAAGATACATTGACCACTATAATAGTCATGGGAGTGAACCAAGACTACTAGGATGACTTGGGGAGTGAACCTAATAAACTATCATAGAACTGGGAGTAAACCATGAAATCTATGATGGATTTGGGAGTTAAACCAATCCACTCATATAGTATTGGTAGTGAACCTTGACTACTATAATTTTTTATGGAGTGAACTAAATCATATATTATAGTCTTTGAAATGTTCCATGAATACTATTGAAATTATTATATATAGTTATATGTATACCACAATTCCATGTCTTATGAACCTTTTATTCTTCCAAGGATTATGTTCTTTGTTTTCATTATGATTAATGTCTTATGAACTTAAATGATTTAATATTGGTAATTTTTTATGATCTATGAAAAGAAATTTATTGTTTCCAAATGTTAGTGTAATTATATTATACCATTATACTTCGGCTATAATGATATCTCCCTTATTTACCCTTACTAAGAATCTGATCTCACCCCTTCATGTGTTTTATTTCCCTAGTTTATGTGATATTTATTATATATGACAATTCTATGAAGTGTTCCAGTTATGATTAACTTAGTGGGAGAACATGGGAATCACATATGTACCAACAGTTTCTATATCCATAATTCCGAAGGAACTATACCTAATCAATTTCTAACATGGATTGTTATGTTTTGTAATTAATTTTTGTTAATTAATATGTGATATATATATTTGATTAGTTTTTTCTATTATATACATCAATTTATATCATAACAATATACCCATTATGATTTCATCATATAACTCTATCCCATGGATAAAAAACCTAGAGTCACTTAGCAACCCCCATGTCTCATTATTTTAAGTGTACAATTATTCATATTTTTAATTGGATCAATATATTCCCTCTTAGAAATATTTATACTCTTAGTTACATTTTAGTTATAATGTTTCCAATTAGTCTTACATGTTTACCACATTTCACATGAAACATAAGATAAATCACATAATATGATAAATACCACTTACCATTATGTAGTTTGAATCTTCTCATCGATGATCATCACCTAATTCATCCATAATATATTAATATCAATAAATCCTACCAAAACAATTATATTAGTTATTTATAATTAATCTATAGCAAAATGAAATAGAATAAAATTATTTATTTGATAATAGTTTTATAATTACCATAAGAAGACCAATAGATTTTATAATTGTTTAATATGACACTATATGAAAATTTTGAAGATCTATAATTAATGAAGAACCAAGGGAGTAGGAGGTACAAGATTTTAATAATCTACTTAAGGGAGAGATGGAGGTATTTTTTTAATTTCAGCCCTAAAATTCACCAAATAGTCTAATTAGAAATAATGGATATGGATTCCATTAATGATTTGGTAGACCATAACTATAGTTTTAGTGGTCTGTCATGCTTTAGGCCACCACCACTATAATTTCAATGATATAAAGACACATAAATACCTTTAACTCACACATCCAACTTATGTTGTGATTACATTAGAGTTTTAATGGAATTCATTCATGTCAAAACAACTATGGTGCTTCTCTAGGTTTATCTTTTTCTCATCCTTTATAAAATATAAATGAAAAAACCAAATAATAATTCAATCCAGTAACCAATTAATCATTTCAGACAACCCATTATGGTGCTTCTTCTCCCCGATAACCATTATTAAGAATCACAAGGTTAATTGTTTTTACAGATATCTAATCTACACCTCACATTCCCAAGTCTCCTATTTTATACAATCATGTTTCCATTGTAGGTTTTGGGCATATCGGAAGTGCGGGAGGGATAGTTCCCAAATTTAATTTTTCCCGCATTCAATGAAAAATCTAGGATCAATACGAAGATGAACACCAATATCCATGGAATGTAATTAAGGATTTATACAAGGAATAGAAACCCAGAACCAAGAGATATGATCTACAAATTTTTTCTGTAATTAATTTAGTAAAATTAAAGAGTTACCTCTATGGTGATTCTTTATTTGTCGATGAGTTCAGCCATAGATACGTAGGTGTTCCATTATTTCATTGTAGAGATCAATGGTAGATCTACTCTGGCAGTGATACACACAGGTTCCATGTATCTCCGGACGTTGCTGAAGGATTCTCCAGGTGCTAGCACATAATATCCTTATGTGTGAGATTTAAGCCTTCAATTTCCTTGAGAACCGCTTCTAAAGTGTTCTCATTGATCT
This sequence comes from Viscum album, assembly GCA_963277665.1. Classification (NCBI taxonomy): domain Eukaryota; kingdom Viridiplantae; phylum Streptophyta; class Magnoliopsida; order Santalales; family Viscaceae; genus Viscum; species Viscum album. The sequence goes on from OY728138.1 coordinate 1,335,503,237, forward strand.
AGTGGAGGAGGATTTCTCTCATTCCTGAGAGTTTTATTGGATAGGGATAAAATATATAGGTTTTAGTTATTTTATCCAATTCGTTGTGCATAACCCCATTAGCGACACTTGGATAGCGATTGTATAATAAGAGAATAATATAACTGGGAATATATTTTACTAAGGAAATAACAAATAATTTGAACAAGTTCCTCAATTATTTTATTAATCCCATATAAACCTCCATTTCAATTAATAGTAGTAAAATTATTATTTCATGACATGCACTTAACATGCAAGTTATAATTAAATATTATTTATTCAAATAATATTTAATATTATTATTTCTCACTGAATCATTAAACTTGGTCTGCTAATCCTCCTAAATATTTATTAATTATTCCACTGACAATAAATTCTCTAGAATTACTAGTGACAAAGTGAATTTGATTAGGCATAAATGAATAATTATTTAACCATGACCCAGAAAAATATTTATTCAACTTGTTAAATAATACATTATTTAGCTGAGATACTAGATACACTTAGTGTGTGACCCTCCAGACCTCTTTCTTAGTGGAATTAGGTGAAGCTTCCTAAATTCAATGTTTTTAATCTAAAAACATGTGAATATACCGTATAGAAATAAATAAATGCCTCAAAAACATGTCACCTCGTATGAGTGCTTACTATGTAATATAATCCATTTATCAAAATATCGCTAATTGAAAAAGTTGCATGCCAGTGCCATCAAACTATATGCCCGACATCTCTTTCATTGAATTTATGGAAATATAACTTTCCTATTAATCCCCTTGAGCATGGATTTATTTAGACTATATAATTTAAAATAAAGGGCCTAAGGTATTATGTTCCGTTAAAGAACAGAATGGATAAATCCTTTCTTGCATTATTCCTTAATTTAATATTACTTGTGATGTACCCAACATATCCTACTTTATTGAAATCATCTATCATTGCAATTTTAATCAATAAATTTAAGTTTGAAACTCCTAATATCCACTAATAACAATCTTAAATTATAAGTACCAAAACACATGTCTGGAGAAAGGAATATCAAATGACACTTATAAATGTGGATTTACTACTGTCAGGTCTTGTTCTCATAATATCCTACTAGATATCACTAAATGCGTACACCATGAGAAGCTTCCTCAAATTCCTATGATTATACGATGTTCATATCCTATATCATTTGTGTCCCTCAAAATATATCATTCGGTTATAGAACAAATATCTACGAATAGTGTCCTATCACTTCTAAGTTCTTATCATAGTGGGGAACTACTACAACCTTTTAATGCAACAACTTCTCCTGAGATGTTATCACATGAAATGTTACCCATAAGATTAATCATGACGTGATTAGGAGTTTATTGATATTTAAATATAATGAATATAAGTTATCATAAAGTAAAAAAGAGTTGGTTCCAGGGAACCAACTCCAACATACTCCCACATGCACTAGAGCTAATTGCTAACAATGTCCAATACACTAGCTCTCACAATATAATCATGATTCTACTCAGATATTCCTTTAGTCAAGGGGTATTCCACATTCTCTTCTTTGGATACTCTTCTCACTGAAGCTTCACCAATTTAATAAAAAATCATTCAATATGTGATTATTCTAGAGTATGTTATTTATCCATTGATGTGACCTTGTCTCTTTTGCAAGAGCCACCACTGTAGTATTATCATAATAAAATTTGATTTGGTATTTAATTCTAGGTACCACATAAAGCTCATAGACAAAGTTACTAATCCTAAAGCCTTTCTTAGCTGCATTAGAAGTTGCTATGTACTCAGACTCCACTATAGAATCAGTTACAACTGGATGATTTTAACTATTCCTGCTCATAGCTCTTTCGTTGAGACATAAAACATATCACGACTATGAATTCAGATCATTCTGATTTGTATGAAAACTAGAATCTGTATACCCTCTTAAGAAAAGCTCCTCATCTCCTCCAAACACTAGAAGCATATCCTTAGTTCTTTTCAGATACTTAAGGATAATCTTAGTAGTAGTCCAATTTTGTTCTCTTAGATCTTCTTGATATCTTCCTACCATGCTCAATGCATAGGAAACATCAAGTCTAGTACATAACATGGAATACATGATTGATCCTATCATCAAATCGTATGAGATCTTACTCATTATATTATTCTCTTATTTTATATGATGTCACATTTTCTTAGAGATATATAAACTATATGACACTAAAACCATTCCCCTCTTAGATTATTCCATACTAAATATCTTCAGTTTCTGGTCAATATATGTATTTTTTCTTACTACATGAATCCTCTTGGATCCATCACAAATAATTCTGATCCATAAGATGTAGGATAATTCTTCTAAGTCCTTCATGGATAAGCACTTATTCAACCAATCCTTAATAGACTGTAAGAATTGTATGAAATTTCCAATAAGTAATAAGTTTTCAACATATACTACTAGGATAAAAACCACATTCCCACTAAATTTTTTTAAACACATGGATCACATTCATTTTTAATGAAACAAAATTCTTGTATAGATTTATAAAATCAAATGTTCCATGATGTAGATGCTTGATTCAATCCATAAATGGATCTCCGCAACATGAAAATCCTTTTGGCATCACATAGTGTCACAATCCCTTCACTTTGTGTCATATAAACATCATCCTAAAGGTTCCCATTAAGGAATTAAATTTTGACCTCCATTTACCAAATATCACACTCATGGTAAGATTCTATGAAAAATATGATTATGATGGATTTAAACTTGGAAACAAGTGAAAAGGTTTCATCAAAGTAAATTCATTAATGCTATTTAAATCTTTTAGTCACTGTATTTTCTTTTTTGGTAATTACTTTATCTTCTATGTCTAGTTCCCTCTTGAATACCTATTTACACCTAACATGATTTACATATACTGGTGCATTGACCAGAACACAAAATTTGTTCTGATACATGGAATCCATCTCATAATTCATAGATTTTAGAAATATTTTATCTTCTAAAATCTCTACTACCTCCTTCTAGGAGAGAGGTTCATCATTTTCCAACAATAATGAGTCAACATCATCAGTGAATAGAAAATCATATCTCTTCGGTTCTCTTAACTCTCTTACAGTCTTACTTTGTACTTGTGTTTCAGGAACCACTTCTTCCATGGGCGACTATGGAACTTGTTCCCGTACCAACTCTTGTGTATCTTGATCATCAAATTCCTCAAATTCAATCTTGATCAAACTATCCTTTGTGAGGTTTTTCTTCCTATCAAAAAAGATGAATTTTATGGAAACAATAACATTCTTATCTGAGGGGTTGTATAAGTAGTATCTTATAGTTTTCTTGGGATACCCTATAAAGACGCACTTCATTCCCAGGGGTACTAGTTTGTTTCCGGAGAAAGCCTCAAAAAATCCCTCACATCCCTATACCCATGTGTGTGACAAAATGGATATATTTCCACTCTATAGCTCAAAGTTAATTATGTTTTCTACATTATTTGGTACATAGTTCAAGGTGTATGTTGGAGTTTGTAATAAATATCCCCAAATGGATAAAGTAATATCATCATGAATCATTATCAACCATAATATGTCCCATAAGATACCATTACTTCACTCACTAACACCATTCCACCATGGTGTCTAAGGTGGAGTGAGCTGAGATAGAATCTCAAAATCCTGTAAAAAGTTAATGAACTCTTGGTTAAGATATTCTCTCCCTCGATATGATTGAAGATTCTTAATCTTCTTACCAAATTGATTATCTAATTCATTATTGAATTCCTTTAATCTATTAAAGGACTCATACTTATACCTAATCATGTAAATATATCCATATCTAATCAAGTCATAAGTAAAATTTATGAAGTACTAATATCCACATCTAGCTTCTATTGGAAATGGTCCACACACATCACGATGTACCAATACTAAAATCTCTATGGACCTTGCTCCCTATCCACCAAATGGTGGTTTGGTTATTTTACCTTGTGAACAAGTGTGTCATCTATCAAGTGGTTTTATCTTAGAAGAGTCTGAATAACCGTCTGGAAAAAGATTTTTCAATAAATTATCATTTACATGACCTAGATGGTGTCTCCACAATTGGGTGTTACATGAGTAATGTAAACTCAATTTGTTATGGATTTTAAAAATTTGGTTTTTATATTTTAATACATACAGACCATTATTTAAATTCACCATACCATAAAAAATGTTTTCTTTATAAAATAAACAACTTGTATTTATGAATTTGAAAATAAACCCATATGTATCTAAAGACAATACCAAAATTTTGTTCTTGGTCATTTTTGGTACATAATAATATCCATGTAAAACCAAAATCATCCCAATCAGCATAGAGTAGCTAACTTTGAACCATTGGAATCTCGTAGATCCACATCTCCTTTGGAAATTTTGTAAAATCTACTTGGTTCCTACATTTGAATAAAGATTTAAGCACCACATGGTGTATATAATAACCAATGTGTAGAAATGGAGATATTTCACTCAATAATGAATGAATCTTTGGATAACCCTTACCTACGGGTGCAATTACCCTTCTAGTAGCCTCACTTACCACATTAAAAACACACTGCACCCTTTTCCTTACCCTACCTTTGGATCTTATTCTTTATGGTTAGATGGTTCTTAGGGGATTTAGATTATTTATAGGTCTTAAGCCCCTTTTAATTGTCCTTGATATTCTTATTCACCATAAGGACTACGGGTTTGTCATACCCCATGTCTGTATCCACTTGGCGAATCTGGGTCAGAAGTTCTAAAAGACTATTCTCATTATTGCTCATGTTATAATTCATAATAAAACTAGAGAAGTTCTTAGGAAGTGATGATAGTATGAGATATGTACACAAATCATCTGGAAATGTAATCCCTAAGATTTCCAGATGCTCAATGTATCCAATAATCTTGACTGCATGTGGACTTTCTAGCACAAAATCTCTAAGCGTAGTGGTGAACACAACGTTGGAGATCTCATACCTCTCTTGTATTTTCTTTTCTTGTTATAGATCCCGAAGGTGAGACATCATTCTATAAGAATACATTTACTCATGTTTATTCATGATCTCATTGGTCATGTATGATATCATGAGGCACTAGACATCCATAGCATCATTCAAATGTTTCTAATACATAGGGATCTTCTTATCACTTGCCTCATTTCTAGGAACCACTGTTAATGGTTTTTCCAATAGATATAGCTTACTTTAATGGTGATGTATGACCCAAAAGTTCTATTATTACTCTTAAAAATTTGTGATGGTGAGAAGGTTTTCCTTGTCATGTATGGATCATAGTGATATGTTTGATGTCATTTTTAATGTCATTTCTGCAAATAAGATTAACAGATTTTTAATACTTTATCTGATAAAATTAAGTCCAATAAAATAATAAGTATTCATCAGTCTCCCACTATTTTATTGAAACCCAATAACCATCACTGTTAGCTTCATAATACCCTATTTCTTTGGACATTCTAGTAGCAAGGATCCATATTTCCCTTTACATTACCCCAACTTTGGCTAGTCAAGTAATTTGAAAGGTTGTAGGCAGGCATTCTAAATTTCAATTTCATTATCATGTAGAAACTTAATCCCTTGAGTGGACTCCCCAATCCTAAAATCCTCAATTTTGGATTTCCTCAACCTTTTCCTCTTAGTAACACCAATTCATTCTTTGGTAGTCGACCCTTGATGTAAACTAAGTCAAGTCAACCCAAAACCTCAAATTGGAATTCTCTGATTATTGAGTTCACCCCAAATTTGACTAGTCAATCATTTTGAACTATGGTTTGATTCTAACCAAAGTAATTAATGGCTATACTGACTTAATATTTTATTTTGGTATATTATCCTTTATGTATACATTTATATTTATTATCTTTTCACATTATTTTTAATATTAAGTGGGATAAGCTTAAGTGATTAACAATGTATTATATAATATTTTCAGATAAGATAGTTTATTTTAGTTCCATCTTACATTCTTATTAATTCATTAATTATATGATCATGATAAAACTTATATGATGAATAACCATACAACTGAAAGAAATAAAATAAATGGTATGATCATGAGCTTGTTCTAATGATTACTTTATATAGTGGTTGATAAAATTACTACTGAACTAAGGAATAAACACCTCGAACTATTTAGGTTTGTTTTTACAGTTTTCACCTATCCACATTTGAATCTCCTTGGATTTATTTTTCCTCAGCTCCTAATTTGAACTATCTCCACTATCTTTAGAGCTCCACCAATTACATATGCTTTTACTCACACATATGTGAGGGGTAAAGGGGTGTTTATATAAAAGAGACCATGGCCATGCCAAACCTACATATTAATGAGGAGAGAAGGCATGTATGCCAACAATTTAATTTAATAATAAATTAAAAGGGAAACCAATCACATACAATGGTCTGGTGGAGCTCATGATCATCTACATGCATGCAATGAATTATGTGTTTAATAAAACTAACCTTCAATTCGTCAATCATTGTTACTTAAGATAGATTGCACTCAAATCGATTAATTAACACATTTAAATAACCAATCCTTTTATTTCAATCCTTTTCTTTATTTTCTTGAGATCCCCCTCCAATATAATTTTAATCAAATTAATAAATTCATTTAAAATTAAATGTGTAAATTACTTGTACCTTGGAGGTAACTCGGTGAATACCCATCCAAAACTACCCAACATGTATTATACTTGTATAAAATTTATTATATGTGAAATATTTCATGCACATAATAAAACTCATACATGATTTGTATATCTTGGACATTACAAAGATGTTAATAATTAAACACACACACACACACATATTAATTCCTACCACATGGAATGTCCCAGCTTTATGCACACACACAAGTACATACCTTAAGGGTTCCATAATAAAATAAATTTTGAAATTTTTTAATTTAGAAAAGTAAATGTTGTGAAGATCCAATCTACCTAGAATATACATTCTCCACCTTGTATCTGAAGTACACACCTAGGGAATCGGTGTGTGTGGTGTACATAGAAAATCTTGGAGTACATGGCGTGTCTAGTGGGTCACATGCCGTGTCGACTTTGTGTTAGATGGTCACTGGTCGGGTAGGCCGTGTATGGAATACATATTCCAAACCTAACCAAAAAAGGGTTTACACACAGTGTCCAGTGGCCCAAACTTCGTATAGTTTGACTGGCCATGCCCCTGTCAGTCCTGGACAACATGCTGTGTAAGAATTAACTACATCGGGTGTCCTTAATGCACACAGTTTGAGTAACTGCTGAACTAATCATGATGCATTGAACAAAACTACATGACATGTATTACCAAATACATGGTGTGTAATTCTATTTTACCTAGATATAATCCATGGAACCTCTGTATGAGATACTCGATATAATGTTAATCATAAAATTAATCGTTTTTGTTAGATCTACGAGAAACGATAGGGGACTAAGAGATCTCAGAATTCAGATTAAAAGGAATGATTAAACTTAAATCAATAAACTAACTTATTAAATCATAAATCATAAAATAATTATTTAAGGAATTATAAATAATAATATTCCCTTTTTGATACAACTTGTATGTTCCAAGTGTAACAGAACTATGGGTGGGACAATGACCAAATTAAAATTTTCTATAATAAATGAACAATCCGTGAACAATATGACGATGAATGCCCATATCCATGATATTGAATCAAGGATTTAGAAAAAAGGAATATAAACCCAAAACTAGGAGAGAGGATCAATATATTTTAATTATAATTAATTTAATTAAATTAACAAATTACCTCCAAGTTGATGTGTTCAGCCATAGATCTGTAGGAGTACCATCATTCTGTTGTAGAGATCAAGGGTAGATCTCCTCTAGTGGTGATCCAAACTTGTTCCACATATCACCAAACATATTGGAAGAAGTATTTGGCTGCTAGCATGGAATTTTCTTGCACTTGCAATGTCTGCCTTCAATTAACTTGAGAACCGATTCCAAAGCGTTCTCCTTGATTCGGTGGAGGAGGTTCTCTATCATTCTTTAAAGTGTTCTTTGAGAGGTATGAACTCTCTAGGATTGAGTTATTTTATCCATTTTTTTTGCACAACCCCATTGGCACCTCTTTTATAGCACTTGGTTAATAAGAGAATAATATAACTGCTCATTTAATTCAGTAGGGTAATAATAAAGAATTTTCACAAATGACTTAATTATTTTATGAATTCAAGAGAACCATCCATGGAAAATAATAATAGAAAAATTATTATTTCCTAACATGAGACTAAATTCTGAGTTATAATTAAATATTATTGAAATTAATAATATCAATATTATTATCTCTCACTGGACCATTAAACTCGACTGACCAATCCTACTCAATATTTATTAATTATTCCACTCGGAATATATTCTCTCGAATAACTCGTGATGGAATAAATGTGATCAAGAATAAATGAATAATTATTAAAACATGATAGGGAATAATATTTATTCAACTTGTTAAATAATAAATTATTTAGCTGAGATACTATATACACTTAGTTTGTGACCCTCCAGTCCTATTTCTTTATGGCATTAGGAGAACCGACCTATTGTTCAAGGTTAGCATCTAGAAATAGTACAAGGCACACATATATAAAGACGTTAATGCTGTAATGACATGTCACCTCATACGAATTCTTACCATGTAATATAATTCCTTTACCACAATATCTAAAATTGAGAAAGTTTCAAAACAGTGCCATCAACCTATATGCTCGATATCTCTTTCTTTCACATTCTAGAAATAGAAATTTCCTATTTATCACCATGGAAATGGATTTATTTAGGATATATCATTTCCATAAAAGGGCCTCATATACTATATTCCATTAAATATAAGAAGGGATAAATCCTTTCTTGTATTATTCATTAATGAAATATTACTCGTGACACACCCAAAAAATCCTACTTCATCGCAAAAATCAATCTTCATGATTTTCATCAATAAATATAAGTGCATGACTCATAATATCCATTAATAATAATATTAAAGTTAAAGGACTAGTACACACTTCTGTAGATAGGAACATCCAATGAAACTTATAACTGTGGATTTCCAACTGTCGGGTCTCGTTCTCAAAATATACTACTTGATATCACCAATGGCGTACACCATGTGAATGTGCCACAAAGTCCAATGAGTCTTCATCTTTGATATCCTATATCATTTATATACTTCAAATGATATAATCCAACTATATAACATATATCTAAGAATAGTGTCATAGAACATCCAGGTTCTCATCATAGCGAGGAACTACTATGACCTTTTTGTGCGACAACAACTCTTGAGACATTATCACATGCAATGTTATGCAGAAGAACAATCATGATGCGATAAGGAGTTTATTGATATTAAAAAACCATAAATATAAGTTGTCATAAATTAAAAATGATGTTTGTTCTAGGGTTCCAACTCCAACATCCATCACACCCAAACCATGGGAGCTTAATTACTTAGAAGTGAATTAACACTCTATTATGTGATACAGATTAGTCACTCTTCAAATGAGGCCTTCAAATGTAATTCAACTCTATAAAAATTAATCACATGCCGTGAATCCCTCTTGAATCTCCATATATGAGAAACATAAAAAAATTAATACATCATGTTTTATCATAGATGAAGTCCCAATAAATACTCAATAATAGAAATACTCACAAAAATTGTAAACTCATCCACAACAAATGTTGAGAACAATCCCTATCTCTTTAAATGAGAATAATTAAACCATGGTGACACTTATAAAAACATATTCACTATTCTTGAACTAAAATAGTCACCACCTATAGTCTGCATAAGTCAATTTCCTATTATACATTTTATAAAAACATATATTTATAAACTACTATAGATATACATTTTCTTATGAAATGTGTGGTCTAATCATAGTTAAAAATCATAAATATTTTTATAACAGAAGAGAATATTATATCCTATCACCAAGAGAATCAAATAATTCCATCTATATTGATTATTGATATTTTTTGTTGTATGTAAAATTTATAAATTCAAAATTATAATTTTATGCACCTATAATTTATATGACACATACCTAAAACATATCCTCTAATATTTTTATAGTCCACTGAGAATATATTTCTATTTAGTGGTGATATTTCATACTCATATTTAGTTTAGTACAAAATTTATTCGTTCTTGAATCTGAATGTAAACTTTCCAACAGAATAGAAGACTAATATAATTTGCACACCAAGTAGCCTAAAAAGCTCTTGAAAATTATGAATACCAATCTCACCTACTCAATTAGTAACATAAATAACTAAGTCATCTTATAACTTATATATTATTAATAGGAATACCAATACAGTTTCCCTACACCATCATGGTGTTGGAATCCCAAAAATGAATTCTATTATGACCTCATATATTTTTTTACATTGGAAGGGGTAATGGTTACTAAAAATTAAAAAATTTCTTTTATTCATCCTTAACCAATATATAGTCAAGGAATCATGAAAATTATACCAATACATATATCTTTATTTTCATCTGCCCAAATTTTCATCATATTTCTGGATAATGATTTATTATTTTGGGAGTAGAATAATAAATTGGGAGGAATTAGAATCCAAATGAAAATATAATTTCTTGATCATTATGAATAAAACTAATATATAATATATGAGAATGATTCTTTACCATATAACTAGCTAGTAACAGTATCCCTATCATATAAATTCTCTTTTGTAATCTTGTAATGATAGTGTAATTTCTAACTTTCCCTCACATTTCCTAATAACTAGGATGTGATACACCAATGATAAAATGAAATTATCACATGGTCCTATATTATATAAAAATTTAACTCCAAAAATATTCTCATCAGATAAAAATCATCCTTTAATTCATGATCTACATACACCCATATCATTTTACAATTTGAATCAGCCCCTATGAGATCATTTCTATGGGTACATGCCATCTCAAATTAAAATTTCCATAATCAATAGGCCAATATTTTCTTATCAAAAATTTTCAATCATATATAAATGGTTTTCTAGGATCTTTTATTTGGTATGTTCTAGAATCCTATCATTAATAATATAATGACAACATAAAATGAGAGTATTTACCGTAACATATAACACCAGCAAATTGGTTGGTCATGTTTTCTCTTATGAAAAATATTACACGAACAAAAATTAATGATTAGTTTATCCCAAATTAAAACTCCTCCTAAATCAAATCCTGATGTATCACTATGTGTGATGTAACTCTTACTCATCTCATATAATATAAATATTTTTGTAGAGGTGATTCTCCCTTTTATATTCGAATATTCTCTCTCATAATGATTATCCTAGATGATTTTTACCCCTTTACAGGTTATTATCATCATTGATAATGATAATTTGGATAAATAATTAATATATAAATGATAATATATATTTATTTTAAGGAAGGAACTGATATCAAAATTGTTCTTTGTTTTTCACCAAGACATCATTGGATTAAACTTCTTAGGGTTTACTATAATACAATACTCAAATATATCATACGATATAAATATCACCTCTATATTTCTGAAAAGAAACTTTGAGTGCTTGGCATACAAATTATGGTCTTATAGTTTTCTCAAAATCATCTCTATGTGCCTTTTATTCACCTCATATATCTATGAGTACACCAAAATTTCATCAACAAACACCACCATGAATTAGTCCATATATTTATGGAGAATCATGTTTATTGGGTCCCAAAACAGTTATACAATGAATGAAATTTAAATACCATTAGAAAAAGAATATTAAAATTTATAACTACTCATTAAATTTCTCCATGGAACAACATAAAATCTCACTATGGTTTGATGAAATCCTAGTGATATATCAATCCCAAAGAACTATAATTATCCCCTAAAATTATTGTAACGACCCGAGTCTGGAGCCCCTCCACTGGTGCCCTGTACCCGGTTTTCCACTTGACCTCAAGCGCGTTTCCCCAAACGCCAGAGGCTTCCGACTAGCAGCGAGGGTCGTGGGAAGTTATTGGGGAAACTATTCCCTCATTCGATAAGGTATACAAGGTAAGAAAGCAACAATAAACAACAGAAGCAATAAACAACATGCATAACAATAGAAACCAAACAGCTGAAGTAATGTAGATATATAACAGTGATGAAAATGATGCATAAGGTACAAGTATCTAAGGAAAACAACAAACACAACAACATGCTGAAATACACCTGAAACCAAGTGCAAAAGAAAACAATGTATGCTCCTTGGAATCGTGAGCCACGGCTTGGTCCCATGCTCCCTAGCTCCAGTGCAATCAAGAACCCGAAGTAGAAGGGCGCTTGCCATTATCCATACCTGCAGCAACATAGTCTGCTTGGGCCCCAAAGCATGGACCAAATAGGGTGTGAGATACAATCCCAGTAGGCAATCACCCAAAGATTTGTGCCTAATAGTCAATGAATACATGGAAGTAAATAACAAGAAGCAGTAAACAGGAAAGAACAAGCATATACAATCCACAGTCCGAACAAGTAAAGAACAAAAGTAAGCAGCCAGCAACAAAAGAAGAAACAGGTAACCCTCGGTGTAGCTCTCACAGCCTAACCCCTATGGTTCAACGCACAAGTACTAGCAACCCTCTGGGAGGCACACACAGTCTCACCCCTCTGGTTTATCTATGAAATTAATAGACTCTCTGGGGAAGCACTCACCATCAATTCCCCCTATAGTCTCATATCGTGCTAAAGGATCTCTGGGGAAGCACTCAATATCAATCCCCCCTGTGGCCCGCATCAAGGAACTACAGACTCTCTGAGGAAGCACTCAACATCAATTCCCCCTGTGGTCTCACATCATAATTAAAAGACACTTTGGAGAAGCCCTTACGTCAATTATCCCTATGGTCTACTACACTAGGCTCTCACAGTCCTATGTGGAAAATTAAAACATGCTCAGCGTGCGTACATTGTCCAAGTAAACCTCAAGAACTACTTGGCTATCAACTAAGGCTCAACAGCATATCAAAGAGAGAGTTCCACTATCCTATAACAAGGTATGGCAACTGGAAAAACACCCAATAGGAAAAACAAGCATGAAAAAGCAACCTAATCACAAAAAAAATTAATCTACTCACAAGTAATAAGCTCAACTAAAGAAATCAAGCAAAGCCGGCAAATAGTAGGGGCAAAACAGGAAAAACGCAATACCCCTTTCACGTGTATTGGTGGAATTTGCACATAATATTCATCAACTTTATATGAAAAGACACAAACCACCAACCTCGATCCTAGGAGATCGATATATGTGAACCACAACGACAGATTCCTCTTAAAACAATGTATATCTGAGAAAACACACAAAACGTTCATCCGACGATATCTTGAAAACAAGGAAAAATCAAGAAACAAGGCTCATGCAGAAGGAAGAACTCACCACTGCGCTTCCAACACAATCGACCGTGCTCGAATCGGAGAATGTACGACGAGGCGGGAGTTCGTCGAAGATCTGGCCGTACGGTCGCTCTCAGACGGACAGAATCTGGAGAAGAAGATGAAATCAGGGGTTAGATGTGACCCTGGTCCGTTGAATGAAAAAAAAGAAAGTACATGGCCTATACTTCTTGAGTACACGGTGTGTACTTCAGTTTTCTGTACTCTGAATTAACCGACCTCCATCTCACCCTTACACACCGTGTGTGTGGCCCGGACACGGCCAGCACACGGCTTCGAGTGGAAAAGGGAGTACACGGCGTGTACTCAGAAAGTACATGATATGTACTTCAAACATTTCCTAAAAAAACATTTTTCACAAAAACTCCAGAAAAAAGATAAACATACCTGAAAAGAAGATCCGAGTTCTTACAAACTTCCCCCCTTAAAAAAATTCATCCCCGAATTTCCCTAACGAGGAAGAGAAGGGGAAACCCCGAACAGCTTCGGCCACTGTGATCGTACATCGGTCTCCCTCTCCCAGGTCTCATCCTGTACTCGCCCGTGCTTCCATAGTACTCATACCAGAGGAACATACCGCCCGCAGAGAACCTTTGTACTGCGATCGACAATCCGGATAGGATGCTCCTTGAACGACGCATCTGCTTCAAGCTCAACTTACTCAGGAAGAAAGACATGAGAGAGGTCTGAAAAGTAACGTCGAAGCTGAGAGACGTGGAAGATGTCATGCATGGCCCGATACCACTGAGGTAGCTGCAACTGATAGGCGACTGGCCCAACTCTCCCCAAGACCTCAAATGGCCCAACGTACCACGGTGAAAGCTTATCCTGTCTCTGAATCCTTTTGTGTCCCAACCTCGGTGTGACACGTAGTAAAACAAGATCTCCAACCTCAAACTCCAGAGGTCGTCTCCGCTGATCAGCATAAGACTTATGCCGAGACTGTGTTGTAGCAATCCTCTTCCAAATCATCTCTATCTGCTCTGAAGTCTCTTGTACAAGATGAGGTCCCAGCAAAGCTGCCTCTCCTGCCTCCAGCCAGCATAATGGTGATCGGCATGGCCTACCGTACAATGCCTCATATGGTTCCATATAAATGGTCGCTTGAAAACTGTTGTTGTAGGAGAACTCCACCAGAAGAATATGTTTCTCCCATGAACCTCCAAAGTCTATAATGCAAGCTCAGAGCATATCCTCAAGCACCTGGATCGTGTGCTCGGACTAGCCATCAGTCTGGGGATGGTATGCTGTACTCAAAAGTACATGTGTACCCAAGGCCTTCTGAAGTCCCTGCCAGAACCGAGAGGTAAAGCGAACATCTCTGTCTGAAACAATAGAGCATGGAACTCCATGAAGACAAACGATTTATCTGATTTAAATTCATCCCAGATCATCGATACTGAATGTCTCCTTGGTTGAAAAGAAGTGGGTAACCTTCGTGAGCCTATCGACGATGACCCAAACAACACCGTTCCCCCGGGGCGATCTCAGTAACCCAGTCATGAAGTCCATCGCAAAATCCTTCCACTTCCACTATAGAATGGGTAACTACTGTAAAATCCCCGCTGGTCGCTAATGCTCTGCTTTCACCTGTTGACAAGTAGAACATCTCATGACAAAACCAGCAACATCCTTCTTCATACCTGGCCACCAGTACTAGCGATGAAGATCCCGATACATCTTGGTGACGCAGGGATGAACTTCCCAAACAGAGGAATGGAAATCCCTCATCAGCTCCTCACATATGTCTGCTGGCACCCATACGCATCCATAGAAACGCAAGATCTCATCCTCGACCACTGTCCAACTAGGAAGAGGGTCCTCCCTTGACACACTCTCCCGCAGGACTAAGCCTTCCGAGTCTGATATATGCCTCATCCGTACACGATCAAGTAGCGTGGATGTAACAGCTAAAGAAGATAGAAAAGTCTCTCCCCATCTGTCTTACACCTACAGATGCATCTTAGAGAATAGAGCCATCAGCTGCCACTCACTACTGGCCTCCTTAACTTCTTGGATCTGAGTTCTCCTGCTCAATGCATCTGCCACGGCGTTGCCATTTCCCGGTGTATAAGCAATCTCGAAGTCAAAAGACTGAAGATACTAGACCCACCTATGCTGCCTCAGATTCAGATCATGCTGAGTGAATATATACTTGAGACTCTTGCGGTTAGTGAAGACCACAAAGTGCTCTCCAAGAAGGTAGTGTCTCCAATAGCACAAGGCATGAATAACAGCTGCCAACTACAGATCGTGCGTAGGGTAGTTCCTCTCATGTGGCCTCAACTGCTGAGACCCATATGCAACGACTCCATCTCCCTGCATAAGCATAGCTCCTAGCCCGATAACTGAAGCATCAAAGTAGACTATATAGTTCTTGGTTGGATCTAGAAAGATTAATATCGGTGCTGACATAAACCTCCCTTGCAGCTCTTGAAAGGCTGACTCACAAGAATATGACCGTAAGAACTTCACCCCCTTCTTGGTAAGACCTGTCAAAGGTGCTGCTAGACGAGAAAAGTCGCGAATGATGTGTCGGTAGTATCCTTCCAGCCCTAGGAAGCTCCGTACCTCAAAGACATTCTCCGGCTGCTCCTAGGAAACAACAACTCTCACTTTCTCTAGGTCCACATATACTCTTTCCTCTGAGATGACGTGACCCAAGAATTGAATATGATCTATCCAGAAGTGGCACTTCGGGAGTTTAGCATAAAGCCGATGCTCTCTCAGTGTACTCAGAATGATCTCAAGATTGTGGAATGGTCGTGTCGAGTGTGAGAGTAGACCAAGATATCATCCACAAAGACCATAATGAAGGAGTCAAAGTAAGGATGGAACACTCAGTTCATCAATGCCATTAAAACTGTAGGTGCATTTGTGAGACCGAACAACATGACTGTACACTCGTATAGACCATATCTACTCCTGAAGGCTGTCATAGGTATATCTGATGGTCTAACATGCAAATGATGATAACTGAACCTCAATTAAATCTTTGAGAACACATGGGATCATCGATGCTAATCGAAAAGGTCATCAAACCGCGACAAGGGATATCGGTTCTTGACCGTCAACTGGTTCAGCTTTTGATAATCCACACAAATCCTAAGGGTACCGTCTTCCTTATTCGCAAAAAGAACATGCAAACCCCAAGGAGAAGTACTGGGTCAGATGAAACCCTTAGCCTGTAGCTCCTCCAACTACTTCTTGAGCTCCTTCAACTCAGGTGTGGCCATCCTATTGGGAGAAATGGAAACCGGTGCCACTCTTGGAATGAGCTCATTAGAGAAGTCTACCTCATGCTCCAGAGGAAAACCTAAAAAGTCCTATGGAAAGACATACCTGAAGTGATCCACCACTGGAGGACAGTCCAACTGTGGAGTCCCCTAATCATCCAGATAAAGACTAGCAATCTGGGCTATCACCCCTCCTAGCCCAAGATGCTCGAGTCCCACCCGACTCGCCCGAACGTCCCATTCACCTCTATGAAGAAAAGATTCACCCTCTGGTGAGACAAAACTGACTCTGTGGCGATAACAGTCAACGACTGCCTGGAAGGGAATCAACCAGTCCATGCCAAGGATGAAATCATAGCCTATCATCTCTAGGACATAGAGATCCCATAAGAAGCGATACCCTGAAACCTCGAGAGGGAACTCTCTACACTGGCGTACAATAGATGTCCTTGTTCCCAAAGGTGTGTCTAGTGTCAACGAGTCGGCAGAATAAAAGATGCAGAGCCCAAGGCTCTCCATGACAGCAACGAAGATAAAGCTATGCATAGCACCCGTATCGAAAAGGGCTGAAGATAAAACCGAGGCTACTAAAATCGTACCTCGAACAGTAGAAGGGTCCGGATCCTGCTCCTGATAAGTCTGCTCCACGGCAAAAGAATGGCATGTACTGCAGCCCTGCGCCCCTACTTGACCACTCTGAACTGAACCGCCATGCTGGTGCTGAGGAACTGGTGGCTGACCGCCACGACCTTGACCTCCACCTCGGCCCGAACGGCCGGGAGAACACCATTTTCTCGACTGGTGAGAAACTGGTGGGGCTTCTCCTGAATGAGGAATCATGGAAGAACCCCGGTCAACAGCTGATGGTGAGAAAACCTGACAGAAATGCTGAAGGTGACCCATCTTGCCGCAATACCGGCACTCCACAGGTTCTCTCTGGCACTACGGCCCTGTGTTCCATGTCCGACCACACTGGTAGCATGTCACCTGGCTGCCTGATGATGCGTCTCGCTTCCTCGAATCACCGTCCGTAGACTCCCTACGACACTTTTTGCTGTCATCTGGAGGAAATCTATCTCTGGAAGCAGAACCACCCTGGAACGCAGCTCTAGAGTCTCTCTTATTGCACTCTACAATCAGTTCCCGGTTGAAGATGGAAGTGATGGAAGTCAACTGGAAGATGTTCACCTGCGAGCGGATCTCTCACCTGAGTCCCTCCTCAAACTTCCTTGCCAAGAACACCCCAATCCCATCCCGAAGGGGTGAAAAATGCTGAAGCTCAGTGAAATGAGAGGAATACTCCATGATAGATATAGTACCCTTCTCTAAGCACATGAATTCCCGGGCTCAATCGGCCCTCAGGGTCTCTGGGTAGAAGTAGTCATAGAACAAGCGCTGGAACTCCTCCCAAGTCATAGCTTGCTGTTGACCCACCTGCGAGATCACGTCCCACCACCACATGGCGGAGTCTCAAAGCATGTAGTTGGGGAGATTTACCCGCCTCTCTGGAGGCGTCTCCAGATACTCGAAGATAGTCAGCATGGCTTCCAGCCATGACTCTGCAGCCTGAGGTCCTCTTTCCCCCAAGAACGTGGGAGGATGATGCTGGAAAACCCGCGTCAAGTCTTCCATAGACGTGGTAGGAGGCGGCGCTCCATGGAAGGCATGCATCATCCTCATGTAACCTTCCCTGAACTGTGCATCCATGCCCGCAACTGGTACAACAACCGGTGCCAAAGCTGGCTCGGCTGGGGGATCAATAGGAAGTCCCTGATCAGCCATATCTGGCATCTGATCACTGCCTGACGACAGACGTACGACCAGAGGACGTCTCATGGGCATAGATCTGAATGATCAAAAGTACACCTTGGTTCAGGAAAACTCGGACAGAGAACACAAGAGTATAAAATGGGAACAGGGGATGAAAAACACACAAGATTACAAAATACGACTACACGACATGTATAAAAACTACACGATGTGTCTTCTTAATCCAATAACATGGGCGTGTACTCCTGCTCTAAAAGTCGTGTAACACCTCAAACTATATGGCGCATTGACCCCAACACACGGCGTGTACAAGAAAATTAATCCTGTGTCCGTGTCTCTTTACACGGCTAACCCACACTATCCGACTTAACCCAAGATGAAACAATGTGTTCTAAACAAACACGGCGTGTACTAGCCAAGGCTTCAGCGGCCCGTGTTGTTGAGCACATGACTGTCTACACAGCTGGATCTTACACGACATGCTCTGAACAAAAACAGCGTGTATAGGCGAAGGCGACAACATCCCATGTTGTTCATGACATGGACAGGTACCTGGGCAGGACAACATGGAGTGTTCTGAACAAACACAGCATGTGGAAGGGAAGGTAACACCGGCCTGTGTTGTTCGTGACACGGTCGGGTACCGGAACAGGACTACACGGTGTGTTACCCATGGACACGGAGTGTTCTACCCGAGCTTCCCCGACCCGTGTTGTTGGTGACACGACCGGGTACATGGATCCGAACTTACATAGCGTGTAGCTACCGTACACGACATGTTCCCGAAGTTACTTTCATGACACCGGGTTCTTCCCACACGGTCACTGTCACGGACTAGAAACTACACGGCGTGTTCTCAAAAAGTACACACCATGTATTCTGGGTTTTTCTGGGCAGTAGATCAGAAACTACACAGAATTCCAGAAACACTAATAACAAGGTGAAAAAAGTGCCAAATTCAGATCTGTGAGGGCCCATTACACATCAAGAACTAAAATTTGGCGTTCACTTTAACCAGGAAAAAAAGAAATAGTTTTCTAACACAATAGTAGAGAATCTATCAAGAAACTATCACAACAGCATGAATAATATACACAAAGTATATCACAACAGCATGCAATGGATAATACACCCTAATTGGCATGGAAAGAATGCATGGAATGTGATTTCTACAAGTGCCTATATGATGCATGAGACGAAATACCCCCATCTCATCGGTTTGTGATAGAAATAGAACCGCAATATCAAAACAGTAATAGTAAAAGTCATGTGAATCACTCTAGGTGAAATCAGATCAACTATAAAATCTCAAAACCAGAAAAATTGCAATTAATGAGGTAGTATGGATTTTCCCTGTACACAGGTTAGCTACTCTCGGGCACAGCTTAATACCAAGTACCAAATCCATCATATTCCTGGCTAGAGTCTCCAAACAGTAAAGCAAGAGAAAAGAACTCCTCTGATACCACTTTGTAAAGAACCGTGTCTGGAGCCCCTCCACTGGTGCCTCGTACCCGGTTCTCCACATGACCTCAAGCGTGTTTCCCCGAACGCCATAGGCTGCCGACTAGCAGCGAGGGCTATGGGAAGTTATTGGGGAAACTATGACCTCATTCGGTAAGGTATACAAGGTAATAAAACAATAATAAACAGCGAAAACAGTAAACAACATGCATAATAATAGAAACCAAACAACGGAAGCAACGTAGATATATAACAATGATGACAATGATGCAGAAGGTACAAGTATCTAAGGAAAACAGAAAATACAACAACGTGCTAAAATATAACTGAAACCAAGTGAAAAAGAAAACAAAGTAAGCTCCTCGGCATCGCGAGCCACGACTCGGTCCGATGCTCCCTACCTCCAGTGCAATCAAGATCCTGAAGTAGAAGGGAACTTGACCTTATCCATACCTACAACAACAAGTTCTGCTTGGGCCAAAAATCATGGCCCAAACAGGGTGTGAGATACAATCCCAATAGGAAATCACCCAAAGATTTGTGCCTAACAGTAAATGAATACATGATAGTAAATAACAAGAAGAAATAAACAGGGAAGCACAAGAAGCTACAATCCATAGTCCTAACAAGTAAAGCACACAAATAAGCAGCCATCAACAAAAGAAGAAACAGGTAACCCTTTACGTAGGTCTCACAACCTAACCCCTATGGTTCAACCCACAAGTACTAGAAACCCTCTGGGAGGCACACACAGTCTCACCCCTCTGGTTCAACTATGAAATTAATAGACTCTCTAGGGAAGCACTCACCATCAATTCCCCCTATAGTCTCGTATCGTTCTAAAGGCTCTCTGGGGAAGCACTCAACATCAATCCCCCCTGTGGCCCGCTTCGAGGAACAATAGACTCTCTGAGGAAGCACTCAACTTCAATTCCCCCTGTGGTCTCGCATTATAATTAAAAGGCACTCTCGAGAATCCCTTATGTCAATTCTCTCTATGGTCTACTACACTAGGCTCTCAAAGTCTTGTGTGGAAAATTAAAACATGCTCACCACACATGCATCGTCCAAGTAAACCTCATGAACTACTTGTCTATCAACTAAGGCTCAACAGCATATCAAAGAGACATTTCCACTATCACATAACAAGGTATGTCAACTAGCAAAACACCCAACAAGAAAAATAAGCATGGAAAAGAAACCTGAGAAAAAAATAAATTACTCCACTCACAAGTAATAACCTCTACTAAAGAAATCAAGCAAAGCAGGCAAACAGCAGGGGAAAAACAGGAAACATGCAATACCCCGTTCACGGGTATTGGTGGAATTTGCACATAATATTCATCAACTTTCTACGGAAGGACACAAACCACCTACCTTGATCCTAGGAGATCTATATATGTGAACCACGATGATAGATTCATCTTAGAACAAAGTAGATTTGAGAAAACACACAAAACGTTCATCCTATGATATCATAAAAACAAGGAGGAATCAAGAAACAAGGCTCAAGCAGAAGGAAGAAATCACCACTGCGGTTCCAACGAAATCGACTGTGCTCGAATTAGAGAATGGAAGGTAAGGCAGGAGTTCGTCGAAGATCCGGTCGTACGATCACTCTCAGATAGCCGGAATCTAGGGATGTAGATGAAATCGGGGGTTAGGCGCGACCCCAATCCGTTTAATGAAAAAAAAGAAAGTACACGGCGTGTACTTCTTGAGTACACGACGTGTACTTCAATTTTCTATACTTAGAATTAACTGGCCTCCACCTCACCCTTACACACCGTGTGTGTGGCCCAGACACGTCCAACACACGGCTTTGAGCGGAAAAGGGAGTACACGGCGTGTACTTCAAAAATTTCCAGAAAAAACATTTTTCTCAAAAACTCCAGAAAAAAGAAAAACGTACCTGAAAAGAAGATCCGAGTTCTTAAAAACTTCGCCCCTTAAAGAAATTCTTCCCCAGATTTCCCTAACGAGGTGGAGAAGGGGAAACCATGAACAGATCCGGCCACTGCGATCGTACATCGGTCTCCCTCTCCTAGGTCTCGTCCTGTACTAGCCCGTGCGGCCATATTACTCATACCAGAGGAACAGACCACCCGTGGAGAACCTTCGTACTCTGATCGACAATCCGGATAGGATGCTCCTTGAACAACGCATCCTTTTCAAGCTCAACTTCCTCAGGCTGAAAGACATGAGACTGGTTTGAAAAGTAACGTTGAAGCTGAGAGAAATAGAAGACGTCGTTAATGGCCCGATACCGCTGAGGTAGCTGCAACCGATAGGAGACTAGCCCAACTCTCCCCAAGACCTCAAACAGGCCGACGTACCATGGTGAAAGATTACCCTGTCTCCAAATCCTTTTGTCTCTCAACCTCAGTGCGACACGTAGGAAAACATGATCTCCGACCTCGAACTCTAGAGGTCGTCTCTGCTGATCAGCATAAGACTTCTGCCGAGACTGTGCTGTAGCCATCCTCTTCCGAATCAGCTCTATCTGCTCTAAAGTCTCCTATACAAGATGAGGTCCTAGCAAAGCTGCCTTTCCTACCTCCAGCCAGCAAAAGGGTGATCGGTATGGCCTACCATACAAAGACTCGTATGGTTCCATCTGAATGGTTTCCTGAAAACTGTTGTTGTAGGAGAACTCCACCATAGGAATATGTTTCTCCAAAGAACATCCAAAGTCTAGAATTCAAGCTCGGAGCATATCCTCAAGCACCTAGATCGTGCACTCGGATTGACCATCAGTCAGGGGATGGTATGCTATACTCAAAAGTACATGTGTACCCAAGGCCTTCTGAAGTACCTACCAGAACCGAGAGTTAAAGCGCACATCTTTGTCTGAAACAATAGAGCATGGAACTCCATGCAGAAGAATGATCTATCTGATGTAATGTTGTCCCAGATCATCTACAATGAAGGTATCTTTGATCAGAAAGAAGTGGGTAACCTTGGTGAGCCTGTCGACGATGACCCAAACAACATCGTTCCCCCAGGGTGATCTCAGCAACCCAGTCACGAAGTCCATCACAACATCGTTCCACTTCCACTCCAGAATGGGTAACTGCTGTAAAAGCCCCGCTGGTCACTGATGCGCTGCTTTCACCTGATGACAAGTAGAACATCTCAGGGCAAAACCAGCAACATCCTTCTTCATACATGGCCACCAGTACTGGTGATAAAGATCCTGATACATCTTGGTGACGCCAGGATGAACTGCCCAAACAGAGGAATGAAAATCCCGCATCAGCTCCTCGTGTATGTTTGCTAGCACCCATATGCATCCTTGGAAACGCAAGATCTCATCCTCGCCCACTGTCCAACCAGGAAGAGGGTCCTCTCCTGACACACTCTCCTGTAAGACTAAGCCTTCCGAGTCTCATAGCTTCCTCATCCATACCCGATCAAGTAGCATGGAGGTAACAGCTACAGAAGATAGAAAAGTCTGTCCCCGTCTGTCGTGCACCTCTAGAAGAATCTCAGAGAATAGAGCCATCAGCTTCCACTCACTACTGGCCTCCTAAACTGCCTAAATCTGAGTTCTCCTTCCCAATGCATCTGCCACGGCATTGCCCTTTCCCGGAGTATAAGCATGCTTGAAGTCAAAAGACTGATGATACTTGACCCACCTGCGCTGTCTCAGATTCAGATCACGCTGAGTGAAGATATACTTGAGACTCTTGTGGTTAGTGAAGATCAAAAAGTGATCTCCTAGAAGGTATTGTCTCCAACAGTGCAAGGCATGAACAATAGCTGCCAACTCCAGATCGTGCGTAGGGTAGTTCGTCTCATGGGGCCTCAACTGCCGAGTCCCATACACAACAACTCCATCTCCCTACACAAGCACATCTCCTAGCCCGATACCTGAAGCATCACATTAGACTGTATAGTTCTTTCATGGCTCTAGAAAGATTAATATCGGTGCCGACGTCAACCTCCCTTTCAACTCTTGAAAGGCTGACTCACAAGAATCTGACTATAAGAACTTTTCCCCCTTCTTGGTCAGACCTGTCAAAGGTGCTGCTATACGGGAAAAGTCCTGAAAGGAGCTTCGGTAGTATCCTGCCAGCCCTAGGAAGCTCCATTCCTCAAATACGTTCTTTGGGTGCTCCCAGGAAACTAAAACTCTCACTTTCTCTGGGTCCACAGATACTCCTGCCTCTGAGATGACGTGACCCAAGAAGTGAATTTGATCCATCCAGAAGTGGCACTTCGAGAGTTTAGCATAAATCCGATGCTCTCTTAGTGTACTCAGAATGATCTCAAGATGTGTGGCATGGTCATTTCAAGTATGAGAGTACACCAAGATATCGTCCAAGAAGACCACAACGAAGGATTCCCACTAAGGATGGAACAATCGGTTCATCAATGCCATGAAAACATCAGGTGTGTTAGTGAGACCGAACGACGGGAATGTATAATCATATAGACCATATCTGCTCCTGAAGACTGTTAGAGGTATATCTGATGGTATAACGCACAACTGATGATAACCAGACCTCAAGTCGGTCTTTGAGATCACCCGGGTTCCTCGAAGCTGATCGAAAAGGTTATCAATCTGTGACAAAGGATATCGGTTCTTGACTGTTAACTGATTCTGCTTTTGATAATCCACACAAAGCTGAAGGGTACCGTCTGCCTTCTTCGCAAATAGAACAGGTGAATCCCAAGGAGAAGTACTGGGTCGGATGAAACCCTTAGCCTATAGCTCCTATAACTGCTTCTTGAGCTCCTGTAACTTAGGTGTGGCCATCCTATATAGGGAAATGGACACCGGTGCCGCTCCTAGCACGAGCTCAATAGAGAAGTCTACCTCATGCTCTGGAGGAAAACCTAAAAAGTCCTCAGGAAAGACTTCCCTGAAGAGATCCACCACTGGAGGAAATTCCAACTATGGAGTCCCTTGATCATCTAGATAAATACTAGATATCTGGGCTATCACCCCTCCTAGCCCAAGATGCCCGAGTCCCTCCCGACTCGCCTGAATGTCCCATTCACCTCTATGAAGAAAATATTAACCCTCTGGTGAGATGAATCTGAATCTGCGACGATAACAGTCAACGACTGCCTGGAAGGGAATCAACCAGTCCATGCCAAGGATGACATCATAGCCTTTCATCTCTAGGACATAGAGATTCCATAAGAAGCGATGCCCTGCAACCTCGAGAGGGCACTCTCTACACTGGAGTACACTAGATTTCCTAGTTCCCAAAGTTGTGTCTAGTGTCGATGAGTCGGCAGAAGAAAATATGCAGAGCCCAAGGCTCTCCAGGACAGTAACAGAGATAAAGCTATGCATAACACCCGTATCGAAAAGGGCTGAAGATAAAACTAAGGCTACTAAAATAGTACCTTGAACAATAGAAGGGTCGGGATCCTGCTCCTGATATGTCTGCTCCATGGCAAAAGACTGCCCTGTACCGCGGCCCTGCGCCCCTGGCTGACCACTCT
The DNA here is from genome assembly GCA_963277665.1 of Viscum album. NCBI lineage: Eukaryota > Viridiplantae > Streptophyta > Magnoliopsida > Santalales > Viscaceae > Viscum > Viscum album. The sequence goes on from OY728138.1 coordinate 1,335,528,665, forward strand.
GAGCTGAACCACCCTGCTGGTGCTGAGGAACTGCTGGCTGACCGCTATGACCTCAACCTCCAACTCGGCCTGAATGGCTGGAAGAACTCCAGTTTCCTGACTGGTGAGAAACTAGTGGGGCTGCTCCTGAACGAGGAGTCATGGAAGAACCCCGATCACCAGATGCTGGTGAGAAAAACTAAAAAAACGCTGAAGGTGACCCATCTTGCTGCAAGACCGGCACTCCACGGGGTCTCTCTGGCACTGCGGCCTCATGTTCCCTGTCCAGCCACACTGGTAGCATGTCACCTGGCTGCCTGATGATGTGTCTCGCTTCCTCGAATCACCGCGCATAGACTCCCTACGACGCTTCTTACTGTCATCTGGAGGAAAGCTAACTCTGGAAGCAGAACCGCCCTAGCTCGTACCTCTAGAGTCTCTCTGATTGCGCTCTGCAATCAGTGCCTGGTTAATTATGGAAGTGATGGAAGTCAACTAGAAAATGTTCACCTACGAGCGCATCTCTCGCCTGAGTCCCTCCTAAAACTTCCTTTCCAAGAACACCCCACTCCCATCCCGAAGGGGTGTAAAATGTTGCAGCTCAGTGAAACGAGAGGAATAAACCATGATAGATAGAGTACCTTTATCTAAGGTCATGAATTACAGGGCTCGATCGGCCCTCAGGGTCTCTGGGTAGAAGTAGTCGTAGAACACGCACTGGAACTCCTCCCAAGTCATAACCTGCTGTTGACCTGCCTGCGAGATCATGTCCCACCACCTCTTGGTGGAGTCTCAGAGCATGTAGGTGGTGAGCTTGACCCGCCTCTCTGGAGGCATCTCTAGATGCTCGAAGATAGTCAGCAAGGCTTCCAGCCACGACTCTACTGACTGAGGTCCTCCTTCCCCCGAGAACGTGGGGGGATACTGCTGCTGAAAAACCCATGTCAAGTCTTCCATAGATGTGGCAGGAGGCGATGTTCCCTATAAGGCCTGCATCATCCTCATGAATCCTTCCCTGAACTTCGCATCCGTGCCTGCAACTGGTAAAACAACTGGTGCCAAAGTTGGAACGGCTGGGGGATCGGCAGGATGTCCCTGATCAGCTATATCTGGCGTCTGATCACTCCTGACGACAGACGTACGACCGGAGGACATCTCAGAGGCATAGATCTAAAAGATCAAAATTACACCTTGGATCAGGAAAACAAGGATCAAGAACACAAGATCACAAAATGGTAACAGTGGAAAAAACACACAAGATTACAAAATACGACTACACGACGTGTATAAAAACTACACGACATGTCTTCTTAAGCCACTGACATGGGCGTGTACTCCTTCTCTACAAGTCTTGTAACACCTCAAACTACATGGCGTGTTGACCCCAACACATGGAATGTATAAGAAAACTAATCCCTTGTCCGAGTATCTTTACACGGAAAACCCACACAGTCCGACTTAACCTAAGACTACATGGCGTGTTTTAAACAAACATGGCATGTAATAGAAAAGGCTTCGGCAGCCCGTGTTGTTGAGCACTTGGCCGTCTACACGACTGGATCTTACACGGCGTGCTCCGAACAAACACTGCATGTATAGGCGAAGGCGACACCATCCCGTGTTGTTCGTGACATGGAAGGGTACCTGGGCAAGACAACACGGCGTGTTCTGAACAAACACGGCCTGTGGAAGGGAAGGTAACACCAACCCGTGTTTTTCGTGACACAGCTCGGTACCGGAACAGGACTAAACGACGTGTTCCCCATGGACACGACGTGTTCTACCCAAGCTTCCCCGAACCGCGTTGTGGGTGACACGACCGGGTACACGACTCTAAACTTACATGGCGTGTAGCTCCCATACATGGCATGTTCTCGAAGTTACTTTCACGACACCGTGTTCTGCCCACATGGTCAGTGACACGGCCTGGAAACTACACAGTGTGTTCTCAAAAAGTACAAGCCGTGTATTCTGGGTTTTTCTGGGCAGTAGCTCAGAAACTGAACAGAATTCCAAAAACACTAAAAACAAGGCGAAAAAAGTGCCAAATTCCGATCCGTGAGGGCCCATTACACAACAAGAACCAAAATTTGGGGCTCACATTAATCAAGGAACAAAACAAATAGTTTTCTAACATAACAACAGACAATCTATCAAGAAAATATCACAACAGTATGAATAATCTACACAAAGTCTATCACAACAGCATGCAATCACTAATGCACCCTAGATGGCATGGAAAGAATGCATGGAATGTGATTTCTACAAGTTCCTATATGATGCATGAGACAGAATACCCACATCTCACCAGGTTGCGATAGAAATAGAACCGCAATATCAAAACAGTAATAGTTCAAGTCATGTGAATCACTCTAGGTGAAATCAGATCAACTATAAAATCTCAAAACCAGAAAAATTGAAATTGACGAGATGGTATGTATTTTCCCTGTACACGGGTTAGCTACTCCCGGGCACAACATAATACCAAGTATCGACTCCGTCTTGTCCCTGGATAGAGTCTCCAAATAGTAAAACAAGAGAAAAGAACTCCTCTGATAACACTTTGTAACAACCCGAGTCCGGAGCCCCACCACTGGTGCCCCGTACCCGGTTCTCCACATGACCTCAAGCACGTTTTCCCGAACACCAGAGGCTGTCGACAAGCAGCGAGGGCTGTGGGAAGTTATTGGGGAAATTATGCCCTTATTCAATAAGGTATACAAGGTAAGAAAACAAAAATAAATAGCAGAAGTAGTAAACAACATGCATAACAACAAAAACCAAACAGCGAAAGTAATGTAGATATATAACAATGATGGCAATGATGCAGCAGGTACAAGTATCTAAGGAAAACAGTAAATACAAAAAAGTGCTGAAATACAACTGAAACCAAGTGCAAAAGAAAACAAAGTAAGCTCCTCAGCATCGGGATCCATAGCTCGGTCCCCTACTCCCTAGCTCTAGTGCAATTAAGAACCTAAAGTAGAAGGGCACTTTCCCTTATCCATACCCGCAGTAACATAGTCTGCTTGAGCCCAAAATCATGGCCCAAATAGGGTGTGAGATAAAATCCCAGTAGGAAATCACCTAAAGATTTTTGCCTAATAGTCAATGAATACATGGAAGTACATAACAAGAAGCAGTAAACAAGAAAGAACGAGCAGCTACAATCCACAGTCCTAACAAGTAAAGCACACAAGTAAGCAGCCAACAACAAAAGAAGAAATAGGTAACCCTCTAGGTGTCTCTCACAGCCTAACCCCTATGGTTCAACCCACAAGTACCAGCAACCCTCTAGGAGGCACACACAGTCTAACCCCTTTGGTTCAGCTATGAAATTAATAGACTCTCTAGGGAATCACTCACCGTAAATTCCCCCTATAGTCTCGTATCGTGGTAAAGGCTCTCTGGGGAAGCACTCAATGTCAATCCCCCCTCTGGCCCATGTCAAGTAACTACAGACTATCTGAGGAAGCACTCAATGTCAATTCCCACTGTGGTCTCGTATCGTAATTAAAAGACACTCTGGAGAAACCCTTACATCAATTCTCTCTATGGTCTACTACACTAGGATCTCACAGTCCTGTGTGGAAAAGTAAAACCTGATCAGCGCACGTGCATCGTCCAAGTAAATATCAATAACTACTTTGCTATCAACTAAGGCTCAATAGCATATCAAAGAGACAGTTCCACTATCCTATAACAAGGTATGGAAACTGGAAAAACACCCAATAGGAAAAACAAGCATGGAAAAGCAACCTGAGCACAAAATAAATTACTCTACTCACAAGCAATAACCTCTACTAAAGCAATTACGCAAAGTAGGAAAATAGTTGGGGAAAAACAGGAAACACACAATACCCCGTTCATGGGTATTGGTGGAATTTGAACATAATATTCATCAACTTTCTACGGAAAGACACAAACCACCAACCTCGATTCTAGGAGATCGATATATGTGAACCATTATGATAGATGCCTCTTAGAACAACATAGATCTGAGAAAACGCACAAAACGTTCATCCCCTGATATCATGAAAACAAGGAGGAATCAAGATACAAGGCTTAAGTAGAAGGAAGAACTCACCACTGCTCTTCCAACGTAATCGACCATGCTCGAATCGGAGAATGGACGGCGAGGCGGGAGTTCATCGAAGATCCAGCTGTATGGTCACTCTCGGATGGATGAAATCTGGAGAATTAGATGAAATTGGGGGTAGGCACGACCCCAGTCCGTTTAATGAAAAAAATAAAGTACACGGCATGCACTTCTTGAGTACACATCGTGTACTTCAGTTTTCTATAATCCGAATTAACCGGCCTCCACCTCACCAATACACACCGTGTGTGTGGCCCGGACACAGCCAGCACACAACTTCGAGCGAAAAAGGGAGTACACGACGTGTACTCAAAAAGTACATAGCGTGTACTTCAAAAATTTCTAGAAAAAACATTTTTCTCAAAAACTCCAGAAAATAGAAAAACGTACCTGAAAAAAAGATCTGAGTTCTTAAAAACTTCTTCCCTTAAAGAAATTCATCCCCGAATTTCCCTAATGAGGCAGAAAAGGGGAAACCCTGAACAGATCCGGCCACTGTGATCGTACATCGGTGTCCCTCTCCCAGGTCTCGTCCTGTACTCACCCGTGCTGCCATAGTACTCATACGAGAGGAACAAAATGCCCGTGGAGAACCTTCGTACTGCGATCGACAATCCGGATAGGATGCTACTTGAACGATGCATTCGCTTCAAGCTCAACTTCCTCAGGCTGAAAAACATGAGACTGTTCTGAAAAGTAACGTCGAAGCTGAGAGACGCGGAAGACGTCATGCATGGCCCGATACCGCTGAGGTAGTTGCAACCGATAGGCGAGCGACCCAACTCTCCCCAATACCTCAAATGGCCTGACGTACCACGGTGAAAGATTACCCTGTCTCCGAATCCTTTTGTGTCCCAACCTCGGTGTGACATGTAGGAAAACCTGATCTCTGACCTCGAACTCCATAGGTCGTCTCCGCTGACAAGCATAAGACTTCTGCCGAGACAGTGCTTTAGGAATCCTCTTCCGAATCAGCTCTATCTGCTCTAAAGTCTACTATACAAGACACGGTCCCGGCAAAGATGCCTCTCCTACCTCCAACCAACATAAGGGTGATCGGAATGGCCTACCGTACAAAACCTCATATGTTTCCATCTGAATGGTTTCCTAAAACCTGTTGTTGTAGGCAAACTCCACCAGAGGAATATGTTTCTCCCAGGAACCGCCAAAGTCTAGAATTAAAGCTTGGAGCATATCCTCAAGCACCTGGATCGTGCGATCGGACTGGCCATCAGTCTGGGGATGAAATTCTATACTCAAAACTTCCTGTGTACCCAAGGCCTTCTGAAGTCCCTGCCAGAACCGAGAGGTAAAGCCCGCATCTATGTCTGAAATAATAGATCATGGAACTCCATGCAGACGAACGATATCTCTGATGTAAAGTCATCCCAGATCATCGACACTGAAGGTCTCCTTGATCGGAAAGAAGTGGGTAACCTTCGTGAGCCTGTTGACGATGACCCAAACAACATCATTCCCTCGGGGCGATCTCGACAACCCGGTCACGAAGTCCATCGCAACATTGTTCCCCTTCCACTCCGGAATGATTAACTGCTCTAAAATCCCCACTGGTCGCTGATGCTCTTCTTTCACCTCTGAAAAGTAGAACATATCATGACAAAACCAACAAAATCGTTATTCATACATGGCCACCAGTACTGGCGATGAAGATCCCAATACATCTTGGTGATGCCAGGATGAACTGCCCAAACAGAGGAATGGAAATCCCATATGAGCTCCTCATGTATGTATGCTGGCACCCATATGCGTCCCTATAAATGCAAGATATCATCCTTGCCCACTATCCAACAAGGAAGAGGGTCCTCTCCTGACACACTCTCTCATAGGACTAATTCTTTCGAGTATGATAGCTTCTTCATCCGTACCCGTTCAAGTAGCGTGGTGGTAACAACTATAGAAGATAGAAAAGTCTGTCCCTATCTGTCGTGCACCTCTAGATGCATCTCAGAGAACAGAGCCATCAGCTGCCACTCACTAGTGGCCTCCTGAACTGCCTGAATTTGAGTTCTCCTGCTCAACATATCTGCCACGACATTTCCCTTTCCTGGCGTATAATCAAGCTCTAAGTCAAAAGACTGAAGATACTCGATCCACCTGCGCGGCCTCATATTCAGATCACGCTGAGTGAAGATATACCTGAGACTCTTGTGGTCAGTGAAGACCACAAAGTGCTCTTCCAGAAGGTAGTGTCTCCAACAACAAAAGGCATGAACAACAACTACCAACTCCAGATCGTGCGTAGGGTAGTTCCTCTCATGTGGCCTCAACTGCTGAGACCGATACACAACGACTCCATCTATCTGCATAAGCACAACTCCTAGCCCAATACCTGAAGCATCACAGTAGACTGTATAGTAATTACCTGGCTCTGGGAAGATTAATATCAGTGTCGACGTCAAACTCCCTTTCAGCTCTTGAAAGGCCGACTCACAATAATATGACCATAAGAACATCGCCCCCTTCTTGGTCACACCTGTCAAAGGTGATGCTAGACGAGAAAAGTCCCGAATAAAGCGTCAGTAGTATCCTTACAGCCCTAGGAATCTCCGTACCTCAAAGACGTTCTTCGGATACTCCCAGGAAACTACAACTCTCACTTTCTCTGGGTCCATAGATACTCCTGCCTTTGAGATGACGTGACCCAAGAAGTGAATCTGATCCATCCAGAAGTGGCACTTCGAGAGTTTAGCATAAAGATGATTCTATCTCAGTATACTCAGAACGATCTCAAGATGTGTGGCATTGTCGTGTCGAGTGTGAGAGTACACCAAGATATCATCCATGAAGACCACAATGAAGGAGTACAAGTATGTATGGAACACTCGGTTCATCAATGCTAGGAAAACTTCAGGTGCATTCGTGAGACCAAACGGCATGACTATATTCTCGTATAGACTATATCGGATCCTGAAGGCTGTCAGAGGTATATCTGATGGTCTAACGTGCAACTGATGATTACCGGACCTCAAGTCGATCTTTGAGAAAACCCAGGCTCCTCGAAGCAGATCTAAAAGGTCATCAATCCAGGAAAAAGGATATCAGTTCTTGACCGTCAACTGGTTTAGCTTTCGATAATCCACACAAACCCGAAGGGTATCGTCTGCCTTTTTCGCAAACAGAACAGGTGAACCCCAAGGAGAAGTACTGGGTCAGATGAAACCATTAGCATGTAGCTCCTCCAACTGCTTCTTGAGCTCCTGCAACTCAGGTGTGGCCATCCTATAGGGAGTAATGGACCCCGGTGTTTCTCCTGGCATGATCTCAATATAGAAGTCTACCTCACGCTCTGGAGGCAAACCTGAAAAGTCCTCCAGAAAGACATCCCTGAAGCGATCCACCACTGGGGAAAGTCCAACTTTGGAGTCCCCTAATCATCCAGATAAAGACTAGAAATATGGGCTGTCACCCCTTATAGCTCAGGATGCTCGAGTCCCGCCCGACTCGCCCGAATGTCCCATTCGCCTCTATGAAGAAACGATTCACCCTCTGGTGAGACAAAACTGACTCTGCGGCAATAACAGTCAACGACTTCCTGGAAGGGAATCAACCAGTCCATGCCAAGGATGAAATCATAGCCTGTCATCTCTAGGACATAGAGATCCCATAAGAAGCGATACCCTGCAACCTCAAGAGGGCACTCTCTACACTAGTGTACAATAGATGTCCTCTTTCCCAAAGGTGTGTCTAGTGTCAATGAGTCGGAAGAAGAAAGGATGTAGTGCCCAAGGTTCTCCATGATAGCAACGAAGATAAAGCTATGCGTATCACCTGTATCAAAAAGGGTTGAAGATAAAATTGAGGCTACTAAAATTGTACCTCGAACAGTAGAAGGGTCGGGATACTGCTCCTGATAAGTCTGTTCCACGAAAAAAGACTGACCTGTACCGCAGCCCAGTGCCCTTGGCTGACCACTCTGAGCTGAACCTCCCTGTTGGTGCTGAGGAACAGGTTGTTGAATGCTACGACCTCAACCTCCACCTCGGACCGAATGGATGGAAGAACTCCAGTTTCACGACTGGTGAGAAACTGGTGGGGCTGATCCTGAACGAGGAGTCTTGGAAGAACCCCAGTCACCAGCTGTTGGTGAGAAAACCTGACAGAAACGCTAAAGGTGACCCATCATGCCGCAAGACCGGCACTCCACGGGGTCTCTCTGGCACTGCGGCCTCGTGGGCCCTGTCCAGCCACACTAGTAGCATGTCACATGGCTGCCTGATGATGTGTCTCGCTTCCTCGAATCACCGCACGTGGACTCCCTACGACGCTTCTTGCTCTCATCTGGAGGAAAGCTAACTCTGGAAGCAGAACTACCCTGGTTCGCAGCTCCGGAGTCTCTTTGATTGCGCTCTGTAATCAGTGCCTAGTTAAAGATGGAAGTGATGGAAGTCAACTTGAAGATGTTCACCTGTGAGCGGATCTCTCACATGAGTCCCTCCTCAAACTTCCTTGCCAAGAACACCCCACTCCCTTCTTGAAGGGGTATAAAACACTGCAACTCGGTGAAACGAGAGGAATACTCCATGAAATATAGAGTACCCTACTCTAAGCTCATGAATTCCCTGGCTCGATCGGCCCTCAGGGTCTCTGGGTAGAAGTAGTCATAGAACATGCGCTGGAACTCCTCCCAAGTCATAGCCTGCTATTGACCCACCTGCGAGATCATGTCCCACCACCTCTTGGTGGTGTCTCGGAGCATGTAGGTGGAGATCTTGAACCACCTCTCTGGAGGTGTCTCCAGATGCTCAAAGATAGTCAGCATGACTTCCATCCATGACTCTATAGCCTGAGGTCCTCCTTCCCCCAAGAACGTGGAAGGATGATGCTACTGGAAAACCCGCGTCAAGTCTTCCATAGACGTGGAAGGAGGCGGAGCTCCCTAGAAGGCTAGCATCATCCTCATGAAACCTTCCCTGAACTTCACATCCGCACCCGCAACTGGTATAACAACCTGTGCCAAAGCTGGCTTGGCTAGGGGATCTGCACGAAGTCCCTGATCAGCCATATCTGGCGTCCGATCACTGCCTAACAATAGATGTATGACCAGAGGACATCTTGGAGGCATAGCTCTAAAAGATCAAAAGTACACCATGGATCAAGAAAACAAGGACAGAGAACACAAGAGTACAAAATGGGAACATGGGAAAAAACACACAAGATTACAAAACACGACTACACGACGTGTATAAAAACTACACGGCGTGTCTTCTTAAGCCATTGACATGGGAGTGTACTCCTGCTTTACAAGTCATGTAACACCTCAAACTACACAGTGTGTTGACCCCAACACATGGTGTGTACAAGAAAACTAATCCCCTGTCCGAGTCTCTTTACAGGGCTAACCCACACAGTCCGACTTAACCCAAGACTACGTGGCGTGTTCTAAACAAACACGGCGTGTACTAGACAGGGCCTCGGCAGCCTGTGTTGTTGAGCACACGGCCGTCTACATAGCTATATCTTACAAGGCGTGCTCCAAAAAAACACGGCGTGTATAGGTGAAGGCGACACCATCCCATGTTGTTCGTGACACGACCGGGTACCTAGGCAGGACAACATGGTGTGTTCTTAACAAACATGGCATGTGGAAGGGAAGGTAATGCTGGCCCGTGTTTTTTGTGACACAGCCGGGTACCAGAACAGGACTATGCAGTGTGTTCTACTAGAGCTTCCTCGACCCGTGTTGGTGGTGACACGACCAGGTACACGGCTCCGAACTTACACGACGAGTAGCTACCATACATGGCGTGTTCTCGAAGTTACTTTCACGACACCGTGTTCTGCCCACACGGTCAATGACACGGCCTGGAAACTACATAGTGTGTTCTCAAAAAGTACACGCCGTGTATTCTGTGTTTTTCTAGGAAGTAGCTCAGAAACTGCACAGAATTCCAAAAACACTAAAAACAAAGCGAAAAAAGTTCCAAATTTCGATCCGTGAGGGCCCATTACACCTCAAGAACCAAAATATGGCATTGACTTTAATCAAGGAACAAAATAAACAGTTTTCTAACATAACAGTAGAGAATCTATCAAGCAACTATCACAAAATCATACATAATCTACACAAAGTCTATCACAACAACATGCAATCGCTAAGGCACCCTAGATGGCATGGCAAGAATGCATGGCATGTGATTTCTAAAAGTGAATATATGATGCATGAGACGACACACCCTCATATCATCAGGTTGTGACAGAAATAGAACTGCAATATCAAAACAGTAATATTACAAGTCATGTGAATCACTCTAGGTGAAATCATATCAACTATAAAATCTCAAAACCAGAAAAATTGCAATTAACGAGGTAGTATGGATTTTCCCTGTACACGGGTTAGCTACTCCCGGGAACAGCTTAATACCAAGTACTAAATCCATACTATCCCTTTCTAGAGTCTCCAAATTGTAAATCAAGAGAAAAAAACTCCTCCGATACCACTTTGTAACAACCCGAGTCCAGATCCCCTCCACTGGTGCCCCGTACCTGGTTCGCCACATGACCTCAAGCGCATTTCACCAAATGCCATATGCTGCTGACTAGAAGCAAGGGATGTGGGAAGTTATTGGGGAAACTATGCCCTAATTCGGTAAGTTATACAAGTTAAGAAAACAACAATAAACAACGGAAGCCGTAAACAACATGCATAACAACAGAAACCAAACAACGGAAGCAATGTAGATATATAACAATGATGACAATGATGCAGTAGGTACAAGTATCTAAGGAAAACAACAAACACAACAAAGTGCTGAAATAAAACTGAAACCAAGTGCAAAAGAAAACAAAGTATGCTCCTAGGCATCACGAGCCACGGCTCGGTCCCATGCTCCCTAGCTCCAGTGCAATCATGAACCTGAAGTAGAAGAGCTTTACCTTATCCATACCTGCAGCAACATAGTCTGCTTGGGCCTAAAAGCATGGCCCAAACATGATGTGAGATACAATCCTGGTAGGTAATCACCCAAAAATTTGTGCCTAACAGTCAATGAATACATGGCAGTAAATAAAAAGAAGCAGTAAACAATAAAGCACAAGCAGCTACAATCCACAGTCCTAACAAGTAAATCACACAAGTAAGTAGCCAGTAACAAAAGAAGAAACATGAAACCCTCTGGGTATCTCTCACAGCCTAACCCCTATGGTTCAACCTACAAGTACTAGCAACCCTCTGGGAGGCACCCACATTGTCACCCCTCTGGTTTAGCTATGAATTTAATAGACTCTCTGTGGAAGCACTCACCGTCATTTCCCCCTATAGTCTCGTATCATGCTAAAGGCTCTCTGGGGAAGCACTCAACGTCAATCCCCCCTGTGGCCCATGTCAGGGAACTACAAACTCTCTGAGGAAGCACTCAAGTCAATCCCCCCTGTGGTCTCGCATCATAATTAAAAGACACTCTGGAGAATCCCTTACGTTAATTTTCTCTATGGTCTACTACACTAGTCTCTCACAGTCCTGTGTGGAAAAGTAAAACATGCTCAGCGTGCATGCATCGTCCAAGTAAACCTAAAGAACTACTTGGCTATCAACTAAGGCTCAACAGCATATCAAAGAGATAGTTCCACTATCCTATAACAAGTTATGGAAACTGGAAAAACACCCAATAGGAAAAACAAGCATGGAAAAGAAACCTGAGCACAAAATAAATTATTCTACTCACAAGCAATAAACTCTACTAAAGCAATCAAGCAAAGTAGTCAAACAGAAGGGGAAAAACAGGAAACACGCAATACCCCGTTAATGGGTATTGGTGGAATTTACACATAATATTCATCAACTTTCTACAGAAAGACACAAACCACCCACCTCAATCGAAGGAGATTGATATATGTGAACCACGATGACAGATTCCTCTTAGAACAATGTAGATCTGAGAAAACACAAAAAACTTTCATCCCACGATATCTTGAAAACAAAGAGGAATCAAGAAACAAGGCTCAAGCAAAAGGAAGAACTCACCGCTACGCATCCGACGCAATCGACTGTGCTCGAATTAGAGAACAGACAGAGAGGCAGGAGTTTGTCAAACATCTGGTCATACGATCGCTCTCGGATGGATGAAATCTGGAGAAGAATATGAAATCGGGGGTTAGGCACGACCCAGGTCCGTTTAATGAAAAAAAGAAAGTACACGACGTGTACTTCAGTTTTCTGTACTCTGAATTAACCGACCTCCACCTCTCCCTTACACACCGTGTGTGTGGCCCGAACATGGCCAGCACACAGCTTCGAGTGGAAAAGTGATTACATGGTGTGTACTCAGAAAGTACACGATCTGTACTTCAAAAATTTCCAGAAAAAACATTTTTCTCAAAAACTCCAGAAAAAAGAAAAACGTACCTGAAAAGAAGATTCGGGTTCTTACAATGATCAAAAAAATAATGAATATGTGAAATTGGGTATCATTTATTGATTATTATATAGTTTAATTATGGTTTATCTATACACATCCTCAAAATATCATCATACTTCTTAGAGAATTAAACTAGCATACCTAATGGGAAATGATCTATCTAATGAATCTCTTTGACTAAATATCCACTAGTTAGACATTTGATAATCATAACTCAATTAGTTTCATATGATAGGACTATATTGATTTAGGATCTTAATGTATAACCTTATTGATATTTATCTCGAACTCTTTCCCATGTGTAAATGTTCCATAATATTTAGTATATATATCCTCAATTGAAATAACCACTTGTAGAAATACATGATTTTCATTCTCTTTATCAATCCCTTAAATATTATTGAGCATCTGTGAAGTTATCATGACTAACTTCTAAATACTTCATCCTATATTACCCACTTATAAATTTCCCTAGGCCACAAATTTATAAATATCAAAAACTAGAGATGTAAATATCGCACTCCTATGAATGCAATCCCTACAACCCATAAAGTGAGTAAACTATACCATGTAAATATTTAAAAAAATACTTATATCCAACACTTTAGAATATAATTAAATTTTATAATCATACCACACAATGATACACCATAAATACATTATGATTACCTTGGATCTATTTCCCAAAATAATGCTAATGATATTCAAACCCTTTAAGAATTCAAACACTAAAACCAATCATTCCATTATACATGTACGATTAATTGGATAAATGTGACAATTATCAAATTAAATTTTATCTAATGTATATGTCACTATAATAATACATTTAACTATATATGGTACCTTATTGTAACTTAATGAAATTGACTCTATTACAAACAAGCAGTCTAAATATGTCCCATTATCCTACCCTCGATAATTGAAACTCTTAAATACTTTCATAAATTTCTATTATAGTAATCCTAAAAAATATTACATCCCACAAAATCATGATTGGATATGTTATATTATACTAGACTCTATGGAAATCCTCTTAACAAAGAAAAGTATGCTCATTTTTTCCATCATCTTATCCCACTATATTGAAATAAATAAGTGTTTTAATGTCATTCAAGATATCTCATATCCCCATAATATAAGAACTCACTTGTTAGAGCATGATACTTATATGAAATGATTTTTTTCCAACCATACTGAAATCGCAATATAAAATTATTTCATTAAGGAGGAATACATAAAACCCTAGTTATCATAGCTCATAAAAATATTTAAATCTTATTTTTCTACCACTAGAGAACCCACTATTAGAGCTCATAATGGGATCTAACATATTAGGCCCTCTATATTATCTAATAGAATTATTAGTAATGATGGAATTGTTTAATACCAGAAAATATTCTATAATAATGAAAAATATCATATTGTTTTTAATTGATGATCACAATACTATATTAAATTAAAAATTGTCTATAAACTCATATTTTACAAAAAATCAACCTAAATTTATAAAAAACTGAGAATCAAGTCTCCCTTTATTTTATGGAAGTCACTATCTACTATATCTAAATAAAATCCCATGATCTATCAAACTTTTGGGTCTCTAGAAAATATTCAACCGATATGGGAGTCTAAAATACATATCATGAAAGACCAGAATACATCTTAATCAATGAAAATATGTTCCCCCATTTTTTCAGTAAAAATTATAAGAAAGATATTTATATCATCATCTTCCTCTCCTCATGTCAATTATCATGGTGAAAAATATATTGGATCATCATGATCCAATCATCTATATATTGTGAACCACTTTTTACCTAGAAGATGGTTTGAAGATGCATCTTAATGTCCTGGGTGAGATCTTTTATCATAGAATAAGCCCTTTGAAATTATATATCTCCCATTTAAAAACCTTTATAAATCCATCATGAGTGGCATTAAAACACTATCCACTCAGGCTATAATTGAAGCATGTTTAATTACTCATTCCATGTGCTCTAGAAGACACTTAAATGGGGAATTGTCTCTATATTACCAAATTCCCTAATTAAAACAACATGAATAATAGTATTTTATATCAATAAAATTACTATATTCTATATTAAACCAATACTACACTCAATCAATGTCATCCAGAGTCATAGATCATCATGAATAGGCTCTCATTACTAACCTAACTATCCACACGTCTTATGCATATCAAAACACCAAAAATATCGACTATAAATGATTTGATTCCAACATATATCCATATAATAAACATGAATACGCTACCCACATTCATGTTATCATTAAAACAACATCTTAAAGTATAAAAGTAGTTATAGATTTAGTTTCATAAATATAAATAAATCAATATATTTTTTATTTAACTAATATCTAACCAATAAAGTATTTAAAAAAATATAAAATATTTTTTTGTTGAAAACTTTATTCACTATAAATCAACTTTCCAAAATCTTTTTCTAATCACACATAGTGATGAATATGTAATTTTAACATTGTGTTAAGTATAATTCATATACACACACCCTTTTACCACTTCATGCGAAGACTAAATAAATAATCATAGTTCACAAAATCATACTCCATCCCATTATAAAATGAAAATAATAGAAACTATTAATATCAATATCACACCTTAGAAACATGGAATTAAACTAAAAAAATTTGAATAGGATAAAATTAAAATTTTTACCAATTTTATAACTAGTATACCTACATATACGTATCTTAGAAATTAAATCAACAAGAAATATGGTGTCTGGTATCATTTTTTAATGTCTATCAACATGCACCTAATTTTCATGACCAATCCATGATATTTTTTTGAACTAAAAATTATTTTATTGTTATTATTAATCATACTAGGAAAAATACCTTCCCTGAAAAAAAAAGTTATCAAGGCTGTCTAAAGTGATGAAGGCCCAAGAAATCCCCTTGGACAAAATAATTACATTATCGGGGTAATGACCCAATGTTAGAGAGCACCAAAAAGGGTTCCTTAGGACTACTGCCCCTAGAAAGAGCATCTACTACAAATTTAATTTCCCTTGGAATATGTCTAATAGAACATTATTCCTAGATATCTAAGGTGAAATGTTGAACAATGTATGTCAAAATCCATGGCTTCTCAACTTTCTCATGTTAAGCCTGAATCAACACCTCAGAGTTTGATTCTAGTTCAGAACATGCCAATGAGAACCTGTTGCAAAGCATGGAACCCATTTTCAATGCACATACTTCCACACCCAATGAACTTCTCAGCCCATGAAGGTTTCTAAAAGAAAATATTACCGAAACATTACAATACAACACCAGACCTCCTCCACGCATCTGACCACCCTTAAATAATCCATCATCATTAATCTTGAATACATTCCCTAGTAGTTTCCACCTAATCTAGTTTCTCTGTGAAATGGGATGAGTCACTGGCTTGTTCAAGAAACTAAAAAGAATGTGAGATTGTTGTCCACCCTTTAGCAGTGTCCCTAATTTATGCTCAAGAGATTTCATCCTTAGTAGCTGCAAAAAACCAGACGTCTGAACCTATGTATGTTCCTTATTCCATGACTCCAAAAGTGTCTAGAAAATCTCTATAAAAACAATACTACATACCTTGTACTCCATCTCATGCTGCTCCAAACCCAATAACCTAAAACATCCTGAATCAAATGGAAAAGGTTTCCAACTTACAGAATATACCTTCCCCATATAATGAAAGGAATATTACCTTAATATAATAACCAAAATACAAAAAAATAGATAAGAATATTTAAAAAATATACCAAAGTGAAGATATATACTAATATAAAAAATCAAAACATAAACCATTGTTTTCACCATACAACATCATATTAAATGATTTTCACATCATACAAGTAATATATCAAAATGATCAACCTTAGCTGGTCATTTATATCCATAGAAGTATGTAAAATTAAATAATAAAGTGAGGATTCACTACTGGAAAGATGAGCTTTCCCAACACTTCTATACCAACGGTTTGTAAAAACCGTTGGTATAGGTACCCTTTCCCAACGGTTTGGTAAAACGTTGGGAAAGGGTCACTCTTTCCCAACAGTTTATGCTAAACCGTTGGGAAAGGGTGTGTTTTGAGCCTCTTTCCCAACGGTTCACCAAAACCGTTGGGAAAGAGTGACCTTTCCCAACGGTTTTACAAAACCGTTTGGAAAGAGTGACATTTCCCAACGGTTTTACAAAACCGTTGGGAAAGGGTGTGTTTTGAGCCTCTTTCCCAACAGTTCACCAAAACCGTTGGGAAAAAACACCCAAAATTTCAACCTTCGGGCTAAATAAACTCAACCCACCATAACCTATCCCAACGGTTTTGAAAACTGTTGGGATAGGTTCTTTAATTATTTTCCAGAACTACTAACCGAGAACATTATATAAATCAAAATTTAAAATACTTATGAGAATACACATATATATTTATGTAATTATGATCACAAAAGTCATGTTAGGTTAGTGGTTGAGTCGTTCAATGATAAACGAGGGGTCCTGGGATCAAATCCCAGTGGATGTTTAATTTTTGGAATTTATATACCAACGGTTCCATTAACGTTGGTATAGATTTCATATTTCTTATACCAACGGTTTTTGGAAAACCGTTGGTGTAGACCTATCCCAATGGCTTACTTGGCTACGGTTCTCCAAACCGTTGGTATAGGCTATACCAACGGTTTGGAGGCCTATACCAACGGTTCCAAACCGTTGGTAAAGGTTAGTTTTCAATTAGTGAGTATTTATCACCAAATGGTTCTTAACCTCAGCTTGGTACTTTCATTACATCCACATCAACATTATATATATAAAAATCCTATCATTTTTCTCTGTACAAATCCTTTATCATGAACCATAAACTCTTCCCATATAAAGGGGTGTGCACATTACAAGAAATTATCCTTTTATCATCCTTTTATTATTTTTAACATTGGTTAGAAATAAATGTTAATATAGAGGAAATTAAAATGATAGTTTTAAAATGAGTATTTTAAAACCAAATTAAATTCTATAACATTCAATGTTGGTTACTATAACAACCATTATTGAAATCCCCAGAAAAATAGATATATAGTGGCTTTTACTATTGTTTTTAGAAAAAATCTAATGTTAAAATCCAAAATAAATACGAATATATTTTTGGAAATTAAGTTTCTGTTATTATGAAAACCAACACAAAAAGGACATCAAAATTTAGTTTTATATAAAACCTGATGATTACATCCACATTCCCAAGCGGTGATGAGTAGGTGGAAACTGGTCTTCATGGTTATGATGATGGGTAGGAGCCTAGAATTGTAGTTTTTAATGAGTTGTTTTTGTACTTGAACTAAATGCGGAGGCTTGGTTGTTGTTTAAGTCATGAGGTCATGTTGGGTTCCCCCTTATCCCTTAAAAGGGAGTATTTAATAAAAAAATTAATTTTCAGTCAGCCACATTCAACATCATGTGTTATGAAAACTGATTTTGAAAATCCAAAAACAAATTCGAGGCAATTTGAATTTCAACTTCAGTAATTTTGATAGAGGGTGTTGAAAGTGTCTTGTAACATTTGTTCTCACAAGAACTGAAATTAAAAGTTAATTATTTTTATAAAAATATAAAAAATATAATATTCCAAGAAAAATATCATGAATTATTATAGAAAAAAATATTTCAAAATATCTGAAACTAGTTTAAATAAGCATTAAAATTATAAATGAAATAATTAATACAAAATAATTTACTAAAAAATGTACATATAAGTGAATCTTTTAGATGTACATCTATAATTTTATAATACCTAAAAAATATTCTATAAATAACCCATGATGATGTCTTATTTCATCATTTTTATTTGATAAAACATCAATATAATCCTATGAAAATAATTGATTCAAATTAAAAATACAAATTATTGGTATAAAATAAAAGTGTTATAATTTATCTATCCTTTTGGTAATTGTCATTTTCCAGTTATGTTAGATTTGATTTTTTTAATATGTAATCATGACATTTTATAATTATTTTTTATTATCAGAATATGTTTATGAAACAACACTTAGAAAATAAGAATCATGATATATTAATGAAAAAACAATTATTAACTAATATAAAATTTACCCACATCCATATTCTCATATTTAATTTTTTTTCCAAATTATGGACATTTAAACATTGTTAAACTACATACATGAAATACATTTTTATATTTTCATTGAAAAAATGTATATAATAAACTAATATAAGATTAAATAACTATAGTATACAATAAGAGTTTCTAATTTAAAAATTCATTAAAATTTGAAGAACTCCACCCAATAAAGAGTAAAACTAATTTTTTCTACATTCAAGTGGAATGAATTGGCTTAACATTACATTTCCATATAAATTTAATATTTTCAACATTAATAAAATTATAATTCATAATATTTATTGGTTATATAATTATCCTTAACTATAAAATAATGTAAGACACAATCACATAATCATTTAATTTAGTAATAATTTAGGTATATATTTAACAATAGAATCATCTACCAAATATTTCATAGCAGAAAAAAACTATTATAGATACGTAATACCATAAAATTATGTTCTCTCATTTTGGATTAAAATAGTTTCATGATACTCAAATAGATAGTTAATAAATTAATTCCATAAAGGTTATATTTAATTAATGAACAGAAAATTTAGATTGAAAATTATGTATATGGAAGAAAACAATGACATGTGTGTAGAGATATCATCACTAAATACTAGATCCATGATATACTATTTAAATAATTTCAATACATATTCCCTCCCATTATGTCACATTTCGTTAAAATTTTAAAATGTGGGGTAAAAATAGAACTTCAGGTTAATTTTATTATCCTATAAAAAATTGTTAATTATATGATGGTGTTGTTTCAAAAAACATTTGTTTCTTTTATAATGATTAATTTGATTTCATATACTTATATAAATGGTAAATCTATGGGAATATGACATGTAACATTAAATCAAGACTAAATAAATATTAAAAAAAATCACACACCTAATATTTCAATTGACAAAGAAGGCTAGCTTTTTATAGTAAAAAGAACCATACTACCTCCAAGTCTAGTCATCTCCTTAGTCGGAAATGCAACTGGTAAAGTTAAATCAATGATGTCATGTGTCGGTAAAATTTTCTATAATCACTATAGATTTTAATTATATATATAATCCCCAAAAAGATAAATGAATCTATGTGTGATGATATGTAAATTGGGTTCCAGAACATGCAACTCAAATTATATAGTAGTGTCAGAATAAGGAGGTGTAGGAACCTGGTATGTAAGTTGAGAAGACTACATCTATCTCCCAAATAATATAAACACAAATGTTTATATGATATAATTCAGTCATATATATCCAAATTCATCTCCCATAGTTTATTATTCAAGGGAGATATTCCACCCAAATATCCTCCCCCTTGATTTCATTCTAGGATGAATTTGTTTCTATTACTGACAGTCACCTAATATCCCCTTATACGACCTGAGTGATCTTTCATTAATTAAACATTACCTATAATGTAAATCCTAAACTCAGGGATAGAGTTACCATTAATTTATCTCACTTAAATTGAATCCTAATATTATATATGTAAATATAATATCAGTTATATAAATTTAAAAAATACTAATATTCAAGAAAAATAATAATTAATTCCTTAAATTCTTCTCAACTACTTTTTTAATGGATTGGAAAGAAACGTATCCTTTATTAATAGTTTATCTTTTCCATTTTAATGGAAAATATGGGTAGAAAATGGATGAACTATACTTATTCATATCCTCTACAAAATTTACCTCTTCATTAATCAATCCTTTCAGCAATCCTTTTATTCTCCAGTAAATGATAACTTCTACATGAAAAATTAGAAGGGTATACATTTTGTGACTAGATAACTTGGTGAGATCACCTAGATTACTATTAAATAAGAAAAAATAAATAATTTATAAATAATTTAGTAATTAATTTTTCAAATTAATAATATATACAATAATTATGATACCAGAAAGTACTCCTTTAATAGGTCAGATACAAATTTGTCCCTTTAGTCTATATCAAAAAAAAATATTTAAGCCAAGAGTCTTCATTCTATTCTTTAAGAAAAATATAATTTTATGTAAATTATTATTTAGAATCACTCTCTCTAATTACCACAAAATATATCCAAATCTTCATAATCACTTTTGTATCATTAAATAAGAATGTAATCTATAAATAAGTAGATTAAATATTAATCATATTTGATATATAATATGTTGATAATTGAAGAAAATAAAAATTGATGATATATTATACCTATACAAACTCATAAAAAAATACTTCATTATGTAGTTCAAACTCCTATAATCCGGATATAATATGCGAATCTTATAATGGCTCAACATAGAAATATAACTCTTAATTTTTTATTCAATTAAACTAGGTTTTTATTGTCATAAAGTTCAATTATCATCCTATTGTCCTTATTATAAATTTGTTGTTTTGGTTTCCACTTCTACCACATTTTGGAATTGTATTTTATAGAAGAAGGAGAATTTTCTATTTTAAGGATCACATATAGTGTGGTAAATAATTTCAATAAACTAATGATCAAATTCAGAAAAAAAAATTAATTATTGATTATATATTAATATAAAAAACCATACTTATAATTCAGTAAATAATCCTATACCATAGTGTAATTTATTTAAATAGATGAATTTAGATTTTCTGTAGAAGGGTTCTTAAGGGATGGATTTGAATTCTCAGTAAAAGAATGTGATTCATGTGCCTCTTCTTGATCAACCATTTTTTACCATTGATGTAAGCTCTCCTCTCCCAGTAGCTCTAGAACCAATAGATCACCCCCCTTCAAAGGATTTCTGAGCTTTATTGATGGCCACAATGTTGGACCATCCTTTTCTAGTTTCTCTAGCCTCCCATCCAAGTCCATCTATGAAATATGTTCTCCTCACCCCTATCCAAGCTCATTTAGTTTCTCTATTTTTTGTTGTTCACATGGGTTCCTCATTTGTGGGATCAAATGATGGGTCTATAGTACTTTCCTTCATGGAATATGCTTTTAATGAATCCTTGAAACTCATTATGTGGTACTTGGTGGCATGGTTTAGGAAACAAAAACCTCAATTGAGCCTCTTCCAAAAAGTTTCCATGTGTGGAACATGAATCAACATACCAATGTATCCAAGCTAATCATGAAATTTTTCCAAATCATGATGGTCTCTTAGGATGATTTCATCAAATATTAGGCTTATATCCCTAGTTCATTCATTAAATTGGGGTTTCACCTCTATCGTTGGTCTATGGAAGTCCCATACGGATGGGATTCCCCCTATCTAATGGATCCCAGACCACCCTAAGGGGGGGGGGGGTGAATCAGGGTGTCAACTTTTTTCTCACAAAATTTTGGATCTTGTTCCCATATTGGTAGGAACTGTTTAAAGGTGTATAATCAATATGTGTACTAATTAAAATATTCACATGCAGAATGAAAACATGCCACTTTTACTTTGTTCACCACAAAGGGCTGCATCAAAGGATCATATGTTGGTAGGTTGTTAGTCTAACCTAATTCCACTATTATTAATTAGCTATGGATTAAAAGGATTCAGGAAAATTCAATCTATCCCAGGAACACTACCTTTACAATGTTTTAGGGATATCTCACTTCTTCCCTCAGATCACTTCTGTAGGCTCCCCCAGGCTCACTAACTTGGGAGGCGTCTCACTCAGTTTATCAACTTGAAGGTCTCTTCAATATATTAACATGGAAGTCTTTGTCTTTTTTCAGCATGAGACACTACTTGTGTCGAAGTCCAAAGTTGATGCTCTTTTAGCTTCAATATTCTTTTTTAGTGCAATAAATGAATGCACTAAATCTTCTTCTTCTATTTAGCCAAAATCAAAAGTACCTATGTGATTGTTCAAGCAGTGAAGATCAATACACTGGGCATCATCAGAATCAATTCCCCTTTATTCTTTTCATGTAAGCATGTGATCTTGCATGTAGCATTTTTTTGAAATTATATTCTTTTTTTTATCATATTATCTTCCTCCTGGTGCAATTATTATTTTATTGAATGAGTTTTACCACTTTACCTATGAATGAAAGCATGAATGTGTACATACATTCCTCTTTGGATATGTTTAAATATTGAGTGCA
Organism: Viscum album; assembly: GCA_963277665.1. Taxonomy (NCBI): domain Eukaryota; kingdom Viridiplantae; phylum Streptophyta; class Magnoliopsida; order Santalales; family Viscaceae; genus Viscum; species Viscum album. The sequence goes on from OY728138.1 coordinate 1,335,551,331, forward strand.
TGTATGTGCATACTTTTCTTGGTCTTCTTATTTCTTTCACATTCCATGCAAGTTATGATAAACACAACTTGTCCACTTATTCTTTTCCTGTATAGAAACTATAATGGGTATAAGCCTTTGGACACATACTCCTTTCTTCACATGTGCACACAAAAACACAGACACACACACACACTGCCTCCCTAGTGTTCTACTCCTCTTCTTCTTTGCATACAATAAAGCACAACCTCAATTTTCTTTAAATATCGCACATGAGTGTATTCATGTACATCCTTCCCCCGCTTTCTTGCTTATATTTCTTCACCAATGAAACAACTCCTGCAAACATAATTGTTCAAAATACAAAAAAGGATGTTTTTTACCTTCTCTTCATGGAACCAAAAAGGTTCATAGGTCTTATTATTCATGAAGATGGAATGAGTGGATCTTCTCTATTGAACTAGGGATGGTTCGTGGATCTGTTCTTTGTAGAGCACATCACAGGTGAGCTTGCACCTATTTCTTGCATATAGGATCACCTCCACAAAGCACGATGAGGGTTTTCATTAAAATATTTGTATGTTTTTGGGTTCCTTAACATAGAGGGTGTGGTTCTTCCTATTTTCTAGGTCATTTCAAGTGTGGATAGTCCTTGTTGAAGGCCCTCAGTTCTTGGATTTATAATTCATGTAGATTGAATAACAAGGGAGTGCTCTATTTTAAAATAGGAGCACTCGAGTATGCAGGATGCAGCCTCTCATGGTCTTGAGGCTTCTCCTTTTATAGGCGTGGATAAAAGCCTTTCACTGCATTAAAATCTCTTCAAGGTATTCCATATGACCAGGTATTTGAATGCCTTAGATATCTGGTGTTTAAGGATTTTCAAGACCGTCTTTTAGATACATTGAAAATCTTGGCAAGTTTCGTTTTTATGTGTGTGGACTTCTCCCTTTCTGATCACATGCATGCATTCATGATTGAAAGCTATCTTATTTTAAAATGTAGCATAGATCACCAATGTGGCCTCAAAAATCTATTTTATTTGGACGAGCTTCGTATTCAAGTTATACACATGCCTGAAAAATGATCATTGCATGAATGGTCTCAGTTATATCCAAATAACCTCATGGAGTCGGTATTATCCACCTTTGATAGATAGATATCAAACATGGTGGTTCATTCCTTATCACTGATGAGTAGCAACATTGGCGTCAGGCACCAGAGGTAGAAGACGATGATACTGGGTTTCTTCAAATTACGAGGTATCATTGGACGACTCCTATTTGAATACATAGGTGCAGATGTAATGGATGACCAGGATTAGATGATCAGATGTCGTGGGTGATCAGACAGTCAATAGAGAAACACATGAGATGAATGGATGGGATTGCTTCCATATTTTTTAAATGATGAATATTATCCCATATCACTCATCCCACATCGTAAACGATACATGGATATGCCAAGGTTTATCAATCAACTCTCTCCAGCATCGACTCAGATTAATTCCTCTCCCTCCATAGTACCGTCCCATACCGTGTTATTTATGGGCACATTTTGCACCCACCTCCTACGTGGTCTTTGACCTAATATCTACACGGGCCGGTACATGGCCCTGTCTTGCCACTTGCGGGCTATCCAGGCTGGCTTCCCCTTTAGTGCGGTCGACTCTGTTCCGCATGTGCCTCTGGTTGAGGCTAGTTGGTTGGCTCGTGGGTTGGCCCAATTTTTTAAGCAAGCCTATATAAAAATACTTCTATGTATAAAGTTCATGGAAACTTATTAGTTCAATCATGCATAGACACCTTAGAATTCCAATCATCTTCCACATCCTCTTTCTCTCTTCATTTTCTTTTTGGACTACAAACTCCATATAGCTTCCTCATCCTCAACTTATCATATTTATTGTCTTATAAAATTTATCACCTTTGATACATGCATTTAGAACATAGAACCAATTCATCAATCGTCTGAATTAGACATTCTCCATTAACTATGACTTTGGAGAGCTCTTTATTTATCTTGATCATCATTCAAAAACTAATTGAAATACATTGGAAAAAATACAACATACACACCAAAGTGTTCCAAAAAATATCCCCCCTATGGATTGGTTGTCAATACCCAATGTTATCTATCAAATGAATGTGTCAATGTGAATATTCTCTCTCATTCACATTTCTTTCTCTCCCCTTTTTTACATATCAATCTTTAATTTCACTTCTCTCCCCATTATTGACAATAAATAGAAACTTCATGGGAAATGGGTATCAATCCATACTTAAATAATGTGTCATCCATCATTTCACTCTATGTCTACTTGAGAAATGATCAGTTAAGAAAACAAGATGATTTGATTTAGATAACAAATCTGTCCATTACCCACTGATATGACACCTTATGAGATGAGAAGTCATGAAATTGTCTTCAAGGGGATTACACCTTCATTCAAGGATGAAGATATGAAATCATTTTAAGAATAAAAAACCTGAAACTCCTTTTTCAATGACATTATATTCATGAATTTTTCTAAGTAGTTATATTTTATACCACATGAAATAATAACTCAGAGAAATTCTTTATTTGTATCCCTTTAAAGGGAAAAAAAATTTCATAAATGTTTATTTAGTTCTCCCCTGGAGACCTTACTTCACCTTCAATTACCTATAATAAAAACCAAAACACAGTGTACAAAATATTTAAGGGAATAAGGTAAATACTCATTGCTTCATCGATGTGAACAACTTGGTTGAGATGGTTTTCTCAACCAAAATCTCTATTTTATCCACTCTTCACACTTTCACATTTGATATTCAATTATGGTTGTGGTTGTTTGGACTTGATTACTTATTTCATTTTCCTCATTCTTTATGAATATTTTGGCGAGAAAACCAATATTTCATTAGGGATTGTGGTTGCAAGTTTGGATTTTCCACATGAATTCTTCTGAGTTTCATTTTCTTGGTAGTTATTTTGGATGCACCACCCTTTAACTTATTGGATTTATAATCCAAAGAATTCTCACCTTTCTTTCTTGTAATATTCTTGGAAGTATATTTTTACCACATAATTTTGATTACATCCCAAGGAAACTTCTTTTTTCTTATCCAGATTTGTGATCTTATTTTCTTGTCAAATTTGGATGCATGTTGAGATAAACATGTACCAAGACTGTGACTACTTCCATTTCATACATCATATATGTTATCAAGCATTCCAAATCTATTTGCAGTATATAGATGCTTCTTGATATATGGATGTATCTTATTCTTCATTATATTTCTCCTCCTTGATATGGTATTCCTTTATGATTTTTTCATTTTGAGGATTATACCAAGAATCTAATTCACAATTTCCAAACTAGTTTAAATGCCAACATTTTCCAAGAAATCTTGACTTCTTGCAATCCTCTAGATATTTTTTTTGGGAATACTTATTTATTTTTGATCTATATGGGGAACCAACTTCTAAATTCTTTTTATTATCCACCCTAGCCATGGTGATACTTATCTCATCACTTTTTTTCATCAATACTTGTTCAGATTTTTTCTTCCAACTGGCACTTTTTGTAGAAAAAATTTAGAAACATTATTACAATATAGCATGGATGGTACCTTTTCTTTCTTATCTGCTTTTGATAAATAATTGAGTGAAGTAATGATCTTCTTATCACATGCTGAAGGACTTTTGAGAATAGAATCCTCCATTGAATTCTGAATTCCAAGAAAAACTGTTTCTTTCTTTTGTAAAGGCTCAATATGTATGTTCTCAATATTGGTCAAATAGGTTTCCAATTTTAGGCACTCAATATTGAGGATGATTTTCTAATCTTTAATCAATATCATATTCTCTTCGCAAGACTTCTTCAATCATTCAATTTATTCTTCATAGTGCAGAAATTTATTATACATTAAAGAGTCATGTTCCTTGATCTTCATGGATATTTATTCCCAATGTAAACCCTTGACCTCAATGTTTTTTTTCAATTTATCTTAAAAAACATAGATCCCTTCCTCAATAACATTCTCAAATTCCATGTTTTCTTTAAATTATTTATAGTGCTTCATGGAAATAATTTCATATTATTTCTTGTTTTTTTCAAAGGCTTAAATCTGTCTGGTGAGATTTAGACATTCAATTTTTTTTCCTTCTATACCCTTCTCCACATTATCAGAATATCTTTCTAGTCAGGTGATCTCAAATTTTATACATTGAAATATTCTACAAACATCAGAAATTATTTCTTAGGGAATACCTTGCAGATAGGTTCTTAATTTCTCTTGATCACTAGAAAATGGGATAAAGTTATCTTCATTTCCTTTAGTAGAAACATGAGACCCATACTTCTTACCTTACAAGACTAAAACATCATTATTAGAAAGGAATGGAGAACCATATAATAACTCTTCTTTAGATAAGAGGTACTCCATCTACTGCTTCTTCTCTTTATATTTTTTCTATATTCCAAGGTCTTGATGGATATAGACATTTCCTATGAAATAACAAAATATTCATCGAAACTACACTTCATCCTTGATTCAGGAAACATAAATCAAATCCTCCACTAAATATAATGACTGTAGAGTATCCAATATATGTGAACCATTCCCTTTGATACCAATTGAAGTGTCACAGACCACCCTACGGGGGGGTGGGGGGTGAATCAGGGTGTCACATTTTTCTCAAAAAATTCTTGATCTTGTTCCCACAATGGAAGGAACTCATTAAAACATGTATGATGGATATGTGAAGCAATTAAAACATTCACATGAAAAATGAAATCACACCACTTTTACTTGGTTCACCACTAAGGGCTACATCCAAGGAGTACATACCAATAGAATGTCAGCCGTTTTAATCCTACTATTCTCTACTAGTTTCAGATTACAATGATTCGGGCACAATCACTCTGTCATAGGAACACTACCTTTACAAAGGTTCATGGATAGCTCACTGCTTGCCTCAAATCACTCCCATAGGCTCCCCTAATCTCACTACCTTGGTAGAGGTCTCACTTAGTTTATCAACATGAAGGTCCCTTCAATAGATTGGAATGAAATTCTTTTTCTCTATTTAGCGTGAGACATTTCTTGCATCGAATTCTTTAATTGATGATATTTTATATTCAATATTATTCATTATTGAAATAGAAGAATGCACCAAATATTCTTCTTCTTTTCATCCAGAACCACAAGAACATATGTGATTGTTCATGTTGTGATGATTATCTCACTGGGCATCATTAGAATCAATTACCTTTTCTTCTTTTCATATAAGAATGTGATCATGCATGTAACATTTTGTTTAACTTATCTTCTTCTCTCTCTCCTCTTTTCTTTTTTATTGGTGGAGTAAATATTTTCTTGAATAAGTTTCACCCTTTTACATATTCAGGCGAGCATGAAAGTGTACACACATTATTCTTTGGATGTGTTTAAATGATTTGGTCTTGTATGTACTAACCATTCATGGTCTTCTTCTCTCTCTTTATTTTCATGAAAGTGATGCTAAACAAATTTTTTCCACTTATTCTTTTCTTGTGCACAAATTCTATGGGGTAAAATCCATTGGACATGCAATCCTTTCTTCACATGTTCACACACACACACACACACACACTATGTTCCTTGTGTTCTTCTCATCTTCTTTTTTTCATACAATCAATCATGACCTTGGGTTTCTTAAAATAATACATGTGAGTGTATGAATATACACCCTTCCCTTACCTTTGCAATTTTATTTCTTCACTAAAGAAACAACCCCTATAAACAGAATTTTTGAAACATTAAAAATAGGATGTTTTTTACCTTATCTTGATAGAACTAAAGATGTTCATGAGTCTTAATCTTCATGAAGAGGGTACAAATGGATCTTATTCATAGAACCGGGGAAGGTTCATGGATCTATTATTTTTAGAGAACAACAATGGTGGGCTTGCACTGATTTCTTGTCTGTGAGATCATCTCCATAAAGCACAACGAGGGTTTGTCTTAAACTAGTTGTGTGTTAATGGGTTCCTTCACACAATGGGTGCATGCATTTATCATTTATAGGTCACTTCAAGAGTGTCTAGCACTTGTTGAAGTCCTGCAGGTCTTGGATTTCTCCTTCACATATAATGAAGAACCATGGAGTACTCTATTTTAGAACAGGAGCACTCAGGTATGAGGGAGGCAGCCTCTCTTGGTCTTGAGGATTCTTGATTTATAGGTGTGGATCAAAGCCTTTCACCACGTTAAAATATCCAAAAGATATTCCATATGATCATGTCTTCAAATGCCTGAGATATATGGTGTTTAATGATTTTCAATCGCATGTTTGAGATATTCCACAAATATTTGGAAGTTTCCTTTTCATTTTCACAACCTTATACCTTTCTGATCATGTGCATGCATTCAATATTTCATGTAATATTATTTTAAAATGTAGCTCGGACCATCCACATGGACTCACAACTCTACATTCTTCAGCCGAGCTTCGACTTCAAGTTATACGCATTCATGAAAAATGATAGTTTCATGCATGGTCTCGGTTCGATCCAAATACATGCACACATTCGACATGATCCACTTATGATAGAAATAAAACAAAACATGGTAGTTTGTTCTTCATTTCCATTGAGTAGCAGTAGCGGCATCATGCACTGGAGGTAGAAGATGGAAGCTCTAGGATTTTCAAATGTTGTGGGAGCATCGAACAACCCTATTTTGAATATGCAGGGTGGAGATGCAATAGACGACCATGATTAGATGATTGGATGCTTCTTGTGACCGAATGGTCAAGCGAGACATGTATGAGATGAAAAATTGGGATTTTATCCACATTTTTTAAATGATGAACTATAAAATGTATCACTCATCCCACATTGAACTAGAGACATGAATATTCCATGGTTTATCAATCAAATCACTTTGGCATAGACTCAGATTACTTCTTCTCTCTCCACAGTACAAGCCTATACTGTGTTCTCTGTGGGCACTCTCTACGCCCACCCTCTGTGTGGGTTTTAGCCCAATATCTACATGGTCCTATACACAACCTTGCCTTTCCACTTGCGGGCTAGCCTCACTAGATTTTGCATGGACACGGTCGACTCTATTCTGTATGTGCCTCGGGTAGAGTCTGGATTTTCATCTCGTGGGATGGCCCAATTTTATAAGTAATCCAATATAAAAATATATCTAAATATAAAGTAAATATACACTTATTAGTTCAATCATGAATTTCCACCAAAAAAGGACAATCCTCTTGTACATACTCTTTCTCTCTTCTTCATTTTCTTTTTGGACTAAAAACTCCAAATAGATTCTTTATCAGAAATTAATCATATTTATTGTCGTAGAAAATGTATCACCTTTGATACATTCATTCAGAACTTAAACCAGTTCAACAATTTTATGAATTATCCAATCTCCATTAACTATGACTTAAGAGAGATCATTATTTATCTTAATCATCATTCACAAGCTCATTGATAACCATTCACAATAAATAAAAATTACACACCAAAGTTGTCCCAACACTATCTGTGGTTTGGGTTAAACTTCACAGACCCCCACTTTCATTCCAAACCTATATTTTTAGGAGAATATTAGTGAATATCTTGGAGAATTTATTTTTGAAGAAGACCACACCCTCTGGCTTCAAGACTCTGTGGTAGAAATATTTTCATCATAATGGATCTATTATCCCTAAATCTACCTCTAATGCCCTTATGAGTTTAAGGATTGTTGGAATGGATAAAACCCTGATTTTAACCCTTAGGGCTTCACTACTACTAGGATGTCACCTCCTTTGTCATTCATTATTGAATTGCATAGTATAATATTCTCATCTTGTATCTTGATGATAGTAACATCCTATGGTCTAAGATGAATATCTATCCCTAGGTACTAGTCTTTCTTGATCATTAGTCATCTCTTCTCTGGTGATTCTTGATTTGGATTGTGACTATCTGAAATTGACCTCATCACTTTCCCCCATCCCACATTCTTCTCAGTTATTTTTAAAACTATACCCTATGAAAATCCTTCATCCTCTTCATCCCTCACATTTTCTATTTCCCCAACAATTGAATCTCATAATTCATTCTATGTCCATGACAGTAGGAAGTCCAAAGGGAAGGATATTATTTGTTATGAATATACATATATACCACTTACCCTAATAGTTTATGAAAATTTAGTTTCCCTGGTTATGCTATCAGATATCTATAGTGTGTTTTTGTATGTGCATGTGAGTTCATCATTCAACTTGATGACCTAGATGTGTGCCTGTGTCAACTAATAGGCCTCTGAGGTGGAGTTAAAGTCGCCCTACAATATAAATACTCCCTAAAATGGGGTATTTAAAAGATCTCATGCTAGGAAAATGTATTCTTTTTCAAGGGAGAAAGATAAGTGTATTTCCTCAACTAGGGATTGTTCCATGAAAATTATATTTTAGCATTCTCAATAATCATAGATAATAACCATATCCTTGGAGCCTAGGTTGAAATGGAAATCCTCTCTAGTGTTGTATCCAAGAATAGTGTCTCTCATATGGGTGTCCTGGAGCCGATGAAATGTCCTACAAAGATCAGGGAGTATGCCAAGAGTATTGAACTAATGTATTATTTTTATGAAGATATCATGAAAAACTATATATAGGATTTATAGAATCCCTCTATAGTGATGGATAAGTTTGTGGAGACTAATAATCACTTATAAAATAAAGGTGAAGCCAGTAATCATTGTAGTTTCTTATCATTCATTTATGCACAGTGAGAGGATCAACCATGTAAACAAATCTCGATAGATCTTAATTACTTCAATCTAGAGAAGAATCCATGGATTATGGGAGGTTAAAGTGACATGATTATAAATAAATCTGAGTATAAATGTGGTAAATACATCCCCCATATCAATAGGTTCATATTATCATCTGTCATAGCTTAGGTGGGTCTTCTGGATTTTGGCTACTCAGGTGACTGGTTAATCTGGTGAAATAACTAGAGGGGGATATGGAAAGCATGGTGTATTTTGGATCTATGCTTTGGTAACCCCCAAGTCATTTCTTAATTCTCTAATACAGAGGTCATCTACCTAGTATATCTTTTTTCGGACAACTCTCCCCTTCCCATCCATCTCAAGTTGGAAAACACTGGCGGTAGGTACTTCTTCTTCTCAAACTGGTGGTTTCATAACATTGAAATTCTCAATTAAATGCCAAATTCCTTGGATAATCTGAGTTAGGGAGGAAGATGTAAAATTTTCCAAAATAAACTATCCCGTCTAAAACCTTATCTCTTGGATTTGTCCAATTATCTCCCTATGGTTCAGCTGACCATGGAAGTCATTAAAAGGGAAATTGAGAGTGTTGAATCATTCTTGGAGGAATAATGAGAATATGACCTCCTTGTTTACATGGGGGTAAAGATAAAATAGTTTAATGTGATATTACTGGAACATGAGATATGTATCGATGATAGTTATCAGGATACACAACTTTGAGAAGTCGATCATAACACCTCCTCTATTAATTTTTGTGTAAAGGTGAAACAAATTCATTATGTCCTGATCATCCAACATGAAAAAGAATCCATTAGTAATGATATGGAAGAGATGGAGGTATGTTTAATGACCACTTCAATTCATTAAAGTGCAATCCTAACTTTGATAAGAAGATTTTCTATCTTGGCGATCAAGAGGACCTCTTTGACTCGATCATGAGAGTGGTCTTTAGCCATATCAATGACCATATAGGTGGTGTTCTGGAAGATAAGTATGTTTGTATCGCTATTACCTAGTTCAATAAAAAGGGGTAACCTTTCCCTGATAGGTTCTTGGGTCTATTCCATGTTATCTCTTTTAATTTCATCAAGGATGACCTTGTTGCTACTATCAATGATGTCTTTCTCTAGGGGGTTCTTCCAAAAGTTTCATGTGCAACATATCTAGTTCATATATCTAAATTTAATGATACAAACTTATTCAAAAAATACTAACCGATAATCATGTGAAATTTTTCATACACGGTGTTGTATTCCATCATCAATAGTAGGATCTCCTAGTTTATCCATGGTTGGGTCCCAACAGAATAACATGCATTTATCCAAGGTGGGTCTATCCAAGGTGTAATGATAATTTTACAAGATATGGTTAGAGAAATCAATATGATGGTGGTGACATCCTACATTTTTATCAGGGTTGATATGGATATGTCTTATGACCTCCTTGAATAGAAATTCATCATTCAGATGATGAGATGCATGGGGTTCTCTGATTGGGTCCCTCACTTGTTGTTTTAGTGATATAGATCAACCTTATTTATTATTTTTATATTGGGGAGGTAATGTGGATTCCTGAAATTAGTTAGGGGGTTAGGAAATGAGATCCCCTCTCACCCAACATCCTCATCATGACCCAAGATATATTTATCAGGCATATCACCTGATGCATGAAAATGGTATTCTTATTCTATACCACTACAGGTCAAAATTATATGGTCTTTCTCATATACTTTTTGATGAAAATTTGGTATAATTCATCAATGGACCCAACTATTCATTCAAAGTATTCCACAAAATTATTTGAGATTATACTAGATTGAGTGAGAAAATCATGAACTGGGAAAATAGACGGGTCTTATTTGCATGATCTTGTTAAAAAAATTGAAATAGAAACATTGGGTATATATTTGGAATTCTTTTTTTGAGCTTTCCCATGGAATATTTGGGTGCAGATATTTCTCCTCGAAGGGTACATGTTAGTCACTCTGATGGTTTGGTTAATAATACTACCAACTGAATAAAAAACTAGAATATCAATTTCTTTTAGTTTGGTAGAAGAATTACTGTAACACCCCCGAATGATAAAGGGTTAAATGAAAAAATGTTATAACTCATGTCAACAAGGTGCACCTTCTTTTTCGATAGATTACTTGATTAGAACTCCACAGTTAAGCATGCTTGGCCTAGATTAGTGATCATAATGTGTGACCTTCTGGGAAGTTTCCCAGGGTGTGTGTGAGTGAGGAAAGAGAACACTAGAAAGGACATGTGTTGGCTTGAGGGGACAATAATTATTCAGATGACCTGTTCGGGCATGTGGGCAGGTCTCAGGGTGGGGACCATGTGTCTAAGGGGAAACTGGTGGTACCTGGCTGGCCAGGACCCGGCGACCTTGTTAATGATGGGGGTGTCTGTGCTGTCACCAGGGCCCTGTTGTTACATTTGGTATTAGAGGTGGTACCCAGACATAAGTTTGATGACATGCCTGGGTTGAGATATAGGGTCCACAATGAGGACGTTGTGCTCTAACAGGGGGGGGGGGGTGATTGTAACACCCCTGAATGATAATGTGTTAAATGAAAAAATGATATAAATCATGTCAACAAGGTGCACCTTCTTTTTCAAGAGACTACATGATTAGAACTTCACAATTAAGCGTGATAGGCCTGGAGTAGTGATCAGGATGGGTGACCTTCTAGGAAGTTTCCTAGGGTGTGTGTGAGTGAGGAAAAAGAACACTGGAAAGGCCCCTTCTAGGAAGTTTCCTAGGGTGTGTGTGAGTGAGGAAAAAGAACACTGGAAAGGACTTGTGTTTGTCTGAGGGGATAATCATTAGTCAGATGACCCGTTCAGCCACGTGGGTGGGCCTCAGGGTAGGGGCCACATGTCTGTGGGGCAACATGTGGTACCTTGCGGGCCAGGACCCAACAACCTTGTTAAAGGTCGGGTGTCTGTGCTGTCACCAGGGCCTAGTTGTCACATTAAAAATTGGGTAAAGATCTAACATAGTAGATAACATAAACCACATATGTTAATACGGTAGGCCCGTAGGCTGCTCCCATCCCTGTCAGGGGAGATGTCAACCATCTCTACTTTTTAAAGGTGGTGGGGGTGATTGTAACACCTCCAAATGATAAAGGGTTAAATGGATAGATGATATGACTCATGTCAACAAGGTGCACCTTCCTTTTTGGGAGACAGCCTGATTAGAACTCCACAATTAAGCGTCCTTGGCCTGGAGTAGTGATAAGGATGAGTGAGCTTCTACAAAGTTATTCTGGGTGTGTGTGAGTGATGAAAAAACACACAAGAAAGGACATGTGTTGGACTGTGGGGATAATCATTAGTCAGATGACCCATTCAGGCATATGGGTGGGCCTTAGGGTAGAGGCCACATGTCTGCAGGGAAACTAGCGGTACCTGGCGGGCCAAAACCCGACGACCATGTTAAAGGAGGGGTATTTGTGCTTCCACCAGGGCCCAGTTGACACATCAAAAATTGGGTAGGATCTATCATAACAGATAGCCTAAACCTCATGTGTTAACAGGGTAGGCCCGTAGGCCACTCCCGTCCCTGTCAAGGGATATGTAAACCGTCTCTCCTTTCTAAAGGGGTTGGGGGTGATTGTAACACCCCCAAATTATAAAGGGTTAAATGTATAAATGATATGACTCATCTCAATAAGGCACACCTTCTTTTTTGGGAGCCTTCATGATTAGAACTCCACAGTTAAGCGTGCTTGGCTTGGAGTAGAGATCAGGATGAGTGACCTTCTAGAATGTTTTTCTCAGTGTGTGTGAGTGAGGAAAATCACATTAAAAATGACTTGTGCTGGTATGGGGGGAAAATCATTAGTCAGATGACCTGTTTGGGAACATGGGTTGACCCTTTGGTGGGACCACGTGTCTGTGGGGAAACTAGTGGCACTTGGTGGGCCAGGACCCAATGATAATATTAAGGCGGGGTGTCTGTGCTGTCATCAGGCCTCAGGGTGGGGGCCACGTGTCTTTGAGGAAACTTGTGGTACCTGGTGGGCCCTTAGGTGGGGACCACATGTCTGCAAGGAAATTGGTGGCACCTGGTGGGCCAAGACCTGACGACCTTGTTAAGGAGGGTGTCTGTGCTATCACCGGGACCAAGTTGTTACATTTGGTATCAAAGGTGGAACCCAGCCTTAAGTGTGGTGCACTGCCTGGGTTGAGATGTAGGGTCTACAACGAGGTCTTTGTTCTCTAAAGGGGTGTGATTATAACACCCTCAAATGATAAAGGGTTAAATAGATTAATGATATGACTCATGTCAACAAGGTGCACCTTCCTTTACGGGAGCCTGCCTAATTTGAACTCCACAGTTAAGAATGCTTGGCCTGGAGTAGTGATCAAGATGGGTGACCTTATGGGAAGTGTCTCAGGGTGTGTGTGAGTGAGGAAAACACACACTAGAAATGACTTGTGTTGGACTATGGGGATTGTTATTAGTTATATAACCCTTTCAGGCATTTGGGTGGGCCTTTGGGTGGGGGCGACGTGTCTGTAGGGCAACCGGTGGCACATGGTGGGCTAGGACCCGGCGACCATGTTAAGGCAGGGTGTTTGAGCTGTCACTGGGACCCATTTGTTATAATTACCCTTATCAACTTTGTTTTATCATCCATCACTTTGAATATCCTATTAGTTCTCAAGGATTATAAATTGTTCAAAAGGGAGAATTAGATCCACCTCAACTATATTTTGTGGGAAAATCAAGAGGAGGGTATATTCCATTAGGCCTCATGGAGAAAAAATGAATGACTAGTGGAAGAGGGGGTATTAGCATGATGAATGTGATGGAGTTAATGAACTTCCTTTGGGGAAAACATGTGTGTGAGGATATTTATGGTATAATCCCCTAGAGTTGGTTCACTAAAGAGAAATATGTCTACGATCTTAGTGAGATAGGAATGAACACTTCCTCCCTATGGATCTCATTGTGTGGACACATCCCCATGATCTAGAACTGTTCTTGGTGGATCCAGGAATGTGGTGACATCAACTTATTAGAGGGTAAATGGAGAGGTTATTGCATTGGATTTCCATGTTTTCCCACACCCAATTTGACATTAAAATAGAATATATATTATTCCTTATTCATCTAGAGAATACTCAACCTCTTCCATGGTAGTGTATTTGAATTTATCAATTTTTGGGAGACCCCTAATCAATATATCTCTACATGATCCACATCAGGTGGATTTATTAAAATGGAATGTAAAGAAATTTTATTTATATTACTTACTAGAGAACCATGGGGGAACTATATTTGGTGAAAAGAGATTCCAATTAAGTTTAATGAACTGCCTTTGGGGAAAAAATGTGTATGAGGATATTTATGGTATAATCATCTAGAGTTGGTTCATTAAATAGAAATATGTCTATGATCTTAGTGAGAAAGGAATGAACTCTTCCTCCATATGGAACTCATTGTGTGGCCACATCCCTGTGATCTAGAACTATTCTTGGTGGATTCGGGAATGTGGTGACATCAACTTATTAGAGTGTAAATGGAGAGCTTAATGCATGGGATTTTCCTGTTTTCCCACACCTGATTTTAGTTTCAAATAGAATATATATTATGCCTTATTCATCTAGATAATACTCAACCTCTTCCATGGCAGTGTATTTGAATTTATCAGTTTTGAGGAGGCCCCTGATCATGGTTTCTCTACAGGCTCCACATAAGGTGGCTTTACTAACAAGGAATATAAATAAATTTTATTTATATCACTTACTATGGAACATTGGGGGAACTATATTTGGTGAAAGGTGGTTCCAGATAAGTTTAATTTTCTTGTTTGGAGGATATGTCAATATGTGATTCCTACATATGTGGATATCAAGGGTAAGAAAGTTTATTTGAAATTTTAATGTGCTTTTTGCATGGTTCCAAAGGATTCCACGATTCATATCTTCTACCAAAGTGAGTGGGAGGGTATGATGTAGAGAAAGATGGTAGAATTCATGAATATCATAGGCATGGTGGACTCATTCTAAGAGTTCTCCCATCATTAGTTCGGCTACATGGGCAGCAAAAGACATGAAGAGAAGGTCCAAATGATCCTAATTATAGTTGGTTGTTAGATAATATAGTATTAATTAAACCATCCTTTGCAAAATGGCCCCCCCACTAGGTATGGTTGTGGTGTCGAGGATTGGGTGTTTCATTTCTGACCTTGAGAGCCTCCTGAAACAGAAGGAGAAGTCCCCATATATCATGAATTACATTTTCAAAATACTTCCCTCAAACCCTCCCATTTATTTTCATATATTCCACTGGGTACCCTGGTACCCTCTCCTAAGGCCTCAAACTCCACATTGAAAGTGAATTAATCCAGGAGGCATGAAGGGGGTCTATGATTCTACTAGATAAGTTTTTTATACCTTTATGATTTTTTGGGGCCTACAAATCTTTATGGGTGGAGGCTATGACCATGTTCAAGGTCTTCAGTTATGAAACTAAAAAAAAATATCCACATGGAATCAATGAAGATAGAATATAAAACCACATAGATCTCGATCATAGGTGTTCCTCGTACCCCATGGAAAATCAACTACTTGTTTCATATGTGTAAGGATCTCCTCTCCAATGACATTGAGCTCCTCTATATATGGTCTGATGAAAAACCTGTGAATATATTCTTGGCATCCATGGATACCAAATACCCCCCCTCATGGAGTTTTATAACTTAGGTTCCCTCCCCTAGGGTGGTGTTGAAATTATTATTAGTGATTCCCTTAGTATCCACTTATTTGTGACCACTTGATGATTTTTCCCTACCCCTCACCATTTATTTCATAAAATTTATTTATTTTTTGTAGTTAAAAAATAAATTAATTTAATGAAATTAAATGTACATAAATTTTATTGGAATTAATTGATTGTTTGATGTAATTTTTTTAAATTTTAATAATAAAACGAAAATTATACTTATAATGTTAACTAATATAGCAGAGAAAAACCAAAAGTCTAAAAATAATGAATAAAAAGTAGTATTAATTGAAAAATAATTATTTTAGACTTATTTAACTATAAAAGGTTTAAAGAAAAACTAATGAATATAAAAAGTAATATAATAATTAACATAAATGATCAATATTTATAAATTTAAACATCTATGTAAAAAAATGTTTTACTACATTATGGATGAATCAAAAAAAATATAAATGTTAAGGTTTTATAGAAAAAATCTATCTAAATGTGATGAAGAGAAAAATTAATTTTAAAATGGAAGAAATTATCATCATCTATATATTCAAAAATTAATTTTAAAATTATTATTTTTACCTATTTAATTTTTGAAAATAAATAAATAATAGATATGTACCTAAATAATTTAGAGTGTAATGGGGTATTATAAAATATTCCTTACATGTAATCATTTTTTATAGAATGGAATGTATCTATATATAAGTAATTTTTATCCTTAGGTATGCATATAATGCACGATGAAACATTAAATAATTTCAAAACATCATCAATATCATCATCAACCAATTGAAATTTTTCCCTTAAAAAATGATGGACCACTAGTCAATCAATGGATTGTGAAAAAAACATCAACTTTTCATGCATTTTTATAATTAATAGAATTTCTATGAAACTAAATCATTTCGTATAAAAATGTATAAGTTGAATTTTTTAATGGTTCACACTAATTTTATTATCATTTCAGTTACTCATATACAATGGGACATAAAATTTAGAATCATCAATTTCATATATATCTGGAAGAACTCATAAATAATCTATTGATTCTGAAAGAATGTTCTTATAATTTCTACTTGCAAAATGAATTTCTTCAATGATTACTATTACACAAATATTTTTTACAATACTCTTTCTTTTATAATTTTTATTGTAAAATTCATATTCATTGATTTAAAAACGATATCACATTAATACATTAATACATGCACCCCTAAAAGACCATTCCATGAGATTTGATGTAGAATATTCAGTTTTGAAATTAAAATTAAACTATGAAATGAATGAAATTTATGCCAATTCATCAAACAATTTTAATTTATTCTTAGATATCAAATGTTTATTCATGTAATATATGATGATATGTATGGTTCTATAAAACATGTTCAGTTGAAAATATATAGATGTGTTTGTATCATTGTATCATGTGCAATGAACTTTAATATTAAATAAGATATCCACTTACAATCCTAATTAAATGCCAAATTATGAGATATATAGAGGCCATCATTCCTCACCTAATAAAATTAGTAATGATAGAACTCAACCACCTCCTCTAATATATGTTTGTGAAATCATGATGTCACAGGTTGGTTTGGATGTTTGAAAAACCCCACCATAATTTTATAATATTATTTAAATGGGTACATCTAGTGTAAATATTCATGATCACATATCCATATCTCTCATGATAAATGAATCAACATATAATCCATTATATGACAAAATATTGGAAAATATATCATTAATTCGGGTTGTTTGATTGTAGCTTCATTATCATACATAGTTAAAAAATTGGGAAGCATAAATTTATTTCTAATTGAATTGAAAAAGTATCAAAACATGATAACAAACATTAATATATGCACTATAAATATTACATGTAGTGAAATTGGTAGTATATTTTTTATCAATACAAGGGAGTAATGATATTTCATCCCAATTATCTTACAATATTTTATTATAAAAAATATTTTCAAATCTAAAAAATTCTGACTACATAATTTAATACCTTGTAGACATTGAATATAATTATTCTTAAAAATACTTCTTAATATGTGAAAATATTGTGTTAAACATGTTATTTTTTTACTTTTATTGTGCGAGGTAACATAGAACTTATTCTAATATATATTATGAAAAATAGTTCATTCAATCTATCTTTTTTACAATTATTTATTTTCAAAAACATCTGTTATGAAATGATAACATATGTTTTTCTCAACCAGAATAACATGAATGATATATTTTAGCTCTATAATACAATAATAAGGGAAATAAAATAAGATGGATAGTTTATTCTATTTATTTTGTTGAATAATCAAGAATCATTTTCCACATGTTAAATAGATTATTATCACCTTATTGTAATATTATTTAGTTGAAAATATATTTTATGGAAATAAAACTTTTTTTAACCATTAGATTCCATTTTTTATGTATCAATAGGTATATTTATTCAAAATAAACATTAATAACCCCTAAAACCTATATGTATACAATTTTTAAATTAGTGAAATGAAGTACCTTATTCCAAAATTTGATAAGATTTATCTCTATAAACACTATATATTTCCATGTTTACATTTGAAAGAAGGTTATTTATTTTTAATATTATCCTAACCGACCCAAAAAACACTTTATGATATGCATAAAAACATAAAAATTTACCTATAATTGATATCTAAATTCATCAATCAATGGAAAAGGATAAATATATTTATCATTTCAATGCAATGTTTTTAGAAATCATGATCTCATTAAAACTTATTTTTTCTTCACATATAACTTTTGAGATTTTTTGTAAACTATAGACATAAAAATCCATGAACGATAATTACTAATTATGGTTAAAGGTGGTTTCATTTCATATGTACACATTCCCATTATGTCATTTATAAATTCATTTAGAATTTGAATAAATTATTGAGGAAATATTTTTAATTATGAAAAATCAATAGGGTTACATTGGATTCCATTATAGATTCTTCTATCATAGAATCAACTCAACCTCTTTTAATTATTTAAATTTTTATATATTTTTATAAAATGAGTAATTATTCAAATATACTAGATTAGCTTAGTAGTAGGTTCAATTCCTAAACTTTAGAATGAATCATTGTTAGTTCTCCTTGTGATTTAATATCATGATGTCCAATATTTTGGACATTATGATTAGTGTTTATATTCTATTCTACATATCCAAAATACTTTAGGGTAATGATAAATATTCTTATACACCAATATAAATGAACATAAATTTTTTATATAATAATTGGAATTTGGAAGCTCTTTTCCTTATAGAAGTAATTATTGCAAATTTTCAAGCAATTCCATAAAATTTCTCACTTTCTCAATTTATTATATTTAATTTTACTAATTCTATCACTTTGGATAACACTATAAATTTAGTACAACCTAATAATGTTGAATTATTAGTATATCTATGAAATTGTTCTACAATTACTATTTTTCAATGATTCAAATGCCTACATTATGAATTAATTCATCAAAATGGTCCACTTTCTCATACTGAACATCTTTATCAACATTAGGTCCTATTATTTTTTTATTTCACAATTCTATATTTGATGGGTAAAACTATTATTAAAACCATATAAAATTTTTTAGTCATTGATTTATTTTAAAGTTAATTTTCTAATATTTTGAGACATCGTGCATGGATCGAAAAACATGCCTATATTTTCTAGTTTTAAATTAAAAAATTACAATAAAGAGTCAACCCATTTCTCATAATCATCATCATATCATAATGAATTCATCAAATTATCCTCTATTATTTACCTAAAAACAAATTAAAATATATGCATATATAAAAAAATATAAACATATAAGCACATACATATATTTAAATAAATAAAATTAAAACTCATAAATGTATGCACATATTAATATATAAACATACATATATTTCAAATATACAGATAAAAATTTTATATACACATATAGTAAATTATTTAAAGCTATAATCAAAATAAATAATAAAATAAACATTTTTTTTATAATCAATTAATCAAAATATACAATCATAAAACATAAAAATTAATATAATAAATAAATGAATATAATATAATAAATAGCATATCCACATATTCATAAACATGTAATCAGTGAAAATAATCATATATTCATTTATTGATAAATAGTTAATCAAAATAAACCATTATAAAATATAATCATTAATAAATTAAATAAATTAATAAAATACAGTAAATAAATAAACATTTATACTAATAATAAATAAATCAATATTATTTATAAATTATAAATATTTAATAAATCATCAACTGAAATAAATAAAAAATTTAAGTCACAAAAAATATAAATGTAGGGAAGAAATTGGTAATGAAAGCGGAAAAAAATAAAAATAAAAAAACATTATATTAAATGAAATTAAATGATATCATGATCAATAATTAATAATTGAATTCAATTATTAAAATAAAAAACAAGAAATAAATCTTCCAAATAAGGGAAATAAATCTAATTACAAAAACATTTAGATGTATAAAGTATATAGATGATGAAATGAAGGAATAAAATAATCTAAAAAATTTATTTAACATCCAATTTAATTGTTGAATGGTAGAAAAACAAGATCTATAGTAATTATTGTTGAACAGAAAGGATTTATGAGAAACTTGTCAGAGGTCATAAAAATACTACAAGGGGTGGTGGAACAAAGATTAAAAATCTATAAATAATCTAGAATATGAATCATGATAAGAGGATGATTATTTTAGAAGAATGATGAAGAGGTCTGATATTTTTGAGTCACAAAACATAGTGTTTCAAAATATTAGGGAGTCAAAAGAATGGGGAGGAAATATCTTTATCTGTGATTTTTTTATAAAATTTATAATGTTTTTATGTTACAATTCATATTAAATGATACATTTAACAAATATTATCATATAAAAAATGTTAAAAAATATTTTTTTTTCAGGATGGTTATACTAGGGATCGATGTGAAAACCACAATTGTGGGGGTTTTAAATTTTATTTTACTAAATATAAATGTTAAAACCCTATCACCAAGATTTTTCAAATTTATAATAATAATAACTGAATTATAATATTCAATTGGAAGGGTTATAAAATGTTTTATACAACTAACTAACATTAAAACCCCTACTTTCAATGTTTTAACATTAGTTGAAAATAACTTACATTAATTCCAAAATTCCAAAATTAATTTTTCTACTAGTGGAATTTGAAATATGAGTATAAAATCTTTTATAAAACCAAAATTTGAAAAATATGATATTAAGAAATGCATATTTTGTGTGTATGTATAATCTAGTTTGGAAATATGTCACATCCTGGCTAGGATACCTATCTATATAGGCTCTGAAACGGACTGTGAGAAGACCTGAAGGGTGTTCTCGATCAATATGTGATGGAATCAAGAACTCAAACATCAAAAAATAGAGTGATTGATTTACCCCATTCAGAAAAAGATACATGGAATATATATATAGAAAGAAAACTATAAAAATATTATTATAAATTTCAAAGAGTTCCAATGGTCGCAGTACAACCAAAATGAATCCTTATTAAAAACTAAAGTACATGAATAAAAACAAATATAAGAGGGAAAGGAAAAGTTGGGAAAAAAAATACTCAATGAGATATGATTGGACCTTTTTCCAAAAATTTAAAACCAAATAACCATACCATGATTAAAAAAACATTTTCACCTCACTATAGAATAATTCACTTTACTTCATCAGCGGAATAAACAAGGTTGAGACTCTCCTAAGGGATTTGTAAAGGTGTAATATAAATAGGCTTAGTAGGATCAAACCCATGTGTTCCAAATGAAGTCTCTATATAATAATCTCAATATTTTTATATCTAATGAAAAGGATGAATGATAAGTAGTTGGATAGTTTTATATCAAACCATGGTGAAAAATTCCAGTTTCACAATTGATCTAAAACAAATAAATGTAAATTTTTTAAAAATAATAATTTAAATAACCATTATCATCAGTAAAATCATGTATATTTTAATGTAAATCCATGTAATTAAAATCCAAAACACAATGGAGAACACCACAATGATACTTTAAGTAAAGTGTTATAGGTCACTCACACCACAATATCAATCATTGACTAGTGAACACTCAAGTCCCTATAAGCAATGAATTAATTTCTTGGGAAACTAGGAATAACCTATGAATTGAACCCCCTAAATTATATATCCATTCATAGATCAAATTCATCTATGATCTTGGAATGGAAGAACCCCTAAAAAGTGAACCACCTTTCAATACCTATGGGCGTGGCCTAATACCACTCCTTCTACCTTACTAAAAAAGTTTCCCATATATTACATATTTCAAATCCATTTTGAAGGTAATTAAATTTTGAAAAAAATTATAAACAACCATTCTTTCATAAAAAATTATTTGAAATCATATTTCATAATTATTTGGAAATTCTATTGCATTCATAAAAATTTGAAAACCCTCTTTTCTCAAAAACAAATTTTGTGTGTACAAATCATTCGATGAAAACTTGTGTGATTTAATTTATAAAACATTTTAATTAATACATACCATTTATGTTTCATGAATATGAATCTATAGATGAAACCACATATCTCAAAAACAAGTCTCACACTAAGTATGATGATATCCATAATCATTAGTAGAAAAGGGAAAAGGGAACAACAATCAGAGTCCCTATCATCGATCCTACAGTATTAGAGAAAAATTACCTAACATTAAGGGATGTAATAGATATTAAATCAACAAAAAACGCAATAATATCACATGATTCATGAAGACACACACAAGATCCTCTCTTTGGAAAAAAATGACATGATGTATTCTGAGAATATTGTAGGAGAAACATCACATGATCAATTATTCCCAAAAACATATCCTAACACAACATCTAATTCTATAATAATAGAGAAAACGATAATAAAACAACCATACTTTCTAAAAGAGGAGAAACTAATGAACCATGAGATTGATGTACTATGAATAGAATCCCAAAAGGGTTGATATCACCAAAAAAATCCTAGATTATCCCTAAGGTTTGATGGAGAAAATAGGGGGGTAACTTTGAGATATGTTAGGAATTAATCACATAAAAACCACTAGAATATGAAAACTTCACATCAAGAATTACCATTTCATGATGTGTACTCATGGAAAGGTAGACCAGCTAAGAAACATGCAACCACATATTTAAAATACCAAAAACTGAATTCTCAATGTGAATATAACTTCCACATCATGATTTTTTCCTCAACATAAACTAGATTCATGGATTCCTCATAGGTCTAATTCAAATCCTGAATATAAAATTCATCAGGTGAATAGGCTCATCTAGCAATTTCTCAGCCAAGGTTCTTTTCAAAACCCTTGGAAATACTCTGACATCACTTGGACTTGATGTAAAATCTATTCTATAATAATAATAGGGAATAAATTAAACAATATGTTAAAAGTAACCAAACATAGTACATTCTATTTCAAAAATGTCTTATATAAGATGGATTATCTAAAATGTAGTGAGGCCACTACTCCCCCATCAATGAATCTTGTTACCACATATCACGAGAATCTTATCCATGATGCCATAACACTTTATACAATATTATAGACTTCTTATTAAATAATTTCTATAATGAATCAATGATCCCCACTGGATTCTACAAAACAGATACTTCTAGCTCTAACTCAATATCCCTTAAATTTAGAATATAGGACATACACGGGTGGTACTTCTTTAGTTGGGTTATGTTGAAAAGCCCATGAATACCAGTTAATTGAGATAGCAGCACAAAACAATAAGAAACCTAACCAATCTACTCCATGATCTCATGTGGTTCACAATATCTTGAAGCTATATTTTCCCATATCCAATGACAATAGAGACAAAAAATGTGTAAAATTCCTGAAAAATTTTCCACAATGGGAAACTACAAAGGATTATGTCGATGATCCACATATGATATCAATTTACATTTTGATATAACCAAGCATCGATGTATATCCTAAATCCTCATCGATATCTCTTAAATGAGATTTTATCCCAAAAGAGAGTCCTCCCCCACATCTTCCAAATAAAGAGGTGACATGCACTGGTGACCAGACGGGGCCTCGAAGGGATCCATTCTGATTGGTGACTACTAAATTTTTTTATAGAAAAACTTGACCAGTCGTATATGGATATCCCATTATCTACTAAAATACAAGATATATGTATATATTATATCATCTAGAATCTTGATAGTGTACTCCATCTAACAATCCATCCATGGATAGAAAGATATACTCAATCTAGCTTGATCCCCTAGTTCATATTAGATACTCCTCTAAAATCTGGAAGTAAAACTCATATTCCTATTATAGAAAATGGTAGAGGGGACATAATTAATCCTAAAAATCACCTATATTTTCAGCTTACCAAGATCTCCAACCATGGTTGTGTCCCTAATTGAAAAAATGAGTCAATTTTATGAACTGGTCAATGATAACCATGATAGAATAATTTAATCACTGAGATTATGGTAATAAAATGATGAAATCCATTGACACCTCATACCATTTCTAAATTAGCACCAAAAGAGGAGGAGAATACTAGAAGGATTTAGGTGCTCTAAAGTTATCAACTAACAGATTTAACAGTAGGCCACATAATTAGTAATTTCCCACTTTATAACCAGACACCAGAAAAGTGATATCATATCATAATACATATTTATATTTCTTGTGTGAAAGACACACAATGAACATTTAAAATCACGAAATACAGAATTCCTCATGAATGATGGGAAAACAATTGATCCCTATTGTAGAGAATACAATCAAAATGGAGAGACCAACCCAATGTTGTCTCCCCACCATATAGGTCTTCCCCAATTCTTCTGAATTCATCATCCTATTGTTGGTCCAATAAAATCCACTGATGGAGATATGAGGACATCTAAACACTAATCAAAAACAAAACAAAATCAATTTTCTCTACGTATAGATGCAAATTAGTGAAAATTTGAATTAGGTTATACTCCTCCTTTTATTATATGATAATTTGTGAATAAAAAACCATGTTGGGAGTTTCAATCATAAATTTTCTTTTTTCCGTAGTTTTTGTGAAGTCAAGGTTCAATGTATGGATATATTTTAACTACTTCCCCTATCTTAGATTCATGTAATTATGAGAAAATATATATATATAACACTTATAATATGAAAACATAATAAACCTATACATAAAAATATAGTGACTTGATATCTTAAGTGCATCCATAATAGCAAATAGCTCCAATTCAAGAGTGGGGTATTTTTTATGATGTGGATCGAGAATAGGGGATTTATAGGCCATGAAATGATCATCCTTCATAAGAACACATACTAGACCAGTCCCAAAATCTTGATTATATATCATATAGTCCTCATCAAGATCTGGTAAATTTAGAATTTGAGATGATATTAGAATCTATTTCAATTCATCAAAAAACTATTCCTCTTAGCTTACAAAATGAATTTTAATATTTCATGGTAAGAGTTATCAATGGAAATGTGATATTTGATAAATACTTGAAAAAAATTAATAATATTAAGATTGAAATAACAAGATCTATATATTGAAGAGGTTTTAGGGTTCCTCCCATGACTAGACAACCCTCACATTAAAGGGACTGATTGAATGGTCATGTTTTAAAACAGGTTTTCACAAGAACTTCACTTCTATGATCGAGAAATTTCATTTTTAAATCTTCCCATAAATTCAATATCTTCTCAAGGTTTCCTAATATAATATATGATGGTGTTGTTTCTCATTCTTAGAACATGAATAAAACTAGATATTTTCTGTAAAAAATATTATAAAGGTGTTGATATATTGATGGAATATCAAAATTTTAAATTCCATAAAAACATTAGGAGAGTTAGTTAGAAAAAATTCATTAAAAGATATTCATAATGAACAAACCTTATTCTAAAAGTGGTTTTATGAATATGAGACTCACCAAACTCGAGATAATAATAACCAGACTGGAGATAAAATTTTAAAAACCTCTTAACCTCGTTTAACTGATCAAATAGGTCTTACACATGGGTAAAGAGGTGCTTATTCTTAACATTAAACCGGATCATGTTCTAATATTCTAAATAGAGGAATAATGAATTGTTTTCTTTCATTGTACAGAGAATGGGGGAACCCATGGAGAATAAATAGGAAAAATAAATCTATTTTAATGTATAACAGCCAATTAAATTAAAATATCATTTAGATCAATAGGTTATATGTTATAATACGATATTTAAATAATTTTCGTACCCAACACTAAATAAATCATTAACTCAACCTCCCTATATAGGGGGAATACTGGAAAATAAATTTTGGAAAAAATAAACAATGTACTTCAAAATAAGGGAAGATCAACAAGAGGTGAAATATCATCAGGTTCAAATACCAAAATAGCAATAAAACTCTTAAAATATGGGAGGAAGTACCTACAATATTGCACCTCAAATTCGACTACTCTTGAAACATAATAGATCTATCATTGGACATAGAGAAATAAAAACATTGATGATAACAAGAAACCACATATTTATGACAAACTAGTTAATCCATCCCTCTAATGATGTCATAAAGATATAGATCAGAAAACAATAAATATCATATTGACTCTCCATTAACTATCAATAGTAAATAGATAATACAATGAAACTATAGATTTATCCTCATTCAAAGAGGTTCTTCCAAATATATTATAAAGGATATGAGCTCTATTGAAAGTTATTAAACATCAAAAAATAGGTAAATATACATGAGTGTGAGTAATGTGTATTACATAGAGAATTTTTTATGGAACATGATACAATGATGGAACCTCTCGCAATAGTTGGTCCCATGTCAAACTCCACTATAAATAAATCAACTATAAGAAAGTTCTTCACTTATGAGTCCTTTAACTAGTACTTTGTAGAATTTAACAAATCAGACAGCTCCGTAGTATCATTTGCAGATAAAGATGATTGGACATAATGAGGAATATTTAAATCATAGAAGATACTATGTAGGTTTCCTCCTTGAAAAAAATTATTACAAATCTTCATAGATGTGGGGAGAGAATGGTGGGGGTTCCCTACCTTGACACACTAACCACATGTACAGGGAACACTACTGACTACTACTGATGATTTATGGGGGGTCCATTTATGAAAATATCCACCACCACTCTTAATATTATCATAAATTTTCCTCTTATTTCCATTTATGAAATTTAAGCTTCCACATTGTGGAATATATTAAAAAACATTGAAGAAATATTTCTTACTTGTTCTATTTCTTCTATCATATCACTCTCGATTATATTATCATAGATTGAATGATTAAACATATATAACACCATTGATATTCTAGTCACAAACCATGTATGTATTTTTAAACTTTTAATCGACCATTTAGCACCACCTCTAGTGAAAACCCAACCGGATCTGTATAATAGTTGGTGTACTACAACACCTAAAACTCTCCCTATAGAAAAGATAGGAATTATAGATACTTTTCTATCATTAGATATATTGGATTCAACTACTCTAGGAAGAGGTTCTTGAAAAACATACAATAAAAGGCCTCATTTTGGTTTTCATGTATGATATAATCCCACCACCACTTTCTGTGAAACTAAGGTTTTAATGTTGTTCATTTCACCTTTACTAACTCAAACATCTCTAGGAAGTTAATGACCTTATCAATATTGTCCATATATTCCACCACATGGGGTTTATAATTAACCTATATTTAAGGGTTTTTTAAATGCAAGATCTCTTGAACTCCTCATATTTCTCCCTCATCTCATGGTTTAACCTCAATAGCTTGATTTTGAGCCCATGGAAAATTTTTATCCATGCCAAAAACCTCCCATAATATAGCTTTTAGGAGATTTTGGTATAAAGGGTTGTTTTGCTGAGGTCCATCTCTCACATCATCCTCTGGAGGAACCCCTGTAATATTGCTTGGTTCCATATTACTACACACTATATAGAAAATAATTTGGTTTGGAAATATGATAATATATCTTTAAAAAATAATACAGAAACTCAAAATTGATATTGTGGGAAAAAGTCAACATAGAAGACACACATCTCAAAATTCCATGGCGAGTAAAGGCTTGTCATGACACGATCTATCAAAAAACTCATCACAAAAACCATAGAAGTCATGAAAATTCAATATCCTATCTACTTTATGTCCCAATACAAGGACACTTGAGTAAAACCACCCTTTTTAACTAAATTTTCATATCCCTTCCCTTACACCCATCTATATAGGCTCTAAAGTAGACCATGATAAGTATGAAAGGGTATTTTTGATCCCCAAGGACAGTAGACAAGCTCCCATGAATCATAAATAGTATAGGGAATGATTTATCCCAAACAAAAACAAGATATATGAAATACATATAGAAAGAAAACATGAAAACCAATATTCTATAAACCAAATAGTTCAAATTGTAATTGTATAACCAATAACGTATCTAGATAAAAAACTTATATACATGTAAAAAAACTATGAGTAAAAAAAATAACATGAAAAGGAAACTCTATGTGAAATGTGTAGACCACATCCTATCCTTTCATCTCAAAATACCCCTATAAAACTAACTGAAATCTTAGTTCCTCACTACGATGAACATAACTTTCCTACATCAAAAGAAAATATAAGGTCAACACATCCTAAAAGGTTTTTTTCAAGTTGTGAAATAAAAACATAACAGGATCCCAATACAGTGTTCAATATCAAGTCTCTATAAAAAACCAAATATGATCATATAAGAAGAAATAATAGAATGACAATCAGTTTAACTATTTTATATAAAATTAATGGAAAACTATTCCACATTTTACCATGTTATAAAAATAATACAAGTCAAATATTTTTAGGGAATAATTAAAAAAAAAATTCATTAGTTAATTCATGTATCATTTCATATAAAAAAGTATTAAGAATCCATGAAACAATGGAAAACACCACCAGGATAACATGAGTCTGGATAGCTAGGTCACTCGTACCTCAATCTTAGTCAAATACTATTTTACACTCATATCTCTAGAACTGATGTATTAATGCATAGGGAATATAATAATAACCTAGAATGTGAACCCCTCACAATGCTAATCTTGTCCTAGAGCTAATGAAACTATAATATTGGAATAGAGAAATCACCAAGAAATTAAAAATGCTAATAATACCAGTGGATGAATCCCAATTCTACAAATTCAACCTAAATAACTAGGTCTCACTTGGGTTGTATTTTTCATATCAATTTCAAAGGAATATCACATTTCACAGACAATTATGAATAAACCTTATTCATTAAAACATACTTTGATAACCCATTTCTAAATAAATCTAAAAAATATTTAAAAATAATATTTCATTCCCCAAAACAACTGGGAAACCATATTTTCTAAAAATATATTTTACAAAACCAAACCATTCAATCAATAACCATTCCATTTAATTTATAAAATCATTAAAAAATTAATAAGAAATAAATTTTCATCCAACATGTGCTAGAGAAGGAACCACCAACCTCTAAAAAGGGTCTCCACTAACCATTATGGGATTCACATACACATAATGCAATGAGATTCAAGAAGAAATCGTATGCCTAAGCATCAATACCCATATATTATAATCTAATTCCATAATAAAACGGGTCAATAGAGAAGTTATATACCCGTAGCTTGATAATATCATGTGCCAGACCATAGCTAACACATGATTAGGAATCTTAAGGAAAATAATAATTGGGATGTATAAGATATTTAGTAAAAAAATTCATATGATTAACATAACACCTAAAAAATACCAACACTACTATTAGTATCAAGATAAATGGAAAAAAATGGGAAGAGAACAATCAAAAATTCCAAAAGAGGAGAAATTAACCAACCTAGAGATCAAATCACCATTCACAAAATCTCGAAAGGGATAGAATCACCCAAAGTATCCTAGTGTATAACAACTATTCTGGGGAGTGAATAAAAATGTGAATGAGAGAAGGGTTAGGTAGGTAACACATAAAAACTAATAGGATAAGAACATTTCACATCATCAATTACCATCTCATGAAATGAACTCATGCGAAGGAGGATACACTGGGGAACATATCTCCTTATATTTAAAATATAAAAAACTAAATTTATGTTTTTTATATAAATTTATTATCATAACAGGTTTTTACATCATTATTGGAATTCATAGATTTTTCTTAAGAACAATTCGTATCATGAATAATCAATTTAAGGAATAAACATTCCCCTAAAGACAACAACTAGCCCGAATTTTTTATAAAAACCTCAGATCACCTCTTACACCACCAAAACATGAAGTAAAACTTCTTAAGAATTAAAATGTGATCATAAATTAACTAGGTTTTTATATATGAATTAACAATCATCATATAATGACTCACAAAAAACCATATAATTTTATTAATGTTGTTAAACCACACCAATCATATGATAATCAGATTTAATCTACATTGTAGGGTTCTAAAACACATTTTATGACCTTTATTTATACCGTTAGATGTAATCACATAAAACTATACTCCATTCCTTGTATCAATCCAATACAAATTATAATCTTCATTTTTACTAGTCCATTTATATTATTTAAAAATCACATCATTTTTTTCATTGCTATAAAACATCGGCTAATTATAGGAACAATCCACATTAAGGGGGAATGAGTATTATACCATTCCTCTAATCCCAAGTCATATTCATAAAAAGGGGTGCATCAATTTACCACTTCCCTTAGTAATAGTTACACTCCAATCATTTTATATAAAAAATGATAATTGATAAGTATTACATGAAATCACAATTCCATATATCATATCCCTCATTTATAACTCATCACACCCCATGGATAATGTATGCTGGTATATTCAACTCATAGGTGAACCATCCTAGTATTATCTGAACACACCAAAAAAAAAACTCCCCAAAGGATACCACATTCTACATATTCCATAACATACACATTCTTGGTATTAACACATAAGAAGAACAGATCTTGTATTGGTCACCCAATGATCAACCCTCAATATGATATCTACCATGGTCACTATGGAACTCAAGAGGCCACATTACCCTAATATCATATCTATAAATAGTTATGGGATCCACAAATTACAATATCCCATTGTTCATAATGTACATGTTCACCAAATGAGCCCCCCATGTTCCAACATCTATTTTGTAACATCTATCATAAGGTACCAATCATGAAACCGATTCCCCCAAAGATGGGATTTTAAAACATTACTCCAAATAATGAAAATAAATCATCAAGGTCAATGAATCACAAACCAATTTTAGCTGAGGATCTTGTAGGAATATTTTGAAGCACAAAATCAAAACCATAAAATACCTGGTTTGGATCCAATGATTCTTTTAACAGCTGATCTATGTTGGGAATCACTGCTCAAAGAATTTGATGATGAATTCCTCTAGATAATTCAAACGTACTCAAAAAATCTATGGGAGTGATGATCATTGAAATCTAGGTACTAGCGGGGATTTCAGATGAGACATTCGATGCTTCAGTGATCACCACCTCAACTTTCTTATGATTCATGAGAGGGAGCTCGATCGAAGAACCTAGATCCAGAGCCTATCTCTTTTTAATGAAGAACTGGGAAGTATATAGAGTGAGAGAATCCATTAATAGTCAATGATAAATGTCTCTCCGCCTCTATTTTTATTGTTTTTTGGAATACATAGAAATGATTTCTCAACCCCAAAATATTTAACACACTATATTAAAAAAGTGAATACTAAAATGAGTCATAAATATAATTTATTATTATTATTATTATTATTATCAACTCTTATAATATAATAAATATATTATGTGATAATACCCGATTCATTAACCCAACAAATCATTCT
Organism: Viscum album; assembly: GCA_963277665.1. Taxonomy (NCBI): domain Eukaryota; kingdom Viridiplantae; phylum Streptophyta; class Magnoliopsida; order Santalales; family Viscaceae; genus Viscum; species Viscum album. The sequence goes on from OY728138.1 coordinate 1,335,582,783, forward strand.
CGCAAATATTAAATAAACTTTGAATATTTTAAACTAATATTAGTTCAATTAATATTTTCAAGTATTTAATTTAAAACTTGTAAATACATTTAATAAATAAATTCAATGCAAATTATTCTTTACATGAATAATATGAATTTACTTATTAATTTTGTGATCTTATCACCTATGAAAAATCTCAGACCATAGTGGTGGGGCCCACGATGTCATATATACATATTCAACTAATTATGGAAGATTCTTGAATACTCTATTGTGTGTGACCCTCTAGGATATTATCTCGATAGTAGTAAATACTCTTCATAGACCAGTAGTGGGATCTAGCAACCCATCATGGTCCATAAAATGACGAGGATTGTCACAATTGTGATAACCAACCCTTGAACACACACTGTCTAATATAATCTCTTTATCTTTAATATCTCATAAATTAGGAATCAAACCTGTGTCATCAACCTTTATTACATTATGGATTATTTATATAACTGGTTGGATATAAACTTCAATACCATGTCCATGTTCCTATGAAGGTACTACCATCCTGATCAGCGTGGCCGGATATATATAACTTCCTTGACCTAGAAGTGAGAAATCATTTATTGACCAGTCAACAAATTCCATACCACCAGTGATGCACCCCACACAAACAAACTCACCATGAATTATGCAGTATAGTTTTCACCTTGCATGAAAAGTGCATGATCAAATGTCTCACAAATTGGAAATGATCTCAATTGAAGAGACCAATACACATGTCTGTAGATAGGAACAACCCATGAAACCCAAAACAAGTGGTGTTCTAATTTGTGGGCCTATCCTCATGATCTCAGTACTAGAGATCACTAAGTACGAACTTCATGAGAAGAAAACTCAATAATTATGTGCCCCCATCACCTAATAGTCAAACATCTACTATTTCCAGTCAGTATGATGTATCTAGACCATATAAACTTTGTTTAAGATTAATCTCATAGTATCTCTAGGTTCTAATTGTAGACATAGATCTACTATAACCTTTTGATATAAAAATTAATCTATGTGCATTAACATTAAATAGTGGATTTAGAAATATATAAACTATAATGTTAAGTATTCATCACATATATCTTACTGTACACACTATATAGTAATCCAAAGTACATTATAGATGGATATAGGACACCAACTATTTCAACTGTCCCACTTTCACTAGATCCAACCTGCTAACCAAACTTGTTATCTATCACATGATCAAAATCATGTTCTTGTTGAGTCACAAGTTTAGCTAATGATCCTTCCATGATTCTATAATGTGTCAATTTTATTATATGAAACCTCATCATCTTGTATAAAACTTATAGAGGGATGGTATTTGAATGTATATCACTTTTTCCACAACCATAACATGTCATATTGTCTAGTAAGAATATCAAAATTTATATTATGATAATATATCACTTACATGGTGAGAATCCATGAACTGGAACAAATCGTTTCATTTAACTACTTACTAGATGCCTTGGAAGAGGCAACATAATCAGTATTTGTAGATATGGAAACCACTAGATCATATGAACTTTTCTCTCTCAACACCTTTACACTAACTATGATATTAGTTCACATGTATCTAAGGAATAATATTTACTGTCCACTAAAAACTATTATCCTTCCTTCTCCATTTATTAGGTACGTATATTTTCTACCCGTCCAAGTACAATCAGATAGTTCTGGCCACTTCACATAAAATTCTCTTGGATATAATTGATATATACCAACTGTAAAGTGTATCATACAAATATCAATTTGTATACATATAATGGAATATACGATTTATCAGTTTTATAAGAAAATAAATTTCCACTCACCACATTTATATGCTCCTATTTTCCAGACATGTCAACTTAGATAGATACATTCCATGTGACATTGGTAACAATTCCTATCATGAATTGTTTTAACTTGTATTTTTCAATACCATGTCACAATATGTACAATTTACTAGGTCCAAGTAACATTTAAATCTACCTAAGTAGATCATGTTCCCTATAACAAAGTTTTGAACTTTATGTTAATCACTAGAGAACAAATTTCATACTGGTCTTAACTAACAATTTAGCAATATCTATTTTTCACATGTTGCTGAGCATATTTTAATGTGGAAAACAATGGATCTTTCACTGAACTCTTGTAGACACATGGAAAACATTCATTTCTAATTGATACTCTATGATAATGTTTATTACATCAATTATAAACTAGAGTTCAGTAACATGCAAACTTTATAAGTATTTTGTGTCATGACCATCCCTTTCAGATTTTGTCATATAGAAACCTTTAATGATCGATGGATGGGAAATCTAATTCTCAAAATAATATGATCAAATAAAGTATCTATGAAATATAAAATTTTAATGTATCTATCCATAAGGAACTGGTGTCACTAATCGAGCCTTATTGGTACTACAGTTTTACCATCCATGTATCTTATATCTAGAATACCCACCATAGTATTCAAATTTATTTTCCACTTTTCATTATGATACATGCAATCTATTATTGGATTTTAATTGGTCTTGTCAATCTTAGCTAATTGTATTATACTTCTTACTTGTAGGATTTATTATTCTCAATTAATAATGTGTCACCACCCATGTTGAACTCAAAACCATCCCCATGGTTTTAACCTTCCAATGATGTATGTGTCTCTAGAAAATTCTTGTTCTAGATGCACTTACAGAACTAGTTCCTATGCCAACAACTTGTGAAGAATAAGAATTGACTAAAACCAAGTCATTCTAGATCCCAATATCTCTAATAGATATTTTCACCCATCATAGAAATGTATTATACCACTTGACTATTACTTTTTTATCATTGGGAATTTAGTAATATCCTATGTAGCTGTTAGGATAATTAATATATATAAACATTGTTATTTAGTTGATGAATGTTTGATCATATTCAAACAAACTCTTTGTATATAAAATTGTTTTATGAAATAATGGATTTCCATCATAATATGACTCATATTATATCTATTTTTCATTATATTTAGCATATAGTTATAGGATATCAACATTATTTTCAAAGAAAATCATGATATACATTGGATGTTTTTGTAAGTGGCAACATTGATACTATTTACATCAAAACTCTGATGTATAAAATCTTCATTTTAGAATTTATCCATGATAAATTTTTTTAATAGTGTTAACATGTAATATTAAATCATAGATTCTCCTCATTTACATGAATGTTTTGATGTAGATAAGCCAATATGAATTCTGGAATTACTCCACACTGCATTATAATGGCTGTTGATATTTTGGTCAAGATATTCTTCGGCATACCGGATCATGGACACTCATATCCTCTAAACATGAAAATATATCACTTTACCATTCCTTAATTACTTAAAGGAATAGGATCTTGGCCCTTGAGTTCACTAATGAATCTTCAGTGCTGAATCTGACCTTTATTATGAGATTCCGGTAGTACAGACCGTTAGTGGATGCTTTTGATTGGCATGTTTTTGCTCATGGGGTTTACATGATGACTCTATAGTGGGTATCCTTGACTGAATTCACTTTATGATTATATTTTATTTGGAAGAGGATCTGGTTATAGTGTGGTTTACTACTACTCACAGTTGCAATGGATCTCAATTCTTCCTCTTTAAATGGTCATATGACTTTCACAAGAAGCACAACTCACTGACTATGGTGATTTGTGTGAGTTTCCCTTAACCCTCAATTCTATTTCATAATATCTATATATCTCATATGTTAGGGAATATTGTTTCGACTAATCTATGTTCGGATAGTATGAACCATGCTAGGTGTCACTTGATCTACCCCAAATGTTTGTTAAAGTGGATTTTTCAATACATCATGTCACCTCCTTTTGGATTTCTATTAGTGGTGAGATTAATTATAAGAAGTCAGTCATCTTTGAGACATGGTGTGTTTTTTTCTCATAATGCATGAATTTGGTGAATTTATAAATGTATTGTAATAATAACAAGATTATGTAGAAATGACATGGTGCATAAGCCACACACATGGACCTGATTTCTACTTTGGTTGATAGTGGATGTCTTCTGGAGGTGGATTGTTCTCAAAAAAATGAATGCCATAGGTTGATAGGGGAGGATTAAATTATGTATTCTAGATTTGGTAACCCATGTGAAGAACCCCTTTTATCAAAGAATCCACCAAAGGCTACATCGTCAGATCCAAAAGTATTTGATATCTTCGATAGATAGAGAAGTGATTTGGGTAGTGCTTCCTCATCAATGGTTGTGTCTAATATGACTTTATGTTATGTTGTTATTTCTCATTAAAATGATGCTTATGAAAGGTTAAATGCTCAGTCTTGGATTTATAGTTTCTAGGTTGATACCGGTATGGCTTAGGATGGAGAAGTTGGGCATGAGGTTAGGGACGATCTCTCAGTTGTAGATTTGGTCTTGCAGTCGACTTCTTCAATCCCAATAAGTAGAGGTTCGATGAATGAGAATTATTTTTTTGTTCAATCCATTGGTGATGATACTCAAAATTTGGTTATAGATGAAACTAATGTGAAACATCAATTTTTGGGATGTGGTTTTTTCTACAGTCAAGTGGTTCAAAACATATCTCGTAGATGACGCTATCTTATGTTGATAATGTAAAATCTGAAGGTATGGATGATAATAATCAAAATAGATTTCTAGGGTTGGGAGAATAATTTTTTAATTCATTGGAGGAATGGAATGAAATGGAGTATTCCATTTAAGAGAATTGCCCTAGGATATTATAAGTTCTTCAAGAGGATACAAATTATGCTTTGGATTTCCCTGTTGAGTCTAAAGAAGTGGGCATTGCATAGGACTATCTTAGATCCTCTTCATGGAAGGTAATGGACACTATCATAGATTGAAATGGGTTTATTAAGCATGCTCGGAAGATTCAATGAAGACCAAACTATTATAATTTACTCAGTCCTCCTATTATTAGATCCTCCAGTAAAGGAAATATTCCTCATAAGGTTCCCACTATTGTAGAAAATAACTCTGTGAGAAAGTACAAATGCTCAAACAAGCTTGTGGAGGCAGATTTTATTAAGGAGTTAGAATCACATGAAGGTTAACCACTTGTCACTAATTTGGTGAATGAAGATAATAAAGGTGAAGGCTCCCATATCACTCAGAGTGGGACATAAATTATGGAGTGTGATGAGTGGGAAACCACCATCAATTACAATGAATAATTTATAGAGATGTATCTAGAATTTAACACTCAAAAGAAGAGTTTTACATACCAGTTGAGGGGTGTATTAAGATAAAAATTAATAATGATAAGGGGTTCAAGATCCAAAAACAACTTGGCATATTAGCATGTGGATTCAACAGATATAAGATTACAATATAAGAGCTCAATAAAACTTGGGATAATATGGAATACCATTTTGAAGACCTCCTAAAAGATGATCTAGATTAAACCAATTCCTCTCTAAAATAGAGTATCCTCATAGGTAATGTCTCTAAAATTATTAATCGATAATTCATATACTTATCTATTACTTTTCATGTTGGTTGATTGTATTTTATTTGTTGATTGATTTCCTACTTTTTACTTAAATGTTCTTTTCTTAATAATTTTTTTGGCATTAATGAAGTATATATAACTTTAGCTTACTCTTGGAATAGTTCACACTCACTTGTTCATCTAATTCTAAAAGCCATGTTCCTTACCTTTATTTCCAAAGGATTCTTTGTCCAAACTAAATATGTCAACGATACTAATGGTGTTTTTCTTTACCAAGCCAAAATACCAAACTGGGTATAAGCATGACGTCCAATTTTATCTTTAATTGAAAAGGAATTATCTTTCCACACACTTGGTATAAAAGTCTTACTTTTTTAAATTAATCAGCTATTTCCCATGATTCTTGTGATGAAAAACTATTGGTTGAGTAATAAACACCACAAAAAACATTAATTCCTAAAATTGGAATATAGTATCATTGTGTCTAAGGGAACATGAGATTATTGTTTTGGTTTTAATAAATAATATTACTAAACAAATCATTAACTTGGAAATAAAGGAGTATTGTACTTCTCACCACTGTCATAGGGATCACCCTTTCTCAGACACTTGAAGAATACTACATACATTTATAATGTTTTTATACTTACTTGATTACTATATTCAAATAAAAATAATTTATCAGGATATTATATTTAATAACCATGAAGTATAGAAGAAAAATAATATTGATGAATATACCTGAGGAAGTGGGTACTAGGTTCTTTAACTCAGTTTATTAAAAGTAAACATTCATAGTCTTATTTAATAATATTCAATGAAAATCACCTCATGTTAATTTAAAAATCTCAATACATTGAAGGATGTTTTAAATGTGTTTATGGAATTACTTTCCATTATCATTTTCACCTTGACTGTCAATTTTTTCACTATAAGAATTAAAGATGTATATTTACTTTTTATATTTATTTACTTGGAAAATCTTACCTAAATTTGTAATGAAGCATTTACTTAATACATGTTCATTTTTTAACTTAAACCAAGACTTGATTAAAAGGGTGAATTGATATTAGAATAGGATGTATTTAATGATCATAACCAACCATTTAATTTACACACATGTGGTGTAATTATTTCCTTTTCAAATCATTCTTTTCTTTCTCGTTGTAAACTATATAGAGATGAGACTTCATATTAAATCACCCATGAACTAATATAGAAACTGTGACTAAAAACATATGTTGATGATAGAATTATGACATTACCATCATATTCTATGTACATTAGCCCCATTTAAAAAATTTCACCCTTGCTTCTAAATGTAGTTTAACAGGTACTAGTGACCCTAACATCATGAATTTTTCATACCATACTATTGTGCATAAGCACCTTAATTATGTCTAAAAACTCACTCCATTGTGTTCATTTACTTTGTCCACTATTTATCATAGTTTTTACTCGTGGAATAACTTGTTATTTTTCAACATAAATACATTTTAGTTGATTAGTAATTTTATCTTGATTACCGATTTGGAAATTTTGATTAATTGGATAGATCATCAAAAGACCCCCAATATTTTATAGAATTCTAGTAACCATTTATGATATAATTGGAATACTCATTCACTTGAGTATTCTAGTGGAAAGGATCCCTGATCCTCCCTCATAGTCTACCAGCAATGGTAATGCCACTAAGATGAGGGTTCAAAGTAGGAATTTGACTTGACAACCACATTTACTTGCAGTTCTATGGTTTGTTGAGTGAAGTGAAAACTTATAAAATCATAAATTGATTTACTCAACATACTATGTGATCATACTCACAATAGACCAGACATGAAATAGAATAAATCATCACCTCACATTTTCATTTTATGTTGAATCCTTTTTATTATTCTATGTGATCTCTTGATTACTACACATTCAGAAAATAATAAACTATGTAAAAATAAAAGGATTACCTGATCATGAGAAGATTATAATGTTTGATCCATTGAGTGAATAATGGATCATCCTAGACCCTAGAGAATATACGATTATCCATGTCTCTAGAGACTAGATTGCATCATCTTCCCATCTAATTCACCCAACTCATGTTTGGTGGATCGCCATAAATTTCCACAAAATGTGTAACAACTTGTATCTTCATTATAAAAAATATCTCACATAAATGTGAGGGGAACTGGGGAGTATAAAATACAATTATTATATGTAATTTCATTCCCTTATACATATAATGATTCTTAGATGATTCAGAGAACTCCATTAAATATAATTAATTATTACCAATAACCATACAGTAATTAAATTAATAAATTCAAATGTACCAAACATACATTTGTCGGTCCATGGGTTCATCATCAGTCAATACACCTAAACTTTCATATTAAAATGAAATGTCGAAATAATAAATTAAAATGGTAGTAAAAATATTTTCTGAGGGAATTTTATTGAATTAAAATTTTCACTTATTTTAATTCATTAATTTTTATCGTTTGGTCTCAGTATTTAATTTAATTTTTAACCCAAAAACTACCTTAATTAATTTAATTTAACACTAAAGTTAAATTAATTTAATCCATAATTAATTATTTTTTATTCAAAAAAATAATATTTAATGAATTTAATTTAGAACCGAAATTAAATTAACTAATTTAATTAAATTATGATTATATTAAAATAAATAGGCCCAAAAAACCCTTGGCTTGGCTTGTGTAGGTTGGGATGAACCCTTGAAGTCCCATTCCAAATGATTCAGACCCAATGCATGGATTTTCTAGGCATTGATGGTCTTCCTAGACTCGTTTTGGGTTGGAAAGATCCTCCCCAGGCTTATTTTGGGGAAAAGCGAACCAAGCATGGGTTACCGACCCTCTAGGTGGAACAAGTGGTATTTGAAGATGGATCTATTTGGATCTTGGAAAGGGTAATGAGTTATTCACATGGTGGATCTCCAATACAATAGATCTAAAATTGCTTAGGTGTAGGGGGTAGGTGATCGAGTGGGAATGGAATCCAACAAGGCCAGTGGATTACGGGGTGGTGCTACTACCCGGAGGAGGCGATGTGTGGCGAGAAACCCCTAGATATGGAAGACGAAGTTCTATGCCAACAACATTCGTCGAATTATACAGGTAGAAGGTGTCCTAGTCGAGATGGGGGTAAGCTGCGCAGAAGTGTATGGAGAAGTGAGAGGGAGCCATAACGGTGGGGTGCGATGTGTTTTGGTCATGATTGCGACAGGTAGCTTAGGAGCCTCAAGAGATCGGTCTGACAAGTATGAGATTGCACAAGGAAGATGTAAGAACCTACAAGCATTGTAACTGGGTGCTTTCAGGTGTTGTGGCACAATGGGATGCTGGCACTGGCCAAGCAAGGAGAAGCCAAAGGTGGAACAGTAAGGGAGTGGTGCACAATGATTTGGTTTCATTGGTGGTCTCTGATTCTACTACTAGAGATAGGCAGCGGGGGTTAGTTGTGCTAAGGGAGACACACAGCAGGGGTAGTGGGTGGCCTAGTTACTGATTATCACTGATAGGGTGGTCCCATGGAAAGACCCATTTATTTACATTTAAAGTAATATTGTGACATTGATAAAATATACATACTGTATTGCTGTTATTTTGTGTCTTCTTGATGATCGGGAGCACCTAGCCACCCTAATTTCAAGACATTTTTTGTATTATTTATAAACATCATCAAACTAGTATAACTATATTTTAAAATAAAAATGAAATTGTTATAATAACAATGTTATAATAATATTATAACAACACCGGTGTAAAATTATCTTGTGGTTATGAATCATGTTTCTGATGACCGAAATCTCACTGTTGATCTAAGTCAACAGTCAACAACACACCGCTATTTTTCAGGTATAAAGTTAACATATATATGTACTTTTAATTATAATACCCATAAAATTTCATTTTTTAATCCTTATTTAAGACATTATATTTTTGTAACTTTTCCATCTGATGCCAGAATTAATCACCATTTGCGGCGTTGGGACCAGAACGATGCCTTATTTTAAACATAACTCAAATTTAATTTTTATTTGCCTTAAAATTTTCATGAATCTCTATGATACCAATTAATGGTACTAAGCATACATAAGAATCCCTGAATTATGATATTTTAAAAAAATTCACCACCAATTTACATGAACTCGTTGACATAGACAAATCTCTACTCAGTTTTAGATGATGATCTCCTGTGAAGAGTTTTATACATAAAATTAATTCCATAAAATACCTAGTTTGGATCGGAATATTCATTTGAGATCTACTCATCATTGGTGATCACTACTCAAATATTATGAAGTCAAATTTTCCTAGATCATCTGCATGCGCTTCAAAAATCTATAGGGGTACCGATTGTAAAAATCTGGGTGCTAGTGCAGAGTTCTTATGGAACCTTTAACATTATGAGGATCACCACTTCATATTTCTTGTGATGCATGACAGGGATCTCGACCCATGCTCCTGGATCTAGAGTCTCTCTCTAGAATTTGGAAGGGAGAATTATAGAGAGAGGGAGAAAAATAGAGGCCATAAATAGTCAATGGGAAATGCTTTGCCTTCTCTATTTATAGTGTGTTTTGGAATTACCTATAAATTCCTACCTGACCCCCGAATAACTAACACACCATATAAACAACATTTTTACTAAAAACAATTGTCATAAATATAATTTACTATCATTATCAACATCTTGTAATATAATAAATATGTTATATGGTAATACTTGAGTCATTAAACCGACTTTCCATTCCTATAAATATTAAATGATCCTTTAATATTTTAAACTAATATTCATTCAATTAATATTTTCATGTATTTACTTTAATTTTTTTTAATACATTTAATAAATAAATTAAATTCCAATTGATCATAATTTCAATAATATGAATGTATTTATTACTTTGGAGATCGTATCACCTTCGACAAAACTCAAACCCTTGTGGTGGCTCCCACCATGTCCGATATACATATTCTACTGAATATGGAATATTCTTGAATATGATTTTGTGTGTGATCCTCTAGGACCCTATATCATTAGCAGTGAATAATTTTAATCTACAAAGAGTGGAATCTAGCAACCCATCATGGCATTTAAAGAGATAAGGATTGTCACAATCGTGATAACCAACATACAAACACACACTATTTAATACAATATCATTGACTTTATTATCTCATAAAGTAGGACACACACCATTAAAATATCCCTTTATTTCTTTATTGATTTCTGATATAACTAGTTTGATTTTACCTCAACATCCATGGCCATGTTCTTATAAAGGTACTACCATCCTGATTAACTTGGCCCAATATATTTAACTTCTTTAACCTGGAAGTGAAAAATATCTTATTGACCATTCAACCAATTCCATACCACCATTGATGCACCCAAAAACTACCTCTTCATGATTTCATTATCATGGTTTTCACCTTGAATCAGAGTATGTTATAAAATGGCACACATTGAAAAAAATCTTATGTTAGGAGAATAATACACTTGTTCATAGATGAGAACAACCAATGAAACCTGAAACATGTGGTGTTCCTACTGGAGGGTCTATCATCATGATATCACTAATAGAGATCATTGTGTGAGAAATTCATGAGAAGAAGCCTCAATGCTTAAGATCCCCCATTACCAAATAGTCTAGCATCTAATGTGTCCAGTTAGTATGATGTGTCTAGACCACATTGCCTTTGTTAAAGATTAATGTCATAGTATCTTGATGTTATGATTATAGACTGGGAACTACTTTAACCTTTTGTCAAGGAAAATAATATATGGACATTGCCATTAAATAGTGGAAGAAAAAATATCTACAATATAATGGTAAGTTTTCATCACATATATCTAACTTTATACATGATATGGTAATCAAAAGTATTGTATAGTTAGGTCTAGGGAACTCACTATTTCAACACTCCCACTTTCACTAGGTCCTACTCACAAACAATACTTGTTATCTCTTACATGATCTGAAGAAGTTTTCTATTGAGTCATGACTTTAGTTGCTGGGACATTCATGATTCTACTACATTGTATTTATGCTACATGAGACCTTATCTCCGTGAGTAAAACATCTTTAGAGATGGTATACCTGAGTATATACTTTTTTCTAGTTCTATAACTTGACATATTGGATAGTAAGAATATCATAACATACATTATGATAATACTTCACCTACTAGGTGAGATTCCATGAAATAGAAAAAATCATTATTTTCAACTACTTATTAAATGCCTTTAAAGATTCAACTTACTAAGTATTTATAGATATGGCTACCACTGACTCATATGAGATTTTATCGCTCTACAACTTTATCCTAACTGTGATATTAGATCAAATGAATCTATGGAAGACTAGTATATGACCCCTCAAAACCAATATCGTTCCTTCTCCATTAACCAAGTACATATTTTTTTACTTTCTGAAGTACATTCGGATATTTTTAATTTCATCCCCTGTAGTTATCCGATATATAATTGATATCTATCTACTATAGAGTGTATCCTAGCAATATCAATTTTTTTTACATATCATGGAATATGAGATTGATCCAAAGAATAAGAAAATGTCTTTCAACCCCCCACATTTATCTCCTCCCATATCGCAAACATGTCATCTTGGAGAGATACATGCCATGGGACATTGGTAAAAATTCCTCACTTTAATTGTTCAAGCATGTATTTTTCAATACCATGTCACTATGTGTATGATTGACTAGGTCCAATAAACCTTTAAATCTACCTTAGTAGATCTTGTTCCCCTAGACATAGGTTTCTACATTAAGAAAATAACTGTAGAGAATATTTTACCTTTTTCTTTACTAACTATAGAACAATACCCATTTTCCAAATGTTTCCAAACATATTTTAACTTAAAAAACAATGGTGCTTTCACTAACCTCTATTATAATCATGGAAAACATTAATTCCAAATAGATACTCTATGATCATGTTTCTTACCACAATCCTAAACTAGAATTCACTTACGTGAAAAATGTATTAGCATTTTGTGTCATGACCATCCCTTTTTGTTTCCATTGTATAGACAAAATCCATGTTCGGTGGCCATGAAATCTAATACTCAATATATTTTGAGCATAGAAATTATCCATGATACATTGTATTATAATGGATTTTAAAATAATGAACTGGTTTATCCAATCAAACATTATTAGTTCTATTCTTATACCATCCATGTATCTTTTCACTTGAATACCCACCAAAGTATTCAAAATTATAGGCCCCTTTTCATTGTGATACATGGAATACATTATTGAATTTTAATTGGTATTTTCAATCTTAACAAATTTTCATATTATTATTAATTGTAGGAATTATTATTCTCAATTGATAATTTATCACCACCCACAGTGGTCCCACAACCACCACCAAGGATTTAACCTTCCTACATAGTACGTGTCTCTAGAACATTCGTGATCTTCATTCACTTGTGGAACTAGTTACTCTTCATACTACTTGTGCATCTTAACCATTGACTAAACCCAAGTCAATATGGCTCCCACAATTTCTAATAGTGATGTGAACCCTTTATAGAAAAGTTTTTTGTCACTTAACTACCTCTTTTATATCACAGGGAATTAAGTAATATCCTATGGAATTCTTATGATAATTATTATAGATACACATTGTTTTTTACATGATGCATGTTTTATTATATCAAAACAAACTATTTTCCTATAAACATGGCTTATGACATACTGGATTTCAATCATAATATGTCTCATATGATATCCATTTTTCATTATTGTTTCTCTATGGTTACATGATATCACTATTATTTTAAAACACATAATGAAATATAATAGAAGTTTTTTCAAGTTGCAACAATGATACTATTTACATTAAATATTTGATTTAGGAAATGTATGTTTATGAATTGTTCCAAAATATTTTTTTATGAATGTTAACAAGTAACACTATATCATCAATCCACCTCATTAAAATCAATTTTGTGATATAGAAAAGGTGATGTGCATTTAGGAATTACTCCACGCTACATTATAATGACCGATAATAGTTTGGTCAAGATATTCATCGGCATGCCAGATTAAAGCTACTCATATCCTTTGATCATAAAAATACTCCACTTTACTGTTAATTAATTACCTAAAGAAATATAATGATGTATATATACATATAGGGAGCTCTTGGAATAGTTCACACTCACTTGTTGAAGTAAGTCCAAAAGCCTTGTGGTTTACCTTTATTTCCAAAGGTTTCTTTTTGCAAACTAATGACATCGATAATACCAAAGGTGTTTAGAATTAATAAGCCTAAAAAACAAAATGGGTATAAAATTGATGTCCACTTTTAGTTTTACGTAACCAATAATTAACTTTCCAGATACTGTGTGTAAAAGTTTTACATTTTCATATTCATTGGGTACTGCATATGATTCTTGTAATGATAAACTATTGGTTGAGTATTAAACACCACAAACGAATTAATTCCAAAACCTAGAATAATGTCTTATTGTGTATAAGGAAATATGAAATAAATGTATTAGATATATTCAATAATATTTTTATAGGAATCATTATCATGGAAATAAATGAGTCCTCTATCTCTCACCACTGACATAGGAAGAACCCTTCTTTAGCTACTTGGATAATTCCACTTACTTCTTGTAACGTTTCTATATGTATTTGATTACTGTATTAAAAAAAACATAACTAAAAGGAATATTTAATTGAATACTCTTAAATTATGGATAAAACATTATATTGATTAATATACCTGAAGAAGTGGGTACTTGATTCTTTAATTCAGTCTGTTGAAATTAATCACCGATAGTCTTATTTCATAATATGCAATGAAAATAACCACTAGTTAATTCAACAAACTCAACGCATTGAAGGACGTTATGAATGAGACTATGGAGTTACATTCACATGGCCTTTCTCCTTTCCTTTCAATTTTTCTCCCTTATAATTAAACATGAATCATTCATTTTTAATCTTATTTTCATGGAGAACCTTAACTAAATTGGTAATGAAGAATTTACTCAATACATTTTTATTTTGTAACTTAAATTGAGACACGAGTAAAAGGGGTGAAAATGATAATAGAATAGTATATATTGAAATATCATAACCCGCCTTTAAATTTACATAATATCTGGTGTGGTCTTTTTTTATTTAAATCATGCTTCACTTTCTCGTTGCAATCTTCATAGAGATGAGACTTCATATAAAATAACCTAATTCATGATGTAGTGACTGCAGCTAAAAATGAATATTGATGATAGAATTATGACATAGCCATCATAAGTTATGTACATTAGTATACTATAATAAATTTCACCCTTTTTTCATGAGGTAGTTTAACAGGTGTTGAGGACACTATCACATTGAATTTTCTATACCATAGTATTGTGTGCATGCGCCTGTATTATGCTTAAAAACTCATGGTAGTGTGGACATTTACTTTTTCCACTATTAATCATATTTTTTACTTGTAGTATAACTTTTCATTTTTCTATAAAATAAATTTTCACAGATTAGTAATTTTTTATTATTATTTATTTATACATTTTAATTAATTAATTAATTAAAATATCAAATGTCTCCCAATATTTTATTGAATTCAAGGAACCCTCTATTCTATAATCTTAATACAAAGTCTCATAAGTATTCTAGTGGAAAGGATCCTTGAAACTCCCTTATAATCTACAAGCTACAGCTATTCCACTACTCAGAGGGTTCAAGATAGGCATTTGACCAACCAACCACATTCACTCGTGGTTCCGTGATCTATTGAGTGATGTTCCAACTTCTAAAATCATAACTTCATTTAATTAATTCTTTTAACAATAACGATATCAAGTCAGATATGGATAATCCTTACTAACAATGTAGTTATGAAAACCAACCAATCTTATAAGAACTCCCTAGTAGTAAGATGCACCCTCAGCTATGGCATGATGAGAACCCAAAACACTTAGTTTTGATCAAATTTGAATAATGGAAGGTGGTTTAACACTAAATTTTTCTTTTAGGGTTTTTGTATTTTTATGTGATAATAGATAATTTTCTATCTTCTTAGCTTGTACTATATGATCACACTCACAACTCCCTGCATGAAATAGAAAAAATAATCGTGTCACATATTCATTTTATCTTGTATATTTGTTTATCATTCAATGTGACCGCGTGTTAAGTACACATTCACAAAATAATAAAACATGTAAAAATAAAATGTCAACCTTATCATGAGCCGATTATAATGGTTGATCCGCTCAGTGAATAATGAATCATCACAAAACCTAGGGAATATAACTTGTGTCGTGTCACTTGTGAATCGAGTTGCAACATCTGGCCATCCAATGTTTCAAACTCCTATCGGGTGTGTCACCATAACTTGGTGCAAAATTGGTCACCGCTCATCTCTTCATTAGAAAACATATCTCGCACGCAGGTGAGGGGAACTAGGGAGTGTAAAATAAAACTCTAATATGAACTCACTAGACCTTATACATATAATTACACTTAGACTATTATAAGAACACCATAAAATAAAAATAATTATTACAAAACACATATCAATAATTAAATTAATAAATTCATACACACCAAACATGCATTGGTCAATATATAAGCTCGTGATCAGGTGATATGATTAAAAATTCGTATTAAAATTATATGAAGAAATTTAAAATTAATGTTGCATTAAAAATACTCTTTGAGGGCCTTTTATTGAATTAAAATTAACTCTTATTTTAATTAAATAATTTTCATCATTTGTTCTGATTAAATAATTTAATTCTTAAACAATCAGTTAAAATAATTCAAGAATGAATTAAATGTTTTTTTAAAAAAATTAATATTTAATTAATTTAATTTACAAATGAAACAAAACTAATAAAAAAAATTAATTTATAGTTATATTAAAATAACGGCCCCCTAGAAATACAGGGGGGATGCATGTTGGGACAAACGTACACAAGCCCATTCTAGTTAGTGCAGACCTCTAGCAGAGGTTTTCTAGGCTAGATAGGTCTATCAAGACCCGTTTTGGATCGATCAAATCCAACCTAGGCATGTTTCAAAGCAAAGTGGACCAGGTAGGGTTTACCTTCCCGCTAGGTGGATCTAGGGGTGGCTGGAGTAGGATCTATCTAGATCTGGGATAACGGCGTTGGTTTATCACCAGGTAGAGTTTCAGGAAGGAAGATTTAGAACATATCGAGTGTAAGGAGTATGCAACAAAGAGGGAAGAGATGAAATTGGTGCCAATAGAGTGTGGGGAAGCACTACTACCATGAGGTAGTGGTGTGAGTCCAGTAACCCACACATCTAGATGGAAAACGTCTATGCTAGTGGAAGCTAGTGAAATCGGTAGGTCGGATCAAGCCTGTTCAGGTTATAGTCAGCCTTAAAGGATTTCATGATGAAGCTATAGGGATATGTGGTTGCGGGGTTCACCGAATGTTGGTCTCGACGACATCAGGAAGATGAGACGCATGTGGGAGACTGGCCAGGCAAGCAGGAGCTTGCACGAGGGAGAGGGTTACCCCTACGGGTGGCAGAACTATGTGCTTCTGGGGTTATGTGGTGTGGTGAAAGACTGGCCATGGATGGACATGGAGTATCTGGAGGTGGCATAGTAATGTAGTGGTGCACCAAGATTTGGTTATACTCATGGTCTCTAATTTAACTTCCATAGATAGGCGGTGATGGTCAGCCGTGCCAAGAGAGAGGTCCGACATGGGTCTGTGGGTGGCCTGGTTACTGATACTCACCTACAAGGTGTTACCATATGGAATAAATACTTATATTTTACATTTAATGTATCAATTTTATTTTGATAAAAGTCACAGACTGAACAGTTGTTTTTTTGTGTCTTCTTGCTGATCGGAAGCACACAGCCGCTGAAATTTCTTCACAATTTTTAATTTCTAAACATCATTAGCCTAATATATTTAGGTTAGAAAATAATAATAAAATTATTATTATAATAATATAATCAAAATAATTTAACACACAGAGAGATAAAAATATCTGATGGATGAAAATATCTTTTTCGTTGACTAGAATCCCACCAGTGATCTAATTCAATGACGAATAACACGCCAATATTTTGCAGGCATAAAATGATCATATATGTGTGATTAAAATTTTAATACCCATAAAATTTAATTTTTTTCAATCTATATTTAGAACTTTCAATGGCCATAACTTGGTTGTATGTGGTGTTGGGACCAGAATGACACACACTTTTAATCATAATATAAATTTAACATTTAGGTGGATTAGAATTTTCATGTGTCACTCTGATACCAATTTTAGGTACCTGGCATGTAGCGTAAGCCTAAAAATATGGTATTTTAAAAATTTTCATCAATGAATGACATTCAATCATTGAAATCAATGAAT
Organism: Viscum album; assembly: GCA_963277665.1. Classification (NCBI taxonomy): domain Eukaryota; kingdom Viridiplantae; phylum Streptophyta; class Magnoliopsida; order Santalales; family Viscaceae; genus Viscum; species Viscum album. The sequence continues at coordinate 1,335,600,715 of OY728138.1, forward strand.
TTCTACCGGGTTTTTGTTCCAAGGATCTCGTGTGAAGAGTTTTATGTACGAAATAAAAACCTTAAATTACCTGGTTCATATCTAAATACACACTCAATGTCTTCTCATCATTAGTGATCTCTAATCAATGAATTTAAATATGAATTTATCTAGTTCATCCACACATTCTTTAAAAATATATAGGAGCACTGATGGTCAAAATTTAGGTACAATCGAAGAGTTTCTATGACACCTTCGACGCTCTGATGATCACCACATCATCATGATTGTGATGCACGGGATGGAGCTTAATCCAAGCTCCTGGATCAAGATCCTCTCTCTATATAATTTGGAAGAGTGAAGTAAATATATATAAAGTCCATTAATAGTCAAAGGAAAATGCCTCTCCTCCTCTATATATAGCGTGTTTAGGAATTACCTAGAAATGCTTGCCCGACACCCAAATAATTAACACACTATGTAAAAAATATTTTGAAAAATAAACTGAGTCCTAAATATCATTTATTATTATTATCACCTTATTATAATATAACATGTATGTTATACAATAATACATGTTTCATTAACTCGACTCGTCATTCCTGTAAATATTAAATGAACCTTGAATATTTGAAGCTAATATTCGATAAATTAATATTTTCATGTATTTAATTTAAAACTTGTAAATAAATTTAATAAATAAATTAAATATGAATTATTCTTAACTTTAATTGCATTAATTTATTTATTATTTTGGTGATTTTATTCCTTGGTCATATTCCAGACCTTAGTGGTGGGGTCCATCAAGTCTTATATACCCATTCAACTGAATAGGGTAGATTCTGGAATACGCTCTTGTGACTTTTTCTTGATTTATTATTTGTTTATCTAACTCCAATGATTAAACCTTGACTACCATAGCTGTGGACTTATGAAGTCAGTACCATCCTAATCAATGAGGCATGAGATATATAACTTCTTTAACATAGAAGTGACAAATCCTTTCATGACCATTCATCCAATGCCATACCACCAATGATATACCAAACATAAACTACCTCACAATGATTTCATTATAAAGGCTTTGTCCTTGCTTCAAATTACTTGATCAAATGGAACACATTGGAAATGATCTCATGTCAGGAGACCAATACACATGTCTATATATAGGAAAAATGAATGACACCTAAAACATGTGGTGTTCTTATTGGTGGTTCTGTCTTCTTGATCTCACTACTTGAGATCACCAAGTGAAAACTTCATGAGTAGAATTATTAGTGCCTATGATCGATCTACACCTAATAGTAAAATATATACTTTTTTTAGACTATATGATGAAGCTAGACCATATTACCTTTGTTTAGGATTAATGTCATTGTTGCTCGTAGTTCTCAATGTAGCATTGTATATTCTATAAACATTTGATATGATAATTTATCTATGGACATTACTATTAAATAGTTCATATAGAAATATCTACACTATAATGGTAAGTATTCATTATGTATATCTAATTATATACATTACATGGTAATCAATAGTAATGTATAGTTGGGTTTATGGTACCCACTATTTCTACACTATCATCATAAAAATATCTTATACTTATTTTGTTTAACAGATACAAACCATGATGATTTAAATTAGGGCTATTTATATCATATACCCATTCTAGTATACTAACATAAATTTAAAATAAAAAATACATCTTGTAATATAATAAAGAGTATGATTAATTTTATGTTACTAATCTACATAAATTTTTTTCTTTAGTATTGAACACCAATGGTTTGATATTCTAAAATCATTGAAATATTTCTAAATAATTGATTTGGAATGAATCATTAATAATATTGATATTACACAATTAATAATAATATAATAGTGTTAAAATTACATTAAAAATATCAAATTTTCTGATGGATCATTGATCCAGTAAAATAAATGATCAAAAGAGAACTCTAATTAATGATGGACCAGGGGATCCACGTTTTGTGTCAATTCTAGTTTTCTTGAGAGAGAGGGGGTGTATTTTTTTAACTCTATCTACATAAAATTTCAAAATAAATAAATATATATTTTTTAAGTATTCCACAAGATCTTTATTAGACCCATAAAAATATTTTAGTGGTTCAATGGACATTCATATGCACATCGGACTTCTTGTGGATTTCACATGGGTTCTGGTGGATATAGAATAAATAATAGGCCCAGATATCACTAATTAGACTTCATTTGGGTATGCACCAAACTATTGGTGGAACTATTAAAACATACGAAAACTCTAGTGGATCTTTAATTATTTTATTTTCTATTTCAATATTTGATAAATCATTATACTAATATAAAAAATATTAATTATACATTGAACTAAAATAACATGACAAATTCTCTCTTGTAATCTACAAGCTATTATATCATTAATTTTTGATTTTTTATAAATCTATATATATGTCATTTATAAATGATATTATATATACATATACAATATTTGATAGAGTTTTTATTTACTTTTTCTAGGATATGATTTATTTAGTTCATCCAAATATAGAACCTGATGGAGTGCTCTTATTTTTCCAGAACAAAACCTTCGTTAATGATCTCATTTTACCTCGAAGTCCTTTATTGAATATTTTTTACATCCACATTCTGAAATATATATATAAATATATAAATATATGTGTGTCTGTGTCACATACTACTACATTTTTAGGGAATTTATCCATAATTTACTAATTCATACACTATTTTAATACTATATATATAGGTATTAATATATATATTCTTCAAGAAATACTTTTACAATACAGGGATTATTCATAATCTCCATGATAAACCATTAATAAGAATACTCTAAAAAAATGATATTTTAAATATAAATAATTGAAAATATTTTGAATCAGTAATTATACAAGGTTCAACTTTTTAATATGAATTTATTATTTATTTCTATAAAAAACCAACATTCCTCTCTCAAGGTTCATCTTTGATTATTATTCCCATGTTATAAAATATTTATGTTTTTGAAATAATGTATTTAATTTTTTTGAAGTATTGATTTTATATCGGATAACATAAGTGATAGGTTTTCCCAAATTCATATACAACTCTAAATTCATTATTTAATGATTAATAATGATATATAATATATATAATATTTTTTATGTGATACTCCAACTTGATGGTTATCCTTGTATTAGGATCCTACTACAAAAAAGTGATTTCGTAGGTATCCTTGTCATATTAGGTGTTTCATCATATTTTTTTGGAATATATTTACCATTAATTACATATTTATCATTGTTTTCAATGATAAATTCCATGTTTTATTATTATATCAAGATTTAAGCCACATTTTATATCGGAATATCCTTAAACACACTATTATGATAATATAATACAATTACTGATCATTTTAACTAACTTGTTTATGAAAGTTATAGTTTAAAACTTACATACATTGAATGTTTGCAAATATATGAATAATGAATATAATGTGAGAAAATCTATAAGGTTATTTTAGTGAATAGTTTTACATTATTCTTCTATACATAATTCTCTTGGTGGATAATGGTTGTAAAAATTTTATTTTCAGAATATTTGAATGTAATGATTGTTCATGTTATATATGAATGATGTTATTGAATATCACAATATATATAAATTCATATATTGGGTTTGAATTTTGGTATAAGAGTACTATTTTTAAATTTCTGAGAAATATAATAATATCCCATTAAATTTAACCCTTAGTTCTAGAGAAATACTTCAAGTATAATAATTACAAGTTAATTGGATTAAAATTTCAATAGTAATTCTGTTGATTCATATTTTTTCTTTTTACAAATTAATATTTATATGTTTATTTATTGGAGTAATTATATGAAAAAAATAAAAAATAACATATAGAAAATAGCCGTTTTCACTATATATTTTTTGTAATATCTAACTGAATCAAAGGAATGATTGATTTGAAAACACCATGGATATATTTTCCCATGTGATAATAGTTATGGTTAATAATAATAATTAAATTTTATGGACTAATTAACCACTTAATTTACTTGAATTTATTTATTAATTTATGAGGTGAAAAAATTCTTCATTATCATGCATATAGATATAATTATTACTGGAAGTTGGATATATTCAATTTAAAATATATATATTGTGATATAATTCTATGATAAATAATAGGTAATATAAGAAGTATATAATATTTAAGTGGAAGTTCACCAATAGTGGAATAAATTAATTAATACATAGAATTAATATGACATAATATATATATCATTGTAATATTGGAAAATTTTATTTTATTTTATGTGTTTTCCTTTACATGATCTGTCTTAAGATTTTTATGTATATATTGGAGATTAAAAATTGATTATGATTTCATCATGGCATGTGATGATAAATGTAAATGTTTTGTAATGTATTCAATATTTTTTTCATTGACTATAATAATAATATTTATAGATATTATAATGAACTAAATTCACATTAGTCTCAATGTAATTATAATCCATTGAGTTAGAATGATGAAGAAAATTGTTTCTTGTGATGAAAAATCTGAATTTGAGACCATGAATTAAATATGGTATTACTTGTTATTTTAAAATAATAGAAAATTATAAATCATACTTCATGATCAAATATTATATTTTAGGAACAAAATAAGTATAAATATACTACATTTTAGATTCATGGAAAGAAATAAATAGTAATTGTTTAAATGAAACTAGAATATAATTCATATATAAAAGGAGTGGTCATCAAGTTTAGTGATTACATATAGGAATGAATTTTCAAAAAAATGTAATTACATATGGATTCAAGTGGATGCAACAATTTTAATTTAAAAATACTCTATTAGTGGTGTGATTGTTTGGTTATACAAAGATAGACAATATGAAAAATAATTACAGTAGAAAATTAGGGAGGATTGGACTAAATGTTATAAACTAATAAATTCATGGAGTCAGGCACGTTCATATGAATCCCTGATAGTTAAGTTGAACTAACCCATTGATTTTGTCATATGAACAATATTTTTATAATAAATAATGGCATATGTCACATTTGATTACAGACTAATATTTTCAAAAAAAAATTAAAATTTTTATACATATAAATTTCCCAACCATAAACTATATACAATAATTTATTGGTAAAAAATAAAATGATGTGGATATTTCTAAAAATATTATTTATTTATTAATAACTATTTTTTTTGGAAATTAATACTAATTTTTTATAGTTCATAATTTGTCGGAATAGTATTTTCTTTTATGTGTATATTGGATCTAATTTTATATGTCTTCAAAATATTTTGGATATAGTTGTTAAATTTAAATTCTTAAACCAAACCATTTTAATATAAATCATAAATGGAGAATAATGATATTTTTTCATTGAAAAAACACTTGATATGCATATATTATTAATAATTGATTGATATTGGTTGACCCACAAAAATCATGGATAATAAAGAGGGAATTATGATGGAGGGTGTGAAAATTTTGAATGATTTTTTTTTGATTTCATTTAAAATAATTGTCATATACATATTCTATGTTGCCAATTTTAGTTTTTATTGGACTTATTCTTTAATATAAACCCTTACCATAAGATGTGAATAAAATTTAACATGTTTAGAAAAAAAATATAAAAATTAGATGTAATATATTATAGAATTTTTTTATTCCAACCTATTACTATGGGATAATAAAATTCTATTTTTAATGAATTGATACTTACTAATGTGATTAATTATTTAATAAATATACATCAATAACATTAAAATTAGGAATAAATATTATTTTTATAAAACCCTCAAACTTCAATTCAGGATATATTGATAAAAATATAATAATTATATTTCTATCATTTATTCCTATAAATGTGGATAAAATTTATCCATTGAAAACCTATAACAACAAACAGAATTATTGGATAACATATATTGTATTGTCCAACTACAAGATGCCTAATACTTTTATCACTAGTATGTGATGATCATTTTTTTTTTGTTTCAATTTTATTATGTAGATTTATGGAATGTTTTGGTTGTTTTTGGACCAGTTCACTGTTAGGGAAAACAATTAGAGTCATCCCTAGAAACCATGCACCATGTGTTGGAGTTATGGAAGGTGTGACATGATTTTTCCAAACCGTGTGGTCTCCCCATAAAACATGTCTTTTTATAGTGATTTTAACATAGTTGTATCATGTTTATCAAAGAATGTGGCCAAAACATTAAACATTTATTCTAGTAGCGCAAGTGGGAGTTCACAATTTGCACATAGTTTGTCAAACCATGCATCCAAACCATTTTAGTGTCTCCAAAATTCAAGTAAGGGAACATGGTTTGGTACACTATTAGATTTAAATATCCATACTAACCTAGTTAACTATGAGATGAGATTTAAAATAATTTTAAAATTCTATTTACAAACACAAAAAAGAGTTTTTAAATATGAAAAAAATCCTAATCAAATAAAATGAGACCTTTGGGATTTTTGAGTCCCTCTAGAGAATATTTTTGATCCTTTCATGTCTGTTTTATCTTAGATTTATGTGTATGTGAACATGTTTGATCCCTCTCCTGTATTTGTAACCTCATTTATTGGGAATCCTCCTATATTCCACCATCACAGTCATTAAAAGTGGTTAATCCACATGTTTTTTATGTATTGGAACTATGTTTTAATGCATTTTAATTATAGGGATTCCCTTTGAAGTTCTTCAACTTCAGATCTTCATTGGTGGTTCCTAATTTGGGAAATTTCTTGCTTGTGTGACTAAAGGTGGGTGGTTTCATAAGGATTTTCACTACACATGAAACCATGATTTCTTACTTGATTTGTATTTTTTTTTCATTTTCAATATTAACAATTCTTTGATAATATTAAATAATTTCTTAAAAAGAAATGGAATTGGGAATAACCAACCTCACTCAACGGATTTGAAAATATTGAGTCCTATTTTAGAAAAATAGGATATAAATGAATGGTGGTTTTTTTAAATGATTTGGTGTTGAATTTTTAGAAGAATGAAATTAAATGAAAGATGATATTGAAAGGAAATAATGTTATAATAACTGATGATTTTATTCAAATTTAAATGGAATTTTGAAACTTGATTTAGGGAATTTTAATTATAAATGACGAATTTAATTAAAATAGAATGATTTTCAAATGTCATATAATTTTTCTTGAAAGCCCATGTGAGCATGATTAGTTATTGGATGACTATGATAACATTTCTAGGGATCAAACCCCTAAAAATGGATTTTTGATTACAATACTAAATAAAAAACATCTACATGATTTTCCCTAATGAGCTGTTAATATATTTCATCATGATTATGTGAGCCTTAGGGAGGGGTGAAAACATTAATCAGCGATTTATTGAATAATTATAGGAAGGATCCTAGAGCTAGGATAAAATGATCCTCATAGAATTTGAAAAAGGTTATTTGATTGAATTGATTATTACTTGAAATTTTTTTATTGAAATATTTTATTCAAGGCCTTTAGTTTTTTGAAATTTTTTATTTAATCATATTTTAAATATATTTCACATTATTTTGATTTGAAATATTTTTTAACTAAAAATGTGACAATTATTTTTTATTCTATAACTTTATTTAAATTAAATCATAAATGGTTTATATCACATGTAATTGTTTATAGAAAATTTAGTAAAATAATACTAGGCTATTGTTTCTCACCCCCACCTTTACATACAATCATTTTTAGATTTTTTTATAGTTCTTAGACAAAGTGGAATACTATTTGGATGTGGTTGGTGTTCTTAAATTGTGGGACCATGGGTGATGATAGGGATTTGTTGAGCTTTGATCCACTCATTTCATAGAGATTCTAGAGTTTATCTTATTGGATGTTGTGTTGTTTTATTGTCTGATGTATCATTTTGAACTCTATTTTTTCTACTTGTGGTGTTATCTAGTTGAGTAATATTTGTAATTATGGATTATAAATCTTTTATCTTCTGAAGTTCTATATTTATGTCTTATTATTGGAGAGAAATCATTCCCTTTGGACTTTTTTTGATTCCCTGACACTAGTACTAGCCCATGGGCATTAAGAATTCTCTTACAGACATGTTAGTACCTACACTAGTGCTAGTATACTTGGTTATTTGATCAATTTGTGAATCAATTTAATCAAAGGTAAGTTGATCATCATTTCTTTATATTATTATATAGTCTCAAATATCCTTGTAATTATGAGGTATTATTTTAAATACTTAAGGGGTAGTTTATGAGTGAGTTATTGGATATCTCTCACTGTAGACAGCCTTAAGTCACCATGTTTTTTAGGAAAAGCATCATTGTGGAATGAATTGATCTGATTTTATACCTATCCCAAAATTGATCAAATTAATTTTTAATCCACATAAATTGAATTCAATCAAATGTAATTGATATTCTTGTATATCTTGATTGAGTTTATGATCTGATCATCCATAATGAACCTTCCATGTTTCTTTTTTTGTGTTGTGTAGTGCCATTCCCTAAATAATGTGTTTGGAATAACCATAAGAGTGAGATTCTAATGAACCTTGGAAAGGAAAAACTCATTTTCATCACAGACTCTTTAAGATAATGGTGTACAAGGTTTAAGCTCTATCATTAGTACACACACCCATTAATTTTTATGCTCATGTTGTGGAACCTCCATGGGATAAAAATAGAGATAATTCTTCAGAGTTTCATTAGTAGAAACCTCCATACTTCCAATGCTCAAATATTAATTATGAGGAAGAAGATTAATTGAAAACTTTTGAGTTAAATTATGAGTTCATATAATTTTCTGATGTAATAAATGAGAAATGTGACACACTCATGATTTTTATGACTAGAATTTGGTGTTGGTATGAAATGGTTACAATAAAGACACATGAATTATTGGAGTAGAAATACTTTAGAGAACATTTCAAAAATAAGTCCAATCTAGAATCAATGGTTTTTGTGAAGTATTTGGAATTTCTCATCCTCTAAGAAGTGAACAGAACCATGAATCATTATGAAAACACATATTCATTAATTTTTCATTTTTCTCCAATGGTGTTATTGAATTGTTAAATGAAGAACCAATGATTCATGATGCATATCCGATATGATATACGGTCATAGGTTTTCATGTGTACCTGCCTTCTTATAGAGATGATCTCGATAGATATTTGATGATCAAGCATGACCTTACTGGTACTTCTGGGTTTATAAGAGGTTCTCATACTTCTAGTGGTTGTTCTTTTAGTCCCTTTGAAATAATGTGGGTGAGGGATGAGTATCCTAGAAAATAAAAAAATATTCCTCATCCAATCAAAATATGGTGTCTAGAAATATATCATCGACTTGTTTTAGATGTTTGAAGATATGGTATTCGATGTGGATTTGAGTAGAGGGACCAAAGATTTTTTTTCTCTTATAGTCACTCAAGCCGCTAATTTAAGTTATGTAATGTTTTTCCCCATACATGGATTAATGGGATCATTAACAAAAAAAATAATTATGGTGTTGTTATATGCTTCATGATTTGAAGGTTCTAGCCACATGCATCTTTAATGAATATTCCTCAAACTAGGGATGAGTCTCTTGAGAAAACTTATGTGGGTCCAGCAACATTGAGTGGTTCCATTATTATGTCTTCATCATTATTGATTTCTTATATTATATGGTTTCAACACGTTAATTCATATCAAATATATTTATGAATATGGAAAACTATCCTATAGATATTATTTTATATTCTATGGATATTACTATTACTCTCAATACAAAGGGAGAGAAAGGCCCATGATATTTGTCTTATTCTTTATCATTATTGGAGATCAAGATCATCAAGGATTTTTTTGGTACTTGAAAAGAAATATTAAGATTTTATCCTCAAAATGGATTAAATTAATTTTCATAAATCCTAAAATTAAGATCATACTAGGCGGGTCTCCTTTACTACCCCCGATGGGGTGTGCTATTTATTCCAATGAGAATAGAACCTTATGTCAAGTAGAATCAACACACCCCATTTAGATTTTGTCAGGATTATATCTACATTTTATTTTAACTTATAGGATTAATATTTGGGTGTTTATCTTCCTTTAGTGTTCTTTGAGTTTCTAAAAATGTTTTCATCTAAATTTTATAGATTTTCATTAATAAGGGAGGTATTGTTTTCTAATGAGTTGACAATAGGTTTCCAACCCATCTCTATTTATTATTATTGTATAGATCCTACAAAATTTAAGTTTTCAGTGACCCATTTTGTTGATTTGTTGAATAATGAATATATTCCCTCGACTATGCCACATTGGGAGGAACATGTGTTTTTTGAGAAGAATTTCAGTAGAACCCCTCAAATTTTCATTGATACAATAAACTGAACCAATTTATGATAAATAAAAAAGAATAATTTTCTTCATATTGATTATTTTCTTCATTAGATGAAACAAGATAAGTGGTTCTAAAATATTATTCTTCAATCTGGTTATCCCCAGCTTAGGATGAAGGAGTCCATTATCCCTTAGACTGCCTTCATGACTATGATTAGTCATTATGAGTAGCTTGTAATGTCTTCTAGTCTATCCAATTCTCCTGCACTATTCCTGGAGTTGATGAAAATTATGTTTCATGAGCACCTTGATTGATTTATTAATTTATTTTTGGACTATATCGTGGTTTAAAATAATAATATGAAAGAGTATGTATTTAATTTGAGTGTTGTGCAGGAAACATTGGGAAATAGAAAATTTTATTTCATTATATCTAAATGAATCTTATAGATACGATAAGTAAAATTCTAAGGAAATTTGGTTTAATAACATGATATTTCAATGAAACATGAGAAGGGAAAATATATTATGACGTGGGAGGATCCGTGGGATTTCATTGTGCTGTAGAGATTCATGGAATTGGTAAGGTATTATCACCTTTTTCTGAGGTATTTTTCTAATTTGTATTATCTGACGACCACTCTTAATATGATGCGAGTAACGATTAATGAGATATAAAATTTCATGAATCTATTAATGATTTAAATCTTATATAAACATCAACACCTACTTCATCTCTTCCTGAAGATAGGTAGGGATATGTGACCTACTATGTTGTATCAGGTTTAGGTTTTAGATTTTATCTTATACTATGTGATGACGTGATGAAATATGGTTCCCATCATCTTTTGGATCATTAGAAAAATTTTCCCACACATGATCTTGAATTCATTATTTTAGGCATTCTCCGAGGAGTTTATGGTTTTACCTTTTTGAAAAGTGGTTTACCATATAACCTGATCATAAAATCATGATCTATATATTTTCATGAAATTATTTAAATATTTGATAGATGTGGTGAGTTTCATACATAAAATACTTTAATTTGGATATTTCTTACTCCCTAGATAAGTGGAATGAAAATAATGGTGATTTGAAATGTAAACACCCATCCTAGTACTAAATAGAATTATAATAGATTTAAAATGTGATAGATAATGTTTCTAGCCTGCATTTAGAAGTTTAACATAATTATTCTAGTGTTTTTTAGGAAGATTTTAATCAACATACTCTTTTTTTGAAACGATTCATCAAGATCGGTATCTCAATGATTATTTATATGTAATTGGGGACCCAATTTATTATGGTTATACCATAAAAAAGTGGCCTATACCTTTTGAGGATATCATTTGGTTTATTAGCTGGTACATCATACCTCTTACCATAAAAAAATATTTTTGAGGGTATCATTTGTAATGAAATGACTATTCCTCCATAATAATTAGAAAATTATTAATTAAAAATATTTTAGTAATTTTTTATTAGCCATTTTCACTAAATATCATATATATTAAGTATATTAAGTGTAAATGTATATTTATACTTATCTAAAATATAATTAAAAATTATATATTATATTTATATCAATATATGTATATTTATATATTTATATATTAATATATTATTTTTAATTAATTTTCTTTGATGTTGACCCTCTATCAGCACTTTTAAAAAAAGCGCTGATAAATGCCCCCCTTTATCAGAGCTACTAAAAAGTGCTGATAAAGGGGGTCCCTTTATCAGCGCTTTTTCGTTAGCGCTGATAAAGGTTGCCATTGGGAAAAACTGTTTTTGTGGTAGTGCGATTCTTTCTCTCATTATTATAACTATTATTAGATAAATATTCAGAACCAAGAACCTTGGTGTTTTCATCAAAAACTTTAAGTGAAAACATATATTTGGGATGAGATTAAAATGTTAATCTTTTTCAAGTTGTTTGGTACCCCTCATGGATAGAACATGAGATCATTATTGACTGATCTACTTACCAAATCAACTAAATTTATCTCCATTAATGATAATAAAAAATTTGAGGTCATGTGAAGTCTGAATTTTCTAGTGATCATCAGATTTCATGGAGTTCAGTATGTAATATTTTCTATTTGAGATCACAAATTCACATCTCATTTTTATAGAGGCCTCTTAGAGGTGATTAGATACCTAGATATTTTGATAACAAAATATCATCCAAATATGGATGACTAGAAAAATGATATATTGATCCTAGAAGACATTATTCGTGCTTGAATTGTCAAATTTTGCAGGGGGATTGATATAGAAACATGAAAATATATGAGTTTTCTAATAAAAATATTTACAAATATTTTCAAAATTCATTAGATAATAGTGACATGTAAGTGCTAGTATAAATCGTATTCTTATAATCATTAATTCCTGTTTCTGTTTTCTATTAATGAATATATGTTTTTTAGAGTTTCACCTCCATTGGTTAACAGGTGTCCTAGAAAATAGAGAATGTTATATTTGAGATATATGGGAATATTTGAGGTTCTTGAGCAGATTAGAAATTGTGTCTTACTATTTTTATTTTTAACCTCATGTGATGTCCATTATTAATGTGTTTCACTTGTCACATCATAGAAATTGTCTATATGACCCATAACGTATTGTGATCTAGGAGTAATATGATGTTGATCTATATTTATCCATTCCTATGCATCAATGTTGTTTTTTTTATTCAAATATGAGAAATTTATTGAAATTCCTTACCATCAGTTTGTGTACTTTTTCATCATGGTTTGGATTTTCATAATATTTGGGGGTGTGAGGTACTAATGAGAGAGTGGTGGAATCATATATTTGATAAAACCTCTTATTTATAGGATCTATGGGGGAAGAAAAAATTTATAGTTGGTTAATTTTAGAATACAATAAACATATTTCATATACATTTATCCCTTGGTATTTATTATTCTTTTTGAAACTTATTTTAGGTTGTTTTTGTACATGTTTGGAAGTTTTTGGGTGTTTTTTACCTGTTCTTGGTTGGAACAAAGTTAGGGAAAATTATGAAAGTTCCCCAAGGTGACCGTTATCAATGTATTTTAGTTTTATAAGTTTGAACATAGTGTACTTAAACTAGGTGGCCTCCTCGTAAATCCATGTGTCCATGGATTATGAGGAGCACACAATTTTAATGTAATGTGTCTAAACCATACACATTTTTTTTTCGAATAGCTGAAGAGGGAGTAAAAGGTTGGAAAATATTGGTTCAATCTATTTGGACAAACCATGATACATTCCCTAGAATCCTCATAACATTCCATGGTTAGGCACGCAATTAACTCTAACTACATGTCCTAACCCAAGAAACCATGTGGTGGGATTTTTATTTCTCTAAAAATTAAAACTAATATACATTTACCACTATTATAAATATTAAAAACCCCATAATCAAACCTAATTAAGTCTATTTCGTTTTCAAGACACTCTTGAGAGTATTTTGGTTCCTTCAAATTCTTTTTATCACTTATCTATGTGTCAATGGAAAATTTTGATCCTTGTCATGTAAGTGTAACCTATTTTAATGAGAATTAAACTCTCTTATTCTATCAATTTATTTGAGTGTGGAAAATCATTTTCTAGATGATGGATTATAAAATTTATTTATGGAATTTTATTTTAGCGATTTCATTTGGATATTACTCACTTCCAGTTTTCCATTGGTGGTTCCCAATTTTCCTGATTTTTTATTCACGTGACTAATGGTGGGTAGTTCCAAAAGTCATTTTCCTACATATGAATCATTGATTGCATGTACAATTTGAAACATGTATTCCATTGATTCCATAACATTAATTTGAGATGATTTATATCATTATCAAAAAAGGCATGGAATAATTAAACAAAACAGTCATTTAATTGGATTGATTAAATGGAGTGTATTTTTAGGTGATAGGACTTGAAATAAAAGTAGATTTTATGAAATGATTTGATATTGTTTTTTATGGAAAATATATTCAAATGATAGCTTATTTTGAAAGAGATGACCCTTATTAAACATATTTATAAGTTTTGAAATTGTAATGGAATGATGAAACTTGATATTTGGAATTTGAAATAGGAATACTGAATTGAATTGAATAATGATATTTTCCCATGATTAATTGAATGATTTAAAACAAATTTAAGTTTGAATATTTAGTGGGTTATGTGTAAATGATCTAAAATACTATACCCACCGAGAAATGGATTCATGATGAAAACTATAACTAAATCAAACATTTTTTGATGTTCCCCTTTGTTGTGTTGATTGATTCTATCATGATGGCATGAGCCTTAATGAAATGTGCACACTTGGTGTAGTGATTGACTAGATGAGTATTGTGTGGATCCAATATATAGTAACTAAAAAAACTTAAGGAATATGGAAATTGTTCTTTTTTTATTTTATTATTTCAATAATGTGTTTATTGAATTGTATTATTCATGCACTTCTATTTTTGAAAATGTTCATTTAATCCATTTTTAGATATAATTTCCATCGATTTTATTTGAAATATTTTTCACCTAAAAGTGTGAAAATTTTATTACCCGGTTTTTACTTATTTAAATTGAAGAAAATATCATGTATTTGTTTTGAAAAACCTTATGGAATATTTTTTTAAAATACTACTAGTATTTTTTTCACAAACCCTACCATTTCAACTGAGAATTTTTCATTTTTTATGCTAGGTTATGAAAACATGAAAGTACCACTTGGATGTGGTGGGTGTGATAGACTTTTTGTACAATGGGTAATGGAGGTGGATGGTGGAGTAGTGATCCACTTATTTCACAAAGATTCAACACTTTATCTTGATGGACGTTGTGTTACCTTATTAGATGGTGTTTTATCCTGATCTCTATATAGCTTCTTTCTGTGTATTTTACCTAATGAGTATTTGTATTAAATTTAGTTAATTTTTTTCTTTTAATATTCTCTGTTATTGGGATTTTATTGGAATTAAATTGTTCCCTATAACCATTTATTGACTTTGTAGTGCTAGTTCCCCACTATTGGGGATTGGGATTGCCCTTCGGGTTATGTATGTGCTGGAACATTTACCAGTTTACTTGGGTTTTTGGGTCTGATTGTGACATAAAAACCCAAAGACCTTTTATGTTTGGAGCTTTAGAGAATTAGAAAAAAATATTACATAATAATAATGATGTCTACCTATGATAACATTTATTAATATACCCAGTATTATTTTTCTCAAAAAATTCATCAACATTTATCATAAAAGTCTACACGCATAAAAATGTACTATACATAATTCAATTAACATTATTTTTTAGAACATATATAAATGGAAAATAATAAAATTGCAAGATCATATTCTAAATATAGGTAAATATATGAATTAATAATTCAAGGTCACTCATTATAATATCCTGTACATAATTTTATGTATAAAAGATAAAATGAGAATTTCCTAAAGTAATTCATACCTATAAAAACCTATATTATTAACCATTTCACATGGAATAATTTTTAAAAAAAAACAATAGATTCATAAGAATAAATCTTTATGGGATAGGTGATATCAATATTGATCAATAGAACCATTTAAAATCATATAAATCAAAGAATAAACCTGTTGGTATCATAGAAAATTACCTTCATAATCCAAGTACACTAATGTTAGAAATAACTTGAACATTGTTAAATCTATTGAAGAAAACTCCATAGTTAACTTAATATTTAATGATGTTAATGATAAAAAACATTACCCAATGCATTGCAGAGATATATTAGGCTCACCCATCATATACGCTATATCCAAACCACCTGTTATATAAGTTATATCATGGTAACACATAGTGCATGTTGTTTTGGGCTCACCAATCTTATTAGATGTGTTGGGATCACCCATTGTATAAGATATATCAGGATCAATAATTATCATGAGATATATTGGGATATCAATTATCATCAATAATTTCTAATTATCATTGCAGAATATAACATTTAGAATATTCCAATTTTTAAAATAACAACCTTGGTAACAACCATCCTTCATTTATAGCTATGTTAAACCTTGAAAAAGAAATGTGTCTCAGAATAATTTCTTTAAAACAATCATCCAAATACATCTAGAGGAAAAATATGGATTTTATTGGAAAATCATATTCTTAGTTATGAAGAGTAATATTTCAATTATATTTATATAGATAAAAATTAATTTAAAATAACATTTAAAACAATTTATTGAAAAAAGGGAAAATATGATTTTATTTTGATAAATTTATAATCCCGATACGAAAAAATATTAAGGAATGAATTTTCTAATAAAATAAAAAAGGAATCATGAAAATTATTCTTTAATGAAAAAAATGTTCATATAGGTGGGAAAATCCATTCTTCTCATAATTCTTAAAAATAAAAATTCATTTGATACCATTGTAAAGAGAGTCAAATGTGACCCATGAGGAAAACATTGTGAAATTTACTTTTATTTTTATATAAAATTTAAATGTTCGTGTGAAATAACATTATGAAATAATTTAGGTTTTCAAAATAACATCATTGAAATATGTTCAAGGACATATAATATTATTTTGTTTAAAATTCTTTGAAATCCTTAAAACAACATTTTAAGGAAAACCCTTTACGACCTTTTAAACAAAAAACCCACTAGAATAAAAGAACATAATAATGAACATAAAATTATCTGAGTATAAAATATTTCATTATATAATATTTCAATAGTTAGTGTATAATCCCTATAAATGTACATATATACATTAATAAAAACATGTCTCAATTAACGATGTTTGAGATGAAAACCACATGAAATATGGGTAATATTTTAACCAAAATGGTATTTTATGAATAAATATAACACGATTCTATAAAAACCATAATTTAGATGAAATAATATGTTAAAATTTTTTTATAGACCAATAAGTACACCATATAAAATAAATCTTAATTCTTAACAATTTTTATATCTTAACGAATTGAAAATACCAGCACATAGACACAATCACACTTTTGTGAGAATTAAGCCAACTTTTCACATAAAATTAAAAATATTTTATCTTTCATTTTTTATGGAATAAGACTAAAAAACGGTAAAATAATTTTTTAGGAAATGTAAAATTTTAATTTATATGACTTATAGAAAATGAATAAACTAGTTTTACTAGTAATTACTAAATTGAAAATTAACTCAAAATTATTTTTACTATTTTAATTAATTCAAAATAATTTATTAAAAGAAATTTTAAAATAGAAAAAACATTCATAATTTTTGAAACCATCTTAAAAGGACTCATTATGTTTACAAAACCTCTCTTAAACCACAATACACAATAGAATGATAATGGATGAATTCAAAAAAAATTAGTCCTTTAAAATAGATACTACTTAAAGAATTCTAAACCTTGATATTTAAAAAACTTTATAGGATAGTGAACAGAATGGTAATAATTGAAACACCCCCATGACATTCCACTAAATAATATATCCAAATCATGAACATAGATATAAAATTAGAGGAACATAGAACATATCCCCACAACATCATCATTCAACCTAAAAAAATATCCCAAGGGGAGATACCTCTTAAAAATTAACAAGGAAATGAAAAAATCATTTAATCAAGGAAGATAATGATACTAAAATATTTTTATGAAATCAAATTAATTATCCCAAAATATTAAAGCATCAATCTATTTTGGATGATGATAACAAATATGAAACTATCATTACAAATTTAAGTCACAAATATCAAATGAAGGGACACATAGATAACCATATAAAAGAAAAAAACATTCAATATCGATCAATATTCTAAAAAAAACATACCTTTGGTATTCAAATAGTAGGAAAAATAAAAAAATTATTTCACAATTATTAAACAAAAGAATATTAATTTTTTTAGAAGACAAAATTATATTTGAAACTTAAATAAATTTACCCAGGAATGCTATTAAATAAAAATTCTTCCCATGCTTAAAAATCTTACATGATATTATTTCCAAAATATTAAATTTGTTTTTAAATTTTGATGGTGAATTTAATTTATCACTAAATCAATACATGACATAAAAATAAATTGTATATTTAATTCATACTATTCATAACTTATCACGGTTAACATTCCATGGAAATGTATGCATGCATGATTGTAAAAATATTTACTTATAATACTCATATGATTTAAAAATTAATTAACATGTAACATATCATTTCATTTTCACATAATATGTTAATAGAAATCTTTTTCATGTAACTAGAAATATTTCATCAATACATATAGGTTAACGCATTCTAAAAATAAATATTATTTTCAATGAATTTTTACATACAATTAATTCCAATAGATTTTCAGTCTTACCAATTGACAGAACTCTTCAGTAACATTCTATTTTTTTAAATTATAAAGTACGCTACTATGTTATTTTCTCTAAGAACATTGATTTTAATATATAGTAGGTTATAATAATTTAAATTAAAACATATTAACAACTTTTCATAAAAACTTTTATGTAAATTATATTTTTTTAAATACACCCATTTCATTTTGAATGCACTGCTTTAAAAATATATTCAACAGTTGGAAGAACAAAATCTAATCTCCAATACATGAGTACGTTCTTCTCCCACTGGCCAAAAATGGATGAAAAAAAGCTAAAAAAACACCCCTTATCTAGCCACAAAATGGGAATATATCCCCATTATAACAACTCATGCCACCAAGAATATCATAACAATGACGAATGGGAAGTAAACAATTTCTTCCCATATCCTACAGACCTTCCAGGATATCATAACATTGAAAATATGGGTAGAAATACATATATAAAAATCCATCCCAAAAATGGAATGACTCATAAACATGTCAATATAATGTAGATACATACATTTGATTCCATTGAGGAGGGTCATAAGCCAAATCCCCCCACGATATATAAAAATCAGATTGGGTCCATACCCCTATTCTAACCAGAGGTAAATAGTCTATTCCAATGGCCACTCCAAGGTAGGCACAAACCCCTTCCAAATTTTAAGAATATTTTAGAAAGTTTCTTAAGAAACACATGATCTTTTGAAACAAATTTATATATCTGAAAACCAATTTCCTAATCAAGAAATATTAGTCACTCATAAGAAGGAATCCAAAATGAATCCTCACCATATATGACTTTAAAATGAATAGAAGATCTACAATCCCTTTCCATATAATGCAAGTGTTCTTGAAGACCTCATATGTTTATCTATGGAAGCTCAAGATCCTACTCTATAGTAACAAAATTATGGTCATGCTCATGGTTATTCTGATTTTCCTTTATAGACACAACACTATGAACTCTTACTTCAATTCAACAATCAGATAGATCTCAAGAGAGCATCTCCTGACAAGAGTCACTACATCCCTCTATGTGACTAGATGTTAAATTATAGAGAAGGTGATAAACATGTTTTTTACACCCTAATGGTCCTACCTATGGTATATATTGTAGGAATTCACCTTGTTTTCAGATGTAAAGACATAATGGTAGACATACCCATAATGGCATTTGTTGCGAAATTTAAGTCTATAGTGGCGTTTTAATTATTAAAAAGGGGTATTCAATTATTCATTTAGTGATGAGAAATCCCTCATACCATGAAGAATTTTGAAAAAATGAGGCCAGTCATGTCTAATTACACACCATTGACAACTGAAATAATTTCTAAGTCTGAAGACCGTACAAAGGGTATGTCGTTCTCCGAACCAACTATGCATCATCTTCATTCTAAAATGATAGAAGAAGTACCTAAAAATATTTTTGTATATTATAATTCTACAGGGAAGGGTCTACTTTGGTATGTTCTGGTTGAGGAACCTTTAGATAAAGTCAAATAATACATGGTAAACATGAAGAAACATCTTTCTAAATATGACATACCTATCAAGCTATAAAACTTAACAACTCCCCACTAAATCAATCTAGATTAATTCTATGATGATTGTGTTCATGAAACAATCCTCAATATATGGAACAACCTCAATTATATAATATAAGAGGTATTAATTTACACCAAATACATAAACTATTTTTAGGTTATATAAGGGATACACCCCTAGATTAACATGGTGGCTCTCCGAGAAACCTGACATCCAAAATTTGGGAAACATTAATGAGACCTTAAATGCACATGCCTTAGAAAATTAAAAGTAATCTGGTTTTTGGTCACATGTTCCCCATATAATGTTCAAATAAAAGGATGGGGTGAATATGGAGTGTTTCATTTCACCATGCCCCTAATCAGGAATTCCCTTTAAATATGACATCGTGCAATGACATAGAGTTATAATGACTTTAAAAAATTGAATCTAGTCATAAAAAATGATATTATCAACAGAAAAAAAATCCGAAAATGAATCTCAAAAAACAAACAAGCATTCTTACCTCTTATGGGAAGTTAATATTCATATTGAATAAATGTCATATATAGAACAATTGTCTTTAGAAGTGGGTGGTTTATGTGAAAATTATATTATTCACCTATCCCATGTTGGAACAAAAATATGTAAAATCAATAAGGCAGGTAGAAAATTATTATCCATGACAATCTATGGGCAACCCCATCCCATAGGGTTGGTTTCTTTTTTAACAGAACCTTTGAGGTCAGCATACTAAACTTGAATAATTGTGGAAATTGATCAGGAATATCCCCAACCATAATATCAAGGGGATTTAGTACCTCAATAAATATCTCATCATTATAAGTCAGATATATCCCGATGATGGGGAATTCTGTAGAACAAATAAATCCATTTTTTCTTATATCATGATTCAATATCCTCACTGGGAACATTCCCAACCAAACTATATTGTAGATTCCCATCATATTACAGTACACCAAATGGACTTATGGGAAATAAAAAATGATAAAAAAGTCCTCATGGTGGTTTAAAATGAAGAATATATCAAAATGTTACTGATTAAGATTCTGTAATGCATTAAGAATCAGTGAATATCAATAACAACCCTTCTATATATCCTATAGAACATGATGCCAATACAGAGGAGTTAGATGGGAATGTTTTGGTTCATAACATGTTATACATGAAAATCATTTATGAAGGTGGTCATAACTATAACTAGTGGATTTCACAAAATTTCGTCATTCTGTTATCCACTATTTAACAACATCCTCAAACAGTGACCAACAATGGAAAGGGTAATGGTAATGTTGTGCCTCACCAACCTAATGAATAGGTTCAACCCTTACACTTGAGTAAATATTTTCTCAGTAAGAGGAAGAGATGAATGAATTGATAAGATTAAATATACAACTACTACTGGGAATTATTCTTATAGGATATATTCTAAAGTAATATCATCAACACACATTCCCAAATGAAATTCCCCAATAAAGAGGGTTCATTATAGTAATAGAAATAGATCTGAAATTTCCTCTCAATGTGGGTTACCAAAAACCAATATTCATGGAAACCACAATAGAAGATTGAGATTTTCCTCTCTTGGTACAGAAATAGAATAGGTCTGGGAACATTCTTACATACCTTCCCCTGTATGTTACCCACAACATATACTATTAGGGATGCCAAAATTGATCTAAATTTCTATTTCCACCACTGAAGATCCTCCCTAGATATACATTCCTCATGGTGTCATAAATACTACTGAGCCTATAACTTATCGATTCAATGTTATGGAGTAATGTTGTACAAAAGTACAACCGTAAAATAACCCTTTTTCAAAATGGGTTCATCCGAATCTCCCACCATGGAAATTTGGGAACCCTATATTTCCAATTTTCATTGGTTCATGGGACACACAACTACATTTTACACATTTCATGTCCCATTGTGATCCTATGATGGGGAACACCACAAAAAAATCATTGAAACCCATGCGTTTCATGAAAACACTACAGGGACCAACCTTTGTATGGTAAACATATTTTCTGTCTTTTTCAATTAAAATGTGGGAAGGTCTATATTGGATGATTCTCTTCTAATTCATATTGATTCTATAGAATATAACATTTCTTGACTTCTCAAACTAAAACTATTAGTATACTGAGAGGGGTTCAGATTTCATTTTTTGATGGAGGTGGTTAATATACTCTATAATCCTAGATCTTAATCATGTATTTTTTTCCATATATATAGAAAATCATCATAATTTTTTTCACACACTACTCATCCTTGAAAAATATATCAAAGTGTTTCAGGATCATTCTACAATTTCTCACATAATTAAAGACTCAATATCATGAATTAAGGGTATGTCCCAAGTGTAATTTCCAATATCCAAAGGCCACTAAGTGGTGGCCCAAGGCTGGTTGGCCACAAGGCCTCAAAATCATCTCCCCAAACGTCATCATCTTCTATCTTGAAGTAAAGGCCTTGGTTGCGTCTATATAGAGAATACACCCTCTTATTAGAGTATGAAACAATGGTAGCAATCATATAAGTAAAAAACATATGAAAAAAATAAATCAAATTATTGATAAACATCCAAAAGATATATATATAAATACAATTATAAAAGTAATCTCATTTAAAATGAGTATCGTTTCATATATCTAAAAACCATGCAAAATACGTATACATACATTAATTACAATACATTTACCAAAATAGCCAAAAGACCAAAAAATAAATATATCTGAATAGAATCACAGGAATCATTTAATTCCCATGATAACATACTCCTAATAATGGAACAAATTCAACCATCAAACTATAGATGCTTCCCCCGGTCCCTATCTGCATCTATACAATCTGTATGGGTACCCAACGACGGCCCAAATTAGGCATGAGATACAATACCAATAATTATCCACCCAAAGGGTCTATAAAAAATCCTTTCTGTGAAATATAAGATAAATCATATTTCATAGTTTAATAGGTATGATATTACTAAAAATATAGATCTTATAGAAAATATTAAACAAGCATGTGACCCTATAAAACCACACTAGGATCCATGAAAAAAAGTGTTACGATCCATTATCAAAGAAACTATATAAAAGAAGGGGGTTAACACCATGACCATGACATATACACAATATCACATCACCACATCTTTTTTGTGTAACCAGTATATCATATCCATCATGGAAACATCGTATAACGTGAAGCATAACAAAATACAACAGTCAATCCATATAATCAAGCATGTCACATTTACTATGACCATGCTATATAACCATAAATGTTAGACTCTTCAAGTCCAGATCCAATGTATAGTTGACCAAGGCATCCTCATCATGTCCTAGGAGAATCTCGATGGAAACTTAGTTCAGAATGGGTGAGGTTTAAAGGTGTACATCAACAAACCATGTCCACTTCGAGCTTAAGAAACCACATCCAAGGGGTAACAAGGTCCATTGTATCCTGTAAAATCAATATCCACATAACATTACAAGTATAAGAAATCCACTATCATTTCAATGACACATGGGGTACATACTCAAGGAAAATTATATAATAATTCAACATTAATATCATTTACCATTTAAAAAATATACATTCAATTTTTTATACACTCATATAATAATTCACATTCAATTTCATTCCATGATTTTACCCACTCATATAACAATTCCATTCGAACCATTTAATCCAAATCATGAACATTAAAAAGGAGGTGAACATCTTTTAATGCATAAATTCAATCCAAATCAATTATTAACATGCATCCTCTAACTAGGAAATCACAAACTCAACCCATGGGTTATTTAACAAAGTCACAGGAATAAGAAATTCACATGGAACGCCCCATGGGTGGCCTTGCTTGGGGAAACAACCTCCAACACATCTCAAAGGAACTAGGGGAATCCCTAATAGGTTTAATTTTGTTCATTTTAATAATTTAACTCCTTTTTGGGGTGATTAAAAAATATATAGTTGGTGAAACAATGAAAACCTTCTATATAAATAATAAAATCATTCTAGAATAGTATATACCACCTAATATAGGTCCGTAGTACAATTCTCATTCAATATAAGCTTTTGATTCCTCTCAGATTAGAAGAAAAATGAAAAAAAAAACACTAAAAATAGTGTATATTATCTTACACCTAAATGCCTATGTCAATTTGAAGTTAAATAAATAACCACACAAATGGAATTGAGTACTCACCAGCGTGGATCCAACGAGACCAATGACACTTGATTCTGAGTTCGCACATAGAAACCACACCCAAGACTATGTTTGGGCTTCATGAAGATCTCTCCAAGCACACTATTTTCCAATTAATGGAGAAATGAATTATTTTTTAGATTAATATATTATAGTTGAAAAATAATAATTTCACTAAAATTTCCTAGGTTAAACAGTTTTTCCATAGGGTTGGCCAAACCAAGCCCCAACCATGCACCATCGATTGTACTAAGGGGGAACCTTCTTGGTCACAACTCACATTTTGACTAACCATGTGTATACAATAGAAAACACCCCAACTAAAAATTATAGGTTCTCCAAGATGGGTTTGAAGCTCCATCTATATGATTTCATCAAATTGTGTGGCTTGTATCACCTAGTAATCAATACTATAATGATTAGTAATAACCATGCGACCTAAACCACAATATTTCTACTAACTATGTAACATATCCTAATTTTCCAAAAATATAGGATTCAGGCTCATAAAAAGTCCCATACACCCCTTATTCCTCGATGAACTCAAAGAGAATTCACATTAGACCGTAATGAAGCATTTATAAAAAATAATGAGATTCATACTTAATACGAAACCCCAGTATCTTTCAATGACCCCCCATAAATCAATTTTTCCATGAATTTCCCTCTCAGATGGGGGTCAAGATTCTTCTAAGAATAAATCTAGCAACTGATATTTTATGACGGACTCACTCTCCCAAATCTCTTCATATAAATGGCCAGGCTTCCATATCAACCATACAAGAGAAACATTCTGGACTCATAGAACCTTCATTCCCCTATCAAAAATATAAACATGATTCTCCTCTAAGGATATATATAATTGTAACTATACCTCCTTAGGCTGCATAAGATGAGATATTTATAAGTGATAATGGTGTAGCTGAGATACATGGAAGACGTCATGGATGGATTGGTACCCATGAGATCACTACAACTGATAGTTTACGAGGTTGACTCTCTCCAGAGTCTTGAAATGACCAAAATATTGCAGTGAAAACATACCCTGTCTCTTGAGAACTTTATATCCCATCCTCAGTGGGATAATTAAAAAGTCCTAAACCTTACCTTGAACTCTATAGGTGATCTGTGACAATATTTGTAATATTTCATTCGAGACAGTGCATTATCCATTCTCTTCCTAATATCTAAACTTTCTCAGAAGTCTCCTACACAAGACATGGTCCCAATAAATCTTCCTCACCTACCTCTAGAAAACACTTGGTATATCAACATGGAATAAAGTACAAATCCTAAAAAATTTCCACATGTATCAATCTCTGATATCTATTTTTGTAGGAAAACTCAGTAAGGGGCATATGTCTGCCCCAAGAGAACCTAAAATCCAGGATGTATGCTTGTAGAATGTATTTTACAACCTCTATCCTATTCTATGGATAACCAATAGTTAGAGGGTGGTATTCCCTTCTCATTAGTACCTATGTACCCAATTACCTCAATAAACTCTTCCAGAAACAAGCCATAAACTGGGGTCCCTATATAAAATTATAGTATGAGGGACCTCTTGAAATCATGCTATATCACAAATATAAAACATCGAAATAAAATCCATAGTGAAGGTATCCATGATCAGAATGAAATTAGAAACATTCATGAGCCTCTCAATAATATGCCAAACTACATAACTACCTTAAGGTGACCTTAGAAAATCTGTCACGAAACCCATCACAACATCAAACCATTTCAACTAAGGAATGCGAAACTGATCTAATATTCCAGATGGTCATTGATGTCCCCCATTCACCTATTGATAGGTGAAACATCACATAACAAAAATATCCACATATCACTTCATATATAGACACAAAAACTTGTGACATATATCATTATACATATTTGTCACTCTGGGATGAACCACCAATATTGACTCATGAATCTCCAACATCATTTCCTCGCATATGTCATCTAGATCCCAAACACGAGTATGGATATGTAGGAACTCATCCTCAACTATGGTTGAATTAAGAGGTGTGTCCTCACCTTCCACACTCTCCCATAGGACTACCCCCTCCAAAAAAAAAATCTAAAATCTATCGCATCCTCACTCTATCATGATAAGTAGAGGTCATAGAATGACAAGAAATAATGGCCTACCCTTGACCACGCAGCACCTCAAAGTGAATCTTGGAAAAAAAATACACACGATTCAACTCACTACTTTTCTACTAAATAGAATGTATCTGAGTCCTTCTACTTAGTGTATCATCCACTTCATTTCCATTCCCAAGCATGTATAAAAACATGAATTCAAAAGGCTGTAGGTACTCATCGCACCTTCGCTGCCTCAAATTCGAATCACACAATGTTAAAATTGACTTGAGGATTTTTTTGGTGCATTTACACCACAAAATTCTCTCCCAATCCTTAATGTATCCAAAGGTGTAAAATATGAACAACTGCAACTAACTCAAGATTATACATCAGGTAATTCCTCTCATGTGGCCTCATCTGTTGAGACCTATTCACCACAAATCTATCCACTACATCAAACTACTCCTAGACCGATACATAATGAGTAATAATATAATGCTTAGCTTATTCATATCTCTTTAATAATCCAAAGAGAAGATGTAGTAAATCACTTTTTTAGCTTCTAAAATGATGTCTTGCATGTATCAATCCATAAAAAATTTCACACCCTACTTAGTCAATCCTATCAACAACACTCTTAGGCATGAAAAAGCCTATATGAAAAAACTGTAATATCCTGCTAGCCACAAGGTACTCCATATGTCAAAGATGTTATTGGGATTCTCTATGAGGCCAATATCTCTAAACATATCTTGGTTAAAATATATTTATTTTTTATAGATAATATGACCAATGAAGTGAAATTATCATTTTAAAAGTTTAACATTGTGAAAATTTCATATAAATTATTCTCCCTTAGTATGTCCAAAATGATCTCAAGATTTTTGGACTTGTAATTTTTATTTCTAGTAGATAATACACTATCTACCTCTTCATCTCCTAAAAAATTGTCTTAGACATGTAATATGGTGGAATGTATACTAGTTTAGCTCATATAACTAACTCTATGGATAAATAAATCTCTCTTATAGGAGGTAAACCACAAAATTTTTATTGGAAAATGTACCTGAAATGATAAACCATTAGAGTGAAATCAGAATAACATGATCCTATATCCTCCATATAAAACTAGAAACCTGGGATGTCATCCATCCCAGCCCAATATGCTCTGGTCTAACTCAGCTCACCGTGATATCCCATTCATCCTTTTGAATAAACTCTACACTAACTAGTGATTTTATAGTCACCCTTAGGTGATATAAGTCAACATAGGCTCAGAAATATTCTATCCAGTACATCATGAGTATGACATCAAACCTAGTAATCTGGAGGAAGAAAAGATTCTATAAGAAGTGAAACCCCCAAATCTCAAGGGGGAACTCCCTGAACTGAGGTACATCCTCTTTTATTATCACTAATGGAGTCTCTAGCATCACAGAACCTTTAAAAACTAAACCACATGCCTAGGTATTTCCAAATTAGGTATATATAAAATACTATTTGATGAAAATATCTAGAAAAGAGAAGATACAAGAGTATAGGTTAATAATATTTTACCTTGATCTATAAACAATCTAACACCCTGATCTTAGGGGGATGACTTTATAGAATAGATTTTACCAGAACCATGGCCCTGTGACACAACCTCACTAACTGATGTAGGAATTCTCTACTGTCCCAGCACAAATGGTTCATGAATGACTTGATAATGACCATGACCACGTCAACCTGAATAAAAAGTACAACTCATGTTCCTTACCTAACATGGACCTATGAATCATTCTCTTGAACATGGCTTCTACACTGACCCCCTACCACTCACTACTGGAGGGAAGGATCTATATAAACATTGAATATTTCCCATCTTACCACAAACATGGTATTTGACAAGGTCAAGATTGCATTGATTCCTCATGTGTCACCATCTACCAAAATGTTGATAGAAAACCACGATACCTATACTCATAACCTGGATGTTACTCATTTCATAAGAATCCTCAAAAATGAAATTTCTTACTATTGGAAGTCAAAATATTATGTCGATCGATGATACTTCTCACCTCTGTACCCCATATGCCTTCAAGTTTCGCTATTTAATTAGCTCCTGATTCAATATTTTAGTAACATAGGTCATTATAAACTTGTTTACCAATGATCAAATTGATTTTCATAGACCTTCCTCCATGGATATCACCCTCAATGACTCATTAAAAATGTATGTTGATGTCAAATTTTGTATCTATGCAATTCATTTCAAATACACCATAACTGTCATCACTACCACTCCAGACACATGAACTCACTAGCCCATGCGGTTCTTAGATTCAAAGGGAAATATTGGTCATAGAACCCAGTATAGATATCCTACAAAACCATATCTCAATACCTATTAGCCCGGTTCATAACATCCCACTAGTGCTTTGGTTCTCCTTCAAGAGTATAATT
Source organism: Viscum album (assembly GCA_963277665.1). Classification (NCBI taxonomy): domain Eukaryota; kingdom Viridiplantae; phylum Streptophyta; class Magnoliopsida; order Santalales; family Viscaceae; genus Viscum; species Viscum album. The sequence continues at coordinate 1,335,629,707 of OY728138.1, forward strand.
TTTGATCTTTACTCTCCTCTTTGGATGTGTATCCATATCGTTAAATATCAATTTCCTAGTCTCATACCACAACATAGCAGCTTGTGGACTACTATCCCCCTAAAGGAATTGGAGGATGAAACTACTTGAGTACATGAAACATCTCATCCATAGACATGGATGAATGTAGTGGTCCTTAAAAATTCTTCATGAAGTAGAAAAACCCATTGAAGAAATATGACTTAACACCTTTGTATGGTGTAACATTTGGTGCCTTAGATTGAACAAAATGTGGATCCACTGAAAGTCCATTGCTCACCACCTCTAATGAATGGTCGTTTCCACCCTCATAGGTACGACTGGAGGTCATCCTAGGGTCATGACATAACAATTCCATATTCATTCCTCAGAAAATAATAATATCAGTTTTCATGGATAAAAGTATAGAACATGTCAAATAATTATTATAAATAGGCCTCACGACACAACTTTCTCCTAAATCCAAGACTATAAAAGAGAAACAGTGATAAAATTAATTAAAGACACTTCCTATTTCCTACTCAAATGCTATGTCTTAGTTGATATCTATATTTATCATTTAAATTTTCTATATTAAGGAAATATTATTTTGAAATTAAATTTTAAATTGATTAACCAAATGGAGTGTCACTTTCCAAACCACATGGGCCCATACTCCCGATGAACCAAAATTATTCATCAACCTAATCCACACCAAAACTCATTGAAGTCCCATCAAATCATAGTCCATGACTCAACATGCCACAATTGGCTTCTTAGATGGTTTTTTTGTAACCAAATCCTAAAAAAAATTCTTAAGTTATGGATGAAACTCTATATACTAACCATGTTTATCAATTCATTACAACAAATTTCAATCAAATCAGCTGGTATATCTATCAGGACAACATCAAAACATCATGGAAACATGCAATTACTCTGATATGAAATGTCATGTTGTATGGAACAGGATTCGTATAAAGTTTCTAAAATGATTAATGAGATGTAATTCCATCATCTCATTAGGTATTGAAAATATATAACCCATAATCATTTCAATGATAACATCACAATTCATGTGTATCACCCAATGGTGGATTCAAATCAACTGAAATATCCAAAATCCAGAAAACACCAATTTTAATTTGAGGCAATTTGTTTTTTTCTATATGTGGGTTAGATATAACCAGGCATATCTCATTACCAAATTACAATTCTTCATAATCCTATTTTCATTGTCTCATAAAGATAAAGCATAAAAAAATACTATTATGATACCACATTACAATATCCCAGACATAGATGCCACTGAATGGTGTCTTGATTCCAGTTGGCCACATAGACTCCATCGTATCTCACCAAATTCCAAAGGACACTGACTAGAAGGGAGGGACTATGGTTTTCTCATTGGGGAGACTATTCCATATTATTATATTATAACACAATGGTATTAGTCATAAAAATCAATACCTGAAGCACTAAATCAACCAGACAATAGATAAACACCCAAAAGAGAGATATATGCAACAATGATAAAATTAATATCATATAAAATGATGTTCATGTCATAAATCAATAATTAATAAAATAATAGGAATATATATATCAAGAATAATACATAGAAAACACAAAATTTAAAAAAAGTGCTATCTTTGAATAACATCATGAGCCTTATCGATCTCGTGCTCTCCTACCACTAAGCACGACACAGAGTCACCAATGAAATTGTGGGAGATTTCCAAAACCCCTAACGATATCCATATAATATTTCTAGGTATCAAAAGGTAGCCCAAAGAGGCTGTGAGATACAATCCCAGTTGGTCTCCACCCAAAGGGTCAATAATAAATCATATCTTTGTAATATATGCTAAACCGTAGTGCATACTATAACAGTTATAGAAGTACTAAAAATATGGTGTATTGGAAAAATTAAACAAACATGTGATATTGTACATCAATATAATGATCCCTAAAAAAGTTTCAATAAAATTTAACAGGTAATCAATATAAAAAAAGTTAGTAAACATAATGACCATGCCTTTTACACAATATCATATCACCACAACCTTCCTGTATAACTTGTATAACATATCCATCATGGAAACACTTTATAAAAAAAATTATAACAAAATAACCTAGATGTGATGTATAATCAGTAGTGTTACATTTACCATGGCCTTTCCGTATAACCATAAATTTCAGTCCCCATTAGTGATGGATCCAAGGTATATTAGACTAACAAATCGTCATCAAGTCCTAGGGGAATCTGGAATAAAACTCAATTAGGATTGAGTTGGGATCCACATAGCCTGTAAATATAACATGTCAACTATAATCCCCAAAAAGCTAGATCCTAGGGTATCAATGGCCAAGGAATCCCACAAGAATTAAGCTCCAAGGATCATTATAGGTCTGCAGAATCCACCACCATTTCTATGACCCATGGTGCAGGACAATCATGACATCCTATGTAATCATTCAACATTAAAATCATTTATCATTTAAATAATCTATATTCAACGAGTTTACCCACTCATATCACAATTCAAATTCAATTTAATTATCTTATTTTACCCACTAATATAATAATTCTATTAAAATCATTTAATCAAAACCAACAACATGCAATGAAGGTAAAACAACTCCTAATTAATCAATTATATCCAATTTTTTTTATTAATATGATTCATTTATCTAGGAAAACACTAACACTCCCCATGGGTGGTTTAACAAAGGTATAGGAAAATGAAATTCATAAGGAACACCCCCGGGGTGGCCTTGGTTGGGGAAACAACCTCCAATAAATCTCAAAGTAACTAAGGGAATCTCTAATAGGTTCTATTATGTTCAATTCAATTTTCTATTAATTCTTAGGGAACGCCGAAAGTCCAATTTGTGGCATAATGGTAGCTTTCTCTATAAGGAATAAAACTATTTATGAATAGTATATACCACAAACAATATTTTTTTAGTAGAGTGATTATCCAATATAAGATTCATATTTGACTCAGATCATGAGAAAATTAAAGAATGTATGAAAATCTTGAAAATTTTCATATTATCTTGAACCTAAATAACACCATCAATATATTGTCAAAATAATAAAAATAAAACCATAATTTAGTACTCACCTGTGTGGATCCAATGATACTTAAGGAGCATGATTCTGAGATCGGAAGGAGAAACCACACTCAACCATACATTTTGGATTCAAGAAGAGCTCTCAAATATCACTGATGTCAATTAGAGGGAGAAATGATTTAGGATTAAGTGTAGGTTAGTTTAGGGAAAAATAGAAATTTCTTCAAAAGTTAATGGTCCACATTGTTTGGTTGAACAATTGTCCAAACCATGCACTAACCATGTGACCTATACTTTTCTAATGAGAAACCTAAATGGTCACTATGTACAGTTTGACTAACCATGCAAAAAACATAAAAAAAACCTCTACTAAAAATTTAAGGTGCTCCTATAAGGTAATGAGCCTCCATCTGCGTGGTTTCCTCAAACCATGTGGCATGTATCACCCCACTTTCTATCATATAATTTCTAGTAGTAATTGTACGCCTTGACCCATAAAGTTTCTACTTACTGTTCGACCTATCTTGATTTTCCAAAAAGATGAAATCTTGGATTTTAGCAGGCCCAGACACCCTTTATACCTCCATGAACTCAAATATTTTTAACATTATGCCCTAAATAATCATTTAAACTGAAAATAAAGATATCCTTACCTCATAATAAATCTAGGGATATTAGAACCAATAATTCTATTAGCTCAAGGAATGAGAATAAGGAAAAGAAGATATTGTCATTATTACACATAAGCTGGGCCTTATAACCACTCTATCTTTAAATCCTATGAATTACCATGTGGTTCCCTCTATTGAGTGTTAGAAATAATTCATGCCTCTTCTGGATGAGAAAAAGGGAACATAGGAGAAAATATATTATAGAGAAGAAAAACAAAGTTTATTCTTTCAGAAATGAAAAATTCCATAGTTACTTTGAATCTGCATTGGTGTAGAACATGATCATGTTTCCAAAAACCAAGAAGACCAAAAATTATATATTCCAAGTTTTCCCAAACTAATAACCATTTCACAAGGTATTAGTGAAAATACACATGACTTTTTTTTTGTTTTCAAAGACATCCTTTATAACATTGTTGTCTTTGGGAAAGTGAAGCTTTGAAAACCAGAAGCATAAGTAAAATTCATTTCAACAATCGATTCAGAGAAAAATTAATAGTATGATGTTAACATAATGGGTATGTATAAGTTCAGTGATAGTATTGAAATAAATATGGTTGACTAGAGTCATGCTATCATCTAAGTACTATTGAAACAACCATCTGTTCCCCTAGCCACTTTTTCTATTGCACAACCAACACCCCCAGTGCCATATTCTACTAATTTACCTTCTTCCAAGGATCTTAATTGTTTTAATAGTTTGAACAAGACATAGTAAGATGAAATTGGGTGAAGGATGATGTTTTTTTAATATCATATACTTTACTCATACCTTCCCAAAATCATGGGCACTACCCTCCAAATGGAATAAAAAGATTCGACTTGCCAGATGGAGCCCTCATCAGATGAAGAGTTGAGATTTGGTTCCATTAATGTTTTTATGTTAATGGATAACTTCTCGGATGATGAGTGTGGTAATAAAAACGAATTCCCTGGATCCGATATGGGAATTAGGTGATGAGGCCACTATATGTGAGGATACAGAGGAATATGTAGTCATTCCAGAAGTCAATTTTCTGAGAACATCCGCACTTAGACAATATATAGGGTTAAAACTCATTTTATATCACAACAATGTGAACAAAAGGAGAAATAAAGTTCACTCACACAATCCAGATTTTTTTAGTCTATCATTCTCAAAGATCGACAACAGGAGACACCATCTCCAAATCAGCCTCAATATATATGAAGACACAGTCTACATTACCCACTAGGGTAGGAAGTTCCGTAAACTTCTATTCCAAAGGACTATCCTCTTACATCAATAACATTAGTTCTTAATGTACCTTGAAAATTAAATCCCCAGTCCAGGAATCATATACCATTATCCTAAAATTAAGATATTTTATAGAAAATTTTCATGGTGCTAGTCAACTTGTTGATATTATATGCACTGAGTCTATCAAACGACTTACAGAAAGGACTTGTAGGATCTTTTTCAAGACCTCTAGATTTTGATGATAATTATTCTACTCCAAAATTATTTCTTGAAGAGAAATATCACATGGAATGAAACCAGATCACCTCTTCTAGGATATAAGATAAATATTCCATTATTTAGGGACCCGTCAGACCTTTATATGTATCGTTCTTGATAAATTATGTTGATATTAAATGGGCCTTCATTGAAAACAATTTAGGATTGAATCTCATCATGGTCAAAATAGTTAATCAATTAGGTTACAATGAGTCCCACTTGTCCCCATCCACTTTAATTCTACAGGGTTATGAAAAGATAAAACAAAAGCCTTTTGGTGGAATCATGATTATCAATTAGTACATAGAAGTTGATACTGACTCATAATTTCTAGTTTTTTTGGAAAGATATGGCCTTAAATGTTCTTCTAGGAAGGACTTGATTAAATCTTCACATGACTATTCCCTCATAATACCACCGAAACCCAAAATGTTGAATTAATGGTAAAATTGGGAAATTTTAAGAATAAAAAGAAGCATTTAAATCATGTTAAGCACTATACATTGATGAATGATTCTATCTAAGGTAAGGGAACCATCCCATGATTGAAAACATTTCATGAATCAATTCCATAATTATTATGTTGATGATCCCTAATAATCCCTTCAAGTAGCACAATATAGAGTATATGCTACCCATTAATTAGATCGAATAAGTGGGTCATAATTCAGGTACATATTCAGTGAATTCCACGACATTAGTTATCAAAAATGAATGCAAAAGTTCGGGAGAAGTCATTAAATCTCTTGAAATTGATGGAAGCCCCAAGGAAAAAAATATCATTCCATCCCCAATGATTAAAAGAAACCTCACATCATATATTGGGTTAGATATAGATTATTCACCTTTTTACTAATGAAATGTGGACTCTTCCCCTAACTTTGAGAAAATTTACTTCATCACCAACTTCTACTAAGAATCAGAAAAATGGGGAAGGGGAAAACCAGGGGGATTAGAAATAGAATTAAGACCTCATGGATTCCCCATAATATTTTTAGGTAGGTTTTTCTACCCCCATTAGTGAACTCAGATAAATAAATCATTATATAGGGTATGATATATGGCCCAATTTTATCAGTGTGGCCATGAGTTCTGAAGAACAAGAGTTACATACCTACTTCATAAAGCATCATTGGTACATGTTCACATGAAAGTACACATAGATGTTAGGCCTTGATACTGACGTGGAAACTCATCACTTTGTCTTCCCATAAGACCATTGGGGAAACAAATAGGTATCTAGAAGGACACACCCAACTCATGCCTCCAAAATTTAGGTTTAATTGGAATCTATTATCAAATATGAAATAATATAGGATGTTCAATATATAAAATGGCTAGCTAACATCGATCCAATAAAAAATAAGAACATTCAAATCAAGGTCTACATGTAATTTAGATATCTCAAATGTATATTTTTGAAATATGACTTCCTAGATCCAATCAAAGATCTACTGATTGATGCAATGGTGAGTTATGAATTCCTCTCCCTCATAGATGGCTATTCAATATACAACAGAATTTAAATTTCCCCATAATATAAATAAGAAATATCTTTCAGGGATACTCATGGAGTATATTTATATTGCGTAATTACCTTTTTCTTTAAGAATACTAACACTACATACGAATTTTCCATGCATCACATATTCAAAGCATTTATGGGGATGTTTTTAAAATGCTATGTTAATAATTTGTTGGTTACGGCCTAAAAGTGTTCTTACCATCTCAATAATCTTAATACAATCTTCAAAAAATTATGAAATTGTAGCCTGAATGCACACCCCTTTTAAATGTGCTTTTGATATTACATTAGGTAAATTTATCGGCTTCATCTTTTACCATCATGGAATCGAATATGACCTTGAGAAATAATGAATATCCTTAAAATGCCACATCATAAAATCCATAAAAAGTTGAGAGGACTTCAAGGACACTTGGACTACATCTGGTAAATTATATCCAACCTCATAGTCATGTGTTTTCCTTTCACCAATTTGATGAATAAGGGGGTCAAATATTAATTGAATAGTGACTTTAAAGGAGCATTGAAAAACATCAAGAAATATCTCATGACTACTCTAGTGTTAATTCCACACATTGAGGGAAAACCGCTCATTTTGTATGTGACCACCCTAGAGAAATAATTGAGTCTTTTACACATAGAAAATAATAATTTTGGGAATGAAAAAACCCTTTATTATCTTATTCGAACTTTACTCAACAATGATATTTTTTATTTGAATATTTATAGGAGCTTCCTAGAGTTAATATTTATAGTTTAAAAAATGAGGCATAACTGCAGCATCATGATGTCCATCAAGTCTCTCAAAAATAACCCACTAAAATACAATATCAACCATCCTATATTTATGGGACGTTTGTCATGATGGGAGGTTATCCTATAGAAATTTAATATATTTTTATACCACTGAAAGTAGTGAAAGTCGTGATTTGGAGGATTTTCTTACTGAACACCCATTTTAGAAGACAACATCATTAAATACAAAATTTATACATAAATAGATTGTTTAAATTCAAGATGACCTCTAATGTGGGAAACTAATATTTATGGTGCATAAAAAATCTCAATAGGGAAGAGAATGGAAGTCATTAAGCATAACAATGTCACTTTAGGGGTCATGATCATCTCACTTAGAATGTTATTTTTTACTTACACATTTCTTTTATCATGTGGATATAAAAATAATGAGGTAGTACATGAGGCCCTCCTTACATGCCTATAATTGGCGATCCAAATACAAGATGGCCACTAATAAGTGAAAAGAGACTCCTATTTGGTAATAAAATAGATCAATGGGGATTAATCCAACAATTTTTTTAACCCCATGCTCGACTGTGTCTAATTGATAATGGAAGAGTTTCCAACAAATTTAGTATTGAATCATCTCCCATGATCAAATAATTCTCTAGAAGTTGAATTAGAAAATCTATCTACTAATTTGGAAATCTAAACTAGGATGAAATGTTCATCAACATGGTGTATTGTCGAATGGTCTAGATTTTTCTCATATCATCATGATAGTGATAGATGAAACCAGTCTTGTCCCAAAACCATATGGTCATACAATAGGATGTATGATACACATCTTGAAATAACTTAAACAATGAGTATTCCCACCATCCAATCCATTATGTAGATAATTCTATGGTAAGTGACAAACATCACTCTTTAGGATGGCCAGAAAGACCTCTATACACTAGTCTTTGATCAAGTCCTTCTTAGATGTAGCAACAAATAAGTGGCTGTTTCTATCATGAATTAATAATACACTAGAGCATGCAGTGACCACCTATTATGGTTGAATATTTCCCATAAAATCCATAATATTGGATACTACTAACCCATTATGATGTAAGATTGTATATAGTTTACCAAAAATTGTTCAATCCCTCCAAATGCATTCCAATTTCATTAACCTACCACCAGATTTTTTTAATAATGAAAAATAATTCTATCCATTTAAAAAATGGGTAATGGAAGTCATATGACTATATCCTCTTTCCATATACAAGTAGTTATAATATATTCTCACTACGACTAACTTCTTCTTAATGTTGGACAATGTTGAACCCCTCAATGGAGTCAGATAAAATAATATTTTCATCTTCATGAATGATATAATCATTTCCATATTTTTTGTCCCTCATACAATATTGATAAGAAATGACATCAAATTATATTATACTTAATTAAAAAATCTATATCACAAGTATAAAATCAAATATAACCCCTCATATTACTATCATGCAATGGATAATGGAAAAATAGAGGTCTTCAAAAAGATTATATAGAACACACTATAAAAGATAGTGGATAGGGGTAATAATTCATGGCTAGATAAACTATTTCATTCCTTGTGGACCTATGAACCACCACCTGTTATACAACATTGGAGACCCTATATTCCCTCATATATGGAAGAGAAGCAACTATGCCCATTAAGGTATAATATCCATTAATTCAGGTTTCCACAAGTGATAAACTATCGATAGATTAGTAATCCTAGAATTGACTAGATGAATTGGAGTGACTTGATGAGAAAATATTTCATACCTCACATTCGTGGAGGTCCATCAAAACTAGATAGTGCCTATTTTTAACATAAACATCCTCCTATGTTCTTTCCTCTAAGAATAATTGGTACTTGTATTTAGGATTCTGATGATACCATAGAAGAAGCCTCTAATGATTGATCCAAAGTGGGAAGAACCTTATTAAATAAACATGGTGCTCTATAATGGAGGTTATTCCTTGATTTTGATGGATGGAGATCTCCTTATGGCCCCAAATAAATACAAGGTTTCTCTAAAATTAATTTTTGGGAAAAGAGACCATAACGTCTCAGATGCACAACTTTATACAACATTGCCATTTTTGTCGTGTGACATTAAAAATAATGATGTTTTGTCCACGTTTTAAGAAGATTAACTTTGTGAAATCATCATCCTTGTAATATCAGAATAAAATATATATAATAATGGTCATGTATGCAAGACCTTAAAAGGGACACCATATGGTCTTAGTCATATGACCCAAAACTACCAGAAATCATAATCTGAGTTATAAGACATTAAACTACATACACCTATATATTAGTCACCAGACATGAAACTATTCAAAAACATCCTTTACACTAGACAGAAAAAATCATGAATAATGTTTTTGTTTCATGATTTAAAACAACATATCATTACAATCTATGTTTGAGTATATTTTAATCATCAATGTTCGAATCCCATAACACCATTATGGAAGTACTCTGTATGGCTTGATTTTTACATCCTTTGATACATAATGATGCCTAGATATCCAATCATGGGTCTAACCATAGGAAAAAAAATTCCTCCTCATTTTTATGGTATATTCCTTCCCAAGGATCCATTTAGGAAATGCATGTGGATTCATTCCATTTTTAAAAATATACATAGTGATGCCAAGATCATAAATACTAGCCTTGAAAACACAAAATCTAAATTTCTCAATCCTTAGATTGCATCTCCTTTTTGTGGACGAAGAAGCCATTTCCTCTAATTTTTTCTCACACCAAGAATACCTTATGTGGGATTATGAGTTTGGGTAAAAATAATCCTTGCATAAGTATGGTATAGGTATTCACATACACTTTATCATAGTCCTAGTCAGAGGATTTTAAAAGTCACACCAGTTGTATTTGACCTCATGAATTTAAACTACATTTTATCATGAGAACTACATATGGATTTATTTTCATTACTTGGATACATGTAGTGATACTGAAATTCTATATCCTGGTATAGCCAAAATATGGGAAATTTCCCCACTCTCCTATGTACGAGTCAGATATATATGAGAGGATCCAATATCAGTTCTCTCCCATTTTTTGAGATCATATTCTTAGAAAGTCCCTTCCCCACACTAGAATTAAATCATTATGGGTAATGTATCATATAAATTAACGTTTCTTGATTCTTGATCAAATAATATATGTATTGATTTAGAGGTCCTATACCCTAGTTTGGCCACAATATTCCATATTCACATTGAGTCACCTTCATCCTTACCTCATGAGAAGTTTCATGGATGATATATTTGTTGCATGTCTTTAAAATAAACTATACCCTATTAATTATGTGTTCACTGATTCTCTTTATGATGAGATACATATTGACATCTAGACCTAATATCCTAGTCCTAACCATAGAGTAATGAAAAATTGCCATATCCTATATACAAACAAAACTCTATAAAGGAGATCTTAATTTGGGTTCCCTCATTTATAGGTTCCCTAAAGAAAATGGTGATGTCCCCTCCTACATATGAGTCATATTTATGTAAGGGACATTATAAATCCAAGCCATTGTCAGTCCAAATTCATCCTTAGTGATAAAAAATATTCCTTTATCATTTTATACTTAATTTTTTTGAAAATTTAGAATATCTATAATCTTAATCCTACCACTGAAAATATAATCTCGGATACCTATTTAAACCTTTGTCTAACTATTAGTTAGTGGATACCAATATTTTACTATACAGTAACACATTGTAGTAGTCCTTTCATTACGTCACCCATAAGAAAGGATTGTCAACTAGAGGTGTTTTCATCCTTGGGAGAAGCCTCTTCTATATTTGTAAGCCCAGATGATATCATTCGGGAACTGTCTATTCAGACACGGTCTGAAGAAATACCTCTTATGTGTGTCCCATGTCACTTCTCCCTATTCCATAATGTTATATACCACACTTTACAATTTAATTCATCATGTATGAAGCACGATCTAACAACCTTAGTCTCATTGGCCTCAAACTACTCATCGTTTACATAATACTATGGTTCTATTTGTATAAAGTAGAATTACATTCCCCATATATCCTACATTTTGGTCAGACCTATGTAGGAATCATATTCCCTATCTCTTGGGTAAATTTGAATTGAAATTCCCCTACCATATTCAGTAACATTTTTTCCACAAACCAAACTCTATTTTTGGAGAAATATGAATCCGCATAATAATCCTAAGACCATTGGTAATAGAATATCATATTTTTTAAAAACAAAATTTTCTAAATTTGAAATAAAACACTCTAGATTTATTTTCATAATTATATGACAAAAAGGGTCTATCAGCATCAGGATTTCAATTTTGACTATGTATTAACATTACCCAATTGGATTCTCATAATGTAAACCACAAAATGGGATTTTCAACTAGTGGTACATTTTTCCTCAAGAGAGACATCCTCTATCACCATAAGACCATTCCCCCCAATCAAACATCAGATTCAAAGAACACAAATTATTTATTATAAACTTTATCATTCATACTAGAAAATGATGGCACAAAACTGGACGGATTCATATGACATGGTGAATCATTAACCTTTCATTCATTTCTATAGGTCCTTAGATTATATCATTCAATGTCTTTATTATATGAAATCAAAGAACATGGAATAATGTACTAGCCACAAGATATTAAATATTAAAAAATGTTCTCACTATAAGATGTTAAAATGCAAAATCTATGTCAGGTTCATACAATGTTAAACTACGTGATGCTTCAACCATTGTCTAAAAGGATCCATCCCACATTATTTTAGTCATCTAATAGAATGTACCCTCCTTCACACAATCCAAGTTCATGTAAAAGTGGTTTCCCATTCCTATAAAATTTAAATACAGATTCTCTCTTTATTTTTAGAAACCCTAACATGGTGAACCACCCTTCACGACCTTATGAAATTTGGATATTATTTTTTTTTCATTTATTGATAATATAATATAATAACTCCCAAGGATACATATATTAGAATGTGTAGTAAGATTCCACAATTTTATTTTCATAAGTTTATCAAAATGGGGTGTATCATCCAATGATGTGGAAACAGATCAGGTGTGATGGGTAAAGATATGGAAATGAATCAAGTGAGATATACTGATGTGGTTCCTAACTCCTTTTTTAGAATATGGGAAGACCTTCTATTGATATGAATGTTTTGGACATTTGTAACTACCTATAGAGTGATTTAGTTGAGCACAAGTTGACAAAGTAGGCACTTATGGATATAGAGAAATATGAGGAGGCTCATGGTGATGATTCCATGAACATTATGAGGATTTCACCTCACTCAGATGTATTCCCTGACAAAGAGGTGATGTATTTGGTGGTAGTGGAGGAAGATAGAAGGTAAAAGGTTATTTTCTATTCAAATTAGGGTAATCTATATGATTTAGTGTGTCAAAATTCCAAAGCTATCATGATGATGAACTAGATTAGCATCCAAATAAGAAACCAATTAGAAGGATGGGATCGTGAGGGGATGAAATAGGACCAGGAAGGGTTCACATAGGTGCAGAACAACATTGTGGGGAATGAACCATATGGAATAAAATTCAAAGGAGAATCTATTTGTTACTCCTATGAGGAAAATGTAGGAGGAAAACACAACCAAGGATTATATATATTGATAAAGAAGAAGGGGAAGAAGGCTATAATGGATTCAAGGTGATGAAATTTGACTAAAGGAAAGAAAAAAAGTGTGTAAATAATATTCCTTCCTACAGAAATAGATAGTGATTAGGTCTTGTAAAAAATAAAACAAAAAAAGTTAGACTACATAATTGCTGATCCTAACAACGCCCAGGGAAATCTAGATTAAATAGTTCTATCTTCGGTGATTCCATTATTGATAGTGTTATGGATGATCCACAATGGTAGATAGGAGTAGATAATGTCAATAAAAAGAACCCAATAGAGCTCCTAGACCATTCAGGGGAGGTTATGGTGGAGGAATATATTATTATCAATTCTAGAAAAGAAGAATGATGGAATGAGGGATCTAGTCAGACACCAATTTTTATGAGAGTTCATGGATTAATAATCATGAACATAATAAGGTGATTCAAGGAAGGGAATATCAATTGTGAGGAGTACATTCAAAAATGGGAGAAGATGGTGGAATGCTTTGATGATTTTATATAGGATTATCTAGGAACACAGGTGAGTACTCTCTCCTGGAATTTATTTTGGGAAAAGTTTCCAACATGCTAAAACATAATTTAAATGATTATTTCATGTATTTTGATGGTTTTATTATTGGATGAACTATATCATTTATCACATTCCCAAAAAATTGTTTTGATTATAAAGAATTAATTTTTAGTTGATCATGGTCCATTTTTATTACACACATACATTTCTTGAATCATATTTTAAATCCAAAAATCATGAAATCATGACTCAAAATTCCCCATTGGGTATTCAATTATTTTGAAAACAATATTGGATGAAAATTTTCATTTGGGTAATTATTCAAAAACTGACGGTCAATGTTGTCAAACTAAAATACTATACACATTATTTCATCTTACAGGACTTTAAAATTTCCACAAAAAGAGACAAAAAACTTGAAAGGTTGAAAACCTTAAAAATGGAAACATTCTAAAAGTCAAATCTCAACTCGTTAGAATAACACTTTGCATGGTTTAAAAGAAAAAAGATCAATTGAATGTAAAAGGAAACAATCTTTTTAGGTTAAACATCCAAAAAGACAAACCTAATAAATGGACACATATTTCCCACCAAGTCTACTATTTATAGACATACGGATAAATTATAGATATCACAAAAATGACTTATATTTTTTAGGGTTTTCCATGTGACCCTATAAATATTCTAACTACGATTTCTAGGCCCAATGGTCTGGGAAAAAATTATAATGACAACCCATCCCTGTCAGAGTAGTTATTAGTCATTTATATAATGAAATATTTTGATAAAAACTATATTCAATGTTATGTTATAATCAATGTGAAAAATAGGGATGAATACGTTGATTAGTGGAAGGAAAATAATTTTCATTCATGAAGTAAAATTAAAATTGGAAGAGTATCCATAAGATGGAGTCTCTCTATAATATTTATAAAAGACCATAAACATAACCATTAATATGTTTTATGGACTCCCAATCCCCATTAAAAACCTGTTGAATCTCATCCTGATGAAAAGAAATTGTCTCCTTATCTAGATAACATTCCTCCTCCACTATTGAAATGAAAATTGGACCCTCAGTCTATGATCCTTATAGTGTATGTTAATGTTAAATAAGCTCCACTTTAGTGGAATATATTTATTATTAAAGGAGAGATATTGGGTTGGCCTTACCATCAATCCATTTTCCACATTTCATAAACTTTATGGTATAGTTTACTTCTACCTAGGAAAATGTCGATTAGTGATCATCAATGATAACCTTCATCTTATCTTTGATGATGAAATGTTCTAGCTCATGTTTTATATCCTCTTGGTGAATGATATCCTTCATGGTGGTATAAATAATATAGTAATCAACTCTTACATATTCCAAGAATTTCGAAGAAAAATGCAATTCGATAGATTCACTAGGGTAGGTCTTCAATAGGAATCTCAGAAATCATTTTCCAGATGTCCCACAAAATAGAAAAACATGTGTTAGTAATGGTGTTTTGTGTATCTATGTATAAAATATAACCACTATCAAAGGGATAGATATATTATATTATTGGAACAATCAATAAGGTGCCCAACCTCACTCCCTCCCGGACAATACCTACTTCGATTTCTAATTTTAGCTGAATTTTCATGGAATTTCCTCCTACAAGTTTGGTTTACAAACTTTATGGAATATTATAATGAGTAATACTATGTTTTTGACTTAAAAGGATACTATATGTATGAATTAGGGGTTATTGTAGTAGTTGGCTACCCTCACCCATTGACAAACTAGTCTATTTGGTGTAATACTCCATGAAATTCTTAACATTAGTGGTTTGAGACAGAATCTCTAGATAAGGATAATTCTCATGTGTTTTTCAATATATTGGAAAGGGTAGCTAATAAATATTCCCTTCTTTGGGATCTCCTTGATATGGTTCTCTGTTATTAGGGTTAGATGGACTTCGACACCTTGTTGACGAATCGAAGCTCTAATGTTATCTGAGGGAAAAAGTTTCACAATTGAAAAAGTGATGATAAAAATTTTCAAAACAAAAGTTGGTTGTCCAAAAATAAAGACTTAAATGCATCCAAATCTATATTAAATCTGTTAAAATCTCCTAATGTGGGGGTAATATTCATATATTGAAGTGTATCATCAAATTTCATGTCACGATTTATCATGGAAAATATTAATTCCCCAGACCCCATTGTAGTCACACATGTGGGGAATCATGAAACAATGTGATCATGACCCAACACATCACCCTCCTCTAATGACCTGAGACCCTGAATAGATTCCTCAAAGATAGTTTTTGGACTAACAACAATTATCACTAGCTCCATCGGTATTTGATATGGAAATGAAATATCATAACTAATAAAATTATATAGTAGGAATATAACACCTTATGATGTAAATATGACATTAAAAAATAATCATCCCTCTATATAGAGGCATAAGTAGTTAATGTAGCCTCAACCCTTGAGTCTTCTCCTTCCAATGGTGTTAAATCACCAATTGGAATCCCTCCCTTTTCTGGATCATCCACTTTAGTTCTATAAGGATAGTCTCCAAGCCCCTTGGGAGACAAGAGAGGAGGATATTCTCTAACCATAAATATTATTAGTCATTTTTTCTAGGTAACGTAGAAATGAATGATTCCTTGAAGACTTACCATCCCTGCAGAGGCCCTTATAGAAAGAATTTATTCTCTTTCACTCAATTTTTCAATGGAAGGAGGCTAGTAATAGCCTACTCAAATATATGTATTAGAGCTTAATGTATAGATTCTCCTTCTAGCTCATTCACCATAATTTATTACCTAATTATAGATCTCTCAGTTCATGAGTGTTTCATCAGTTCAGATTGGGGTTCCTGTTGTTCCACACTTTGGTGATAGGATCTTGAATGATATCCCTTTTCCTACTATGAATAAAGGTTAACTTTCCCTTAGTAAAACCACATTGTTCAGAATAAAATAATATAATAAAAATTATGAAATATGAAAAATGATAACATACAAACTTGGGATTAACAGAGTCTTCCCAATCCTCAGAAAAAGTGTGGTAAACGCCTTCAGTGCCCCTAACTCAAAATATCCACCACCCACCTTATGGTAGGAATCTGAATGTTAGTTTTGTAAATAAGAATATATAACTCTTGTATATATATTTCAAAATAGATCATATCATCCTAAAATAGAATATTGGTAGGTAATCAAACCACTATAATTTATGGAATCTACAACTCGAAGCAAGGGAGAAACCACATGTATTCAAAATAAGAAGTCATGACCTACCAAAACTGTATTGTGTGTAGTCACACAAGTTATAAGAATGTTTTATCTTCCTGTGAAGTTGATATCAAAATATTTGGTTTCCAGGGCATACATAATCTTTCTATAATGGTTGAAGGATCAGAAAATAGATATTGGACCTCCACTTGGTTATAATGGTTGGACCACCTAAACTCAACCTCAGCTGTTGTTGCCCTTAGTATCCTAAATAGTGAACTAAAAATTGCACATAACCATTTAAGAAAGCTTATAACCTCATAATCTATAAAATATATTGGGGGAAGGGAACCTTTTAGAGGGGGATAATCCATTATACCTCCTTTACACCCCTAGCAGTCATTATAGCCATGACATGGGAAATCCATATTATCAATGACTCATGGGATATGATGAAATCTATGCCATAACATATGAGGCATTAAATATTATAGACATTATCACTAGAGACTAGTAAATTTCCACTTGTTCCATATTTATCAATGTAAGGATCCATAGATGTTCATCCATGATATGGTGCCACTTATCGAACATGAACGGGAAGAGATACAATTATTAGCTATAATCACTTGCACTAGAATAATGATTTATATGATGAATATGCCTTAGATATAACATTGCCATCAATTTGGGTCTCTTTCATGCCATCTCTAAAAGAAATCAAGTATGATATCCATTTTCTTCCATATTTTGCATCATCAGTGAACATACTAGTAGGGGTATCTCCATAGTTAAAGAAGTTAAACTCTTTTAATAGGTTTAGCATATTCAATGTCTCACTAGGATTTTGAGATATGGGATAGACACCATAAAAATACTAAAAAAATGTTGAAACTAGCCTACAGGAATATTTATTCTACTAAACATTGCATTAGATATAATTTAGGCTATAACCCACCCCCACATTACCTAGAATGACCCTTTGATTCATAAAGGAGAATTTCCAATGTGAATATGCTACTAGAATTTGTGAGTATCCACCATGATAAAATGTTTTAACCCTATGTGCATCCCATATACTATATTGACTGATATAAAAAATATCCCTGGGGTCACACCACCATTGGATTTATATAGAAGAAGAATATAGATTTTTAGCCACATGTTTAAAAAGCCATTAAGGAATGTCTTTGTGGGTGCATCAGACATGTGTTTGTGACCCAATAGGTCGTTCTTTCCCATTTCCAAGTTTGGCCAGAATTTATCTAGAATTCCCCGATTCTCCATCACGGGACACCCAATAAAATGTTTAAATGTGGGGTCCTTACATAATATATATATTAAATAATACATCCACACATTGTGATAGATATCCCCCTTCTGTTTGGGTCTTCATTCTTGAGGTCTTGAGCTTTCTTTAATAGTTCATGAGCCAAAACTGACATCATTTTTCCATCACCCACTATTTTTTAGAGGTATTAATTTTTCTTACATCTCTCCAAGGATGACATCCTTATATATTTTTTGAAAATCCCATTGGATAATTATGAATTCCTTTTTAATCAAATTGAAAGAGTTCATTTGTGGGATCCATCGACTTATCTGTTCGAGAATTAAGTCAAGATTCTTGTATAAATATGTCTGGGCCATCCAGATGGATTTTATAATACCCACCACATTTATATCAGTTATAATTTAGTTGTTGGACTAGCACACCTAATACAAACACATCCACTTAGGTTTGAAACCCCATTCCTAGGATGAAATCCTAGTCTTCCCTTCATCCCTTTGACTGGTCCAATTGGGAATCACGAAAGATGTATTAGTAATAATGCAGCTTTGATTCAGGAATATCTATCCTAAAATATGAAGCACACATGATGTGATTCATTAAAAAAGGTATGAATTATGTTTCTATATTAATTTATACACCATTGACCAAGATTTTATTACAAGTAATGTTCATTTTGTCTTCAAACTAGGAAAGAGGGATTTAATTCTTGATCTTGATCATGAATACCTCTATTGGATGTCTATATCCATAAAGAATATGAAAGTTTATATTAGGAAAATAATAATAATACTTCTTAATATACTTTTACATGTATATTAGAGTAGTATACAATACATTATAGTATTCTATCCTGACCGTGTCTATCACCTTCTGATACAGTTTCCACATTTTTCATTAGAAAATTTAATCTTCGGAGTATCCATTGAACATACATGGAAAAATCATGATTTTTATTAGAAACAGGTCTTGGTTTTGGAAAATGTTTCACAAATTTATAAATTTTGAAAAGTCATATACTTTAATAATGAACTTACTCAAGTGACATTTCACAGGTTACTAAATCAAGTAACCTCACGTGGGTCACTCGCCCATGTGACCAATCACATCTCACTCCCCCAGACATATGTATCGTGTATATAGGCTCTCTTCAGGTCTATGTGAAAAATGTAATAGAAAATTAGGCTTAAGTTTAATTCCAACATGGGAAACTAGCATGATGAGAGTATCAAAACAGAAGTGAGTAGATCCCCCACTGAGAGAATTGAATCTATTTATCGATGCTGAATACCCTACGTGTCATCATTATTAATTCACCATTTATGTGAACAAACAAGGTGAATAAACTAAATGGATTACATGTATGATCCTCGTGACCATTTCATCCAGACACCTTAGAATCATACCCTCTAATTTCAATCAGATCTAATCTTGAAGGGGGGGGGGGGATTTTTGGCACTACATTTTATCATAGGGATGAAAATATATTTAAATTAAAATACCTTAAATAGAGAAATAATAGAAGAGAATAATGCCAGGGGTTGTAGGTTTTACCAATTCCCCTCTACACAGTTCACTCTAGAACATCGTTGTGGTATAGGGTTGATATATACATCCAGTAGAACAATGTATTAACTAACAACTTGGTCACCCCAAGGAACTGTGTCGAACAGACTTGAACATTATCTGGGATTGCAGACATGTTTATTATTCTATTTGTGTCTTTTTCTTTTCACAGGGTCCCATGTTTTTCTATAAATAGGACCCTTAAGATTTTAATTTATAACAACATAAAATCCAGAAGAATCCATGATGATCTGCTCACCGTAGTCCTTCACCCAGGACCCTAGAAATATTTTAGGTATCTCTCCAAATACAATAGTTTAGGTAATTAATAGGGATAGTTAAATTAATGTTCATCTAGGCTCTATAATCTAAGACACCTTCATGAGGAACACTTTCCCTCTAATAGAAAATCACTTGTGTGAGGGAACATTTCCAAACATGGGACCTGCCTGATATCCTTCTTGGAACCACTGAGGGGACACTTGGAGCCTATATAATTGGATTTCCAAAGTTTTATTTTCAAGGTGGTACATTTCAAATACACCATTATCTCATATATTCATACTTATGTGAAGCCCTTTGTGTCTACCATTGTAAACCAATTTATGACATCATTGCCTCTCCAATCCTTAACCTACACAAGAAACCTCCCAAGAACTCTATAAATCCACTAATAGATGGTACCATATTCTTTTGGATCTCTCATATAAGATGGAAAAAATGTAAACCTCCACCTAAGCCTCTAGAATTATAGAACCATGGCAAGAGACACCCATACATTTATCCCATTCAGATTACATTGCATAGGTCAGAGGCTTCCAAAACATGTCCCACTAGATGGGTAGGGTCCTTGGGGTGTATACAGATATGAATCCCATCAGACATGAGGAATTTGAACCATCTGATAGTGTTAGGGATCTACCAGTCTTGGATGCAATGAGTAGAACCATGTACTTCCCTAATAATCTATAATAATATGGATATTTAGTTACAAGTTGGGATGGGGATGATCATGTTGGACTTTCCTTATGAGGTATAGTGATTTATCCTTCTCTATTCCCCAAGAATGTGGGGGTAGGTAATACTTTATGGAGTAATATCTAATCCTTTCTTGTAGGAAATATCATGCTTCGTTCCTTCCTACTTCTCTGTAGCCATTGGCTATATCCAGATGGGTAGTAAGAAATTACTATCTAAGGTACAATGAAAGGAAGAGATTTTCACTTACAATCCCTTTATTATTTATCTTTATACCCTCTATAATCCACCATCAGACAAAGATGACTTTGCGGTCCTCCAGGTCTATTGATTTCTATTTTTTCTCACACTGAGAATGAATCATGCAGGCTTAGAGGTTGGATGTGATCAGGAAATCCACATGATCCCAAACCCATGTGCCTCATATTTGGTATAATCCCTAACCATACGAATTTATAATGGTAACCTTGATGGTGTAATCTCTAACTCAACTCCAAAATCACCATGAGTAAAGAGATTCCTTATAACCCCACTCAAAAGGGAATCCTCTTAAATAGTTTTAGCCCAAAAATAATCCCTTAATTCTCTCAATGGGACACATTACATCTTAAGAAATCCTTATAAGACATATATATATATATATATATATGTGGTTCCTCAAACCAAATGAACTAAAAATGATTTGATTCTTAATCTAATTCGATACATAGGAGACCTCCAGGAGGTCCAAACCCAACACCCCAAATCTTCATTAATTCTTTATAAGTCACATTCCTAGAAGGGTCGTGTCTATCATAGGATATCAAAATGCTTCTAGGTCCACTTTTCCACTTAATCATAAGTCCCACATAAATATTTTACTAGGAACCTTTCTCCTAGATTTTATGGATGCACGAACTTATGTAAAACGGTTCAGTTCTTATCTCATGACCATAAAAGATATGATGTGTCCTGTTAAGTGGATACAAACTACATGGGTTATAATTCCTTTCATAATGATATGTTGGAATCACTTATTATGGGTCTCATACTGACATCAAAACAACTCACATCTCTTGGGATGATGATACACTTTAGAGAGACCCACTATATAGCTCAAAACAATCATTGTAATAATAAAAAACAAAACCATATTTAATCTATTCATAAAAGTGTAACATTAGTGGATAAAATCAGATACATACAAATATATCAAATGATAAAGATACTTGGATACGTACATATTCCAAATTCTTTACATTCTAATAATTTATTTATATTTATAGGTTAACCCACATCATATTTGGAGATTAATGAAGAATTCATGAACATATCATAATCCTATAACAGAGTCTCATAGTATAAAACAATTCCCCCTAAAAGGGTTTGACGATGGAAACCACACATTCTCTTGACCAATGTGAGTTATTAAGTATCATTTTTACAAGTTTCCAAATGAGCACATGCCATTAGAATATAGGTCTATGATTCATCATGGATATGAGTGTCATTGGGTGTTTCTGATAACATGAATAAACCCCATTGGAACTTCCCATACATGATATGAGAATATGTGTTTGACATAAATTTTGTTCCACTGACACCAAAAAAGTCTGTTCCAACCCCATGTGGCTTTCTAGGAATGAAAAAATGTTCAAGTTTAATTTGGGGAAAATTGTATAATATTAATTCATTAAACCACATTTATATTATTATCCCTTGTTTAATTTCGAGTTCTTCAGGATTTTATATCATATTAATTTGTTTGGTACATAAAATGATCAATAAAATGTTTTCAAATAAAATCCTATCTTATTTCTTCTTGGGTAAACATCCTTTTATTTCATTTATATAAAATTAAAATTTACTTTATGAAATTTCAAAGCTATAAATGAAATATTTTAGAAACTCGATTTTCAATACCTTATACATTATTTAAATTGTTTTAAAAATATTAACTCTATAATTTTCCTAAAAAAGTCGTTTCAACTTTTCTATAATTTTTAAAAGAAGTTTATTCTCTTAAAGTACAAAAAAAGAATATATTTTCCCACCATATTATACATTCTTTTATTCGAATATTCCTTAACAAAGTATCATGGATATTATGGATTAAAATAATTTTTTAAATTTACTAATTTTTTAATATTTAAAACTACAAAAACGTTTATTTTCCCTTATTTTCCATGAATTGTTTATAAAATTATTTTAAAAGTATTTTATCAATGTCAACATACATTAGTTATTCATAGGATTCACTATGTCTATGATGTTATTGTACCCTTAACCTTCATTATCTTAATGTTTTATAATAAAATTTTTAAATATATTTTCTTGAAACCCATTTATTTTTCTTGTGTAAATAAAACTATTATAGTTTTATTTAAATTTAAGTATCCATTAATTTTGATTCATGAAATAGTACATAAAAATTATTGAGGAATGGGAGATTGGGGAATCAACCGAAATCCTTAGGGGACATTGTCTGATAAGTGAGTTGTCAGTATGTTTTAGCAATTCAATGTAGTTTATAATGATATGGAGTTAATAGGATAGAAGTTACCAAAATTTCAATACATATTTATGTCACTCCTAAGAGGCTAAACATTTATTTGGTTGTATGTTACCTCTTATAGATGAAGAGTTTTATCAATTAAAGGTTACTCTAAAGAGATGTTGGAATTATCTGGGTTGGTGATCCCATGATAAATGTTTTATTCTTTAAGATACCTACATATTTTACAATTATTTATATGAGTTTAAATATACCCCTTCCTCATTTATTATTTTAACATGGATCATGATTATTGACATATATAAAATTTTTCAAAAGTTAAATAATTATTCCATGAATCAGGATTTGCGATCCATATTTTGATGGGTATAAATTTTATTATGATATGATCTTGTTCATTGATTATTTCATCTTACCCTTATGTAAATCTTATCATCACTAGAAACATTAATTTGTTAATTCTTATGTATACCCATACTATGTATCTTTTTTCAACCTTATTTGGTTTCTTTTTTGCAAGTAATAAATCATGATGTTATATAAGATATGTTTAGAATATTTCTATGTTGGTGGAGAAGAAGACATAATTTAGAATAATAAAATCATGGTATATTGGAAAAAACAATCCCTTAAATATAATGAAATTTTTATCTAAGAGTTTTTTATAATTTTATAAAACATTAAACCAAAAACGTCCTTAGCTATGTATGTAATACAATATTTTTTTGATATTGTATGTGTTATATATATATATATATATATCATTTGGTGACATGTATCAGTATCAAAGACTGATATTTAAGTATTATTTTTATAAACTACATACAAGAGTGTCTATTTGAGGATATTATAATCCGTATCAAAGAAGAATTTATATAACATTGGAGGTTAGGATGTTTTCATATGTGGTTTACCAAAGAGTTATGGTGAAAATAATGGATATTTATTTTTATGTCTTGTCATATGTTCATATTATTATAAATTTCATTTGAGTTTTTAAGTGATGGGACTTTAAGGTGATTGAGGATATTTTGGAAACTATTTATTGGGTTTATGTAGATGTAACCCTTAGGTTTAATGTGAAGGATTATTCTAGAAAAATGATCATACAATTTTTTGGATGTGATATGAATTGTATGAGAAACCATTTGAGGTTAGAACATTCTTAAATGATGAGGTGTTATATATTAATTGGGATATTTGGTTAGTTTTTTATTGAGTAATATAAGTTGAAAATTTGGTATTATTTTGAAAATTTTAATGTTTATTTTATTATTTTATCATAAGACGGTTTATTGATTATATTTATTATCTTATATTGTTCTAATTTTTTTTATTTTAGTAGATATAAGAGGAATAGATTTACATTATTTAATTGATCTCATGATATATTTGTGATTAATTTTAATGCATTATAAATAAGAAATATTCATCTGGGATTTTTATTATTTTAAATATGAGTTGTGATATAGGTAGAAACTGAATGGAATGATGATAAAAAGAAAGAAATTTCATTTATGGAGTTTAATAGATCAACAAGGTATTTTATGATCACATTTAAATAAATGATCTTGAAAATGATTTTTTTTTCTGACAATCAATTCTGATAAATTCTTAGTCCTTTTCAAACAATAATGATCTAAGGTTTTGTGGTCATCGACATTATCATGAATATTCATTTTTTATGATTAATGTTCTATGTCACTTACCATGCTTGAATGGCATGAAGGCCTTCATTTGTCATTTTTTTTTTGACAATTCCCCCTTTTAAGGGTTAAAGGGGAACCATAGACATTACCTGACCCAAAGGTCTTAAAAGAATTAATTTATTATAGGCTATGACTGCGTAAAATTGCCCCTCCCCATAATCCTCATTGTGATCAGATCTACACACATTCAATTCCCCTTAATATTCTCCAAATTGAGATCTTATTTATTTATTATTCAATATAAACTTCATATTTCACATTACATTTTTCCAAAGGATGTTTTATTCTAAATTTTATGATGTGAGTTGTCAATAATTTAATTTTCAAATATTAAATATATAAATTTACTAGGATGGTATAAAAGTTAGATTAAGTATTTTATTTAAGGGGGATAATGTAATATCACATGATTTTAAAACAATACATCATTCAATAGTGTACACGACACACAAAAACAAGCATTAATGACGACATAATATTATTATTTATATGTGGCCATTATATCATATACATTAAATTAGATGATATAAATATGATTAAAAACATCCTAAAATGTTGATATTAATTTCAAACTCAATAAAAATTAATTGTATAATGCTAAAGAAGTAATAACTAAATTTTTATTAAATTCATTTTAGGCTTCAAAAATATAATTTATTCAAAAATGGGTTTTGATTATTTTTTTGAGTGAATATTATAATTAGATTCCACAATTTTTTGAAATTTTATTTTATTTGAATGTTATATTTTTTAAATAATAGTATCAATATTTTCTTAGGGTGTTATTTTTTTATTTTTCTAAAATAATTATTTTTTAGCTAATAGTTTAGTTAAGGATTTTTATAAAACTAGCATTTCATATTATTAAATTATATAATTTGAAAGTCCCATTAAATTTTTTATTTGATCTACAAAATAATAATTATAATTTATTGTGATATAATATAAATAATTATGTTGGAATCATCTTAATTCATAATTTCTCCGTAAGATTATTTGTAAATTAAAAAATATTTTTCTTAAAACAATTTTAAATTATAATTTAGGAATTTATATTAATATTTATTTATTATACTTATAAGAAATTAATTTGATAAAATATATTAATCTATTTGAATAAAGTAGTTCAAATCTGATAAATTGGTTTTTTGGTCGTTATGAATAGTAATCAATGTAAATATTTCTCACCTAGGTAAGGGTTAATTTATTAATAAAAATTAAAAAGTATGTGATATGGATTTAAAAATATATCTAAAATCCATCTTATTTTTGTTTGATGTGTTTATTTTTACCATCCCAGTAACATCCTTGTTCCAGAAGCCACCCAGAGGTGCCCTGTACCCGGTTGGTCACATGGCCTCAAGCAGATTTCCCCGAATGCCAGAGGTTGCTGACTAGATTTGATGGTCTTGTGTGTGATAGTGGGGAAACTATTACCTCATTGGAAAAGTACATGGTGGAAATAAACAACACATACAATAGCGTAAGTTGTAAATTTTCAACAATAGTAAAGTGTAGAAGACTGAAATACTAAACAACTGGAGCACATATATATATGAAATGAGGCGTGATACATATGTCTTGGAAAACAGCCACACAAGTCACAATTATTGAATACAACCATGATAAACTAAAGCGCAAAAGAAAAATATATAAACTTATCAGCATTGTAAGCCATAGCTTGGTCACATGCTCTCCATCTCCACAACAAGTCAGGTACCTGAAGTAGAATGTCACTTTCCCTTATCTATACCTGCAATAATATAATCTTATTGGGCCTAAAATCATGACCCAAATAGGGTGTGAGGATAAATCTCAGTAGGCAACCACCCGAAGATCTGTGCCTAACAGGCAGTGAGTATATGGAAAGTAAAAGTACAGAATGTAGTAAACAAGAAACTACTAAGCATTAAACAATCCACAATTTCAAAGCATTCAAGTCACCACACAACATGAAACAACTAAAAATGTAGATAACACAATAGTTAACCCTCTGGAAAGTACCCACAACCTATCCCCTCTGGTCCTACATAACAACTCGAGAAAGAAACTAAACACTAGGTAAACCTCTAGGAAGTACTCACAGCCTATCCTCTCTGGTCCTACCTAACAAGTATAAGCATCCCTATGGGAAGTACACTCAGTATAAGCCCTCTGGTTCCGCTTAAGCATAGACTCTTTGAGGAAGAACTCACCCTCAATTCTCTCTATAGTCTCGTATTGGTACTAAAGGCACTCTGGGGAAGCACTCAAGGTCTCATTCCCTCTATGGCCCACATTGAGGAACTATAGACACTCTGGGGAAGCACTTGTCATCCATTCCCCCTATGGTCTCGCATTGTAAAATAAATATAATGACACTCTAGAGTAGCCCTCAATGTCCATTCTCCCTATAGACTATACACCATGTTCTCTCAGCCCTGTTTAATTCAAGAAAGTGAAGCTGAACGTAACATCCAAGGTCAACCTCAAGAACTACTTGGCTAGCATTATACAGAACAATAGGATAATAGAGCAACTATCACACCATCCTACAATACTCGGAATAGGAAAGTAACCTGCAACCTAATAGGAAAACAAGACCCAAATGTCAAAACAGGAAAAACATGAACGGGAAAAACATCCAAATCACAAAAATTCACCCGATTTATAAACAAAAAACATCTACTTAGGCATACCAGCATAGAAAATAAACAATAGGGATGAAACAATAAATGTGCAATACCCCGTTCACTGGTATTGGGAAAATTTGCACATAAAACTCAAAGAATTTCAACCGAAATGCACAAAACACCTACCTCAGATTTAGGAGATCTGTATTCTTGAACCACGAAGCTTGAATCTCCTTGGAACATTGTATATCTAAGAAAACATCCAAAATTTTCAACCCATAATAACTTGTAAAGGAAGAGGAATTGAAAAACAAGGCTCAAGCATAAGAGGGAACTCACTGATGTGATTCCAACGCAATCAACGGTGTTTGATTCGGGCGATGGAAGGAAGATCAGAATCTCATAGAATATGGGCAACTATATGGGTTCTCTCAGATGAAGAAAAACTAAAAAAGTGAGTTCTCGCGATTAGACGTGGCCCCGGTGCATTTAATGAAAAAAAGAGAGTACACAACGTGTACTTTTGATGTACATGGTGTGTACTCAGCTTTTCCGTACACCACATTTAGTGGCCTCCAAGTCACTCCCACACGGTCGTGTGTACAACTACAACATGACCAACACACAACCTACTGTAGCAAGAAAGTACACAGTGTGTACTCCTAAAGTTCACATCGTGTACTTAGGAAATTTCTTGAAATTCCTTTTTTCTCAAAAAATGAATAGAAAGGAAAAACATACCAGAAATGAAGGTTTGGGTTCTTACAAACTTCTCCCCTAAAAGAAATTCATCCTTGAATTTCCCTAGCATGGCGTAGAAGATGAAAACCCGAATAGTTCCGGCCATTGTGCTCACACATCATCCTCCCTCTCCCAAGTCTCATCCTGCACCCGCCCCTGCTGCCATAGCATTCATACCAGAGGAATAAACTAGCAATGGGGAACCTTAGTACCACAATCCAAAATCAGGATAAGATTCTCTTCAAATGACTCATCCACTTTGATCTCAACCTCCTCGGGTTGAAAGACATGAGACAGGTCTAAAAAGCAATGTCAGAACTGAGAAAAGTGGAAGACATCATGCATAGCTCGATACCTCCGAGGTAACTACAACTTATAGGAAGCCAGACCAACTCCCTCAAAAACCTCATATAGTCTGACGTACCTTAGTGAAATCTTACCCTGTCTCTGAATCCTCTTGTGTCCCAACCTCAGTGTGACACACAAGAAAACCTGATCCCCGACCTTGAACTCTAGAGTTCGTCACTGCTGATCAGCATATGACTTATGTCTATACTCTGCAGTTGCCATCTTATTACAAATCAACTCTTTCTTCTCTGTGGTCTCCTGAACAAGAAGAGGTCCTAGGAAAGATGCATCTCCTGCCTTGAGCAAACATAAAGGTGATCGACATGGCCTACCATACAAATCCTCATATGGTTGCATCTGAATAGTTGCTTGAAAACTATTGTTGTAGGAAAACTCCACAAGAGGTATATGATTCTCCCATGAAGCTCCAAAATCTAGAATGCATGTTCAGATCATATCCTCAAGAACATGAATCGTATGCTCAGATTGGACATCTATCTGGGGATGGTAAGCTGTACTCAAAAGTACCTGTGTACCCAAATCCTTATGAAGCCTATTCCAGATCTGAGAAGTAAAATGTGCATCCCTATCTGAAGCAATAGAGTGTGGAACTCCATGAAGACGTGCAATCTCACGGATGTACAACCATCCCAGCTCATCAACACTGAAGATCTCCTTGATCGGAAAGATGTAATAAACCTTCATGAGTCTTCCAATGACAACCCAAAAAACGTCATTCCCACGAGGAGACCTCAGCAAACCAGTCACAAAGTCCATCACAATGTCATTCCACTTCCACTCAGGAATGGGTAACTGCTACAAAATCCATGTTGGTCGCTGATGATCTGCCTTCACCTGCTGAAAAGTAAAACACCTCATGACGAAACCAGCAATGCCCCTCTTCATACCTAGACACCAATACTGAAGATGTAGATCACGATATATCTTGGTGACGCCAGGATGAACTTCCCAAACTGAGGAATCAAAATCCCACATCAGCTCCTCGATTGTATCTGCGGGCACCCATACACGCCCCTAGAAGTGCAAGATCTCATCCTCACCTACGGTCCATCCCAGAATAGAGTCCTCTCCTAAAACACTTTCCCGTAGGACTAGGCCTTTAGAATCTGATAGCTACCTCATTTGATCTCGATCTAGAAGAGTGTAGGTAAAAACTACAGAAGAAAGAAACGTGTACCCCCTACTATTGTGCACCTCCAAATTCATCTCAGTGAACAAAGCTATAATCTTCCACTCACTATTGGCCTCCTGAACTGCCTGTATATGAGTCCTCTTGCTCAATGCATCAGCCACTGTATTGACTTTCCCCGACATATAGGCTAGCTCAAATTCAAATTAATGTTGGTAGTCAACCCATCTGTGCTATCTCAAATTCAAATCACTCCGAGTGAAGATGTATTTCAGACTCTTGTGGTCAGTGAAATCCATAATGTTCTCTCCCAAAAGATAATGTCTCCAACAATGTAGGGCATGAACAACATCTTACAACTATAGATCATGCCTTGAGTAATTCCTCTCATGTGGCCTCACCTGCAGAGACCCGTAAGCAACAACTCCATATCCCTGCATAAGTACAGCTCCCAGGCCAATACCTAACACATCATAGTAGATGATATTGCTATTTCCTGGATCTGGAAAGACTAGTATTGGTGCTGATGTCAATCTTCATGTCAACTCCTGAAAGGCTGAGTCACAAGAATCTGACCATAAGAACATCGCAACCTTCTTAGTCAGACCTATAAGTGGTGCTGCTAAGCGTGAAAAGTCCAGTATGAAACATCTGTAGTATCTAGACAACACTAGAAAAATTTGCACCTCAAAGAGGTTCTTTGGCTGCTCCCATTAAACTACAGTTCTCACTTTCTTTGGATCTACTGATACTCTTGCCTCTGAGATAACATGACCAAAAAAGTGAATATGATCCATCCAAAAGTGTCCCTTTGGGAGCATAGAGTATAACTAATGCTCCCTCAGTGTACTCAAAATGATCTCAAGATGGGTAGCATGGTTGTGTCGAGTGTGAGAGTACACCAATATATCTTCCATAAAGACCACCGTGAAGGAATCCAAGTATGGATGGAACACTCGGTTCATCAGTTCCATGAAAACCACAGGGACGTTCGTGAGACCGAACGATATAAACAAGTACTCGTATAAACCATACCTGCTCTGGAAGGCTGTAAGAGGTATATCGGATAGTCTAACGCACAACTGATGATAACCATATCTCAATTAAATCTTAGAGAACACCCAAGATCCTTGAAGCCGATCAATGAGATCATCAATACTCAGCAAGGGATATTAGATCTTGACCCCCCATTGGTTCTACTTCATATAGTCCACACAAAACCTGATGGCACCGTCTGCCTTCTTCGCAAACAGAACAGGAGAAACCCAAGGAGAAGTTCTGGGTTAGATGAAACCCTTTTCTTGCAACTCCTCCAACTACTTCTTGAGCTCCTGAAACTCTGATGCAGCCATCCTATAAGGAGGAATAGACACCGGTGTCTCTCTTGGCATATGATCAATCACCAATTCTACCTCATGCTTCGAAGGAAAACATGAAAAGTCCTCTAGAAATTCCTCCCTAAAATGAGCCACCACTTGAGGAAAATATAACTATAAAGTCCCATGGTCATCTAAATAAAGGCTAGAAATCTGGGATGTAACTCCTCCCATCCCATGAGGCTTTTGACCCACTCTACTCGCTTGGACATCCCACTTGCCATTATGAAGAAAGGATCCACCTTCTGGTGATATGAAACTCAACCTATGGCGATAACAGTCGACCATTGCCTGGAATGGAACTAACCAGTCCATCCCAAGAATGAAACCATATCTTATCATCTCTAGGACATAATGGTCCCATAGAAAGTGACATCCACCAACCTATAGAGGGAACACTCTGCACTGATGTACACTAGCCGTTCTAGTCCCCAACGGAGTGTCTAGCGTCAAGGTATTAGCAGAAGAAAAGATGCATAGCCCATGGATCTGCACGACCGCAATAGATATAAAGATATGGGAAGCCCCTGTATTAGAAAGATAAGAAGATAAAACTGAGGCTACTAAGATCGTACCTCAAATGGTAGAAGGTCTGGGATCCTGGTCCAGCTGGTTCTGCTCCACTGCAAAAGTCTGGCCTGTATTGTGGCCCTGTGACCCTGCTTGAGCACTCTGAGCTGATCCACCCTTATGTCACTGAACACCAGGTGACTGGATACCATAACCATGACCTCCACCACGGCCCAAATGGTTGAAAAAAATACAGTTCTCAGACTGGTGAGAATCTAGTGGCGCTTCTCCCGAATGAGGAGTCATAGAATAACCTCTTTCACTAACTTCTAGTGGGAAGAACTAACAAAATAACTGAAGGTGACCCATCTTTCCACAAGATCGGAACTCCACTACATCTCTCGGGAATCATGGACTTGTATTCCCCCTTCTCCCACACTGGTAGAACACCACCTGGCTACCAGAAGATGTGTCTAGCCTCCTCGGAAGGGCTTTACGAACCTTATAAAACTCTCTCGGAACTGTGCATCATCACCTGTGTCAAGAATGATGGCTGGTTCCAAGACTGGAACTACATGAGGACGTCTCAGTGGAATGAATCTCCAATGTCAAGCACACACCTTAGATGAAAATTATCTAGGACTATAAAGCAGAAGTGTAAGAAGGGAACAGGAGAAAGAAAGCACTAATGTTTTAAAAAACATGACTACACGACCTGTAAATTTACTACACGATGTGTTCCCTAAAGTCATTTACATGGGCATGTACTCCTTCCTAAACGGGTCGTGTAACACCCCAGAAACATGAAATGTTGTCTTAACACACGACGTGTACTTGAATCCTATTTCCCTTCCCACGTTCTTCTTCACAGCTAGGCAACATGACTCTCCTAAGGCAAGACTACACGGCATGTGAAATTCTTACACAGCCTGTAATAGAGAAGCATCACTTGGCCTGTGATATTTGTGAAATGTCCTGAAAAATGGAGCACACTACACGTCGTGTTCAGGAAGGACACTATGTGTATGAGAAATGATACCACCAGCCCATGTCATTCGTGACACGGCCAGGTACCTAGGTAAAACTACACGACATGTTCAAGGGAGACACGACGTGTACAAGAAAGGGTGACACCTGCACGTGTTGTTCAGGACATGGCCAGGTACATGGGTCAGACTACACATCGTGTTTAGACGGAACACGATATGTAATCGACACGACTCGACCAACCCATGTTGTTAGTGACACGGGTGGGCATGGGGTCGACTCTAAATGGCGTGTATGGATGATACACAACGTTTTCACTCCAGACATTCCCCATCTCGTGTCTCTACCCACACGACCTATGAAACATATAAAGTACATAGAGTGTACTTAAGAAAAACTATTTCTTCCTAAACAGAAGAACACACGATGTGTACATAACATTACGCGACGTGTATTCTGAGATTTTCCGGACAGTAAGCCTTAGAAACTACTCCGGAACCCAAAAATCCCTACAAAAAACATTGAAACTGAAAATTCCAATCCACGAGGGCCTATACTCCTTGTAAATCAAATATTGAAATCTTATACACATTATAACATAGAAAACAAGGGAATGATCCACCAAATTCCAGTCCATGAGGGCCCATAACACCTAAAGAACCAAATTTTGGCATTCATTCCAGCAAATCTCTACACAACAATACCTTATCAAACAAATGGTATTTCTATCAAGGAAACTATCACAAAAACATGCATATTTTATAAATCATCTATCATAACAACGTTCAATCACTAATTCATCCTAGATGGCATGGAAAAATTTCATGATATGTGATCTCTAGCAAGTGACTATATGATGCATGAGATGACATAATCTCATCTCATCGGGTTGCAATAGAAATAGAACCTCAATAAAATCAACAATAACCATGCAATTCATGTGAATCACTCAAGGTAAAATCAGATCAACTGTAATAATTGCAAAACCAATAAAATTTAAATTTAAATGAGGTGTATTTTCTTTTCCCTGTACATGGGTTGGATACTCCCAGGAATAGCTTATTACAAAGTACCTCTTCTGTCCTATACCTGGCTATGGCTACAAAAAGTAAGTCAAGAGAAAAGAAATCCTCTAATACCACTTTGTAACGTCCCGGTTCCAAGAGGCACCCAAAGGTGCCCCGTACCCGGTTGGCCACATGGCCTCAAGCGCATTTCCTTGAACACCAGAGGCTGCCGACTAGCAGCCAGGGCCTTGGGTGTGATAGTGGGAAAACTATTCCCTCATTGGATGAGTACACAATGGAAATAAAAAACACATACAATAGCGAAAGTAGTAAATATCAAACAATAGTAAAAAACAGATGACTGAAATACTAAAAAACTAGAGCACATATATATATAGATATGAAATGAGGCATGATACATATGTCTAGGAAAACAGGAAAAAAAGTCAGAATGCTGGAATACAACTGTGCTATACCAAAGTACAAAAGTAAAAATAGATAAAATCCTCAGCATCGCAAGCCATAGCTTAGTACCATGCTCTCCAGCTCCATAGCAAGTCAGTTACCTGAAGTAGAAGGGATCTTTCCCTTATCTATTCATGCAGTAATATCATCTGTTTGGGCCCAAAAGCATGACCCAAACAGGGTGCGAGACTAAATCCCATTAGGCAACCACCCGAAGATCTGTGCCTTACAGTTAGTGAGTATATTTTAGGTAAAAGTACAGAATTCAGTAAATAAGAAAGTACTAAGTAGTAAACAATCCACAGTTTCAAAGCATTCAAGTCATCACACAGCATGAAAAAAATAAATAATGCAGATAACAAAACAGGTAACCCTCTGGGAAGTACCCACAGCCAATCCCCTCTGGTCCTACC
Source organism: Viscum album (assembly GCA_963277665.1). Classification (NCBI taxonomy): domain Eukaryota; kingdom Viridiplantae; phylum Streptophyta; class Magnoliopsida; order Santalales; family Viscaceae; genus Viscum; species Viscum album. Next base: position 1,335,664,294 of record OY728138.1, read on the forward strand.
TAGAAACTCAAGAAAGCAACTAAACACAAGGTAACCCTCTAAGAAGTACTCACAGCCTATCCTCTCTGGACCTACCTAACAAGTATAAGAAACCCTCTGGGCAGTACACTCAGTCTAACCCATCGGGTTCAACTTAATCATTGACTCTTGAGGAAGAACTCATCGTCAATTCCCCCTATAGTTTCTTATCGGTACTAAAGGAGCTCTGGGGAATCACTCAACATCTCATTCCCCCTATGTCCCACGTTGAGGAACTACTGACACTCTGGGGAAGCACTCATCATCAATTCCCCATGTGGTCACACATCGTAAAAAAAATAAAATGACACTCTGGAGAAGACCTCAACGTCCATTATCCGTACGGTCTATACACCAGGTTCTCTTGGCCCTGTGTAAGTCAATCAAGTGTAGCAGTGCGTAACAACCAAGGTCAACCTCAAGAACTACTTGGCTAGCATTCTATAGCACAATAGGATAACAAAGAAATAGTCACACCATCCTACAATACTAGGCATGGTAAAGTAAACAGCTGCCTAACATGCAAATAAGACCCAGAGGTCAAAATAGGAAAAACATGCAAGGGAAAAACATCCAATGCGCAACAATTCACCCTATTTATAAACAATAAACACCTACTCAGTCATACCAGCATATTAGAGAAACAATAGGGCTAAAACAGTAAACGTGCAATACCCCGTTCAAAGGTATTGTGAAAATTTGCACATAAAACTCAATGAATTTCATCCAAAAGGCACAAACCACCTACCTCAGGTTTAGGAGATAAATATACATGAACCAAGAAGCTTGAATCTCTTCAGAACATTGTAGATCTAAGAAAAACTAAAAAACGTTGAACCCATGATAACATGGAAAAGAAGGGGAATTGGAAAACAAGTCTCAAATAGAAGAGAGAACTCACTGATGCGATTCCAATGCATTCAATTGTGTTCGAGTTGGATAACAGACAAAATAATGGGGGATCGTCGAAGATACGCAGCCGTACAGGTACTCTCGGATGAAGAAAACCTAAAAGAAGCGAGTTCTGGCGATTAGACGTGGCCAAGGTGCCTTTAATGAAAAAAAAGAAAGTACATGGCGTGTACTTTTGAAGTACGCGATGTGTACTCAACTTTTTCATACTCTGCTTTAAGAGGCCTCCAATTCACTCCTACATGCCCGTGTGTTCGGCTACTACACGACTAGCACATGGTCTACTGCGGCAAGAAAGTACATGGTGTGTACTTAGGAAATTTACAACAATTCCTCTTTTCTACAAAAATTACAAGAATTGAAAAATATACTTGAAAAGAAGGTCTGGGTCCTTACAATCCCCATTGATTGAAATATTATATTTGAATTTTGTGCCATTTTTCTTTGAAAATTACCTTAATATTATTTTAAGTAAAGAATAAATACAAAATCACACTATCTTTATTTTAATATCAAAATTATTTTCTGATGGGGAAAAATTAATGGTTGGTTCAAAGTAGTTATTTTGAAGATGGTTAATATTTTTAATAATAATAAACTTTTTATAACTTTTGATAATGAAATAATTACTTTAAATTCTTATTTAGCAACAAGATAATGCTTCTAAATGAAATAGAGAAATTAGTAAAATGCTGTTAAGAAAATTAAAAATAATACAATTTGGATCAAATATTGTATAAAAAAATAGATAAACATAACATATTATTTATGCATTTCTTGATTTAAAATCCATTACCCTCCTGATGTCTATATATTTAAACTACAAAATATCCCCAATAATGACATTAAAGGAATATTAGGTTAAATAATATTTTATTTAATGATTTAGAATTAATAAAAATAATATATTTAGAAAAGTGATTGGGTTATGGTCTAATATGTAATTTTTTTTTCTAATTATGGGTCCCTTTTCATCTCACTATAAATTTGCTTCCCCCTAAAGAGTAAAAAACACTAATATCACGTTAATTATGAAAAGGGTTAATTGGGGTAAAATGTAATAGATATGGGTTAAATAATCACATAAAATTATATAATATTTTTTAAATAGTAAAATTTAAAATTATACTTTTCTTATATTATAAATATGTCAATTTGGTTCCACTTTTCCATTTAAATCCCTTTATACTATTTTAATACTTTAAGTAATTACAAGGATACCACTCTTTTCTATTATTAAAGGGTATGAATCCTCCTCCATTACTCACACATCAAGTGCCTCTTGTATCAGCCAAAACCATTGAAAAACTAATCTTAACTTCCTTAGATACATATTACATGTTCTAGGCTGTTGAAAGGTTATCTATATGGTCCCTAAAGATATACCCAAAGGAGGTTCTTCTAATAGGTGGTAATATTTTTAACCAAGAATTTTTATTTTAAATATTATTTTACAACTTTAATTTCAATCATAACTATTCCAAAATAATGACTTATATTTGTAAAAAAGGATAATTTTATAACCTTATTCATCTTATTTTCCATCAAATTCCAAAAAAACTATCATTCATGTGTATGTGTGGACTACAACCATATGAAAATGAATTATTTTTTTGTCTCATCGCCAACCTTCTGGAATGGTTATTATATAGAATTTATAGAAAATATATGATGTAAATGAAATAGTTATGATTCATGTAATATAATATATGATCTATCTTCATACTATTTCAATTGTTAAAAATATAATCATCACACTTGGGTACTTACAGACTACTATTACCAAATAGAGATGGATATCATTATCCAAAAAATTCACCTCATGGATAGTCAGGTGGATGAATTTAATGAATTAATATTATTAATATAACATTATAATGATTTTGAAAGGATAATTATTTATTTTATTTCTTCAATTTGGATTCAACAAAAGTTAAAATGATCGCTCATGTGTATGTACAAACTACCACCTCACGAGCCACTGTATTTTTTTTCATGACCAATTTTCCAAGAATATAATATAATTTTATTTCTTGTATAAAAATGAAAATTATTTGTTGATATTTATTCTAGATTTTATGAAATAATTACTTTTATTACCATGATCAACATATAGAATTTATTTTTAAATTATGAACTAAACATCCTTAAAAACCCTACATGGACAAAACTGATTATGAAATTAAATATTTCATTGAAATAAATAAAAAATAATAATTTAATGGTCTAAGAATAATTTTTTTAATATTTTTATATAATTATATTATTAAGATTATTTTGTCATATAAAAGTTAAAGTAAATATATATAATGTTTGGGCTCCAGGTAAGTGGTTTCTTATCCCAATTTCCCTTCTATGGGATATAACACTTCTTCAATGACACTGTTATTCCCAGATTTTTTTGGTTTTGATGTATAAATTGTTTATTGTTTTATTTAAAATTGTTTTATGGAGATTTAAATATTTCAACATAATAACATCATTGAATAATTATCAGTTACAATGTTATATTCTATGTAAGAGTATAGTTTTTCTCAATCTAATTTTCTTGAGATATGTTTTATGTAATGGACCAAGATTTCATAAAATAATAACTACAACATGAATGATTTTATAGATATTAATTCATTTACTTCATGTTATTTTTCTATTCATATCATATTATTGACTTAAATTACTTTATATTGGAATCTTAAAAATGTAGTAAAGGATTTGTGTAACAATCTCAATTTTTTGGGATTGTTTTTGTTCAAGGTTTAGTTGGGTAAAATTTCATGAATTACATTCATGAACCATATAAATATTTTTATATTTTAGTTTTTATGCATAAAAATATTAATTTTATTTTTCTATCTTTGGAACATAATATTTTAAACGAAATGTTTTAATGAAAAAAGACCTTATTTCCTCATTGATTTATCAACTGTTTCATCCATTTAAAAACTCTATAATTTTTTTATTTTATTAACCAAAACATAAAATGTATTAAAACTGATATTTTCAAGAACATTAAATAAACATAATATTTATTAAAAATCATCCTTTATAAAGGTTTTACAAATATGTCCTTTTTTAATTTTTACAAAATTTTGAATGCTCTGTTTTCTCTTAAGGTATATGACATGAATGAATTTTTCCACCATCTTGATTTTTTTTAATATTACATTCAATGATTGAATTTAATTTTTTTAAATGATATTCTTTACATTTTTTCAATTTATTTTATAGGTACTGGAAAATGGTATTTTACCTCAATATCCATGTAATGATTTAAATATTCATTTAAAAGTTTTTCCATCAATTTAAACATCCTTTAATGATTCCATTTATTTAATAGAGATATGATATTATCATATAATTTAAATCAATTATATGAATGGTTTATGATAATTTCTCGAAATTATTATTTGAAACCCATTTCTTTTTCATCGGTACATCATTCTATGATATTTTTTACGGAATGAATGTATCAATGTATTTTTTTCAAGGATTTAGTAATTGCAAAATATTGATTAATGTTGGATTGGGGAGTAAAACCAAATCCCTAAAAGTCATTGTATGATATTTTATTGGTGGGTATGTTATATGACTTAAATTTATTGGTTTATGAGATGGGTTTAACAAGATGGATGTTACTCTTAATAAATGATGGTGTTATGTGACTATAGAGAGAAGATGTAGTTAACTCATTATATAATACTCCCAATAGAAGATATATTTAATCAGTTATAGTTTACTCCCATTAGATATTTGAATTATAAAGTTAGGTATTTTATTGATAAATGTTTGATGTTCTAATATACCTATATTGTTTTTCAATGCATTCAATGAGATAAATTGGTTCCCTCAACCAAACAATTTTTTACATAGGGAATGTGATAGTTGGAATATATGAATTTTTTTATTATTTTAAATATTAATTAAATTTGTCATGGATATTGTGTTGAGTCAATAAGTTTTTCCTTATGACTTTTCCATTCCTCATGTAAAGGGGGAGATTGTTAAGTCATTAAGGTCTCCTAATGAATTGATTATTCCTCTTGTTTTGAAAATCACAAACACCTTATTTTAAGGAAAATATTATTTTACCCCTGTTTTACTTCTATTAAGAAAATATCCTTCCCCAAGGAAATTTACACTTGCCTAGATTTCTTTGTTCATATCATAAATTCCTGTAAGTATCAAATTCAGATTGTAATTCAAAATATCGGAATCATATAATACCTAGATATGAGGTATTTTATTTAAGACTCTGAATTCTGGATATGAACTCTCATGAAGTTAAACTTTGAATTATGGATTAGAACTCTCATGAAGTTCAACTCCGAATTATGGATACGAGCTCACATGAATTTCACCTCTAAATTCTGGATAAGAACTCTCATGATGTTCTGAATCTGAATTCAGAATCATGATTTTGATTACAAACTTATGTAAAGTTTGACTCCAAATTACAATTACAAAATCCATTTATGAACTTTATCAGTTATAATTACAAATCCTGATTACAAAGTCTGATTATGAACATCTCTAAGTTATGACTCCAAGTTCACTAAATTCAGACTCCAAACTCTGATGAGTTATGACTCCGAATTCTCATGAACTTAGACTCCGAACTCTGTACATTCTGGATCCGAGTTCTAGTGAAATCAAACTCTGCATTTCCTTGAAATTCAGACTTCAGATTACTACAGAATTCAGGTTCCGAATTGTTACGAAACAGAAACTGAATATTCTTAAGATTATAGACTCTGAATTCATTTTTACTAACACTCTGAACTTTAACCTTTTTTCCATTCCGAACATTTATTTTCTCTATTTTGAATATCAGTTTAGTTTTTCTTACACTTTTTCAATTACAAAATGATGTAGTTCTATCAGTTATTGACTAACCGTTGTTTGAGTGACACGTGTATAGGTCTCTCCAAAATTCAATGAAGAATATGACCATTGAAGGAGGGAGCTGACCATTGGAGGTTCACCTATAAATATGATCTCATTTGAAAGTGTTCGAATCTTTTGTAAATTTAGATGCTCTGAACTTCCTGAAGTGATTTCTAAAGAGAGAGGCTCTTATCAACTCTCAAGCTTCGTGCAGAAAGTTTGAACATCTTTTTCAAACTTTTCCTTGTGCATATTTGCTTCATGTGACTCCGATTGTTGCTGAGTACAGTCGAGGGATTACGGGGATATGAATATAGAGGTTCCAACACCTTGAATTTGAGGGCTTCCTTGCTGATGAAGACAGAGGTTCCAACTACCTGATAGTTGAGGGCTTGCGGGGATAGCAAGACAGACTCCGATCTTCGTATCGAGGCCTTACCCTGGTGTGGGTAACATAGACTTTCTAGAAAGTATAAATCCAGGGACCTTTATCCAAGGTTTTTGGATACCCTTATCTTTGGGTTAAATGACTTACTATTGTTACTTGTTTTTGTTACATGTTTTTTCTCTTCATTTTGTATTGTTAAAGAATGTATACTTTTTTATACTTCCTTACTCTTATACTCTGTCACAGTTAGATTCTATACTTTTTGAGGTATAATCTTCATCCTTGTAAACTTTAGTTAAGTTTCATTTTCAGAATCACATTTTTAGAATGTTGCTTGTGTTTAGAACTTATAGAGGTCTTATGAATTCTCTTGTTTTACCTTGTTAAACATTACAATCTTTAAAAGTTCCAAAAGAATTTTTAAAAGGTACAATTCACCCCCCTCTTGTATCTTAGAATATCATTCTTATTTTGATCCTACATTTGGTATTATAGAGTATATCATACTCATACCAATTAAAAAATTGGTATCAGAGGTTGGAAACATCAAACCATGAACCAATTCAAAAATTGGTATCAGAGCTTTCGGTACAATCTAAATTAATCTCATGATTAGTTTCAGAATAGATTTCTTAGAATAGGATTTTTGGAATATAATTTTTTCAGAATTGAATTTTCTAGATTCATATTTTTTTGGAATATATTTTTCGGACTCTTAGTTCGGATTTTCTTTTGTACTCTAGTTCTATATTTTCTTGCTTAGAATATTTTCCTTGTTTACAAATGTTTTCTACAAACATGTTTTGTGGAAAGACTATTTCTTAGAGATGGCAGGAATCAATGTTGGTTCCATAGATAATCTAAATCCAACCAGACCATTTATTTTTTTATGGTAATGATTATGAATACTGGAGAGATCACATGAAGACTTTCATTATCAACACTGGAGTTGAAAATTTTGTTATTCTTACCGATGGATACAAGATCCCTGATAATGAAGCAATTGCCTTTACAAATCAAGAAAAGCATGATTACCAACTGAACTATAAGGTATGAAGTACTTTACTATGCTCAATGACTAGAAATTTATATAGCCAAATTTCATCTTATGAAGTAGGAAATTATATATGGAAGAAACTTGAATTTACTCACTTTGGAGCTTCCAAATTAATTGAGACTAGATGAGATATTATTAGAGCCGTATATCGTGGTTATAGTTTTACCTATGGTGAACCCATATGCAAAGTACACCAGAGATTCATGACTATTGTGAATAGTTTACAATCAATGGGTGAGAAAGGATTAGATGATGATGCTCTTGTTGACAAGATCATCGACATCATTCATAATGAGTGAGAATCTAAAAGTACTGCAATTGATGAGAATAGAAAGGTTACTCAGATTACCCTTGATGAGCTGTTTGGAACTCTTCTTCAGCACGAGACTAGAATGAAGAGAGATGCTGATATTGTGAAGAAGAAGAATGGAAATGGTATTGTAGATTTTACTACTACATCCAATCATATGAAAGCTAAGACTCCTGAGAGAGTGACTAGATCTAAATCTAAGAATGTTGTTATCCATTCCGAATCTAGTGGAAGTGAATCATTAGAAAATGAATTAGAAAATCATTCTTGAATGATGAACAAGATAGCTGGACAAAGGAACCTTCAATCCAAATATAAGAAGAATGAAAGGAAAGAAAAGAAAGATTCAGAACTTACATGATATGAATGTAAGAGATCTGAACACATAAGACCTGACTGCCCTATACTCAAGAGAAAAGAGAGAAAGGAAAGGCATTCTGAGAAAAATATAAAGATGTATTGCAAGTCCAAAGATAATAATGTGTTGAAAGACAATGACACATGGAGTTACAGTGGTGGAGACTCTTCAGATGAATCTTCAAATTATGATTCTTCTGGACAGAAGAATCATGGTCCAATAGCTAAGATACCTATTGATAATCAATGCTTGATGGCTAAGGCACACAATGCTGAATCAATGACCAATGTTTCTTTGAATTCTAATGATAGTAAATATTATAACTCTTCTAATGAAGAATCTTCTTCTAATTAAGATAATACTTTACCTACCTATGAATAAGTTTCTAGGTTTACCAAACTCCTTGAGAATGATAATTCAAAACTCAAGAAAAAACTTGATAAAGAAAATTCTATGAATAATATTCTTACTAATGAAATATCAGATCTTTCTAAAGGTCTTGATAAGAAAAATGCTGATTTTGAATGTCTTTCAAAAAATCTTGAGGAAGTAAGTTATTATAAGAATAAAAATTCTAAGGATATAGAAAACATACTTTCTTAGAAAAATGTTTTCAAGCCTAGCTCTAGTTCAAAATCAAATGTTTTTGAAGATAAGAACCTAGTTATCAAACTCAAATCTGAAATATCTTCCTTGAAGAAGTGTTTGTCAAACTTTACCTTAGGTATGGAAAATTTTGACAAAATGTATTCTCAAATCCGACCTCAAAGGAATACTTTTGGTTTTGGTTATACATGTTCTAAACCGATTTTTAGTAACAAATACTTTGTTCCTCAATGTGACCCATTTTGCACCAAGTGTCAATGTGGTGGTCACTGGGCAAAGAATTGTTCTTTAAACAAAACCCAATCTCTAGGTCTTCATAAAGCATGTTTTTCTATGAAGATGTGGGTTACCAAAATTTTACTTTCTGAGATTTCTGGATCCTTGAAAGTCTGGATTCTGAAATCCTACCTTTTTCTTATTTTCAGAAAAATAGTGAAAGTACCAACAACAATACATGGTACATGGATAGTGGATGTTCCTAACATATGACTGGTAACAAAGACTATTTTGAAAATATTATCCAAACAAAAGGAGGAAAAGTAACTTTCGGAGATAATGAATACAGATAAATTATTTTTATAGGTAACATTGTTCTTCTTGGAAAAAATTTGATTTCAAATGTTTTATTTGTTAAGGGTATTAAGCACAACCTCTTCAGCATAAGTCAATTATGTGATGAAGACTACCTTTTGAATTTTAGGAATGATAAGTTATTAGTACACAATTCCAATGAAGAGTTTATTCTTTCTTTCCATAGGCAAGAGAATTCTTACACACTAAACTTAAAATTCCTTAGGAGCCAGTACTTACCTTGCCTTAGTGAAATGGAAGATCACTCTTGGTTATGGAATAGAAGGTTAGAAAATTGTAACCTTAGGAACTTATGAAAACTGTCAAAGAAAATACTAGTTAAGGATAAACCAGAGCATAGATTTCATTCTTGAAAAGTCTATGAACCTTGTCAATATGGAAAGCAACATAAATCAAGTTTTAAATCCATTGGTGAAGTCTCAACCACTGATGCAATATAGCTAATGCATATGGATCTTTTTGGTTCTACACAAACTGGAAGCATTGGGGGAAAATATTATGTATTTATTTAGGTGATGATTACACTAGATTTACATGGGTCTATTTTCAAGAAAAAAAGTTTGAAGATTTTTATTATTTCAAAAGTTTTATAGCCTAATTCATAAATGAGATAATCCTTCCATTGAAAACTATCCATAGTGATCATGGAGGAGAATATCAAAATTCTGATTTTGAAACATTTTGTAGTAGAAAAGGTATTACTCAGAACTTTTCATCACCCAGAACACCTAAAAAAATGGTGTTTTTGAAAGATGAAATAGAAATATTTAAGAGATAACTAGAACCATGTTGAGTGAGTATTCTATTGCCAAAAATTTTGGGCTGAAGCTATATGTACTGTTTGTTAAACTATAAATCGATTTTTGGTTATAACTTTTCTTAATAAAAATCTTTTTGAGTTATGGAATGGGAGAAAACCTAGACTTTTCTACTTTAAGGTTTTTGGATGCAAGGTATTCAATCTGAATACTAAAGATATCTTACACAAATTCACACCAAAATCTGGTGAAGGAATTTTTATAGGCTACTCCACAACTTCTAAGGCTAATGGATTTTTTAACAAAAACACTTGTACTATTGAAGAGACAGTACATGTCATATTTGATGAAAATGATCCTTTTGTTTTTAAACAACCCCAAACTATATCTTCAGATGGGTTTTCAAAAACTGATTATCAACCTTTGATAGAAAATCCATATGATAAGGAAAAGTTTCAAGATGACACTTTAGAAACGTTTACCCCAGAAGATTTCCTACCCTATATTGATGAATAGGTTTTACAAAACCCAAATCAGTTGTTTCATAAGAATCATCCTAGTGATAGTATCATTGGTGATGTGAATCAACCTATATAGACTAGAAGTTCCTTAAGAGATGAAGTAGAACATCTAGCATTCCTTTCCCAATAGGAACCAAAAGCCACTAATGAAGCTTTAGGTGATGATGATTGGATTGAAGCCATGCAAGATGAACTAAATGAATTCGAAAGGAATAAAGTCTGGACCTTGGTAGAAAGACCTAAAGAAACGTATGTAATTGGAGTAAAATGGGTCTCCAGAAATAAGTTTGATGAAAATGGTGTCACAGTTAAGAATAAAGCTAGATTATTTTCTAAAGGCTATAATCAACATGAATTAATAGATTATTAAGAAACCTATGCTCCAATAGCTAGACTTGAATCTATTTATATTTTACTTTCCTTTGTAGCATTCTTCAATTTCAAACTTTTTCAAATGGATGTGAAATGTGCTTTCCTTAATAATTATGTTCAAGAGGAAGTCTTTTTTAACAACCTCCTAGCTTTGAAGATACAAAATTTCCTGATCATGTTTTTAGACTTACCAAAGATTTTTATGGCCTTAAACAAGCCTCTCGAGCTTGGTATGATCAACTTACAAGATTTTTTCTTCAAAATAACTATGTTAAGGGAAATGCAGATCCAACCCTCTTTATAAATAAAGATAAGAAAAATGTTATGATGGTTCAAATTTATGTCGATGAAATTATATTTGGTCAACTCAGCAATCTTTAACTAATTCCTTTGCAGATCTAATGAAATATGAGTTTGAAATGAGTATGATGGGTGAGTTAACATTTTTCCGTTGTTTTCAAATTTCTAAAAAACCAGAAGTAATCTACATATCCCAACATAAGTATATTAAATATCTTCTTAAATAGTATGGTTATGAAAACACTAAGAGTATAAGTATTCCCATTGGTACGTCAAACACACCTGATCTTGATGAAGCTGGGAAACCAGTAGATCAAACATCTTTTAGAGGTATGATAGAAAGTCTACTTTACTTGATAGCTAGTCGACCAGACTTAATGTGTTCAGTTTTCTTATGTTCAAGATATCAATATAATCCTAAGGAATCTCATTTAAAGACATTGAAAAGAATTTTTTGCTACTTAAAGGGAACCCTTGATTTATGACTATTTTACACTTCAAAAAATGATTTTGTTATAAAGAGTTTTTCGGATACTGACATTGGGGGAAGTAGAATGGATAGAAAGAGTACATATAGAACTTTTCATTTCTTATGATATTCATCAGTTTTCTGGTCTTGCAAGAAGAAACACTCATTAGTACTCTCCATTGCTAAAGCTGAATATATAGAAGTTGGACGTTGTTGTGCTCAAGTATTGTGGATGCAACAAACACTCACATATTATGGCTTGAGTTTTACTAAGACTCAAATTTTGTGTGATAACACAAGTGACATTTCCCTTAGTAAAAACCATGCCCATCACTCTCGTGCAAAGCACATAGATATTAGAAATAACTTTCTTAGGGAGCACACACTAAAAGCAGATATCATTCTTCAATTCATTGGAACACAAGATCAACTTGCTGATATTTTCACAAAATATTTACCATCTGATAGATTTGAATACATTCAACAGAAGTTTGGAATGATAACCATAAGGTAATCCTCCTCAATAACTTCTTGTTGAACAATTATCTTTACAGTAATAAACTCCTTTTCATAGGGGGAGTAAATATGTTATTTAAGCTTTTCATATTTTTTGTAACGATGTTTTCATATTTTTCGTAATGACGTTTTCATATTTTTCGTAATGATATTTTCATATTTTTTTCGCAATGGAAATTTTTGTAATGGAAATTTTCGCAATGGAAATTTTCGTAATGGAATTATTTTGACCTTGAATTTTCAAAATGGAAATTTTCAGAACTGATGTTTTCGTAATGGATTTATTTGGACCTTTAATTTTCATAATTAATATTTTAGGAACTGAAATTTCCGTAATGAGAATTTTTCATGTTGAAATTTTTGTAATGAACTTATTCTTACTCAAAAATTTTGTAGTGGTTTTTTCGTAATAAATTTGTTTTTCATAGTAAAATTTGTTTGTTCAAGAAGAATATCACCTATTATGAATAATCTTCCTAGTAAAATCCGAAAGGTATGACTTCTTTACCTATGTTTTCATAGTCACTTTTACTTGTTGTTATCTTATTTTGTTTTTAAAATCTCTCAGATTGATTTTTCTTAAATACGAATGTTTTCTTTCAAAACATTAAAAGATCAGATTCACTCAAAATTTCCGTGCGACAATTATTTCAACCGTCAGATTAGATCGGAATATATCTGAACCGTTAGATTGGTTTTGGAAGTTGAAAGGTCACCTCAACACCTATATAATGGGGACCCCAGATGGTTGTCCCACGTCGGTTTTAAAGCATTTTCATCTCGAAGCTCTTCCCTTTTACTTAAACTCATTCTCAATTCATCAGAAGTTCTACATTCTGAATGCTTGCAAAATCTCTTTCCCATGAAAGGTCATTTGTGAATCCAATTACTAAATGGCAGATATATAGGTAGAGGTTAGTGCATCCAAATTTCGTCAACAAGTACGACTCAATTATCTCCAAGAACATCCAGCTAAATAGATGGGAAGATGTATCCATTTCTAAGACCCGATATCAAGATGTCGTTGGGACCATGGTCATCTATGCATGAATTGAAGTGTGGTTTGTGTTTGTTGTCAATCCTCAGTGGGAGTTCAGATTGTGTGCCCGCAAAGTGATCATATAGTTCCAGCAGACAACAGTATTGAAGCTGGCACTATTTCCCAGTGTTTTCCAATTTTCTGGGCCTCAAATTCGGAAAATGAAGACATGGATTTTTGGAAAAAGCCGGTGCAGTCAAAGAGGAAGTGTTCCGTGAAAAATAAGAGTTGTGTGCGAAATATCTGATTTGGGCTCAAAAAAAAACTATGTGTTTGCGCGAAAAATAGCATGGTGCACGAAATTGGGGAACAAGGTTTTTCGCGCAAATAGTGTTTCAGAATCAAAACGTCGAAAATCAGCAAAGGCATGAGCTGTGTGAAATTTTTGGAGATGTGTGCGAAAAACGATACCTATGCGAAAAATTACCCGATAGATGAGAGGTTTTTGTGCAAAAGAGGGTTTTATGGAAAGGCATCTCAGACGCCTCTAAATAATAGGTGACCCCCTCATTCAGCAAGGTTGAAGACTCAGAGAAGGTCCAAGGTCTGATGCATGTAAAAGGATCGCGTAAAGGGGGTTGCACAAAATATTTTGGTTTGCGTGAAAAATTCAGGAATGCGCTAAAAAGTCATAGTTGCGCATAAAAATCAAGGTGGCGCATAAAAGACTTGTCGCGCTAAAAAGGTTGTTGTTGCGTGAAATATTTTTCCACGTGAAAATTTTTTTTTGCACGCAATTGTATGGTTTTGCACGCAAAGGGTAGGTTTTTCATGCAGTTGTCAGTGAAACTTGTTTACACATTTTTGATTATTCGGATTAGTTGTTCAGTGTGTTCAAGAGCTTCTATTCAGGAATTTGATGAAAGCATAGTCTCGTGCTGAGTAGAGACAAAGACTTCAATGCCAATCTACTGAAGAGACCTTCACATCTATAAACTGAGTGTGACTTCCCCAAGGGAAGTGAGCTTGGGGGAGTCAACAAAAGTGACCCTAGGGACGTTGTGAGCTATCCCTAAACCTTTTTTAATGGAAGTGATCCTAGGACAAAGTGACTGTGCCCGAACCTTTGTAAACCACAGCTAGTGAAGTTTAGTAGAATTTGGTACGACCAAAAACCTATCGGAGTATGCTCCTTGGACGTAGCCCTTAGTGGTGAACCAAGTAAAAAGTGATGTGTTGTCTCTTTGCATGTGATTGTTTTCTTTCCCTTCATATTCATCATACAGGTTTAACAAGTTCCTACCAACATGGTAACATGACCCATCACTTTAAAAGAAATAGTTGACACCATGATTCACCTCTCCCCTGTCAGGGTGTCCTAGGGTCCTACAAGTGGTATCAGAGGGTTAAGGTTGCTAGTGTTGAATCTGTACTTTGTCATCATGGAGAATGCAATTAATGCCAGTGGAGTCCCTCTCTTCGATGGATGTAATCTACAGATTTGGAAGAATAAAATGAGATCTCATTTAAGATCTCTAGGAATGGAAGTCCTCTTTTCTACTGTGCATGTTATACACATTACTGATCCAACAGGTCTGGCTATAACAGATACAGACATGAAAGTTATTGATGTAGATGCTAATGCTCAGAATTCTATCACTGCAGCTCTTTCTGATCAAATTTATCTAAAGGTGATGTGTTGCACCTTTTCAAAGTCTATGTGGGATAAACATGAAAATATATATGAAGGAGAAAACAAAGTGAAAGAGGAAAAACCTCATGTCCTGCACAACAGGTTTGATGATCTAAATATGCATCCTGATGAGAATGCAGATTCATTCTTCAATCGGATCCCTGAAGTTGTGGGAGAAATTTTAGGGCTTGGAGAGGAAATAAAAGACATTGATATCACAAAGAAGATCTTACGAAGACTTCCACTTATGTACAATGAAAATGTTTCATCCCGTGAAGAAAGACATCTCTCTAAACTATCTACGGATGATCTACTAAGTATTCTGGTGGCATATGAGATGAGAGTCAAACCTGAAGATGCTACGACTCGTGTTAGCAAGGAAATGGAATTCAAAGCCATGGAAAAAATGAAAATTTTAGAATATAGTGGTGATGAAGATGATGGGAAAAAAATAAATTCTTTCTCTTATTTCCAAGAATCTGAAGAAGGTAAAATGTAAATTTAAAAGTAAGTTACCTCTAGCATGCTTTTGCTATGGAAGAGTTGGGCACATTGCCTCCCAGTGCAAAAGAAAGTTCAATGATGAAGAAAGTGAAGAATAAGACACTGAGAAGCCTAAAAAACGGGTTTTCAAAAAGGGAGACTTAAATATGGAATGAAGATACATAAGAAGAGTTTTGTCTGTGAAGAGGAAGAGGATGATATTGAATTGTGTGAAGAAGAAGAACCTGAATTTAAAATAAGAAACCATGCTTCCATGATGGCTACCATTGAAAAGTTAGAATCCTATATCGATAAAGATAGAGAAAATCATGTGACTCATAATTGTGATCCCAAGCTGAAAATAAATGATGCATTTTCAAAGGTTGAGAAAAAATGGAAGAGATGTAGTAAGTGGAAGGAAATGGTGAAAGAATCATCTGAATATGTGGATGAGCTTGAATCTGAAATTGAATGACTAGAAGAACTAGTGAGAGATCAATATTCAATCCTTGAAAGCAGAGACGAAATTGCAGAATTGAAGCTTATAATTGAAGAACAAGAAAAGGTCATCAATGGACCCACCTACAGACTAGAAGAAAAACCCAAGACTGTTGAGGGTCTTGAGGAGGATTTTGTTTCTCTTAAGAGTATGCTTGAGACTGAATCAATTCCAAAATAATCAAAAAATAAAATACAGTTTGGAAGATTTTTAGATGCAGAATTATTGGCAAGAGCCTTGAGTGGTTCAGATGGGGTTGGAAAAATCTTAAGTGACCAAAGACCTGCTTGTATGGGAAAGAGTGGAATTGGCTATGAAGATGAAACATCAACTGCTGGAAGTAAAGAGAGTCAAAAGAAAGAAAAGATGAAAGTTGGACATTTTGAGACATTTCCTAAAGTGCTGAAAAGGAAACCCTCAATACAAACTAAAAGGGGAACTGAAAATTATCCCCAAATAGTCAGAAATGACAGGCAGTCCATCTATTCTCCCATGGAAGAAAGTATGAGGAGAAATTCTAGTTAGAATATATTTCCTCTTATGAAGTGTCAGTTCTGTGGCTTTCTGGGGCATACCATGTCATATTGAGAATATGCAAGGAGCTACTTGAATGGGGAAGATCTGGGAAGTCAACAAAGGAGACCAATTTCATATCTTCCATCTTATATAAGTAATAGTGTCTATGGTTACTATTTTCATTGCTATAACTTTGGCCATAAAGCTATGTTTTGGAGACAGAGTTTCGACAGGATAAATTCATACAACTCTCAGAGACGGGCCAATTTTCACCCTCCTGATGGTGTTGTTCTCACAAACAGTTTCTCTCCTTTAGAAGAATATTATGGGTATGAAGAATCAGACTACATGGAAGAAAGTAATAGAAGGCCATCGGTATCTTATACTCAATCCAATATATCATGGAAAGGAAAGAAGAAGATCGAGAAATCCAATCTTGCAGAAGTAGCGCTCAAAGCTACAAAGAGCAGCATCACCTTGATTCTTAATAGTGGATGCTCTTACCATATGATGGGAAATTCCAATCTTTTGAAGAACATTAAAAAGAAGGATGATGGAATAGTGAGGTTTGGTAATGATGGTGCTTTGAAGATTAAAGGTAGTGGGAATACTGCTCTCGCCAATGGAGAGATAAAGAAGACTGAAGTTCTTTATGTGGACGGTCTACATCACAATCTCTTTAGTGTTAGTCGACTCTGTGACTTAGGACTCATAGTAACATTCAATCAAAACGGCTGCACTATAAAGGGGAAAATAGGAAATTATCTTATGAAAGGCTGTAGAACATATGGAAACATATATCAGGTGGACAACAATGTGAACTCCTGCTACTTGTCTGTTGAAGAAGAAAACAATTTGTGGCATCGACGACTGGGGCACATTAACTAACAATACATGGAAACGATATCTAAGCTGAATATAGTCATGGATATCCCCATTCTGAAACATGAACGAGAAAAATATTGTGATTATTTCATTCATGGGAAGCTGGTCTGTAGTTCATATCTACCAAAGAAAAAAAAGGCATCGTATCTTTTTGATATCATTCATATAGACGTTTTTGGCCTGATAAATGTTGATGGGACACATGGAGAAAGGTACTTCATCCTTTTCATAGACGATTACACTAGAATGGCATGTGTTATGGTCGTTCACAGGAAATGACAAGTACTTTACTGCATGAAAACATATTGGGGAATCGCCGAGAATGATACTGGAAGAGCAATCAAAGTTTTGCGATCTGATAATGGAGGGGAATACACATCCATTGAGTTTGAGAATTATCATGAAAAACATGGAATACAACATGAGGTAGCTGCTATGAGAAATCCACATAAAAATGGAGTTGTTGTGCGCCAGAATTGACAGGTCAACAACATGGCCATGTCTATGCTGATTGAGAGTGGTATCTATTTCCATTACAGGAAGTAAGCTGTTGAAGCTGCAGTGCACATTCAGAATCGAACATGGATTTATATTGGAGAAATGAAGACACCATATAAATTATGGCATGGAAGGAATCCTTCACTGAAATACATTCGTGTTTTCAGAAGTAAATGTTTCATTCAGAATAAAGAAGGAAATCAAGGGATGTTTAGTGATAATGCTGATGAAGGAATTTTTATTGGGTATCCAATGAACAGAAAATCCTATAAGTGTTTCAACAAGTGGTTAGGAAAGATTGTAGTAAGAAGTGATGTTAAGATAATTGAAGAGAAAACCACAAATGCTTCAAGGGTCATATGCTGATGTGATAGAAAGTGAAGAAGAATGTGAATGTGGAGAAAATACAACTACAGAAATAGAAGAAGATGTAGAAATCACTCAGAATTCATATCATGATGTAGTCTCATAAGAATAATCTGAATAAGAAACTGTGGCTAGAGAGAATGCAACTGAACCACATAAGAGAAATCGTAGAGATGAGATTGATTCATCTAACATAATTGGGGACAATGTGCACCTACACAAATAAAGAGGATGAGGAATAACATGCAGTCTGCATTTTTGTCAGTTGTGGAGCTATCCTCATTCAAAGAAGCTGCAAAGGATGAATCTGGGGTGAAGGCCATGAATGAAGAGCTAGATCAGATTGACAAGAATCAGACATGGGATCTTGTCCAAAGACCCAAAGGTCACAATGTGATTAGTACAAAATGGATCTTCAAGAACAAGTATGATGACCATGGAAGTGTTATCAGAAATAATGCTCAACTAGAATGTAAGGGGTATTCCCAGACTGAAGGTGTTGATGTTGAAGAAATATTTTCTCTAGTTGCTAGACTGGAGTCAATCAGACTTTTCCTTTCCATGACACTCCAAAGAGGATATAAAGTATATCAAATGGATGTCAAGACAACATTCTTTAATGGTGTACTCGAAGAAGAAGTTAACATTGAACAACCAGTCGGTTTTGTTCTTGGTACTGATGAAACAAAGGTCTGCAAACTGAAGAAAGATCTATATGGTTTGAAGCAGGCACCACGAGCATGGTATTCCTAACTGGACTCATATCTCAAGAAGCTGTAATTCAAAAGAGGAGTGGATCACAATATTTATGTGATGAATTCTCTAAAAGATCAATTCATGGTTCTAGTATACGTTGATGATATAATATTTGGTGGCAGGAGGCAGAAATCAGTGGATGAATTTTCCAATCACAAAATATCAGAATTTGAAATGTCTATGATTGGGGAGCTCACATATTTCTTGGGGCTGCAGGTGATTCAAAAGAAGGAGTACACTTTCATTTCTCCAGAAAAGTATGCTAGAGAGCTGCTAAAGAAGTTTAATATGCAAGAATCCAAACCAATGTCAACTCCGATTGCAGTTGGAAACAAACTTGGAAAGCATGAGGAAGGGACATCTATAGATCCCATCATGTATAGGAGGTTCATTGGGAGCCTACTGTACCTAATAGCGACACGACCAAATAATGTCTTTTCCACATGTCTTGCGGCCCGCTTTCAGAGATATCCAAATGAGGAACATATGGAGACAGTAAAAAGAATCATGAGGTACATTCAAGGTACACATAACTTTGGGTTATATTTTTCTGCCAGCGGGGATAGTGAATTATCATCGTTTTCTAATGCTGATTGGGCTGGTGATGTAGTAGAAAAAAAGTCCACCAGTGGTGGAGCCTTCTATATTGGGCCAAAATGTGTTGGCTGGTTGATTAAGAAACAAGAAATTACTTCTCTTATTACTGGTGAAGCTGAGTATATATCCGCCACAAAGGCATGAACTCAACTGCTATGGATGAAGCAACAACTAACAGATATTGGTGATGAGGTGAACTAACCAATGGTAATTTACTATGATAACAAGAGCGCAATTGATCTCATGAAGAATCCTATTCGACATTCTCGTACAAAACATATTTAAATCAAGTATCACATTATCAAACAAAAAGTTGAGGAAGGAGGGATTAGAAAGGATCATGTAGGAACTGATGAACAAGTGGCTAATATCCTGACCAAGCCACTATCAACGACAGTGTTTGAGAAGCATCAGATGAACCTTGGTGTTCAGCCACCACCCAGTGCATAAGGAGGTTACTCAATACCCCTATCCTCATTTATGCTAACTGTTTTTATCTATTTTTGGATTTGATGTAGGTTTGTGGGGGAGATAGTATCTAGGGGGAGTATGGTTTGAGCTGAACATTCAAAAAATTACCGGTCTTTGGGTTTATTGTCAATGGGGGAGAAAGGAATAAATTCAGGCATGTAATGCTCCTATGACACGATTTGAATTCAATGTCAATGATAGGATGAGAAGGATTAGAAGGAATACATCGATCATGTAATGCTTCTTGGGCGTCATTGAGAATTCCAAAACATGGGAACCCAATTCAAGCTTCCTCTCTTGTTTTCTACACCGATTATTTCTCACGTAGACTTAGAGTGTTGGCTGAGTTGATTCGTGCGTTTGTGGTATTGCATATGGCTAGGGTTCTATTGAATTTATTTACTGATTGCCAACAAACACAAAGAGGGAGGTTGTTGGAACCATGGTCATCTATGAATGAATTGAAGTATGGTTTGCGTTTGTTGTCAATCCTCAGTGGCCGTTCAGAATGTGTGCCAGCAAAGTGATCATACATTTCCAGTAGAAAATAGTATTGAAGGTGGTGTTGTTTCCCAGTGTTTTCCAAATTGTTGGGCCTCAAAATCGGAAAATTATGACATGGATTGTTGGAAAAATAAGGTTCGCACAAAGAGGAAGTTGTGTGCAAAAAATAAGGGTTATGAACGAAATATCTGAGTTGGGTGCAAAAAAAACTGTGGGTTTGCGCGAAAAACAGTGTGGCATGCGAAATTGGGGAACAATGTTTTTCGCGCAAATAGTGTTTCAGAATTAAAACGTCGAAAATCAGCATAGGCATGGGCTGCATGAAATTTCTAGAGATGTGAGTGAAAAATGATACAAGCGTCAAAAATTACACGCCAGATGGGAGGTTTTCATGCCAAAGAGGGTTTTGCGCACAGGAGTCTCAGATGCCTATAAATAAGAGGTGACCCCCCTAAATCAGCAGGGTTGAAGACTCAGAGAAGGTCTGAGGTCTGATGCGCGTAAAAGGATCGTGTAAAGGGGGTTGCGCGAAATATTTTGGTTTGCGTGAAAAATTCCATAATGCGTGATAAAGGCAGAGTTGCACATAAAAATCGAGGCGGTGCAAAAAAGACTTGTTGCACAAAAAAGGGTGTTGTTGCGTGAAATATTTTTCCGCGTGAAAAAGAAATTTTGCCCACAATTGTTTGGTTTTGCACGCAAACGGTAGGTGTTTCACACAATTGTCAGTGAAACTTGTTTTCTTATTTTTTGATTATCTGGATTAGTGGTTTAATGTGTTCAAGATCATCTATTCAGGAATTCGATGCAAGCATAGTCTCATGTTGAGTAGAGACAAAGACTTCAATACAAATCTACTGAAGAGAACTTCATGTCTATAAACTTAGTGTGACTTCACCAAGAGCAGAGAGCCAGGGGGAGTCAACGGGAGTGACCCTAGGGACGTTATGAGCTATCCCTGAACCTTTTTTAAAGGCAGTGAGCCTGTGATAGAGTGACTGTTCCCGATCCTTTATAAACCACAACTAGTGAAGTTTAGTAGAATTTGGTACAACCAACAACATGTCGGCGAATGCTCCTTGGATGTAGCCCTTATTGTTGAACCAAGTAAAAAGTGTTGTGTCATCTCTCTGCATGTGATTATTTTCTTTCCCTTCATATTCATCATATAGGTTTAACAAGTTCCTTCTAACGTGGGAACAAGATCCATCACTTTAAAAGAAAAGCATGGCACCCTGATTCACCCCTCCCCTCTTAAGAAGTCCTGGGGTCCTACATATGTTGTTTATCAAGATTTTATCATAGAGTTCTATGATTCAGTTAGTTTCTTCAAGGAATATAGAAGGGATAAGTTCTCATTAAAAATATATGGGAATACATATGCCTTATCCTACACCAAGGCAGCTAGCTTGGTAGGGATACCCTATGAAGGTGAAGATGAATTCTGTTCTCACATGTTGCCAGAGGTTCAGGGAAGCTTTATCTAGGTAGAAGCTATAAAAACTCTCAGACTCTCTGATATTGACACTGTAATGAATATTTCTCATCTCTCAACAAACAATCAGATTCTACAACTATGGGTACAAGGCTTCATTGTTCCGAGGAAGGGTGACAAGGACACCCTGAAAAAGAGTGATATGTATACCTAGATTTCATGGTAAATCTAAGGAAGGTGAATCTCATAAGACACATCCTCAACACAATTGAGAATATCTAGAATGGAAATCTTAGAGCCCAGATCATCATGTAACCGGCTTTGCTTTCAATGTTGATTGTTCAAACTCTTGAATCTTTCAAGATTATATGTTGCTCCAAGATGAGAAATTCTAAGTTTATATTGATTAGTGATGATACTTTGAAGGGGATGAAAGTGGGTTTTTCCAGGGAGACAGGAGAATTATTGGATCTTCCAGAGGAAGAGGCAGAACCCAATCCGGAGAATATTGACAAAGCTGAGCCATCGAAGAAGGTTAGTAAGAAAAAGAAGCTGAAGGAAGTTGAAGTTGAAGACAACACCCCCAAAGCCAAGTAAGCTCAATACGCATATCCTAAACCTAAAAATCAAAAAGCCTACCCTGATGAGGTGGTTGAAAAGTGGAGGGAGGATAGGATATCTAGAAAAGAAGGGGAGCTGCCATTTGGTTTGGATCCTGCTGAGGCTAAGGCCTTGAGAGAAAAAACTACAAATGAGTTAGAGAAGCAGGCCAAGAAGAAGAAGCTGAAGAAGAAGATGACAGAAGCTGAAAATTTTCAATCCCTTCTAAGGGATGCTGAAATATCTTCTGAAAATATTCTAGTTCCAAAGACTTTTTAGGTGGAACAATTACCTGAGACTCCAGGTAAGAAGACTTCGGAAAATATCAAACAGAAGGAAGTTGAGAAAGAAGTGAAGGACATAGTTTAGAGAGTTGTGGAGGAAATTCAGCAAGAAGATATGAGTGGTGGTTCTGATGATGTAATTAGGAAAGTATAATAATTTCAAGATAAAGGAACCCCATCCGAGAAATTCTCACTCCGGAATTCTCAAGCCGAATCTTCTAGACTTGTTACCCCCAAAGTTGATGAAAAGGAATAAGAGGAAGTCAATATGACATCTGAAGAAGAGAGTCATAATCATGACTTCATCTATCCTAAGGAAGTTAAAGCTGGAGAAGAGAAGGAGAAATTTGATGAAGACAAGATTTTTCAATTATCCGGATGTGAGGAAGAATCCCCTAATGAGGAAGCCATACCGAAAATTAACAAGTGTAATCAAGTGCTTGTTGACACTCCAATGAAAGTCATCCTGAGAAAGAAAGAAGCTCTAGGAACCTCAAACATGAATTTGGTAGAGTTGGAGGAAGAACCATCTCAAAGCAATTTATCTGATTCAGAGTCATCTACCCTGGGACATGATTTTGTGGTTTAGTCCTTGACGAATTTGGTTGATACAACTCTGATCTTTCCGGCAATTGAGTCCAGATGCCAAATGCTTCAGCACAGTTTAAATCAAAAGTCAGACTCAGTATCCATGGTGATGGACAGATGTGTGAAGGATGAGGCAGACATCAATTTTTTTATTGATTATGAAGTCCACATGAAGTCTTGTAAGAAGATGAAAACATGGTCGAAGAAAATAAACGAAGACTTGGGGGAGCTTGAACAGTTTCAAGAAGATGTTAAGGAAGCATTTGGGACTAAGGATGTCAAAATAAAAAATCTTTCAGATAGCTTCCACGAAAGGCTAACCCTTGAACAAAATACTCGGATTTAGGATGTAAAAGACCTTAACGAGAAGCTGAGCTTTATTGTTCAAATCTTGAAAATAGAGATGGATTTTTGGAGTCTGATGCAAGAAAAGATCTTGAAGCAAGATGAAGTTCTGGTTGCTTTTGAAGAGGCCATGAAGGCTCAGGAAGAGTCCCTAAAGGTTTAAGAAGACATGATCAAGGCATTAGAAAATCCAGAAGGGGAAGATCATAAAGAATTGAATAATTTGAAGACCATTGTCAAAATGATAATGCCCAAGGAAAGATAAACAATATAGACCATTTTGATCTTTTGTTGTACTATTTTTTCCATGTACTAATATTTCCAATCATAATAGAATTTTCGATGATTGTTTATTTCTCTATCTTTACTAATGTTTCTGGTACTTTATTTCTTTTCTATTCCCTCAATTATTTTTGAAAATCACAAAGGGGGAGAAGGAAAAAGAATTCTAAAAGGGAGAAGAAAAATTTCTATGTTAAAAAAACTATCTCTATGTAAGGGGGAGTTCTCATTACGAAGGTTTCTAAATTTAAGTAAAATTTCTCAGACCGAAAATCCATAATATGATCCTTAGAGTTTCAAAACCTAAGGGGGAGTTAGTCGTATTCATAATTGTCCATAAACAAAAGGAGATAAGCTTTAATTTTAATGTCTAAAAATTTATTCTAAGTCCTCACATTTTTTTCGTAAGGATGTTTGTGCTTTCCAAAAAGGGGAATATTTTTGAGTCAACAAGGTTTTCCTTATGAATTTTCCATTCCTCATGTAAAGGGGAGATTGTTAAGTCATTAAGGTCTTCTTATAACTTGACTATTCATCTTTTTTTTTGAAAATGACAAACACCTTATTTTAAAGAAAATCTTATTTTACCCCTATTTTACTTCTATAAGGAAAATTTCCTTCCCCGAGGAAATTTACCCTTGCATAGATTTCTTTGTTCATATCATAAATTCCTCTATGTATAAAATTTGGATTGTAATTAAAAATCTCAGAATCATATAATACATAGATATGAGGTACTCTGTTTAAGACTCTGAATTCTGGATACGAACTCTCATGATGTTCAACTCCAAATTATCGATACGAACTCTCATGAATTTCAACTCCGAATTATGGATACGAACTCTCATGAAGTTCAACTCTAAATTCTGGATACAAACTCTCATGATGTTCTGACTCCAAATTCTGAATCCGAATTCTGTATATGAACATATGTAATGTTTGACTCCGAATTCCAATTACGAATTTCGTTTACGAACTTTCTGAGTTCATATTATGAATCCTAATTACGAATTATGATAATGAACTTCTCTATGTTCTGACTCCCAGTTCTCTGAATTTAGACTCCGAAATCGGATGAGTTATGACTCCAAATTCTCATGAATTTAGATTCTTAACTCTGTATGTTCTGGATACAAATTCTAGTGAAATCAGACTCTGAATTTCCTTGAAATTCAGGCTCTGAATTTCTACAAAATTCAGGTTCCGAATTCTTACAAAACAGAAACCAAATATTATGAAGATTATATACTACAAATTCATTTTTACTAACACTACGAATTTTAACCTTTTTCCATTCCGAATATTTATTTTATCCATTCCGAATATCAGTTTAGTTATGCTTACACTTGTTCTATTACAAAATGATATAGAGCTTTCAGTTATTGACTAACCATTGTTTGAGTGACACATTTATAGGTCCCTCCAAATTTCAAGGAAGAATATGACCGTTGAAGGAGACATCTGACCATTGTAGATTCACCTATAAATAAGAGCTCCTTTAAAAGTTTTTGAAGCTTTTGGAATTTTTGATGTTCAGAAATTCCTGAAGTGATTTCTAGAGAGAGAGGCTCTTATCAAATCTCAAGCTTCGTGCAGAAAGTTTGAACACCTTGTTCAAACATTGCCTTGTGCATATTTTATTGAGGCAACGATTGTTGCTGAGTACAATCGAGGGATTCTGGGGATAGGAAGACAGAGGTTCTAAAACCATGAAGTTGAGGGATTCCTTGCTGAGGAAGAAAAAGGTGTTGACTACCTGATAGTTGATGGCTTGCAGGGATAGCAAGACAGACTCCGATCTTTGTATCGAGGGCTTACCTTGGTGTGGGTAAGATATATTTTCTTGAATGTATAAATCAGGGGACCTTTATCCATGTTTTTTGGATACCCTTCTCTTTAGGTTAAAAGGCATACTACTGTTAGTTTTTTTTTGTAACAAGTTTTTCCACTACATTTTGTATTGTTAAGGAATGCATACGTTCTTGTACTAGCTTACTCTTGTACTCTGATATAGTTAGATTCTATACGCTTTGAGGTAGAATCTTCATCCTTGTAAACATTAGTTATGTTTCATTTTTGGAATCACATTTCCGGAATCTTGCATGTGTTTAGAACTTATAGAGGTCTTGTGGATTCTCTTGTTTAACCTTGTTAAACATAACCATCTTTAAAAGTTCCAAAGGAATTTTTAAGAGGAAAAATTCACCCCCCTTGTTTATCTGAGAATCTCATTCTTATTTCGATCCTATATTTGGTATTATAGAGTATATCATACTCATACCAATTCAATAATAGGTATTAGAGGTTGGAAACCTCAAACCCTACACCAATTCAACATAATGGTGCACATATTTATGGGTATAAATTTTATTACGTGATGTTCATGAAATTTTATTATTTCTTTATACCCATATTCCCATCTTCTTCTCACTGGTGACCTTTAATTTTTTAGTCTTATTTATACCCTTGTTAAGTATTTGATATCACCCATATTTTGTTTCTTTTTTTAATTATATAAAGAAATATGTTATGTAATATATGTGTATAAGGGTCTTATACTAGTCATGATTAAGATTTTAAGTATAAATAGTTATGCTAGTTATAGTGAAAATTCTGATCACGTAAATACATTGGTATTATTATTTTAGAGTTTTTCATAATTCTCTAACCCTATAAAACAAGTAGGTATCAGGGTTTATTTGTGATCCAATATTTTCATTTTATTTTTTACATATTGGATGGAAAAAATGTCTTCATGTTTATATGTATCAAAGATAGAAATGTAAAGATTATGTTTTTAATGCATTTTGTCTTATATATTTAGGGATGTTATCCCTATATTAACTATTTTTGATAATTTACTTATTAGCCTTGTTTAAATTAAAATTCATTTGAAAAATAAATTCTAAAATAAATTTATTCAACAAAATTCATAGTCTTAACCATTTTAAAACCATAAAAACTATCTGTAACCACTTCAGAGAATGATGATATCCAGTGGTTCTCTTAGTAAAGATACTTTATTAAGAAATATATGTGTCTAATTTGGATTAATCAATATATAAATCATGGGTTTTTAGTCATGGTTATCCATGTTATCCATAAAATCTACTATATTAGATAATGTGATCATAATCTCTTTTGTGGGAAATTTAAAAAAAATAATATGATAAAAGTCAAGTAACATGGACACAATTTAATAACCACACAAAAACAAATAATTTGTAAGTAATGAACATACATTATTTTTAAAATTTTTACCTTCCCAAACTACCCATTAATAATATATTTTATAAAAACAAGGGTTGAATGTATGATTTTAATACGTTATTCTTTAACATTTTTTGGTTGTGCAAGAATTTCCAACCTATACGCAATTTTATTTTGGAAGCATCCATACTCATGTTTTCTCCACTCAAGGGGATCATTTATTTCCTCTTTATCATAGATAATTATCTTTCTTAGTGCCCCATGGTAACACACCGTCTTTGTTGTCTAGTGGTTATTTCACAAACCTTATCCTTTTAACTCCTTGTATCATAGAAAAATTAAACATGAACAATAAAGATTATATAGGAACATTTTTGATTTCTTATAAGTGATTCTCAAATTGATTGTTTCCTCCAAAAATTTTCTTCTACTTCATTTCAAAATAAATAATTTAATTTATATTTTCTTAAGTGAATGTGTATATAAATTGTGTGTTTATTTTATTTTAAAGAATTTATTCATTAGATTTGGATGCCTCATTTCCTCTGGTATCAAGTAACATTTTATAGCTTTTGATTTCATCATCCTCTTTATCATATCTTATTGGTATGATAAGATATTAATTAATTTTTTTTGTTCAATATCATGTTTTCTCACATTTTTTACACTTAATATATTGATTCGAGACACCCTATCTAAAAGTTTTCTCTTGAATTTTAGTGTCTTCACAGTTAAAAATTTTCATTCCTTTAACAATAATATTTAACTCACATTAATCAATTTCCTTGGCCTTCTCTAACTAGTATCTATTCACTACTAACAATTCATTATTTATATTCTCATATTCTTTAAGAATCTATTAGTTCATCCTGTTCTTCTCAATACTCCATGACTTATCTTTTCCATATTCTAGAAACTATATGTTTTATTTCTATAATATATCAATACCAATAACTTATTCATTAACAACTATACTTGGTGACCCTTTAGTCAATATCTACCACACATCTTTTATGAATATTTAAACTGGTTTCGTGTGAATAGATTTGGTTTTTATTTAAAAGCTTTATTCAATATTTATCTTCTTTTCTAAAAAAACTCACCCTTATCTCCTGAATACTTTTTCATTGACGCATTTTATTCAAAAAATAAAATAAATTGGGAATATACCTTTCACAACACTATCAATAGACTCTAATGATCGAGATTTTATTTTAATGATTGATATTGTATTATATATTTAATGAGTGAGTACCTTGGTGTATACCTTCTCTAATTAAGACATTATGACGAAATTTTTATCTTTTTCATCCAATTATTTATTTCCATTATCATGTTGATTCATAATGACACCTTCCATGATGGCTGTAAACCCAAATATGGTTTCATCTTTAACCTTTAGTCTAAGATAAAGGATATATAGTAACATTATATTAATCTAGTTTTGATAATTATTCCCATCAAATTTGGGAACTACATGGATTTTTATTAATTTAATATTCTCCTTCCTTAAAATAATTCTCGGAACTTATAAGGGATCCATGATGTGATACCATTTGAAGATCCCCAAGTTAAATTTATTTTAAGGGGATGAGTAAATCAATGGTCTACTTTTATAAATTATACAACTTTTTTTAATTCAACCTTTTTATCATAATAAATATCAATATCTACTCAATATTATCTCATAGGATCACTTCATATGAAATTATAAAATTTATAATTCAATAAAATATATTCACAAGGTTCAACATAAAATCATAATCCATTCAATGTTGGTTATATCCAATAACATGTATTCCCCTCTAAATATACAAGTGACTGAAACATGAACTTGTTATACACATAAACTCAACAACAAAAATGGTTGGTTTATCACCCCAATTAAAATTATTCTATAACTAGTTATACCCCATAATCACCATATCTATTTGTTTTGATATAGTAATGTAAATTTCGCGATATGCTCTTGGATTCTTCTACACCAATTTTGAATTGATCTTAGTCAATAAAAACGTTGAACTAATAGATCTTATCGTGTAAAATATTGGAGATCATTATTACCAATTCTATACTTCAAACTCTTAAGCATATCTTGAGAAATATAAGAAATCCTATTCCTTCTCTCACATCGATACAAATGTTATATCATATATCAAAATTATTAGAAAGTTAATTTTGAGTTACCTTTGTATATTTTGATTATAGAAACAAAATTTCAAAAAATATCTAAAAGAATAAAAAATACAATAAGATATATAGTTATCTTCATCTTAAAAATAATAATAATAAAGTTATAATGATTAAAATTTAAATTCCATAAGATTATGATATAGGATTCAGTTATATGTTCTTCATAATTGCATATAACGACATGCAATTAGTTTTTTTAAAAGCACTCAATAGATCTAGAATTATGAATCCTCATTTATTATAATTTTATATTCTTTATAAGCATGATACTTATTCTCTTTGTTCATGTGGTATATAAATAACCACAAAATTTCATTAAAATCATCATCATATGGTTTTGAAAATACCCCAACTAATATTTCCAGTTTTATTCTTGAAACATCATGTGAATTATGCTCACATTTTTTTCAACTTCATTAATGTATACTCAGTATTCATAAAATTCATTCCCATCATGTGTTAATTTAATTTTAATTTTATGCATGCCACATATTCATTGACTAATATTATTCATTATTTATTCTACTCTTAAAAATGATTCAGGTATAAGAGTTCTCTATATAAATAATAATAAAATATTCTTGTGGTTGGTTAGTGTGTATCTAACTCATATTATATCATGATATCTTGAATTATTTCATTAAATTATAATTTATTAATGAATTAACATTAAATTATAACATTTCCCAGTCACATTCCCCGGCTTTATGTGATTTTTCTATATGATACATTTAACTACAATGATAGGGTATGTGCATTAAATCTAAACACCTATTGGGTACGGTTACCCAAGAATAACAATCATATAGTCTTAAATATTCCTCATATTAAATTATAGTAATCCCATATCATCATAGAGTTTATTTCATAGAAGAGAATATCAGAAACAATCTTTGAATTCATCTTCCAGAATTTTATATTCTATAAATCTAACCCAATATATGTGGATATAATACCTTAAATTATTCTCAAAATTCAACATGAATCCGATACACATATCTAATTCTCATACAAGGATCAATTCGATAACATAAAATAATTCTCTTAATTTGGACCAAAATCTTTTATGGATATTGAATTTGAATATGTAGAAGCATTTTCCCATGTTTATTTTCATATTATATTGGAATCCCATCTATATAATAGAATTGGCTAAATGGATCTTTATATGTGTTGGATGTTTATAATATGAATTTTCCTAAATCCTTATAATTTTGGATGCATTAATGAATTGGATACGTGGATCTACATAAGTGATGAATATCACTAAAAAGAATATTCAAACATCACAAGACTTTCTATGATCAAGAATCAACTACAAGTATTTTCATACACAATTTATTTCTCTTATGTTGTAGTTTGGGCTTTGATTAGTGGTAAGAACCTTGTAATAATATATATAAAATGGTTATTAAAAACCCATTGGGTGCATGGTACTGTAGCAGTATAGTAGTAGCGAAATAATTGCTGATCAGTGATACTGTAGCGGCGGTGGGCACGGAAGCGGCGCCGATACTATATCAGATCGGCTACTGTACTAGTACTATTCACTGATGGGCCTTTGCGCCAAAAAAAATTTCATTCACAGCAACGTAATGAAATTTCATTCTCACTAGGCCTATGGTTTATATAACGGGCTTCATTCCCACTATCTCTACATGCCATGTATTGAATAAATAGGACTTGATGGGTGGCTTATCCCTTGGGGAGGGGGCTATGGAATGCCTTTCTGACCTGTGTGTGTGGGGTGTGTGTGTTTAATTTAATTGTGCTAGTAAGAACCTAATATATAGAATTCTATTTTATGAATTTGGAGAAATATAAACTTCATCAATACAAACTCATCAACTCTTCATATGACTTCCAATCCTACTCTTCTCCACTATAGTTTACTTCTTATCATTCACAACCACTTCTATAGTTTTCATGAATAATATTATAGGAAATACTCCGTCCTCCACCAAACATTGCCATAGTTCCATTGAAGATCAGTACATCAATCATTATATATTATCCATATGACGTATTCCTTATCATACATCTAAATATAATCATTATACACATATTTTTGTATGGAAAAAAATTAAATAAAACACTTTGGGAACAACACTAATCCACCTTATTAAGATTGAATTGACATATGTAGAGTCAAACTCCATCCAGCAATTTGAAAAAAATTAAATAAATTATAATCATCCATTCAAAAAATAAAAATATATCAGGAATGATTATGATATATCAAATAGATAACCCCACTATAAACTCATCCAAACCACCCAATATCATTCCCATATTGTTGAACGTAGTCATATCTATCCCTCCATTGTTGACATAAACCACCAATGAAACCCTAGGCACTAAACCCAATACTCTACATATAAGCACCACAAATATATCTTAGGCTACACACCAATTCCCCAAAAAATCATTCTAGCTATACAAAGTTATCAAAAATTACAACAAGGTTCACATTAAACCATAATAAAGCTCTAATTACCCTATAGAATATATAAATTTTTGACGGTATATTTTACAAACATAGGGAAAGGAACATTGGTAATGGAATAGAGGATTTTAAACCACCCGAAAACAAAAATGGTCTTGTTTACCCCCCATAAATTTTTTATTAAAAAATTACCATTAAATTCCCTTATTAATTTTACTAATTTTTTATGGATTTAATTTCTAAATTAAACAACCTATAGGTTGTAGCTCATAATATCTGAAAAACAACAAAATATGTTTAATGCATTATTAAAATCATTAAAAAATTATATGATGATGTTCTCTTATATTATAATACTTCATCCATTTAACTTAAATAAAATCAATCAAAATTTCATTGTTTATCAATTTCAAGAAATTAGCCTTGCTAGACATTAAACAACTTGTATCAGACCTATCTCTAGTAAACCAGAGTCAGGGTCTACATTGTTACATTAAAATAACATATTAGTTATCACATCACTAAAGATAAATAATTTTAGTTTTTTGAAGAAACATAAAAAAAACTTAACACATTTTACTTTTAAAACAAAATACAAATATATAATGAAAGTGAATATTCTTAATTGTAGATGTTATTATTGGATTCCATATTCATATCCTAATTAATGGAAATTAAATATGTGTGATATAAAATTCTCAGAAAGGGTTATGCATAGTAGATTATATTATGAATCTAAAAGTAATAATTTACATAGAAAAGTAAATAACTAAAAACACATGTCATTTAGTTAGTAACATGAGTATAAAATGCATCAATGGATATTATCAATGTAATAATTATAGGTATAATAATAAAAAAATTATTAATGATGGTGATAGTTAAAATTATAATACATGATATCAAACACCATAATATATTTACTATCATTCCCATGTTCTATGAAAATTTAATTTATAGGCAGTTACACACACAAAAACGAATTTATAAGTTTATCCATCTAACTTGTTTCAAAAATACAATCAACACATCCATGATCTTTTTATAAGAGGGCCCCACCCATTAATACACATATAGGGAGTTTTTAAATATTTAATGATTAATTTTATTCATAAAAAATATTCTATATCAATTAAAGTCATTATTGGGTAAAAAATATAAAATATAAAAAATTTCCAAGTCAATTAACTAGTAGTCAATGTAAAACCATGTTTGCAGAAATATTTTATAGTGTATGAAATCATTCTATCCATGATATAATGAATATGGATATTAATGATAAATTATAAGTCTAATGATACCTAAAAAGTGTATGTTTCAGTAAAATGTTAATGTACAAAAATTGAATAATAGATTAAATTTTAGAATCATTTCATCAGAAATATAGGTTTCTTGATAAAAAATTCCCCTTAGAGAAATATTGAATATAGAAGTGAAATACTCAAATAATATTTTGTTAAAATATTTTATTTATAAAACCATTAAATAAAATTAAAAGAATTTTTATATCTAACATGATAATGGTCGTGGTAAAATGTTTTAATGCTATATACATTAAAATGAAACATTAAATTAAAAATTTTGTAAAAAAGGTTGAAAATGAAAAAATGATAAATTATTAGATTGGTTCCTTTTCAACCATATAAAAAGTCTAATAGAACATGTTATTTCTTTAATAAATCATTTTAGTAAATAATGAAACTCATTAAATAGTTTAGAAAAATATTGACATGAGACAAAATTATAAACAAACAAAAGGATAGTTAATATTCACTTTTTTTTAAAAAATTCATATTTTTTTATTAATTTTTATAATATAGAAAAAAATTGAAAAAAACTTTGATACTCCCAAATATATATAATGTATAAAAATATATGGATTTTTAGGGGGATATATTACAATAATATTTCTAAAAAAATACTAATAGCCCAAGAAAACAAGATTTTAAAATAAATTTGTACATATTTGGTAATTTTATAATGTATCCCCATGAGAAAATGAGCTATAATTGAAACATAAATAATACTACTTAGATAGATATTTATTAAAAATAAATCATAGGATTAGTATATGAACCATATAAAAATAAATTGGTTCACAATACCAAATATATCCCAATGTGATGGAAATTGAGATGAAATATCTTACCTAATAAATCCACTTGTTGGGAATGATTTAACCTCATGTATAATTATTTTAAATTCATATTAATTTTTAATATAAACATATACATGTTTATAATATCATATATAACCCACTTCTAACATCGGGGCACCCATTCATAAAAAATAGTTCATTGTTTTTATTTTTTCTTGTATTAACTGCTTAGTTTTCTCATGTGTGGTTTAGAGTAGTTTTTTAAATTATTGGAGAGACATTATAGTTTAATAATATCCAAAATAATATTAAATTTAAAAATATAATATTTATTTTTTAGATATATTTTTAGTTTCATTATTGAAATATGGAAATTGAACATAAATCACATTACATCGTGGAGCATATAAGTCGTATGTACGCATGAGATACATTATAATTTTTAAATTGGTGGAATGGTAATGAATTAGTTGATAAATAAAAATCATAAAATCAATATAATGTTATAAATATCATATATGATAATTATTTCCATTATTATGGCTATCCTTGTGTGGTGGGGATGGAAGGAAAATTACATCGATTAGTGAGATGGTAGTCTATCATACACATGAGCGATGCTTTTGTTTCTCATATAGTGGAGAAAGAGATATGAAAATATAGGTAGATCATCATAATAAAATATAAGTATATGGTTGATATTTGTTTCATTATAAATTAATTTGTTGGAAATATTTTAATGTGGTAATAGAATAATTAAAAAATAAAGAATTTTGATAAGATGATTTCCTAATCTTAAGAAAACCTCCTTTGGATCACTTCTTATGGATAATAGGGTTGTTATTTTGGGAATACCAATTGATATATAATGTGTATATGTATATATTTGAGATATTATTTTGGGGATTGGTCGAGATTAATGTCTCAAGATGTCTGGTGAAGTGAGAGGAGGTCGTTCACATTTTTAATTAAGGTGAGTGGCACACATGTAATTTTTCAAAGATTACTAAATATTATAAAGTATATTTCTTTAACAAATTGAAAAAATTAATATTATAAGAATTTAATAAGGAAATTTTAAAACAAAATTAATTAAATTAGTTTTAATGTAGTTTTTTTGGTTAATTTAACACATATTGTTTTACATTAACCCATCCCCATTAAGCTAGTTTTGACCTTAACTACAGCAAGAAATTTTTTACTGTGTATACTATTATTTATAAAAAACTAGATTATAGTTATTAGTTGATAAAAATTATGTGGATTTTATATATTTAATCCATTTTACCATATTTATTTCATTAAATTGTATTAATTTAATTTTAAAATAATCTATAAAAATGTGACAAGTAAATGTTGTTCTAGAAATGAACTTTTCAGGCATAAAAGTTTATAATAGTAATTATATGACTTTTAATAAAAATTATAAATATTTATTTTATTAGATTTAAATATATTATATTAAAATTTCATTCAAATCATTCAGTATTAGTGATTTTTTTAAATAATAAAAAATTAGAAACATTATGTACTTAAAACTGATTTATGAAATACGTTCCTTTTACCTCCAAATGTTATTATATTTAATTCTATAAAATTGATGAATAATACAATTTTATTTATTGACATAATTATATACTATTATAAATAAGAGAAGGAATAGATTAATAAAAAATATTAAATTATTCAAAAATTCTTATTCCATTGGGGAAATGTAAAATTTTCGTTCTAAGATTATTTAGATGTAGTAAGTTCTACATTAATTTTCATATGATCAAATTTGAATTTTTGTGGCTTGAAATATTAAAAAATTATTTTTATTGTAGATTTATTAAAATAAAATTTCGATTTACAATATAAAAATCATTGTTTTATACTCCCCCTCATTAAAAAATGTCTTCCATAAAATTTTAATGGATATTACTTTCTTAAAAAGTGTGGGTGTTTTTCATGATACCATCCTTAGGGTTACAACATTTATTCCTCTATTTTATGATTTCAGAAATATTCCCTTACCAATCATGTTTTTTTATTCCACATATTTGTCTCTCTAGTGTAAATAATTTTGATAGTTGCTTTATATTGTGTTATATAATGTCCAAATTCTAAATTTTTAGAGGCGAGCACATGTGTTTGGTATGGAATATACATTACAAAAAGTGTGATATGGAACAAATCATGTATATTAGATAGGATTAGTAGCATTTCAAAATTGTAAGAAATAACTTCAATTCATTCGTGAATTTTAAAATGTTAAATGTATCATTAGTTATGTTTTCCATTATTACTGAACTTTACAACACCATTCCATAGATATAAATTTAAGAAAACATGATCCCCCACCAGATTTACAAATATTTAGTTTGACTATTATAATAACCCATTTATATAATTTGAGCTTCATTAATATAGATCTTAAGAGTATTTACCACTATCTTTGTCCCCTCAATATTTTCTTGGGATATAATATTACATTCAATTACTTAATCCCAACAACTTGTTGTAAACAATATCTATTTCCATATAATTTTTAATAATACTCTATTTAAATACATGAATGAAATAAATTTTTTAGGAAAACACTAAATTTTTTTAATAATGATACTACATACATTGAATGACATGTGATCAAGAATCAACATGTCTTCTATTTTTTGAATAGTCATTTTAGATTATTTATTAGTTTGGGGATGATATGTCGTGCTCAAAAGAAGCTTGGTTTCCAGAGCCTCCAAAATACTTTTCCATAATCTTTATATAAACCATAGATCACGATATGATAAAATC
The DNA here is from genome assembly GCA_963277665.1 of Viscum album. Classification (NCBI taxonomy): domain Eukaryota; kingdom Viridiplantae; phylum Streptophyta; class Magnoliopsida; order Santalales; family Viscaceae; genus Viscum; species Viscum album. The sequence continues at coordinate 1,335,700,869 of OY728138.1, forward strand.
AAAATAGATTCCCTATGAGGGCTTAAAAATTAATTAATAAAGATCTATACAAGGCCCTAAAGATGTAAATATTATATTATATAGAAAAAATGTGATGATTTGGTAAGTTCATCCATAATAAATCAAATTTAATTATTCTTTCTATGATTAATTAGTATTATAGTAAACATGTTCATTGTGATATCATACTATTTCCATAAAGGAATAGGATAAAGTTTCATGACACTTCTAGTAATATGTCTCTCATCCCTCACCATTTTAAAAAAAAAATTATCTTGATACATAATAAAAAATTTACAAATACATATTATCCCACAAAACATTTTCCATCAAATCTCTATAAATATTGGTGATACTAGGGTGTATAAAGAAATTATATCACTAAAAATCAACCAATGATGTCATTTTTATTTTAGTTGTAGATGGGAAACATCTACCCTCCCAAACCTTTTAATTCGTTCTTTGTATATGAAGTCTTTTATTTTCCAATAATTCATATATTTAATATTCTGTAGAAAACATCCATCATCTAGCTAAGAAATTTTTTTTTTCGTTAAATATATCATTGAAATCATTTGAAAAATGTGCGATGTTTCTCCATTATTAATAATTACCTAATCAATATTTACTTAATCAATGAAAATGGGTCCCTACGACTCCTCATTTTGTTTAGAACTCCATGATTCTTCCTACTCAATGCATCTTTTACAATATTTTCAAACACATGGTGGTAGTGGATTGAGAAATCTTAATGGATGAGTTTCTCGTGCTATTATCATTTCCTCTGGTTGAGTAATTTCTATGAAAATATATATTTCATTTATTTGTGATCAATGTATATTTCACATAATTTTACCTATAGATAATTTCAATATATGTTCTATGTAAATATTACTCATTTAAAATCATGGTAATGATTTGGATAGTTCTAGTCATGAGTCATTAATTTCCTTGATTCTAAAGAAATAACATCACCATTCTCTATAATGGAACATGCAATGCCCTTATTTAATGCATCACAATATATCCGAAATCCAACATTTCATGATCTTAAATTAAAAATAAGATCTTTGACCAATCTCATATTTAATTATTTACAATATCATTCACATCTCCCATTCCATTTTAACATAACCCATTTATTTGTAATATTGGTTAATTGGTTAGTCAATTTGGGGAACAAATGAAAAAATATTTGATAGTAACCTACCAAACTAATCAATCTAAGTGTGTTGGTTATTTTTATTGGTGTGGGATATTATTTGACTTAATTTCTCTCTATAAAATCAACTAATATTACATCATGAATGAAAATATATCGAATAAAATAATCTTTCTGGAGCTATAATTCACACTTATTGAATATAAATTATATTTATTTATCTATATGATTATCTAGAATGATCCAAAATTGATTCTAGTATTCATAATTTTTATAAAACACAAATAGATATAATACATAAATTCCACAAAAATTAAGATATTCCTTGAATACTTTATTAAGTAGATCTATAAAAATAGAGTGTGAAATACTCATTGAAAAATGCATTAAGATAAACTCATAATGTCTATATGTCATACTAAATTTTTTCTATATAATATTATCCTTCATTAATCACAATTAATGACACCCAAAATTAAGTTAAATATTTGAAAAAAATAAATTAGTAAAGTTTATTGAATAATCCCACAGTGCCAGGTACATGATACATCTTCTTTATTGTAATAACATTTATTTACCTTTAATAAAATCATATCATAATAAATCCATTTTTCTTCTTAATGAAAATAAAAAGGTATTCTCGTGGTGAAGCAATATAATGTATAAATCCTTTATCACAAAAATCATATTATTGTTTATAATAATATATTAATTCCAATGTGGTCATTATATATCTATTATTTCATATATATTTCTTTCATTAAGGATTAAAATAATGGAAACATCAACAACAAGATCATGTGGATGTCCATGTTATTCCGTAGGAATTAAATTGATATATTCTTATACAATAGTTACATCCTAAATTTTATGATTACCTTTTCTTTCTATAAATTATTTATACTCTTTTTACCAATGAATATCATTCATAAGATATATATGGGATAGATGAAACATGACCTATATAATGAAATTACCCCTCGAAAGATAATAAATTCAATATATTCATTGAGAATCATTATATAATTATCATTTCAATAAATCAATAATATTTATATTTACATATTTTATAAAACAAATATTATATGAAATTCAATCATATGTATAATAATAAACTCTTTATATAGGGAAAATTTATATATCATAAAGGGAATTGACTAGAATATCCATTTTGAGGTGAGGTTTTCCATAGGGTTTTGGCTAAAAACTCTTTTATTATGATACTAGATTAATATAAAATATTCTTGGAAAACATTTAAGATATAAAAGTGTGAAATATACAAAATATAATAAATTTTTATATATATTTGAAACTATGATTAATCCACCTTCAACAAGATATTGAGGAACTTCAACCTCATGCATAATGATCTCATAAGATTAACATTCTCCAGTAGTAATAAACCATAATAGGTTACATTGATCCATTATAAATTGGATTGAATAATTCAATATTCTATTACAGTTGAAGAATTTTATAGTAATATTACTTTTATTTCAATTACATTGACTATCCTGATGACTCATAACTACACACTTATATCAAAATTCCATACCATGCAATAGTTTTCCAAGATGCTTCTTTCTAAAGGTTTAATATATCTTCATACATTTTTTTGGAATTACTTTTTAAATTTTTCTAATAAAAATTTATAATATTTTATTCTCTTGAATATAATGGATATATAAAATTCCTTCTCAGCTATGATGGAACATAATACTAATACTTAATTTGATTAAAAATTATAATAACCCAATTCAATTTAGAGACTTTTCTTAATACATAAAAATAAAGGGATAATATTTTTTAATAAATTAAATATGTAATATTTATTTCATCCTGGTTTTTCTTTAATCTTAAAAATAGTCTCTTTATTTAGGTTCATTAATCAGAAGTGAAATATTTGTTGTAGAATTTTACTATAAAAAACCTACATTATATATGTTATATTTAGTTTTCCTCCATAGAATTATGGATCAATGACCACAATTGATCAAAATAACATTTTTGTAAATACACTTACTGAATAACATTTTCCTTTTCATTGCATCCCAATGCCAAAATATCGTTTCATGGTTTTTATCCATGTAACGACCCAAACATTAAAATTATATTTGTTTCCTAAATTTTTGTGTTATTATATTTTATACTCAACAAAACTATAACCATTAATCAATGAATTGGGTATAATTAAAATGAGATCGTTGGGTTTCAACTGTTGTACGAAAAATGGTCAAATGACCGTTGGAAACTATAATTTTAACGCTGGGTTTTAATAAATATAGTTATCTTGGTTAATTAATATAGAAAGAAGATTGAATGGCCTTATCCAGTAGGGTCGGGCCATATGAATCCCATCTGTCGGAGCTTAGGAAGGAGTTAGCGTCACTAGGCTTTGCCCTGGGCCAAGCCCCAGCCGAACTTCAACATGTGAATCTTGAATGAAATCACGTAAGGGAGTAGTTCAAGATGATAGAAATCACCACTCATGAAATGTTGTCCGATCCGACCCAAGATTCTATCACCATAGCACACCATACAATTAGGTCCTATGTAGGTGTTATAAGAGTCTATGTAACATGACCATATCTACTTTGTGTAATCCTTTTATATAAATAAAATCGTAATTTCTTCTTATGATAATGTTTACAAATTTAAAATATCCTGATAAATATAGGATGAATTTATAGTTCCATATTACTAATGAATTTTGAGAAAAAATAGTATTTTAAAATATTTTTGTAAACCTTATATAAATAATAATGTGAAATGAACTTCAAAAAATGGTCTTCTAGAGTTGTTATTAGTGAGAAATTTATAGTCTAATATGATCAACTTGATTTTTAGTGAATAGTAAAGCTTGAGTGGTAACATATCCATATGAATAGTAATGAATATAAATGAATATTAAATTGTCCAAAAAAATAGAAACTTCACCTATAAATGTATAAATACAATTTAAATATCTTAAAAGTGAAAAAACGATCATATTATAAGTTTTGGTATTTTTGTATGTCTCAAATATTTTATTTACAATTTTATAATTAATTTAAAAAATTAAAATGGAAATATGTTACCATAAAATGTAATCATAAACTATTACTTTATTATATTATGGTTATAAAATAATTTTATGGGGCCTTGTTTACTTTTTTATGGTGTTACAAAATGAGTTATAGTTTTATAATTGTATTTTTGGAATAAATAATGATTTTTTAAACATTAAATTAAAAATATTTTGAAAATTATTTTCGAAAAATAGAGTTCATTTTGGAATTCATAAAATCTATATTAAGGTAGGGTAAATTTTTGGGATTTTTCTGAAACAGTAGAATTTTTGGTGAATAGTAAAAATACAATTTTGAGTTTCAGGTGTTTGATGACATCATTAATGATGTAATACTGATGTAAGATTTCTGGTTGACTTATGAATAGTGTAATATGCTATGAGGTGTCCCATTTGGCCAATACCATGGGCAAATACAGTAACTCTCCAACCCCAATTACCCAGAGTCGGTGCTTTATTACATAACATTAGCATGATACAAGGAATCATGTCCCGAAACACTGATCAATTTAGTATTATTGGAAACAAGATACATACATTAGATCAATATTACATCTTAATAAGAAATACAACACAAATTTCTTCCATTTGAAACATCTAAGCTTCCAAGATTATACCTTCAAGTCACTCATAACTAACTTCTTCATATCTCGGGAAAATGAAACATAAGAAAGGGGTAAGATCAAATACTCAGTAAGGGTAAACAATACAGCAGAAGATAACATAGACATTAGGCATGGTGAATAATTAAAAACAAATTCCTTTAAAAATAATAAACATGAATACATTATGGCAGGAATATGAGTTGAGTAAATAATTCCATAATTAAACAAAGTCATGGGTATTCTACAAGTTGAATAACCACATGAACCATCATTATTATTTCCATAATGATTGAATGTATAATGCCAGAAATTCTGAAACACATGGTCAAGGTCTTGACCAAGATGTCTAAAAATTATTTAGGCCTTATCCAAAACCATATATCAAATTGGGAAAGGCCTCAACCAATTCGAAATCTAATTGTCTCATGGGAACTATCGATGCACCGAGGAGGTATAGCGGGCTCCGCCCGTCACATACTATGTCCAATACATTTCTCATATGAAAAGGTTGAAACATAACATAAACATTCATATTAAAACTAGCATATAAAATTTCAATACTTTAACCATAAACCAAAAATGGTATAAAAATAACACATCCACAGTCAAACATATCACAAAACCTTCAATAAAATATGGAAGATTTGTATCATAATAAATCAACTTCAAACAAGATTAAAATCCGTCAAAGGATGTTGATAGAGATTAAATAAAAACTATTTGAAAGAAATACCTCATTTTATTTTGAAACCATTTAAGATTCACATAATTATAAAAGAAAACATTTATTTTGAAAATATTCTTATAAGACTGTAAGGGAAGCTTCGATGATGTTATAACAACAGAAAATAGCCGCACCCGCCGTATAAGTTAAAAAAACAATCTTACCTTTATTTTGTCAAAAAGGTCACAAAGCACCTTGTTTGGAAAACGACAAAGAGAATTATTTCAAAACATAAAAGGATAAATAAGGTTTTAAATGAATTTTACCCATAGTCTAGTAAATATTAAAATTTATTTGAATTTTTTTTTTGAAAACATGAATGTAGATGATAAAGAGGTCCCAATAGATACTTACGTAAAAACTATCTCGGATAACAAAGAGATTGTGAAATTAACCCTTAAGTTGTACTTTTCCTTAGTCAATTCTATGTCAAACTCTTGTATAATTGTTAAAAAATTGTTATTAAATTATAAAATAACTATATACATAAATATTATTTCATATATGATCCTCTAATATTGCTTTGTTAATAATATTTCAGTAGTATCATCATTTTGGGTGTTAACTGATTCGGTTTCCTTTACATGCTTGGTCACATAAGCCATGTTTTTAATGTATAGGATGTATCTAATTCATATAAATAATTATATTGTGTTCTTAAACATTATTTATAATCATAAAATGAAAATTAATCTTGAATGATTACGATGGGGAATGAATCTCATCGCGTTCGTGGAGAATGTAATCAGTACGTACGCACGATCGACAATATCATTATATTGATGGTGAAATCGTATGTAATTGGATGGTATATCATATATAAATAATCATTAACATGTTAGAATTATTATTTAAATTAGTTATACTCTTTATTATACTCATCCAAATAATGAAGTGTTTGAATAACAAACTACACCACAACGTGGAGACGGTATGCCGTACGTACGCACGTATCATGACTTTGTCATTCATATGATGGATAGAATAATGAATATAGTTATACCATTTTTATATTAACATCATAGTATATTCAATATATTGGAGTTATTATTTTATAATTGAAACAAAAAAGAAATAGGAAGTGGAAGAAGAAAATAACTTGAAAGAGGTGATGAAATATTTACCTCTTCATCGTGTTCTTCCTTTTGATTTGATCAAAATGGCTCTATAGGTTGGCTTTATGACCAAAGAAAGGAATCTAAGATTAAGGGAGGTATGTTGGGAGGATTTTAGGTCAGGTTTTGGCCAAGACAAATGGCTTTGGTGGTGTTAAATTAAGAGAAGGGGGAGTACCCTTTTATAAGAGAGGTGAGTGTCACTTTAGGAAAATCTTGAAATTTTATTTTATGATAAAATAATTTTCATTTTATAACGGCTCCAAAATAGTTTATTTAGAGGATAAGGTGGATATGGGTCTACAACCCCTCAAACAATAGGTTTTGGATAGGTTTAGGTCACCATATTAACCTTATATTTTAGATTTAACTCTTAGGTAAACAGTTTGACATTTACCATGTCACTTTTTATTTTTATATTATATGGTTAATAAAATTACTATAAACTTCAAATAGAACCTCATGTATTTCATTATTAATATATATAACATTATCTAAGTCCTTTGGCTGACTATTATATTTTTTTTGAATATTATATCAATTAATAATATAGTATTTGTTTTAAAAACTCAATTATGTCAATTTTGACATAATTTAGTATTTGAAATTTTTTAAAGAAATTAAAACCTTATCTCTATGAATAAAATTTATTTAACCAACCCTGATAAGTTATATTAACCTATAAAATTAGTTTAATTCATCTGAAGTCTCAATTTACATTTATTTGGAAATTTATAATATCAATTTATAATATTTCATTAATAAGGTAATTTCTACATCATCATTGTGTCATAAATAAATTAAATTATTTAAGGTGTAAATTTATAAATAAAATAAAATTATGTAGTAAATCATTAAATCTTTCTGAAGAATATTTATAGTTGAATATATATTTTGTGAAACCCTAATGAAAAAGTGTTTAGTTATTAAACTTTCAATTTAACTCTTTCAACTCTCTGTTAAATAAAATAATAATAAATGTCCTAATATAATCCAAGTGAATAAAAGGGGGTCATATTTTATTCAAATGGTAGTTTTTGGTCTAATTACACGTATCTAGTAGAATTAGGACTTGTGTAAGGGTAATTATGATATCATTTTCACCCTTAAATACCCTATTTACTTTTAACTGTGGTAAATAAATGTCAAAAGTTACTATTCACCAAAAAATATTTTCATCTTATTGAACCACATTTTACTTACAGATATTAACTGTGTCTCTCAGTTTTTTGAAATTCAACTCACATAAGCGGTAAAATTAAATTTTATGCAAATTTTCCAATTCTCATAGGAGGTGGGTAAAAGACCGTAAAAAGTTCAATAAAAATTTTATATATCTAAACTTATTATAAAATGAATCTAATGAATTAAATTTAACTTATATAGGTATTATGTATCTATTTCGACCTAAAATAAATTTAAATAAAATAATTAATTATTAAAATAAAAAGTCAGTTTTAACCAATAATGAACTGTTTTTTACAGTTAATCAAAAATTGAATGTTTTTAGAAAAATAACAAAAATTTACCCTAAGCTAATTTCGATTTTACAAAGTCAAAAATGAAGACGATTTTAAAAAATAAAATATATAAAATCTCAAAAAGTGGGTATTACTATTCATAACGTCTATTTTGATTGGTCACGGTGTGTTAGAATCTCGAAGTTGCATACAATGCGAGCTATTACATTATTCAAAGGGAAACGTACCGTGGAAGCTTGGGGTGTTACATTCTTCCCTCATTTAAATAATTTCATTCTCAAAATTTCTTGAATACTACAACACAAAATGATTCTGGTGGTTCTTCTTCATAAGTTCATCTGGTTCCCACATCGCCTCTTCCATCTTATGGTTTCTCCATAGAACTTTTACCAGATGAGTCGTACGGTTTCTCAACAGTTGTTCTCTAGTATCAAGAATCTTGACTGTCTCTTCACAATAAAACAAATCAGGTTCCAGTTCAATTTCCTCATAGGGGAGTACATGCATTGGGTCAGGAATTTAATTTCTCAACAGTGATACGTGGAACACATCGTGAACTTTGGAGATACCTGGTGACATTTCCAAATGCTAAGCTACAACCCCAATTCATTCTAGAGTTTCAAAAGGTCTGTTGTACCTAGGACTTAATTTACCCTTCTTACCAAATCGTATAACTCCCTTCCATGGAGATACCTTCAAGAAAACATGATCTCCTACATGAAATTACAAATCCTTCCTTCGGTTATTGGAATACCTATTATACCAACATTGAGCTGCTTGGATGTGGGTTTGGATAATCTTCAATATTTCCATTGTTTCCTCAAAAGGATCTGGGCATACAAGTTTTCTTTCACCAACATCGTCCCAAGAAGTTTGTGTGCGACATCTTTTTCCATATAACACATCATATGGTGCCATCTAAATACTGGAATGGAAGCTATTGTTTTTTTAAAATTCTACCCAAGATAAATATTGATCTCACATACCTTGAAATTAAAGTGAGAGAGATATCAACATGTCTTCTAAAGCATGAATAGTTTGTTATGATTATACATTAGTTTAAGGGTGGTAGGCAGTGCTCAAACAAAGTTCAGAAGCCATGGATTTCTGAAGGAGTTATTATAATCTTGATGTAAAATAGGGATGACGATCAGAAACAATCAATATGGGTACTCTATGGAGCCTTAAAACTTTATTAATATACAGTCTCTCTAAACATTCAAGTGGAAAATATTCTCTTATAGAAATAAAATGTTCTAACTTTGAAAGATGATCAATAATGACCCATATTGCCTCATTACTTCTAGGTGTCTTTGGTAGCCCCATGACAAAGTCCATCGAAATATTATCCCATTTCCACACAGGTATTGGAATAGGTTGCATGACTCCTCCAGGATCTTGCCTTCCAGCTTTCACTTGTTGACAAACCAAACACCTTAACACAAAATCAGAAATCTCCCTCTTCATGTTGTCCCAAAAAATGTTCTTTGAAATATCTATACATCTTGGTGCTCCCAGGGTGTATAGAGAAATTGGATCTATGATCATCATCCAAAAATTATCTTTTTAGATCATGTACATTATGAACACAAAGCCTCTTCCCAAATTTCAAAATTCCATCTTCATAAATGAAGTCAGACAATCTCCCATCATTCTTAGCTTTAATCTTCTTTTGAAACTCCTTATCATCAGTCTAAGAACTCTTTATCCTTTCTAGTAAAGAAGGTTTGGCAACCATTTGAAAATGTATTGATGTTTCACCTTCGATGGTTAATCTGATATCAATCTTTACTAGATCCATGAAAATAAGATCCATTTTCACTCTCATGTTGCTGAAAAATCCATGATCCTTTCTACTCAAAGAATCTTCCTCCTTATTTGGCTTCCCCGGGTGGTATTGTATAGTGAAATCATAATACATGATTAGTTTAAGCCATCGTCTTTCCCTCATGTTGAGTTTTTTTTGTGAGAAATTATACCTCATACTCTTGTGATCAGTATAAATCTCACAATTTGCACCATAGAGATATTGTCTCCATATCATCAGAGAAATGATTATAGCTGCTAACTCGAGATCATGAGTGGGATAGTTTTGTTCATGAATTTTTAGCTATCGTGATGCATAGCCAATAACTCTATCTTTCTGAATAAGGACACAACCATGTCCTTTCATTGAAGCATCCCAATAATTAACAAACCCATCATTCCCCGATGGTAGATTCAAGATAGGAGAATTAACTAATCTTATATTCAGTTATTCAAAACATTCTTCATACTCTTTTGTTCAAACAAATTTAACCCCATTACGTGTGATCTTGGTTAATGGGTTAGCCTACCAGGAAAAATTCTGGACGAAACGTCGATAATAACCTGCTAAACCAATAAAATTGTGTACATCATATTTACTCATTGGTGCTGGTCATTCATGGATTTCCTTTGTCTTTGAAGGATCAACAAAGATTCTATCCATAGAGACAATATGGCCAAGAAAAGAAATATCCTGAATCCAGAATTCACGCTTCCTAAACTTTTCATATATTTCATTTCTTCTAAGAGTCTTTAGAATAATGCACTAGTAATTTTCATGATCTTCTTAGCATTTGAAGTATACCAAGATATCATCAGTAGATATCACTTAAAATTCATCAAGATATTCATTGAAAACTCTATTCATTAGATCCATGAAGACAGAGGGTGTATTAGTCAATCCAAAAGGCATTACTATATACTTGTAATGCCCGTACCTAGTTCAAAATGCTGTTTTTGGAATGTCTTCCTTCTTCACACACAACTGATGATATCTAGATCGAAGTTAAATCATTAAAAAAATATTTAGCTCTATTAAGCCAGTCGAATAAATCATCAATGCAAGGTAGGGGATACTAGTTATTTATTATTACAACATAGATCTCTCTGTAGTCAATACAAAACCTCATAGATCTGTCTTTCTTCTTAACAAAAAGGATAGGGGATCCCCATGGAGAAACACTGGGAGAATAAATACCTTATTACTCAATTCCTCTAGTTGTTTATTTATTTCCACTAATTATACAATGGCCATTCTATATGGGGTCTTCGATATGGACCGTGAAACAGGAATTAAATCAATGGAAAACTCAATTTCCTGTTCTCGAGGATGTCCAGGTAAATCCTCTAGAAACATATCAACATATTCTTTCACAATAGGTACTTAATCTATTAAAAAATTATTTTCCTCACCCATACATATTTCATTCTAATCCTCCCCAATAATTGAATTGAGTAAAGATACCAGGGGAGGATCTAGATAAGAATCAGATGGTGACATTTCTACTCTAAAGATAAGGTACTCTTTATCATCATCAGCAATTATAACCTCCTTATTCTTACAATAAATTTTTTCATCATGGTCTGAAATCCAATCCATACCAAGGATTATATCAAATTCAATCATGGGTATGATGATTAGATTAGCAGTTAAATTTCATTTTTATAATTTAATGGGGACTGATTCACAAAACATTGTTGCGATGATACTTCCCTTAAGAGTTTTGACTGACAACTACCTTGTTAAATAAAATTGGAAATTTCAAATTTTCTTAGTGAACTGGGAATATTTGAGAAAAATACGATGATACAGAATCAAATAAAGCATTGGATAAACTTTTGAAACCCATTAAATTACTTTCCACCACATCTTTCGGTGCTTCAACCTCAGCAGTAGTGATCACATAATCTTGGCCTTGATCCCATGGAAATTTTTGAGGTAAGATTCCCTGACACTTAAGACATTCATTTTCATAATGTCCCATCTCCCTGCAATTGTAGCATTGAACATTGGTAGCTTCCTTATGCCCGTTACAATCACCTGCAAGATGACCTTTCTATCCACATTTTTAGCATACTCCTTTTATTTTTAGATAGAAACCTAGGTGCTTCCTTCTATAATTATTAAAGGGTGTAAATTCAACTCTTCCCTTCTTCCATGTTTCCTTATTTACTTTCCCGGAGTGTTTAGTATATCTATTCTTCTTCTTCTTTCCTTTAAAGTCATAAGTCATAGAGAATTCCTTTTCTATCTTGACAGCACATAAGACAATATCTTCATACGATAAAAAGGATTAAGAGACTAATGCTTGACGGAGATATGGGTTTAACCTATTAAAGAAAAAATCAATCTTACTTCTTGGGTTACGTATATAATCTGCAACATGCCTTGCTAACCCTACAAAGTTAGATTCATACTTTGCGACATTCTCATCCTCATTTTGTCTCAGACTCAAAAATTTCCTTTTCAAATCTGATAGATGGTCACGAGAAAAGTAATTTTCAAAGAAAATATCTTTAAACTCCCTAATTTCTATACTTTATCCTTCTTCATCCACCTTTGTGTTTTGAAATAATGACCACCATTGATATGCATCTTTGGTGAGGTGATAAACTGCCATGACAACTTTTTACCTTTCGCTACTACCTAATGCTTGAAATATTTTATCTAAAGAACTTGTCCATTGTTCAGCTACAAATAGATTTGTATACCGCTTGAATGTTGGTGGTTGTTACGTCATGAAGCAATCTAACATCGATCCTCCGTATTTTGGATCAGGGTGCTTCATATGAGAATTGTTATTATTCATAACTTGTTTGAGTTGACCCAGTATGATGATGACCTGATCAACACCAGTTGCATCACCATCTCCGTTATAATAATGCTGAGTACGAGGGAAATCCCTTCATGGATTACGTGCATTGTTATGGTATCCATTCCTTCCACTAGGTTCTATTTCTAAACAATTTCATATGTCAGATTAGTTTATAAACTGCAATAAATAATTCCAAACTTGTAAAAATAAATTGAATATTTTATGGATATAATCCATAATCGTAAAAATGTTCTCTCTAAGGAGGTATATACTTATAAATCCTTCATAATGGTTTGTAAAAAAATTAGAATTATTGAAAGCATATCTCATGGGAGTGTTGTAACCAAGAGGGCAGCAAGTTCAGTTGTCGTGCACTAGTTCCCTTTCGAGTCTAGCTAAAAGCGTTTTTTTGGGTTTTAACCCTTGGTAAATCTGTGCCAGAGCCGCCTCTACCTACTTTTATCTTGATAGGGATGTATTTTGTGAAAATCAAATAATATCTACAGTACCAAAATTCCAGGATGTTTTTCTATACAAATCCTCAAAGTCGATCTTAGGGTAATGTGCTCTAATCAGAGTTTTTCTAAATCTAGTTTCCAAGGATTGTACTAAAATTCCTCTGATACCAATTGTAATTTCCTGACCCCAGTTACCAAGAGTTAGTGCTTTATTTCATAACATTGAAATGATATAGGGAATCTTGTCCCGAAATACTGAACAGTTTTGTATTATTGGAAACAAGATACATACACAAGTTCAATATTACAACATGAAAAGAAATACAACACTAATTTATTCAGTTAGAAACATCCAATTATCTTAGATGATACCTTCAAGTCACTCATAACTAACTTCTTCATATCCTTGTAAAATGAAACATAAGAAAGGGGTGAGCTGAAATGCCCAGTTAGTGTAAGAAATACAGTAGAAGATAACATAAACAATAGGAAAGATGAATAATTAAAAAAACATGACATTAAAAATAATAAACATGAACAATTTATGGTAGTAACATGAGTTTAGTAAATAATTCCATAATAAAATATTGTCATAGGTATTCTACTAGTCAAATAACCAAATGATCCATTATTGTTATTTTTATTATGATGGAATGTATAATGTTGGAAATTCTGAAACATCTTGTCAAGGCCATGACCAGAACATCTAAAAATGATTTAGGCCTCAGCCAAAACAAGATATCAAATTGGTAAGGGCCTCGACCAATTCCTATTCTAATGGTCTCTTGAGACCTACCAATGCACCGAGGAGCTATAGTGGGATCCACCCATCACATACTATGTCCAATATATTCTTCATATGAAAAGGTTCAAACATAACATAAACATTCGTATTAAAACAAGCATAAGAAATGTCAATTCATTAACCATAAACCATGAATTGTTTAAAAACAAAACATCCACAGTCAAACATATCATAAAAACTTCAATTCAATATGGGATATTTGTATCATAATAACTCAACTTCAAACAAGTTTATAATCCATCAAAGGATGTTGACATAGATGAAATGAAAACTATTTGAAAGAAATAACTCTTTCTATTTTGAAACCATTTAAGAGTCACATAATTATAAAAGAAAATATTTATTTCAAAAATATTATTATAATATTGTAAGGGATGATTCAATGATGTTATAATGGTGGAAAATGTCCACACCCAACGTTAGGATAAAAAACATTCATACCTTAATTTTGTCCAAAAGGTCATAAAGTACCATGTTTGGGAAACGACAGAAAGATTCCTTTCAAAACATTTAAGGTAAAATAAGGGCATAAATGACATTAACCCATAGTCTTGTAAATAGTAAAATATTTTTTAAATACATTTTTATGAAAACATGGATATAGATGATAATGAGGTCTCAATAGATACTTACATAAAAATAACCTCTAATAATAAATAGATTATGAAATTAACCTTTACCTAGTTCTTTTCTTTAGTTGATGGTATGTAAACTAACTCTATAATAGTTAAAACATTTTTATTAAATTATAAAAAAACTATATACATAAATATTATATCATATATGATCTTTTAATATTGATTTGTTAATAATATTTTAGTTGTATCATCATATGAGGTGCTAAATGATTCGTTTTACTTTATATGCTTGAATATGTAAGCCATGTTTGTTATGGATAGGATGTATTTTATTGATATACAGAATTATATTATTTTCATAAACATTATTTTTAATCATAAAATGGAAATTATTCTTGAATTATTATGACGGGGAATGAATCTAATCTTGTTTGTGGAGACGATAATCCGTACATTCGCACGAGCGAAAATATCATTATATTGATGATGAAATCATATGTAATTAGATGGTATATCTTATATACATAATCATTAACCTCTTATATTTTTTATTTTAAATCATTTATACTCATTATTATACCCAACCCAATAATGATGTGTTTGAATAAAAAACTACACCACGACGTGGAGACGGTAAGCCGTACGTACACACGTATGGTGACTTTGTCATTCATATAATGAATAGAATAATTAATATGTTTATATAATTTTTCTAATAACATCATATTATATAAAATATATTGGAGTTATTATTTTATAATGGAAACAACAATGAAAGAGGAAGTGGAAGAAGAAAAGAACATGAAAGAGGTGAGGAAATATTTATCTCTTCTTCGAGTTCTTCCTTTTGATTTGTTCAGAAGGGATCCTTAGATAGGCTTTAAAACCAAATGAAGGACTCTAGGATCAGGGGATAGAAGTTGGGAGGATATTTGGTCTAGGTTTGGCCGATCGAAATGGCTTTCCTGGTGTGAAATTAAGAGAATGGAAAGTTCCCATTTATAAGAGAGGTGAGGGTCAATTTTGGGAAAGCTTGAAATATTATTTTATAATAAAATAATTGTTGGTTTCTAATGTATATAAATGATTTATTTCGTTTCTAAGGTGGGGATGGGTCGATAAACCATCAACTAAAAGGTTTTAGATAGGTTTAGGTCACCATATTAACCTTATCTTTTAGATTTAACTCTTAGTTAAATAGTTTGACATTTACTATGTCTCTTTGTATTTTTATATTATATGCTTATTAAAATTACTATAAACTTCAAAGAGATCCCCAAGTGGTTTATTATTAATATATATTACCTTATATATGTATTTTTTCCGAACCTTATATTTTTATGAATATTATATCAACTTATAATATAGTATTTGTTATAAAAACTCAATTATGTCAATTTTGACACTATTTAGTATTTGATTTTTTTGAAAGATATTAAAACTTTATCACATCTAATAAAATTTATTTATGTAAACCTAAATTGTCATATTAACCTAGAAAATTAGTGGAAATCATCAAAGGTATCAATTTAAATTTATTTGGATATTTATAATATCAAATTTTAATATTTCATTAATCAGGTAATTACTGCATCATCATTGTGTCATAAGTAAATTAAATTCTTTAATATCTACAAATTATAACTAAAATATGATTATCTATGAAATATTTTTAGCTTTCAAAATAATATTTATAGTCGAATTTATATTGTGTGCAAGCCTATAGTAAAATGGTAAAGTTATTTAACCTTGAATATAACTCTTTTAACAATTCTTAAAAAAATTAATAAATTTTCAAATCTAATCCAAGTGGAGAAAAAAGGATCATATTTTATTCCTAAGGGTTTTTATGGTCTTATTACACATATAAAATAGAATTAGGACATGTTTTAGGGTAATTATGATATCATTTTTACCCTTAATTACCCAATTTATTTTAACTGTCGTAAATAAAAGTCAAATGTTACTATTCACCAAAAATTATTTTCATCTTATTAAAGAACATTCTACATACTGATATTTACCGTGTCTCTCAAATTTTTGAAATTCAACTCACATAAGTAGTAAAATTATGTTTTATACAAATTTGCAAATGCTCCTAGGAGGTGGGAAAAAAATGGTAAAAACTTCAATAAAAATTTTATATATGTAAACATTTTTTAAAATGAATCCAATGAATTAAATTAAAATTATATAGGAATTATGTATATATTTTGACCTAAAATAAATTTAAATAAAATAAATAATTATTTAAATAAGAAGTTGGTTTTAACAAAAAACGCATTGTTTTTCACTATTCATCAAAAAGTGAAAGTTTTTTAGAAAAATACCCCAAATTCATCCTAAGATAATTTAAATATTCCAAATTAAAAAAATGATGTCCATTTTGAAAAATAATATTTATTAAATCTCATAAAGTGGGTACAACTATTCATAACGTCTAGTTTGATTGGTCGCGGTGTGTCAGAATCCCAAAGTTGCGTACAATGCAAGCTATTTCATTATTCAAAAGCAAACATACCGTGGAAGATTGGGGTGTTACATTTTTTCCTCCTTTAAATAATTTCAGCCACAAAATTTCTAGAATACTATCGCACAAAAAGATTCAAGTGGTTCTTTATGACAAGTTCTTCTGGTTCCCACGTTGCCTCTTACATCTTATGGTTTCTCCATAGAAATTTTACCAGAAGAGTCGTTCGGTTTCTCAACACTTGTTCTATGGTATCAAGAATCATGACAAGATATTAATAATAAGACAAATCAGGTTCCATTTCTATTTCCTCATAGGTGAGTACATGCGTTGGGTCAGACATTTATTTTCGCAATAGTGATACGTGGAACACATCGTGATCTTTGGAGAGACTTGGTGGCCGTTTCAAATGGTAAGCTAGAACACCAATTCGTTCTAGAATTTCGAAAGGTTTGATGTACCTAGGACTTAATTTACCATTATTATCTAATCGTTTAACTCCCTTCTATAGAGATACTTTCAAGAAATCATGATCTCTTACATAAAATTCCAAATCATTCCTTTGGTTATTGGCATAGATCTTCTTGCCTAGTTTGAGATTCTTTGATATGGGTTTGGATAATTCTCACTTTTTTCCGTTGTTTCCTAAACATGTTCTGGGCCTACGAGTTTTCTTTCACCAACATCATCCCAAAAAGATGGTGTGTGACATCTCTTTCAATATAATGCTTCAATGGTGCCATCTGAATACTTCAATGGAAGCTATTGTTATAGGGAAATTCTACCAAAGGTAAATATTGGTCTCGCATACCTATAAAGTCAAGTGAGAAAGATCACAACATGTCTTATAAGGTTTGAACAGTCCATATTAATTGTCTATTAGTTTGAGGGTGGTAGACAGTGCTCAAAAGAAGTTCAGTATCTTGGGATTTTTGATGACTTTTCTA